>CM052015.1:18153789-19387731 GCA_028476595.1 Obolodiplosis robiniae
TATTATAACATTATTTCGATCATGTTCTGCATCAATAATAATAGCAAAATATATTGAGAATTTCACTTGTTTAGATGGATTTGATTATGATTTGATTTGATCAATGACGAATTTGTATTTTTTATTAACTCATTCAAATAAATGTCTTGCGAAATGAAATCATCGATAAGGATTGGAATCCATTCATTTGCGATGTACAGTAAAATAATCATGAAAATAACTTCTAAACACAGATAAAATATGCGCCAGAGAAGAAATATTGTAGATGCAAAATCGCTCTGTTTCACATGTTTTTTCTGATGCATGTGTCATTGCGGTCACTTCATGTATTTAGTATGACAGATTTAATGACAGAAGGAAAAACAAACAATGAATGAGGTATGAAACTTCCATGCAACTTCAATTTTTGATACTTTTTCTGGTGTTCATGTCTATTGACTAGATCGAGATGAGAGTATGACATTTAAAATAACACAAACATATTTTCCTCTCGATCTATGTATGATAGTATTATGATTTGAATCAGTGATCCCTAAATTTGGAAATGGATTTGATTCGATAATATTCAGAAAACTTTGAAAAAGTCGTAAAATCTCTATTTCTCGATGTATTTATATTATTCACTTATATACTAGCTTAATATAATAGAAATAAATTTATTTATATTAATTCGACTGAAATTTTAAATCGATTTATAGTGATCATTTGATTTTCAGAAAGAGGAATAATAACCCCAGGCGTGTGTTAAGTGCACTGCGCTTATTTGTGTCACACTCATGGGGACATATGTTCGAATATCGATGATGCGAAATGATTTTATTTCAAATTTAAAAAATGGCGTGCATCGGAGGGCACGTAAGGCCGTCGGTCTCGTGCAACAAAAAGACTGTTGTAAAAGACTGTTTCACTCGAAAAGGGTAAATTCGGTCTATAAACGTAGAATGTCTGTGTAGCGAACGCCTACAGCTGTCTGCTCTAGTTTATATATGTAATTTCTTGAATTTTGGCATAAACCAAACATCTAAACAAATTAGAGAATAAACAAAAAAGGTTTGTGTGTGCATAATTGAAAATCTGTATTTTTTTCCCCTCACTCCCAAAGGAAAATAAAGTGACTGACTGACTGGCTGAATATTTTGATTTTGTATGAAAACCAATCAAAGTTATCCAACTGTCCCAAATTAGTCAGTCATATTAGCCGCCTTATCAGTTTTGGGCGAAGTATTAAAAACTGCCAGAAAAGTGCCAATGGATTTGTAGCATCGCTTTACGTCGAACGCTTTACGCAGGTATATTCCATTATCATCATTTTGTTTTATAATTCGCTGGCATTCGATTTAACAAGCAAACTCAGGTGAAACAGAAATATCAATTCTGATTCAATTTTGGTTGATTAATTTATTCAAATTACACTTAATTATAATGGAATTCTCAAAATATCGAATAAAGATTTCAAGGTAGACGTTCCATGAACTAAAAATTATTTCGGATTTTTTTCAAATATTGGTAAAATATAACCATTCGCTAATATCCGATAGAAATTTAAAATGAGTCCATTTATTTGTAAATATGGTTGTCTATTTTTTTCAAGGCAACTTAATTTCCCCCAATGGAATAAGAAGTGTCACGTCTGTACATTGGAAATTTTGAATTGGAAGATTGAACTGGTTGGCCTCATCTGTAGCCTCTTCATAATTTCGTCAATTGAATGTATTTTGAAGTACGTTCTCTCGGATGGGGTAAGTGCCGATTGTAATCGGAAGTCTCAGCGACTCATCGCAGTGGCATCCATTGAACGCAGCAGTTACCTGTTAAACATAGACCTGTAATGGAATCTATAGAATCAGATTCAATTGGAAAATTTGTCTTACATCAACGAAGTAGTTAACTTTGACAACATTGCTGCTTATCATATTAGTTGGTGGAATTGCCGGAACAGTAATGTTCATTCGAATGGTTTTTGACTGGTTCGGTCCGCATCCTTCCGTGTCTTGGACGGCTTCACTTACAGCATTCTCTTCTCTTTTGATATTGCGCGTTGAATAATATATAATTTGCTGAAATAAAAATCACCAAAATCTGTTGAATGAAATAATTTCATTTTGTTTCCAATTTCTTACTTGCATGATTTTCACTGAAAGACCGACCAGTCTCTGATTAGTTTTATTGTTTATACTGATGTCCAAATTTATGTTTTGGCCTGGAGTATAACCAGTTACTGGAATTTTAGCGACGATCTCTATTGTATCGCACGAAAACCAACATGGGAAAAAACAGCAACAATTGAAACTTTTCTCTGTCTGCACAGTCATTGGCATCTTTAAATTGGTCGCATAAAATAACAAATGGAAATTTCATGATCATAGAAATATTAATTCAAAGAGAAATTGAATTTTCTTACCCTGAGTTCTGGATTCAAATTTAAATCCACAGTTCTAATAACTGTGAATGGTTCCTCGTGCGATTTATCTGGCCATAATGGGATATCCATAATAATACTGGCTTTGTATCGTATGTAAACATAACCCCCTTCAATTGATGATAGCAATTGTGGCGGCAGCAAACATTCGAACGTATAAACATACGCCCCAGGCACTAGTCGAAAGGAGCATTAAATCATATATTACTATTGATGCATGAAAAATGACGCAATTTTTTGTAAAAGTGGATCGTCTGTTCTTTACGGTTACGTTTCTAAGGAAATTCGAAACAGCCGAGTCGTTCTGTGAATGCAGATTGAACAGCGATGACTGAGAGTTTCGATATGTCGGGTGAATTTTGTATATCGTTTTCATCCTGAGCTTTCACCGCAGTCTTGTTCTTCTTTGGATCGGAGAATTCCTATCGCTTCTTCATATGTTGGTGGTTCTTTAGTGAGGTAAAGCAATGTCAAAAGCGATGCGTTCAACTTTACTCCGAAAATGTAAATCAAAATATACTAACCATCGTTAAGAGCCAGGACGCTGGGATTTTGGCTGTCTATTCGGAGTAGGTGAGACATTTTGTTCCGATATTTGATGACCTGGTGATCGCTGCACACTCGCTGTATTCGAGCGAAGAGAAGGAGAAATGGGCGTGGCTATGCCGCTTAAATTTGAGCTCATATTCAATTAAAAAGTATTGAATTCTGCGGAATAGCTTCCAATAACAATCGATACATATTAATTGATCTTTCAGCAAAATAGATGATTTGCTAAAATCAGGAAAATCTTGTTGTCAATTATTTTTTTTAATAAATCAATCAATAAAATTACGCTTATTTAGGACGATTGCACCGAGAAGCACGGGATTTTCTTCATGTTATGATTGAACCGATTTAGTTGAAAAATGGAACAAAAGGCGGACCCAAGGACCAGTTAATCTCTCTTAATTCGGCGCCAAGGAGTTCAGTGATGACAACAGTTTTGCTAGGTTGGTTCAACACTCCATGTATATACAAGATATACGAAAGTTGTTGAAGGAGGAGTTGAGGCCTATTAAGTCATTTTTCATGGTGAAAGCTTTGTCTGTCAAAATTCCGTTGTTCATCGCTAGCCACTGCTTTTTCCCATTTTTCTGGCAATTCGTGGATTCCTTTCCAAAATCACTTCGCATGGTACGAATCGACCCATTTTTTGACTTCTTCAAAAGACTGGAACCGTCTTCCACCCAGGTGATTTTGCATCGACCGGAACAAGTAGTAATCAGAAGGAGCGATGTCTGATGAATAAGGCGGGTGGAGTAGGACTTCCCATTTCTTCGTTTGGAGGTATGTTTTGACGACCTTTGCAACATGCGGCCGTGCATTGTCGTGTTGGAAAATTATTCCCTCATGTCTGATCGTTTTTCTTTCAATGCTTGGTTCAAACTCATTAATTGTAGTTGATAGCGATCGCCTGTGATGGTTTCACCAGGATTTAGCAGCTCATAATACATGACACCCGCTTGATCCCACCAAACACAGAGCATTACCTTTGAACCATGAATATCCTGCTATGGTGTTGATTTTGAGGTCGATGGAACCGGTTCACCTCGTCTGGCACGGTATTTTTTGGACTGAGTTATCATAGTGTATACACTTTTCATCGCCAGTAACGATCCGATGTAAAAAAGACTTCCTTTTGTGTCGTTTTAGCAGCAATTCACATGTGGAAAAAAGTCTTTCGATGTCTCTTGGTTTCAATTCATGCGGCAACCCATTGCCTTGCTTTTGAATCATGCCCATTGCTTTCAAACGTCTCGAAATAGTTGATACATCAACGGCTAACATTTCTGCCATCTCTTCAGGCGTTTGACATGGATCTTCATCGAGCAATGCCTCCAATTCGTCGTCTTCGAACCTTTTTGGTTGGCCAGGACGGTCTTTGTCTTGTACATCAAAATCACCACTTTTAAATCGATGAAAGCAATTCTCAATGGTTTTATTCGTTGGAGCATATTCGCCATAAGCTTCTTGCAACAAACGATGACATTCGGCAGCCTTTTTCTTCAGATGAAAGCAAAAAAGCATTGCTTCCCGCAAATTGCGTTTTGATGGTACAAACTATCATATAACAGTTAAGTAATCATATCATAAAAGTAATATTCGACAGAAGTTGTGACTGAAACTAATAAATACCATATATATTATAAATGTTGATAAATGTTTACATTTCCGCACAAACCACTGTGTGTAGTAAAAGTATTGCGATCGGTCCAAAGAATTCAAAACGCTCGGAATGAATTTTCCATGCGTTTTGGACCCAAAAAAACGATTTAAACCATTTTTGTCCAGGTGTGGTACGTTGCACGATAACTAAAAAAATGGAGATTAGAATTGATCAAAAATTTACACACATTGGTGTCCATTAGGAATAGAAATCTATTATTTTTCAGCCAAATCGGATAATTTTTTCGGGTAGCTTTAGTTGAGTCGAATCGATAAGTGGGCTGATTTTCAATATAATTAAGACAAATTTGTATGGGGACTATGTCTAGTTCGCATTGTATCGAATTGGAACTTTCAGGATAATTTTTTTTTTCATGAAAAAAATAATTCATGCAAAATTTCAAGTCATTCCGATAAGATAAAGGACTACCGCCCCTGTGTGCCTGCGCCAACTAACGTATCTCACAACGTGCGTGTGGCACTCAATAGGACATATTGAATAGCGTCTACTGAATAGCAAATCCCATAGCAGTAGAATAATGAGTTGACTGATGAATATTCATTTCCAGTGCAACGCAATTCGATTTGATTACAAGTGATTATGAGCTTAAATGTTTCAAATCATTATGTTATTATTGTATATTTTTTCGGGTGAACAAAAATCGATTTTTGGAGCCAGAAATGCGTAAAAACTCATTTCCAACATTTAGAATTTTCTCGAACCAATCGAAATACTACAGTGATATGCGCAGAAAAGTAAACTTGTTCATTAGCAACAGAATACTTGTGTATAATTGGGTACACGCACAATACAAATTAAATTTTCGGTACGTTATTTATGTATTTTTGAAAGTCATATTTTTGTATTCTAATTCGGTAATTCGAATTGAAATTTCTAATTTGAATTCAAAAAAAAATGTTGTCAAGTTTAAACACATTTCCAAGAGTATATAAAGATCGGGCTTGTCTGGTACAGTCAGAATATTGTAACAAATTTTTTATATACATATATCACAATGCGTTTCTTGATCCTTATCACCTTTTCTGTGGCGTTTTCATCTGCAGTAAGTAGTTATTTTTCAATATCATTTCCAGTGTTTAGGTGAAAAACAGAATTATTTAAAAAAAAATCTCTTCAATGAAATTAGAACATGGCGATTACAAGTGATCATCATCGAAAATTGCAAATTCAAGACTTGATTTCAGAATATGTGTATGATTGTGATAATTATGATGAAGATCCATTTAATATTATTCCAATGGATGACTCTTACAAAATGCAGTTGCAATCACAATCAGAACATGTTCTGGAAGTTAGCTCGAAAGTGACGGGAGTGTCTCAGAACCAACTCAAGAAATTTACTGATGTTCTCAACGAATTTATTAACATGGTAAAACCCTATGGCCTTGCTAATTTTCTCAAGATGCAAAAGATTTGTTGTGAAATTTTCAACGATGTCTTCAGTGACTATATTGAAGAATTTGGATTGGATACAGAGGCAGATATTAGGCCATGGAATACAAGACGAGTGCATGTATATGATGAATTTTTTCAAATTGCACGAAAGTTTGGAAACTCAAAAAAAATGTATTCTGATGCTCTGACAAAGTTTCATGAATCACTGTCTCATATAGAAACTTTAATTGCGAGCAACAAAAGAACGTCGGAAAGAAAGGCAGCGATTAAAGAGTTCAATACGACTTTAGAAGATTTCAATAAAAATACTGCGACTGAAATATTGTCTCTCATCATCAGCTATCTTGAAATCAGGGATGAAAGTGATGAAATATGTCCAGGTGTCCGACAACACTTCAATCAATTGCAAATACAACGTGGTAGAATCCAAGAACAGCAACAACTACTACAATTACTACAACCACAACAGCATTAACTTGCAGCATTATAACAATTTGTCACAGAATATTCATTCTGAGCTTTGTTGAGTAAGATGAAGCAATGAAATTAAATGTTATGTTCTGATCATATGTCAATAAAATTGAAAATGAAAAATGCTGTGTCTGTTTATCACTATTGCTATATTTCAACTTATGTGAGAAACAGAGAGTGAAGATTTGCATTCATAACATTTCCTACATAGCTATAAAATACTATCATAGGATCCTATTGATGCGGCGTACAAGCGGGGAAACGTATCTCACAGTGAGAACGACAGTCGAACGTTCGCTGTTTTTCGGTTGCGTGTTTCGCTGCTTCGTGAATACGCGCTCTGTATCGAACGATGTGCATGGTAAAAGAAACGGAGGAGAAGCGAAACCGTCGATATGCACAAAACAAAGCAATACATTCGATGCTGTTACAGAGCGCGTATTCACGAAGCAGCGAAACACGCAACCGAAAAACAGCGAACGTTCGACTGTCGTTCTCACTGTGAGATACGTTTCCCCGCTTGTACGCCGCATCAATAGGATCCTATGATAGTATTTTATAGCTATGTAGGAAATGTTATGAATGCAAATCTTCACTCTCTGGTGAGAAACGGGTGTAATTTTTAAAATGCGACCACAAATTATGGAAGTATATTGCCATTATGAACTGAAAATATAGAAATGTTTCAAATCTTCATTTAAATATCTTTTTTGCACAATGGACAATGAACCACACACGTGGACAAAAATTTGGTCTCGAAATGGCCGCAAAAGATGCATAGAAAAGTTATTTTCAAGGATTTGACACAAAAGTGTGCGGCTCAATCAAATACACGCGCAATGTATTGTCATTTGATTCAGGTGACAAATAGGTGAATATTTATCGATTTTGAAAAGTGTGCAGGGGTTTGAGTGTACTTCAAAAATATCAACTAATGATTTCATATAGAGCTTGCGCAATGTTTCAATGAGATGATTGTCTTCTTCTCTGTTTTCGATAAAATGATCTTCATTTATTGGAGTAAACGCTCTGTTGAGATCCAAATTGACTCTTAATTTTTCCAATAGTTTATAGAACTGAATCATTGAGAGTGTGTGAAGAGTTTGATTAAGTGTATTTTAAGTCGTTTGTCAATGAATTTTAAATAACATCTGTTCCATTGACATATTTTATTAGTTTGCAGTACTGAATTTTTGACGGTGTAGCTGATGGGCGATTGAACGAAATTTTCTCTGTTGTCTGCTCAAGATGAGCTGTTCATATTTTCTAATTACAATGTTTTCCTTCGCAGCAAGCATAGAGAAGGTCACTGAATGACTTTCATTACAAGATGAATCGCAAGATACAAAACTCAAGAATTATGGTGAAAACCATTTGAAAATCGAACATTGTTATATATTGTAAACATTTTTCTTCTCTGTACTTAGAATATGTCGACCCTGCATTTTGCTATAAATGATCAACCATATATGCAAGCGTATATATTGTCGTCATGATGATTCTAATTGTTAAAGCGATTGCGAGCTTTGGCTCCAACTCATCTATGTATTCCTATTAATATTAACATTCGATTTGAAAAGATATAGGTTGATCAAATTTAAATTGACACTGTATTATAACATTATTGCGATCATGTTCTGCATAAATAATAATAGCTAAATATATTGAGAATTTCACTTGTTTAAATGGATTATGACGTACATTTTAGAATTGGGTGGGTCGGTTTATAGATTTTTGAGTGTTTATTCGCCATGTGAAGGGGCAGACTCGGACCGTTTGAACGATTTCTACATCGATCTGAATGATGTAGTCGATAGAAAGGGCAGTGAAAGAGTGATTCTATTAGGCGATTTCAATGCGAGGGTGGGTAGAAACGATCCAAATTTTTCAGCAGTACTGGGAAAATTTGGTGAAGAGTCTTCCGCGAATGGAAATGGGAAGAGATTACTCGATTTGTGCCAGAGTTCAGATTTAGTTATAACTTATTCATTTTTCAAGCACAAGCAAATGCACATGTATTCGTGGGAAAATCCTGGTCAGAATCAAAAATCTCTTCTCGATTACATTATCAAACAAAACAGTTTTAAATACAAGAGTGTATAGAAGTTTTGGTTTGGACTCTGATCACTACTTTGTAGCCAGCAAACTATGCATAAGCAAGAGCGGCTTAAGAAGCTATCAGAAGTCAACAAAAAGAGTGAAAGTGGAAAGATTGCGAGATGTGAATGTAGCGAGGGAGTTTTCAGCAAAATTAGGGGAAAAATTTGCGCAAGTCGAAGTGAACGAAGCTTCTGATATTGAGTATGAATGGAATTTCTTAAAGGAAGTGATTGTAGAAGTAGCAAAAGAGTGTTGTGGCATGTTTGTCGTCAAGAATGGGAAAAAGAAGATTGAATGGTGGAATGAAGATATTAGAATCGCTGTGAAGGAAAAGAGAATGACATGGATCCGCTGGTTGCAGAACCGAACTGATGAAAATCTGGTGTCGTAAAGGGAACAAAAGCGTGTGGTGAAAATGATGGTAAAAGGAGCAAAAGAGAGAGAATGGGTGAAGTGTGGTCAGGATCTTGAAGTTGCTGGACAACAGAGGAATAAGGTTTTCTGGTCAAGGGTTAAGAACATTAGGAATGGAGGCAAGAAACATGCTCCTGGAGCTGTTTTGGACAAGTCTGGCAATGTAGTGATGGGGAGAAAGAATGTGTTGAAACGATGGAAGGAATATTTTGATGAATTGCTGAATGTAGAAAATGCCGATTTGGTGAATGAGAATGTGAATGTAAATGTGAGTGAAGAGAATTTGGAAGAGATTAGCATCGATGAAATTCAGAGTGCAATTAATAAGTTGAGTTGGGGTAAGGCTGCGGGTGTGGATGAAATTCGGTATGAATATCTGATTAGTAGTGGTTTGGTAGGTGTTCGCTGGTTGCAACGTATCTTCGATTTAGCTTGGTGCTCCTCTGGTGTCCCTGAAGAGTGGGGTGGCGCAGTCATTTCGCCACTTCATAAGAAAGGCAGTAATAGAGACTGCAACAACTATCGAGGTATTTCTCTACTGAGCGTTGTTGGTAAAGTATATAGTGCAGTTTCGGAAAAAAGAACAAGAGCTATTGTCGAATCGCTCTTGGATGAAAATCAATCGGGTTTCCGCCCAATGCGCAGCTGTAAAGATCAAATTTTTTGCAAGAGACAATTAATGGAGAATTTCCTTGAAAGAAATAGGAAACTGTACTTCTGTTTCGTGGATTTGCAGAAAGCATACGACTGCATTCCCAGATCTAAGTTGTGGTCAGTGGTTCGAAGTACGTAATGGTCTGCGACAGGGATGTACCATAGTCGCAGTACTGATCTAGAGCCGGTGTATTCTCACTTTTATTCCGGTCGACTCATTTCACCTCTTCTATTCATTATTTATATGGACAAGCTGATCAAATCAGCCAATTTAAGGCGTAGCTTTGGGGGGAATATTATCTCTGCACGCGCTTACGCAGATGATCTGGTACTGTTTGGCAATTCTGAACTGGAGCTGCAAAATAGTATCAAAGATATGGAAAAGGCTTGTACAAACTTCGGAATGACCATTAGCGGCACAAAAACTCAAGTCATGCATGTGGGCAAAACTCGAAAGCCAATTCATTGCACATTCAATGGCAACTTGTTGGAACAAGTTTCCCAATTCAAATATTTGGGTTGCATCTTCTCGGAAGATGGCAAGAATAATAAAGAGTTCGAACAGCGTAGGGTTAATGGAAATAAATTAGTAGCGCAACATAGATCACATATACAATAAACGTGAATCGAGTACAGAAACAAGGATGTTGATTCACGGGTCAATCTTCAGACCAACTATTCTATATGGTAGCGAGAGTTGGGTTGATTCTGAGAATTTGATTCAGGATTTGGAAGTGTCTGATATGAAAGTTTTGAGAATGGTTTCAGGAGTCTCGTGCCGTGATCAGTGGGAAAACCTAATTCGAAATGAGACGATTCGGGGGGATTTAAACGTCGATTCGGTAGGAGAACAAGCAAGAAAAACCAGACTGAGGTGGTTTGGTCATGTAAAATGCATGGGAGAGGAGCGATTACCGAAACGGATTCTGTTCGCCGAAGCTGATGGGCCGAGAAGTAGGGGTAGACCAGGTCGACGTTATTTAGATTCGGTTAAATATGATTTGAATGCGAGGGGATATGAATGGTGTGATGAAATTCAAAACTTGGCTGAAAATCAAAGTAGCTTAATGAAGCTTTGCCTTGGACTCAGGGGTAAGGCTATTGATTCGCTCACGATACTCGCTTATGTGCTCGGATCTTTTCAACACATAAATATAACGGATTTTATCGTTAACAGCTATGCATATACGATTCTCCCGATCAAGGCATGGGCTCCCCAACCATAAAAGATCACATAAACATAGCTTAAAATGGGATCAATAAGCGTACAAGTTACATTACACTAAACATAGTTTGACATGATATGCTGAGGATGACAATTTCTCACTATTATTTTCCTCAAAATTCATATTTGAGTCAAATACAACACCGAGATTTTTTATTGATTTGCAAAACTCCAGCTGTTCGCCGTCAACAACAACGCCATCTCTCATATCGAAATTTATACGATTAGTATTGTGCTTCGAACCGATAATCATAACCTTGGATTTGGCTTTATTCAGAGCCATATCACGACGCGAAACGAAATCATTAAATTTATTGTAATTGAATCAAAATTTACTTTACTTAGTCCTTCTTTAATTTTATCGAAATTTACTTCGAGATGAGCCTGAAAATCATCTGCAAATAAGTGGCTAGTCATATGTACAGGTACATTGAAATATTCAATAAATTGAAAAAAAAAAAGTTTGGCCGAAGTTAGATCCCTGAAGGACACCATTATCAATTTCAACACTATTAGATTCAGTATTAGAGACTTTAGCTGTTTGAGCGATATATAAATTGATTTGATCAAACTTAGAGAATTATTGTCTAACCCGTAAGATTCACACACTTTATGCAAACCGAAATGTGGAACCGAGGGGAAAGCACTTTTGATGTCCAAAGAGACATAAATTACAACCTTTTTACGGTTGAAAGACGATCTGATATTCTCTGATATGTTCAATAGCGCAGTGGAGCAGCTGTGATTCTTACGAAATCCAGACTGACGATCATGAATTAAATTATTATATTCCAAATAGTGGATGACTTGTTCGTTGAGCAAAATCGCGAATATTTTCGGCAAGACGGAAATTATACTGATTGGTGGGAATTCAGACACGGTTTGCAAGTCTGTGACTTTATTAAGAGGCCGAATAATAATTTTGTTCCAAGCAGCAGGATACACACCGTTGCGGATACAATAGTTAAAAATGAATTTAATTGAGGATACAATTGACGGCATAACATTTTTCAAAAATTCCAGTGTATTTCATCTTTACCGATTGCATTACTTTTGAATTTTAGAAAACGCGTTAAGAATTAAATCACGAAAAGGAAAATTAGAATTAATATTAGTCGGCAATGATAAATTGTTTAAAGCAACCCCGTTAGAATTGTGAATTGACTCGAAACATTTGTTGAAATCATTTAAGTCGAAGTTATTTAGAATTTCCGAGTCATCATTGGAATTATCTTTGGTGGCACCAAGGGACTTGATTACATTCCACTTACTGCGAACAGTTATGGCTTCACCCAGATCCTTGACAAGCATATCATTTTTGCTCTTGTTTGTTAGAGACTTCACTGCCTTCGATTTGACTTTAAGCACATCATTTCTCTCTTTATCAAGAGCATCATTATTAACATTAAGCATTTGAAAATTATCGTAGACAGACTTTCTTTCACCCAGAGCCTTGGCAATGTCACTATTAAACAAATGCTTGGGACTATGACGTACACGACGCGATTTGAGTGGGGCGAATAGATTGATTAATCGCGATAAATTGTTATTTAGTGTACCGACACATCATATCAACATTTTGACATTGCTTGAGTTCATGAATTAGCTCACTGACCTCAACTCTCTTGAAATTTCTGCCTTTAATGACCACTTTCTTACTTTTATCGCTTTTGAAATTAAACGAGCTCAAAATAAAATCATGAAAAGAAATACGCGAAGGGAAATGGTAAAATTTGTTAACGCACGTAATATTATTTGTGAATATTAGATCGATTTGAGATGGTTCCTTCCCCGGCCAGCGGTGCGTAGGGCACTCATCATTCGCGCGTTTGAACTTTAAATTAAAATTGTTATTTGAGATACGATTTGAAGCTTCTTATTTTAACATGTTGATATTAAAGTCACCAACAGTGATAAAGTTTTGCTCGTGAGCCACGGTTGAAGTTATTAAATCCAAAAAGTTTCGCGTATTGCTATGCATCGAATGACATCAAATGCAATTTAATTCAGGAATTCGAATTGAAATTTCCAATAAGAATTCAAATATTTATTGTCAAGTTTAACCACATTCCCAAGGATATATAAAGGTCGGGTTTGTTTGATACAACCAGAGAGTATATTAAAGAATTTTGTTGATGTTAAATTATCACAATGCGATTCTTGATCCTCATCACCTTTTCTGTGGCTTCTTCATCTGCCGTGAGTAATTTTTTAATCTCATTACCAGTGTTTATTTTAAAACCAAGAAATATTTTCAAAAAAATCTCTCTCCAATGAAAATAGTACGTGCGGCCTACACCTGAGGAGCTTCAAATGTTGCAAATTCAAAACTTGATTGGAGAATCTACATTTAATTGTAGTAAATATGATGATGATCCATTTAACAATATTCCGAAGGATGACGAATTTTACAAAACGCAGTTGCAATCACAATCAGAACGTTTTCTGGAAGTTAGCTCGAAAGTGAGGGAAGTGTCTCAGTACCAACTTCAGAGTTTTTCAGAAATTATGAATAGTTTTCTTGAGGTGGCACCACTCCTTACGGATTTTCTCGAGCAGGAAAAACTGTGTTGTGAACTCTTCAACAATGTGTTCAGTGAATACATTTTTGTCCGAGGCACGAATTCAGGTTCAGAAATTAGGCCATGGAATACGAGACGAGTGAAATTACATAATGAATTTGTTCGAATAACACAAATGTTGGGAAACACAAAAAATAAATATTCTGTTGCTCTGCCAAGGCTCCATGAAACAATGTCTCATATAGAGACTTTTACAGCGATGACATCACAACGAAGCGCAGCGATTGAAGAGTTCAATACGGCCATAAAAAAATTTAATACAAGCAATGTGAAAGAAGTTATAAATCTTGCCAATGGTGCAAAGGAAATCATGACAGAAAGTAAAGAAATCTGTCCAGCTGTCAGAGACCACTTCAATCTTTTGCGTCAGCAGCATGGGCTGCACCACCATCACCAAGAACAGCAACCATTTGCAGCATAGTAGTAAAACACAGAATAATACTTTGAAAGCTTAGAAAATGTTCTGATCATGTGTGAATAAATTTGAAATAGCAAAAATCACAATTGTCGCTTATGTTTATGACTATTGCTGTAATTTTTTTTCATTTGGCGACAGATAAGCGTATATTCTCAGTTTGTATGAAAGAATATTCATGTCCAGTGCAACGCAATTCTGTTTGATTACAAGTGAAAACTCATTTCCAACATTTTGAATTTTCTCGAAGCAATCGAAATACTACAGTGATATGCGCAGAAAAGTAAGCTTGTTCATTAGCAACAGAATACTTGTGTATAATTAAGTACACGCACAATACAAATTAAATTTGCGGTACGTTATTTATGTATTTTTGAAAGTCATATTCTTGTATTTGAACTCGGGAATTCGAATTGAAATTTCTAATTTGAATTCAAAAAAAATTGTTGTCAAGTTTAAACACATTTCCAAGAGTATATAAAGATCGATCTTGTCTGGTACAGTCAGAATATTGTAACATATTTCTTAAATACATATATCACAATGCGTTTCTTGATCCTTATCACCTTTTCTGTGGCTTTTTCATCTGCCGTAAGTAGTTATTTTTTAATCTCATTTCCAGTGTTTAAGTAAAAAACAGAATTATTTAAATAAAAATCTTCCCAATGAAATTAGAACTTGGCGATTACACGTGATCAACATCGAAATTTGCAAATTCAAGACTTGATTTCAGAATTTGTGTATGATTGTGATAATTATGATGAAGATCCATTTAGTCTTATTCCAATGAATGACTCTTACAAAATGCATTTGCAATCACTATCAGAACATTTTCTGGAAGTTGGTTCGAAAGTGGAGGAAGTATCTCAGAACCAACTCGAGAGTTTTACTGTTGTTCTAAAGGGTATAATTAATATGGTAGAACCCCTTTCGACTTTTCTCAAAAGGCAAAAGATGTATTGTGAAATTTTCAACAATGTCTTCAGCGAATATATTGGAAAATTTGGATTGGATACAGAGGCAGATGTTAGGCCATGGAATACACGACGAGTGGATTTATATGATGATTTTTTTCAAATTGCACGAAAGTTTGGCAACTCAAAAAAAATATATTCTGATGCTCTGACAAATTTTCATGAATCACTGTCCCATATAGAAACATTAAAAGCGAGCAACAAAAGAATGTCCGAAAGAAACGCAGCGATTAAAGAGTTCAATACGACTTTCAAAGATTTCAATAAAAATACTGCGCCAGAAATAGTGTCTCTCACCAAAGGCTTTCTTGAAATCATGGCTGAGAGTAAGGAAATATGTCCAGGTGTCCGACAACACTTCAATCAATTGCAAATACAACGTCGTAGAATCCAAGAACAGCAACAACTACTACAACAACAACAACAGCACTAACTTGCAGGATTATAACAATTTGTCACAGAATAATCGTTCTGAGCTTTGTTGAGTAAGATGAAGCAATGAAATTTATTGTTATGTTCTGATCATATGTCAATAAAATTGAAATATTGAAAATGAAAAATGCTGTGTCTGTTTATCACTATTGCTATATTTCAACTTATGTGAGAAACGGGTGTAATTTTTAAAATGCGACCACAAATTATGGAAGTATATTGCCATTATGAACTGAAAATATACAAATGTTTCAAATCTTCATATTAATATCTCTTTTGCACAATGGACAATGAACCACACATGTGGACAAAAATTGGGTCTCGAAATGACCGCAAAAGATGCATAGAAAAGTTATTTTCAAGATTTGATACAAAAGTGTGTGGCTCACTCAGATACACGCGCAATGTATTATCATTTGTTTCAGGAATTCAAATTAAAATTGCTGACAAATAGGTGAATATTTTTCGTTTTTAAAAAGTGTGCAGGGGTTTGAGTCTCCTTCAAAAATATCAACTAATGATTTCATATAGAGCTTGCGCAATGTTCAATGATATGATTGTCTTCTCTTCTGTTTTCGATAAAATGATCTTCATGTATTGGAGTAAACGCTCTGTTGAGATCCAAATTGACTCTTTATTTTTCAAATAGTTTATAGAACTGGATCATTGAGAGTGTGTGAATAGTTTGATTAAGTGTATTTTAAGTCGTTTTGCAATGAATTTTAAATAACATCTGTTCCATTGACATATTTTATTAGTTTGCAGTACTGAATTTTTGACGGTGTAGCTGATGGGCGATTGAACGAAATTTTCTCTGTTGTCTGCTCAAGATGAACGGTTCATATTTTCTAATTAAAATGTTTTCCTCCGCAGCAAGCATAGAGAAGGTCACTGAATGATTTACATTAGAAGGTGAATCGCAAGAAACAAAACTTCAGAATTATGATGAAAACATTTTTAGATCGAACATTGTTATATATTGTAAACATTTCTCTTCTCTGTGCTTAGAATATGTCGACCCTGCATTTTGCTATAAATGATCAACCATATATGCAAGCGTATATATTGTCGTCATGATGATTCTAATTGTTAAAGCGATTGCGAGCTTTGGCTGCAACTCATCTATGTATTCCTATTAATTTTAACATTCGATTTGAAAAGATATAGGTTGATCAAATTTAAATTGACACTGTATTATAACATTATTTCGATCATGTTCTGCATCAATAATAATAGCAAAATATATTGCGAATTTCACTTGTTTAGATGGATTTGATTATGATTTGATTTGATCAATGACGAATTTTTATTTTTTATTAAGTCATTCAAATAAATGTCTTGAGAAATGAAATCATCGATAAGGATTGGAATCCATTCATTTGCGATGTACGAGTAAAATAATAATGAAAATAACTTATAAACACAGATAAAATAGAATAAATTTATTTATATTAATTCGACTGAAATTTTAAATCGATTTATAGTGATCATTTGATTTTCAGAAAGAGGAATAATAACCCCAGGCGTGTGTTAAGTGCACTGCGCTTATTTGTGTCACACTCATGGGGACATATGTTCGAATATCGATGATGCGAAATGATTTTATTTCAAATTGGAAAAATGGCGTGCATCGGAGGGCACGTAAGGCCGTCGGTCTCGTGCAACAAAAAGACTGTTGTAAAAGACTGTTTCACTCGAAAAGGGTAAATTCGGTCTATAAACGTAGAATTTCTGTGTAGCGAACGCCTATATATGTAATTTCTTGAATTTTGACATAAACCAAACATCTAAACAAATTAGATAATAAACAAAAAAGGTTTGTGTGTGCATAATTAAAAATTTGCATTATTTTTCCCTCACTCCCAAAGGAAAATAAAGTGGCTGACTGACTGACTGAATATGTTGATTTTGTATGAAATCCAATCAAAGTTATCCAACTGTCCCAAATTAGTCAGTCATATTAGCCGTCTTATCAGTTTTGGGCGAAGTAATAAAAACTGCCAGAAAAGTACCAATGGATTTGTAGCATCGCTTTACGTCGAACGCTTTACGCAGGTATATTCCATTATCATCATTTTGTTTTATAATTCGCTGGCATTCGATTTAACAAGCAAACTCAGGTGAAACAGAAATAGCAATTCAGATTCGATTTTGGTTGATTAATTTATTCAAATTACACTAAATTATAATGCACAGACAAAAGAAAATCCTAACTTCAATGTGTAAAAGGTAAATTTAACATTACTTTTACCATTTTCCGTATGATTTTTACCATTTGACATTTATGCGGCATATTTTGGAAATCTGTAACGTTCTGAGAGTGAAGTGGCAATTGGTAAACTTAATGTGTTCTGTGGTAACTTTGGGTTATGGTATTAAGTCCCCCTGGATGGATGGATGGATGGATGGATGGATGGATGGATGGATGGATGGATGGATGGATGGATGGATGGATGGATGGATGGATGGATGGATGGATGGATGGATGGATGGATGGATGGATGGATGGATGGATGGATGGATGGATGGATGGATGGATGGATGGATGGATGGATGGATGGATGGATGGATGGATGGATGGATGGATGGATGGATGGATGGATGGATGGATGGATGGATGGATGGATGGATGGATGGATGGATGGATGGATGGATGGATGGATGGATGGATGGATGGATGGATGGATGGATGGATGGATGGATGGATGGATGGATGGATGGATGGATGGATGGATGGATGGATGGATGGATGGATGGATGGATGGATGGATGGATGGATGGATGGATGGATGGATGGATGGATGGATGGATGGATGGATGGATGGATGGATGGATGGATGTGCAATGGATGTGCAATGGATGTGTAATGGATGTGTCATGGATGTGCAATGGATGTATAATGGATGTGTTATGGATGTGCAATGGATGTGTAATGGATGGATGGATGGATGGATGGATGGATGTGGGGGACTTAATACCATAACCCGTAACTTTAATTCATTTATGTATATCTTTTGAAAAGTATGCCGCATAAATGTCAAATGGTAAAATTAAAATTAAATTTACCTTTTTCACATTGAAGTAACCAATTTTTCATGGCTCTGTGGAATTCCTAAAATATAGAATAAAGATTTCAAGGTCGACGTTCCATGAACTAAAAATTATTTCGGAATTTTTTCAAATATTAGTAAAATATAACCATTCGCTCAGAGTCCGGCAAATTACTAATCTGATATTAAAATTACAAATTATTGTTAAATAACGCATCGAGTAATCCGAATATTACTCCGACACGTTATTTAACAGTAATTTGTAATTTCAATCCGGTATTACTTCTCCGATTACATTTGTTATATATATACATATATCGGAGTAATATTCGGTTTACAAAAGAAGATTAGGTAATTCGATTAAAAAACGACACGTTATTCAATAGCTCTCAAAATTGCTGCCGGACTCTGCATTCGCTAATATCCGATAGAAATTTAAAATGAGTCTATTCATTTGTAAAAATGGTTGTCTATTATTTTCAAGGCAACTTAATTTCCCCCAATGGAATAAGAAGTGTCACGTCTGTACATTGGAAATTTTGAATTGGAAGATTGAACTGGATGGCCTCATCTGTAGCCTCTTCATAATTTCGTCAATTGAATGTATTTTGAAGTACGTTCTCTCGGATGGGGTAAGTGCCGATTGTTATCGGAAGTCTCAGCGACTCATCGCAGTGGCATCCATTGAACGAAGCAGTTACCTGTTAAACACAGACCTGTAATGGAATCTATAGAATCAGATTCAATTGGAAAATTTGTCTTACATCAACGAAGTATTTAACTGTGACAACAGTGCTGCTTATCATATCAGTTGGTGGAATTGCCGGAACAGTAATGTTCATTCGAATAGTTTTCGACTGGTTCGGTCCGCATCCTTCCGTGTCTTGGACGGCTTCACTTACAGCATTCTCTTCTCTTTTGATATTGCGCGTTGAATAATATATAATTTGCTGAAATAAAAATCACCAAAATCTGTTGAATGAAATAATTTCATTTTGTTTCCAATTTCTTACTTGCATGATTTTCACTGAAAGACCGACCAGTCTCTGATTAGTTTTATTGTTTATACTGATGTCCAAATTTATGTTTTGGCCTGGAGTATAACCAGTTACTGGAATTTTAGCGACGATCTCTATTGTATCGCACGAAAACCAACATGGGAAAAAACAGCAACAATTGAAACTTTTCTCTGTCTGCACAGTCATTGGCATCTTTAAATTGGTCGCATAAAATAACAAATGGAAATTTCATGATCATAGAAATATTAATTCAAAGAGAAATTGAATTTTCTTACCCTGAGTTCTGGATTCAAATTTAAATCCACAGTTCTAATAACTGTGAATGGTTCCTCGTGCGATTTATCTGGCCATAATGGGATATCCATAATAATACTGGCTTTGTATCGTATGTAACCATAACCCCCTTCAATTGATGATGGCAATTGTGGCGGCAGCAAACATTCGAACGTATGAACATACGCTCCAGGCACTATACGAATCTTGCCTGCAATTGGATAAAAAAAAATCATGTTTTCAATTACAATTCGGACATTCCGGAATTTTTACACTTCATCATTTTTATATCAACATTTACACATTCAATACTCTTACCACTTTCTCCGCCAACAAAATACGTCTTTTGATCCAAATAAATAGACTTCTCTGCCCGTACACCTTATAATTCGTCTATGTTTTCCAGTGCCGTGTCTCTCGGTCCAGTGTGCATATGCTCTTCCATGGATCCGAATGTAAACGCCGCGCACCGTTTTCTCACTTGTTGTAGTTAATCGAACGGTTCCACGAAGCAATTGACCCGCGTACACAACTTTTTGTGGATTATTTTCAAATTCAATTTCAATAGTTGTTGTCATAATTGATGATTTTAGTTCTCACTTTTGATTCTGAGCTCCGTTGAAATATATATATATGAAATTAAAATATACAAATATGTTATCTAACAATTCAAATGTCAAAATATTTGAGCATTAATGATTAGGAAGTAATGATTAATATGAATAAAGAGTAGTGTTTTGTTCTACAAATACATAGTCATTTGATATTTATTTTCCTGAAAATATCTCACTATGAAACTAGATAAAAGAATTGAGCCGATAGAAGAAACAAGAAAATTAAACAAAAACCACGTATAAAAAACGAAGGGCACACAACGATTACTAATGACGTTATGCTCAATATGTACTTTTTTTAGTGGCGTATCAACAAAATCGCGATCAATTTTATAAGTTCAGGACGAAATTCTGTGGTTTCCGCTCACGACTCCGCTTTTTATCACATAAGAGCAGTCGGCTCGAATATATATTGCTCTCACTCTAATTTACGCAGTGTAATCAAAATTATGTTGTTATAACTCAAACATATCACGAAGATGGCATGTGAGCTATCTACGCACTCTTCAAAATGCACTTAAAAACCACAAAATTAATTCAATTCACCGCAAAGTATTGGATTCTATTTAGATTCGCTCTACACTGCAAATTTTGACTTATTTTCAGTGATTTTGACAGTGATTTTCGTCTAACGGAGTGTTTCGGAGGAAACTTTAAGCCGTCGGTCCCGTATGTGTGCACAAAGAGGATTTTGAGTAAGCACAGACACACGTAAATTGACTACCTTAACGCTAAGGCTGTGTTATTGGGTATTTCAATATTCAATACACCACCGCAAAAAAGGTAGTAGCCATTCATGGGCCCGAGCATTCGAATGCGGTGCAGTCGTGCCCTGCAAGCCTGATGATGATGATGATGATGATGATGATGATGATAAAAATTGAGGACATTTCGAGGAGAATAGAGAAGAATATATTCTTTATTTCAACGCGTATTTTAATAATAATGAAGTGGCTCAAAGCAATCAACTCGAGTAAACAACTTCCTGACAAATTTTCACAAATTCTATTGAACAAGTTTTAAATATTATGCATATTTTTAAAAATACGCATACAAAGCCTTGGTTGAGATTTCTGTTCTTTTGAACTTGATTTTCATGGATAAATAATATCGAAACGATTATTTTGCAATATTCAACAATTTTACTTCATTTTATAACACTTAATTTGAAAATCATATATTAGTATTGATGCATGAAAAATGACGCAATTTTTTGTAAAAGTGGATCGTCTGTTCTTTACGGTTACGTTTCTAAGGAAATTCGAAACAGCCGAGTCGTTCTGTGAATGCAGATTGAACAGCGATGACTGAGAGTTTCGATATGTCGGGTGAATTTTGTATATCGTTTTCATCCTGAGCTTTCACCGCAGTCTTGTTCTTCTTTGGATCGGAGAATTCCTATCGCTTCTTCATATGTTGGTGGTTCTTTAGTGAGGTAAAGCAATGTCAAAAGCGATGCGTTCAACTTTACTCCGAAAATGTAAATCAAAATATACTAACCATCGTTAAGAGCCAGGACGCTGGGATTTTGGCTGTCTATTCGGAGTAGAGAAATGGGTGTGGCTATGCCACTTAAATTTGAGCTCATATTCAATTCAAAAGTATTGAATTCTCCGGAATAGCTTGCAATAACAATCGATACATATTAATTGATCTTTCAGCAAAGTAGATGATTTGCTAAAAATCAGGAAAATCTTGTTGTCAATTATTTTTTTTAATAAATCAATCAATAAAATTACGCTTATTTAGGACGATTGCACCGAGAAGCACGGGATTTTCTTCATGTTATGATTGAACCGATTTAGTTGAAAAATGGAACAAAAGGCGGACCCAAGGACCAGTTAATCTCTCTTAATTCGGCGCCAAGGAGTTCAGTGATGACAACAGTTTTGCTAGGTTGGTTCAACACTCCATGTATATACAAGATATACGAAAGTTGTTGAAGGAGGAGTTGAGGCCTATTAAGCCATTTTTCATGGTGAAAGCTTTGTCTATCTGTTGATAGAACTTTTTATGAACAAAGCAATCAGAATACTCTCAAGAATTGACTTATATACTTATTGAGTGTGGCTGCCCTCCGATTATGTGGGATTGGGGGCGCGGAGGAGGTATAAAATCTGAAAAAATTGCTGAAGATCACCAAAACTCACCCCAAAGGTAGGTTTAAAACCCATTTTTATCCCCAAACCAAATATATTCTAGAATCCTTGCTAAAAAAATAGATACAATCTCCACACAACAAAATTTGATTTGAGCGTCCCCTAGACCCCCACTTTTGCTCTGTATCTGTAGAACTAAACCTCTCTTTATCATATAAGTAATATTCGACAAAAGTTGTGACTGAAACTTATAATAATATATTATGTTTGTTGGTAAATTTTTCATTTGGATAAAATAAGGTGTCTATTTAATCAATTTTAATTGAGAAGTTTACTACTTGTCAATTCAAATGAAATATTTTGCTTTTTTTTTTAATTTGGAATATATTTTCCAATTGGGCATGTTTCATTGACTTAATTTGTGTTTTACTATACCATAAATAAATTCAGTTCAAATGTACTTGAATACACATTTTGAATGATACTTGAGGAGGCTCAAATTGATTTGTCAACTATGCGAGGTGTGTTTAAAAGAGAATGAATTTTCAGCAAATCAGCGATCAGAATCGGTAGAAGATAACAGTAACAAATGATTGACACTCAATTGATGAAGTTTCTTCATTTTTTGTACTCGAAAGCTCAAAAATCTAAAATAAATACCGTCAGTATGCCATAAATTCGGATAAGATACAGAAGCATACCTTAAATTATGTATACATTTTTATTATAATTTTTTCAAAAAAAATTTGATGGGAACCATTTTGGAATGTGATTGTCTTTGCCAACAATGTTCAAATGCCTCACAATGCATTATCACCTGGATTTTTGATGTTCGTGATTGCAAGTTGAGGAGGTTTAAGCCTGACCTGCTAGCTACTTCAATGAATAATTCATAAGAAGATGACTCGTGTACACTTCACTACCACATTAAAAAGAAGTTATTGTTGCGAGAAAAAAAATGCTGAAGGGTTACGATTTAAGCCGGTTTTTATAATCATTCCAATTTACGGAATTTCTGAGGATTTGCATTGCGTTGCTTTTGAATAGCTACTGCTTATGAAAAATTTAGCAATGATATTCACAGCCACACTGATTACGGCTACGAAAATCATTTGCCAGAAAATGGAAGTCAGCAGGAAAAAAGCAAGGCTTACAGCTCGAAGTAAAAGCTAGGGGGTTCATTCAAATCCGAAAGTGATGAATTCCTCTGGAAACAAACGATAAAATAGAATAAAAGCCTAAACATCTAAATTTGAACGGATTTTATTGGATCCCGGCGAATATTTGAATATCGTTTGACACTTCTGTCAAATATCGACTGACTTAAACGTCGTTCACACTTTGAAGTATCCGTGAAAAATGAAATTTATATATGAGAATATTTTTAATATGGTATTCGAAACTTTTTTAAAATATAATTGTTCTGAGATTTAAATTTCCAATATTAATTCAGACGTTTATTAATTTTTTTTAGGGCTGACAAAAATGTATGGAGAATATTTGATGGCTGCGACTGTATTAAACATATAAACAAATTCGCTCATATGTACGTCAATTCATTATATCCACCTGTATTCAACAATATTCACTGAAAAAATACAGTGAATATTGTTAAATATAGATGGATATAGTGAATTGACGTACATATGAGCGAATTCATAAGTGAAAACGTATTACGCGTGTAGATAAAATAAATAAAATAAATGATAAATCCCCCTAGAGTAAAAGCGATTATAAACTTTTGAGCGACCAGAAAACAATTTCAAGCGATTACCAAGACTGCCATTCAAATTAGAGTTCATCATTGACGATCGTAGAAAAATATGAAGAAAAAATTAAATATTTGAATTGACAAAGTGCTATGGAAAAATCCAGACTTTGAAAGCTCTATTCAGCGTTGTTAAGCTCACTTTTAATCTCCTTGCTTGAAATATAATGAGTTCAACTGTAGCATGTTTTAAACTTAGACTGACTGCGGTTTTCTTTAAACTGCATTTAATTTGCAACGAAAAATACATAAATAATCACGTTGATAGCCAAAAGCATCCGATTGAAAGAAATTTTGATGCGGTTACACACACAAAAGTGTATCATATGTTTGATTTTATATTTCAACATGATGGAAGAATATGTCTATTCTATTGTATAGTAATGATGATAGTTTTTGCAGCATACTGGTTGGTTTGCTATTTTTCTCTTCTAGAAGAGATTGCTCTTGCGTTCACAATGTTAGATATGCAGTTAAGGCGGTCAAATAAAACAAACCAACTTATTTTGATTGTTTTCCGATAATGCTGTGGGCTGTCACATGTCGTCAACAACATTTCCAAATGAAAACTCTATTTTCCAAATTGTGTGCTTCATTCAGCGTGTGTGTGAACGAAAAACTTTTCATGTGCGATCTCTATGTCAAATAGTTTGTGAGATTGTGTCGTGTATTTTATTTTATTCCACTTTTGTCGACTCTTTTCGATTCACTTTTCTCTCGTTTCATTCTCATTTAGTGTGGATACGAAGCGCCACACAGCATTCGGAAGAACTTGGCACATTAATGGATATATTGCTGGGTGCCATATGTTTTTGTCGTACGTGCAATGCTTTCAATATGCTCCAAATCGTTTTCCATCGGAAACAATATATTCGGCGGATGGATTGGGCACAATGCACAGTGCATCAACTCTTCGGCAACAGCGACAGCAGCAGCCACAGCAACAGCAAATTGGCGAACGAAAGCGATAAAGAGCGAGTGAGAGAGTGAGAGAGTGAGATTGAGAGAGACGGAAAGAAAAGGAGAGACAAACGATTACCTCAAATTTAAAAGCCTACCGCATCATCAATTCTTGCAAGTTCTCGTAAATTTGGCAATAAAAAAAGTTGCAGCATGTCTCAAAGTGTTCGAAATAGCACAATTCTTGAAGCAGAACCATTTCGAAAATTTACTATTTACTCGAAAGAACTTAATTGAAGCATTACTCCGAAAAATATTCATTATTATTCACTCACTATCCGTACTTCATTTACCACGGCGTACAAAGTAACTAAATGATGCATCTTCAGTTACCTTGAATATTATTATTTTTTTGTGTGGACGTAAAGGAATCGTAATATTACTATCCAATAATATTAGAAATCCTCTGTCAATATATAAATTTCACATGTTTGAATTTATTTCGTTTGAAACTTTCCATCTGACGAAACAATGATCTAAAAAATATGTTTTAGGTGAACAACTCCGTTCATAAGCTCGAATCGATTGATAGAACGCATTCCGAAAATTGAAATGAGAAAGATGTCAAGCAGTACAAAACTTCGTCAATGCATTTTGATTACCAAACATGCAACTATTTGTGTTGCTTTGTAAGAATTTTTATAGACTTTTCATCAGTGATGTATAGGAGGTCCATGTGTATGTAATCTGCATCAAATTTTACTGTGTAATCACACTAACGGTACACCAAATATCAAGAAAGAAAGAGTCAAAGTAGTATCAAAACCCCATTCAGTTCGGGCGAAAAACAACGAGACATTCATGCGATTTTCAACTTGGCAAATATTTGGATGAAAGTCACACAGTTCAGCAGATTGTACGCGAGAAGCTTACAAGGATATTATTATATTTGCTCGAATGTCGTTTTCATTGATTTTTTGTGGTTCATTTCTTTATCATTGCAGTACCAAGCGCGCACCCACAAGGTTCGAATGGAATGACAGCGAGAGAAACGACGGAATAGGGAGAATCACATAATCAAGATGTTGAATGTGTGAGGAAAATCGTAAGTTGGTATAATGCCGTTTGAAAGCTTAACCATGGTTTTGGTGTTGGCTGATAGCACCAGAGCTGCCAGCTCAGCCAAAGACGACCGAACGAAAATCCATAAGAAGAGAATAATATTTTATGATGTGACTTTAGTTTTCATTGAATAAATATCTGGAATATGGAAATACCGTACACCTTATCGAGAACTCGAGCTCGATGTATATGTGTTAAATCGACACATACGATTCCAATGTGACATTCATTGGAATCGTGCAAAATATTGGCTCTATGTGGATCCGTAATACATGTTCAAAGTGATGTTGCAAGACAGAAAACGGGAGCTCAATATAACAAAAGCCACAATGTCAGCGCGAAACAATTGAGGAAACAAATAAAAAATAGAAAAATTCGAAAATTGATTAGAAGAGAAGTTTTTAGTTCACGTGCAATCGAAGCAAAAATGAATATGGCTATCTGAAGAAGCACAACTATCACATATTATGTGAAATAGTTGTGATTATTTCCTCCTTGAGATTCGAAAAACCAACGGAAAATCCTCAATATCTGAGGCAGTTATAGTTCGAACTCTGGGTTTGGAAAAAACGAGTACAGAAAAATCAAATGAATAACGAAATAATGTAATGATCAACTGAAGAGCATGTAGAAGAATAGGTGCTCGATAAAATGAAAGTGCTGCAGATTGTAAGTAGTTGTGATTCCATTATTCTTGCACCGGAAACTGAGAAATATTCGAATCTGTGTTAACGTTGGCGCCATGCAATCTTATGATAGAATTGCAGATCTATTTGAACCCGGCCAAAGACATTCAATATAAATGACAATGTGAATTCGCAACCGATTGCACCGAATATTTAATAGCAACGCGAAATTTATACATACTTTCACTTTTTCCTGATATTTTTCTTAATTTTTTCAATTTCCAAGTATTACAGATATTTCATCTTTATTGGATGTGAAGCTCGAATTCTAGAGTGCCTTTAAGTTATTTTTTTGCTTTCTATTCCATTTTGAAACTAATCTACAACATATCAAAATATCAGTTTTTTTCTATTTTCATGGGAAACTATTTTAGGAATTATGCACTAAACAATTACCGTCAACACGTCCAATTAAAAACTTAAGTCCAAATAAGAAAACTTCTTGGTTTTTCAATCAATTTTGATTCAAAGTTTATTATGTTCTTATAACTTAAGCTTTCTCCATTTAATTTCATACCGATTTTTATATCTTCACTAATGTTAATTTGAATGAACTCAATTTGATTTTTTTTTTTTTTTTCAAGATGTTACATTCAATGAACTGAAGTTTAATAAAGCGAATTTTATTAGATCTCGCTTTGAAAAGTTAAATAACTTATATAAACATAACAATACGCATATTATCCCGACATGTCTTTAATGTTCATCCATCTTTTACGTTTTTCTACAACACGGAATGATTGAATTTTTTCCCTCTTTTGAATTGCTACATCACACGTCATGAACACGAAAAAGCATAACATTTTACATCCAATGCTTCTGTTCTGCCTTCAATCATTCTAACTTCTTTTAAGTTCCGAAACCTCTTAATTCTTTTGCATCTTCGAGATCCTATACTTCGTTTGGTACAATTTTTGTTTTTGATTTTGTGTCTCGAACAATTCCGTCTGCGGAAAGGTTTATTGAATTCATTTGAGTTTCCATATTAGCAGAGGATGGTCGTGTTACGTATGCGTGCATGTTTTCATCGCCGCAACAAATGCGTCCAAAAAGATTTACATATTCATCAAAATGTTTTGTGTGTTTGTTGATGAACTTGATGTTTATAAATGCGAAACAGGAAGGAATGTGTCATCCAAATAAATGCCAAATGATGCCTTTTTCTGTAACACCGTTGGCATAAGAACGTAGATGAAAAAGCGTACAAAGAATTTGACATTCTGAGCAACAGCTTGCACTGATTCGAATTGTAAAAACAAAGAGAATGATTTTCTTATAAACCAAACGAAAACCATGAAATGAATAATTTGAAAATTATTCAAAGGAATGTGGCCAATTTTTCATCTGAATATGTTCGTTTTTTGATTGTTGTGCATTGTTTGTGTCTGTAGTTATCAGCAATTTTTTGTTGGAACGTATTCTCTTTGTCACTGTCTGGTTTTGACATGTGCCTCACTCCATCCAGTGCATCTACTATCGCCAGTTGTTATTTGGATGGTCAGAGTGAAATTAGGATGAATAATAGCAAAAAAAAAACGGCAATTGTTGGAATAAAAGTTATTCAAACATGAGAATAGCTCAAATCGTTGCGGAAATGTTTCTAAAAACTTTAGAGATATTCAATCATTTGCTCTACAATGTATTTTACCTATTTGCACCGGACTAGATTCCATGTCTTAGTTGGTAATTTTCTCATTTTTCGGCTTTGAATTTGGCTTTGGTCTAATTTAGCATTGAGAATAGCTTATAATAACTTTAATTGATGTGAAAATGTGTTTGCGTTTGCATAAATGGATGCGTGTATTGCACCGGTGATTGCTTTCTACAGCACTTGAGCCGGATAAGTTAATTTCCATATTATACGAATACTGTTGGTCAGATGGGCATTCGCCTGTTTAATTATGTGTTGCAAATTATATTACGCATTTGCCTGTTACTGTTTATTATGCAATCAAGAGTGTTCACATTTAAAATGTACACATTATTGCCTCTATTCCCGTTACATTATACAATACACCTTAAGTACACATGTGTGCTTGGTTGCATTGCTTTGCATTGTATTGCTTCGAGTCAGTGTGTTGATCTCGCATCGAGATTATCAAGCTTAGAGCATGTAATGCTTCCATTACTCTTTACAATTATGCAGAATAATTTCCTACTCGAAGAGAGAGAATTACAAACGTGTGCGCTCTTTCGACAACTGAATAACTTCTTAAAATATGCAAACATTAAAATCAATCTCCCAAAGTTTCGTCCAACTCCCCCGTTGTAGATGCAATCTAACATCGCAAATTCAATGATTTTATAATAAATTTCACTGGGCATCGTTCAAGCTTTTAATAGTTTTGCTTGAATTAAATGGATTTTCCAGGCAAATCGTGCATTCAAATGTTTCTGACATTTTTTTTTTATCTCAGTGTAAAGGTATATTTATGGCATCATTATATTCTGTTTGAATTGGCCGTCCAGTTTTTGTCTCGTACAACCCCAGTGCGGCATAAAATAAGTTTTGTATATTTCATATGACGTTTAAGATCTCCCTTTAATTCCCATTTTGACTCTCATAATATTTCAGTGCGTTGTAATGTTTGCGTAAATATCTCAAAGAACAAAACAAATATAATGCGAAATTAGGGCAAAGAAAGAACGCGGCCAACGTATCCATTTTATGGCACACTGAACTACATTTTTTTCTCTCCCTCTGTACGACAAAGTCATAAAAACTTGTGAAAATTTTACTCGTGCTCCAGCTATGGAGCAGAATAAGAAACACGTGAAACGCATTATTAAAGTAGACTCTAAAATCGGATTGTGGCGTCAGGTAAGCAAGCATAAGCAAGAAAAGCAGGAAAATAAAAATATTTAAAAAAAAAGTTATAATAATTTAATGGTTTTAATTTTCAAATTAAGCACATTATGCACTTTTCTTTTCATTGCACCGCTACACACACAAACTTCTATTTTAGCGTTGTGGTTTCATGCTATTTTGCCTCATTCATTTTGACTAGTCGGTGTTTTTTTTTTTTTTTTGTTTGCATCGAGCACACAGCTGGTATTTGAGTCGCTATGAATTATATGAGTGACACAGTACCCGGGAGAGCATCTCCTTATGACTGCAAAATTGTTCGCACTCTCTGGTTCCTGTTCATTCTTCATTTAAAATGCAATGATTTTTTTTTCGAGGAAAACGTAATAGTTTTACTTGTTCCTTGTAAGACAAAATTGAGGACATTCTTCTGTCTTTTTATGTTGCATGCCGTAAAATGCGGTTGTGTCTCATAAAAGGATATCATGACGTTGAGCACAGGCGACATTCTTGAAAGTAGCTTTCATCTGGTCCTTTTCGATTCTTTGTTTGTTGTTCGAGAATATGAGTGCTATTCACGATGGCCGAGTGAAATTCGTTCATCATCCGAATATGTTCATGTGTCATTTTGTCAGCATCATAATGCATTCCATATTCAAATGTCATTCTTCGGCAATAAATCGTATGCGAATTTTTGTTCGTTTCGTTTTTATTATTGCACGACAAAAGGTAGGTTTCGGTGCTAACAATTCATGCTCATCGGTACACTGACTATTTATTATTTCATCTGCATTTCTATCTATCGCCAATTCGAAAGCACTCACACCGTTGAGGAGAAAATAGAGCGAAAGAGAGTGAGCCTGACTTAAGCTGCTTGAAAGAAATGGGACAAAGCAACAGGGAAGGGAACAAAGCAGGGAGGAATTTGAAAGGAGAACACTTGCAGAGATTATCTAAGCTTTCATGCTGTAAACAATAGTAGCTGGCGCTTTCAAATACCAATCGAAATGATATACAAGCCATTTCGATGGATAAAATAGCATCATCTTATTCTTTTATGCGTTTTTCACAATTTACAATGGCAATAATTTATGGGAACAATGAGTGCGCATGCATCGCTGTTTCGATGTTTCACACAGCTACCACCGCTGTGTATTGGTGAATTCAAATATACATAATACTCATGTGAGCATACACAGCACACCGTAAAAATGAATAAAATTTAGAAGTGCACCATAAAAAAGAACGCGCTCGTGATGGAGAGAAAAGTTCAGCGGACCGAATACAAAGAGAAAAAAGATTGCAGTGTTACAACACAAGGCAATACAAGTAGGGCTAGCCAAAAAGGCAAATGCCAGCAGCACATAAAAAAGTGATATTTTCGTGTTGAATTTTTGGGTTGATTCTAGTCGATTCGACTTCTATTTTCATGCACGAGTGATGCGGTGCGTATCAAACATATTTGGGTATTTGTAAGCTTATGCCGTTTCATATATTAGATTCGCCTTTGAAATCAAACGAACAAAAGCCAATCGAAGAAGAAAAGTCGAATGAACAAAGTGAATCGATGAAATATGGCAGCAATGTATATTTGATTCCAATATTTTTTTGGTTGTCTCTTTTCCCTTTCATGCTCCGTGCTCCGTTTCGTTTGTTCATTGTGACGATTTATGTGCAAGAATGAAGATGAAATCGTGATAAAATACAAAGGGGATGGAAATCATGATCTGATTGTGAGTTGATTCTTTCATTTTTATAGTGTGATTTCGTTTGATTTTTGGAACATTTCACCCTGGTATGCAGATTTGTGCGGAGGAAAAGGGGATAGGGAGAATAGAACACTCCATTTCAATGGTTCTGTGATTGGTTTCATTTTCGTTCAACTCGTCTCTCGTCTGTCGATTCTGGATTTCATATTGCAAATATGTTTTTCATTGACGAACCATATGTATGGTGGGTTTTTTCCTCCGCAGCAATGCGTGCAAAGGATTAAAACGTGAGATAAGCTTCGTGATTTCGATTCTTTCGTCGATTTGCGTGCACGAATATTTTCAAACGCCGGATTTTATTATCATATTTTTATTCAGTTCCTTGGAACGTAGTCACACTAAACCAATTTTATTTCGATTTTATTTTTATGTTTCGACAGATATGGGTTTCAGTTACACATAAAGAGAAACATATTCTCCAATCGCAAACATATATTTTGTTTGTTCATTTTTTTATATTTGCGCCACAAAAGTGAGCTCAATTTGTGTGTTCCGTTTGTTTTTTTTCGCTTCTTTGAACATTCATTCGTACGGCTTAAATGAATCAGTGAGGTTGACACGATTCCATTGCAAGCAAAGACGAAAGAGCAATATTAGGCATTTTTGGGCCATGCGACGGCCAAAGGCATAAAAACACACACATTTTTGAAGTATACTTGTGGCATTTCCCCCCTGTAAATATGCCATGTGATGATTTTAGACGTCGACTCAATTGTAATGGTTTGTTTCGGATTTCAATCATGGAATAATACAATATTATGTATTGTCAATGGGATAACAACGAAGACTATGGCATCCACCATAAAACCGGAGATTCATCAAATAAAAATGCGAGAATGGTGAGAATTAGGTTAAGGGTATGTGAATGAAACCGGAAGAAATGTTTGATGTCAAATTAAAATTGGCCTATCATAAATATCCTCAGCTTGATTCGACTATTTGGCCGCCATTCTTATTTTGCACTGTTTTTTTCTCGATGGAAATGCCATCACATCAACTCCAGCTAGAAGAAAGAAACAAAAACGAATCGAACAAATCGAAATTCCGAAAATCGAAGGACACACGTAAATAAACGAGCGCTATGATGGAGCGAAGAGCAAATACGTTAAAGAAACTGCAATCAGAATTGAGAAGTATTTCAATATCTTTTCTCTTGAAAATGATAATATTAAGATGAATGTAGGAAATTCGAGCATTGTTTAAGTGGAGATTGAAATGGCCATTGTCTAAAAACGCGAAATCACGTCATTGATGCCAAAAAATATTGAGCAATAAAACATTTCGAGGAGATTATTTGGCTATCGTTAATGATATTCGATCGTTGAAGCTATCCGAAGATAAAATTAGATTGTATGCAAGAAGCAGTGAGATGAAACAATTACAATTATTCGTTTCATATAAACATTTAACGATTGCTGAGATGTTTTCTTCCTGAATGAACAAAGATGCATTGAGCAGCCAATCTGAGCCATTATTCTTCTTTCCATCTTGCCACATTTACTGAATTTGTAGCCGTACTTATAACAAAGCTGATCCAAATAACAACACGCTGCCTTTCACAATTAAAATAGGTCAATTCCTTATGCTTGATCCAAATAACACCGCGATGCCTAAAGAGATCTATCGTTAAAATTATATCGCCTAATAAATTTTTAGTGGCGATTTCCAAATCTCGGATATGGATCTATTGTTAATTTCATGCCCAGACGTTTTCTTGTTTGAGCAACGTTTTGGTCCTTATTAACAGAAATAAGGCGATTGAATTAATGCATGAATCAAGGAATTCCATTCTTCTAATTGTTGCGCAACATCGTGGCAAATGAAATGGAATGAATAAAGCATGATTCAAAGCCAAATTCGTAATTTCCGCCATTCTTGCCTGATTATTTCCCATATTATTGTCTTATAAACCAAAGGTAATTTATGCATTTGCTCTGATTGCTTCAATCCAATAAGGCAAAAGAGAAAAAAGCCAGGCAAATGGTCGCAATCTTCAAACAGCTAATGAAATAAAGCAATAAGCCGATCAACCGGAGGCAATCCCACAAAACAAAATCCGAAGAACATAATATAGACACAGTCGAACGAGAAAATGTTAAAAAGCTTGATGACGGCCCGTGTTGCGGGTAATTTGGAAAATATCGACGTCACAACACGATACAATCAAATGTGAACGTGCACACAATCAAATACGAAGCAACGTTAATAAAATTGAATCGTGTACACCACACCAAACCGAAACGATAGTTTTTACCCTTAACTGAACCGGCTCAAGCCATTTTGCGATCTTCACAGCCAACACAATGCTCCATCTTGTACAACAAACTAACGCAACAATCCAACTAGAATAGTATAAGGCGAGAGAATAAGCAATAACCGTGATAAATTTGTGTGTCTATTGGCATCACTGAAGTATCTTTTATGGTGTGTCTTCGCCATCTTTTTTTCGCCAATCCAATTTGATGGAATAGTGTAAAAGTTTGCCATTTTTTCCTGTGTATTGCCAATTTTGATGGGCATGAAATAATATTAGCGCGAAATGGTAAAATGCAAACCCATCGAAATGGGACAGATTTTCGCCTTTTCAGCTCTTTTACCATACGGTGATTGGTGCTCATTCGATCATTACAGCCCAGTTGGAGCTACCAACTGTAAATAAGATAATAAAGTTATGGAAGTGTATGGAATAATATCGAATACTAAAATCACACACAGAGAAAATTCTACGCTTTTTGCTCGTGCACGTGCTTGCGTTACCAATTGTCCGGTTTGTTTATTTTTTTGGTAATTTTTTTTTTCCATCGTCAAAATTGTGTATATCAAAAACGATTTTGCAAGAGATGAAATATGTTGAAGTACTTCGATCAATGGGTAAGGAAAAAAATGGTCATTTTTTATCAGACGAGTGCATGTTGGCAATTGAAACCAACATTGGCCATTACTCAGAAAAACCACTTCACAATAATTGAACATAAAAAACACCGCATTCAAATAAAGCAAAAAACAGCAAGGGGAATATAACTCCACGTTTGATGTGCAAATCACAACGTATTTTAGGAATTCCAATGAATCGAATGGAGTTTCCGAATTTCACTGAACTCAAATAAATGTAAATATGAATTGATGTTCAGCGTATTTTGTGCTCTTCATTTATTTGTACCGAGCACATGATTCGGGCTCCGTGTTTCTAACAATTATTCAGAAATGATTTACAGCAATAAAATTAAAAATGTTCTTCCCAACGACAATCACTAATTATACGTCCTCTTGACTGTATATTTCAATGAAAATATGAAAATGTTTGGAAAATATTGTGCTCATCATTTTTTTCTGGAATAAATAAATATATTTTGGATTCATTAATAACAATTTCAACCATATTGCTGGATATTTACACAAAATTTAGTTAGTTGAATATTCGTGAATGTTTTCGTTGTCAATAAAAAATGTCAATGATTTGCTTCTCCCTCACACGTTGAACGAGAGCTCAAGTACGTTAGGTATGCAGAGGCAAAAAACCTCTTTCATTTAAATATATTCACTGTAAATTATAAAATATTAGGTGAAGCTCCCAATTGACTCGAATAACTTATTTCATTTTTATTTACACAATTTGTATACATAATTTTGAAGCCGAAAACATTGAAATTCATTTCGAAATCTCGAACTGTACCTACATATTTTTTTCATTACAAGTTGGAATGACATGCATAAAAACATTATTGAAGCCACCTAATAATCGGGGTTTATCCAATATGTCTATTCACATTTCGATTTAAGTCAGAGAACAAACATTAAATCAGTTAAATGTCAAATGAAAATGTTTGCTTGAATGATGAATTCATCAATGCAGGAAATTTTTTGATATAATTATTCCACAAAAATGGATGAAATACAATCCATGCCTTAGCACATGTGTTTTTTCGAAATGTATCGCAAAATTCGGAACGGTATCGCATGAATATTGTACAACCTGCCATGATATTTGTGCCAAATGTTTTCCCATTTACTTATTCCAATCAATCAATCCCAATAATGGATTGAAGAAATAATGAAGAGCAACGTTGCCATTAATCCGATTGATGATAGTAGTTGTGATAGTAAATGGTATTGATCCAAATAAAATTCCAATACTGGCATTGATGTAAAATCTTTAGGACGGAAATGCATAGGTCTTTCCGTGCTTCCGAAGAACCAGATGCAGAGAGATTTATATATAGTCTTATATTTAAGATTTGTATCTGTAGCTAAGCTTTTATTTATTCATTTATCTACTAACATAGGAGCCCTGGCCAGCTGGCAACGGCTAATTCGCGATTCAACGTTGACTTATTGTGATTACCATGGCAACGACATTCAGGAAAAATTTATTCAAATGATTTGCCAAAATGATATGCGATTATGAACGAATAAAAGGTTGGCAAGTGCTCAAACAAAAGCTTCCTGCTTGTAAGTGCGCTTCGCCTTTTTGCCTTTGAATACCATCGTCTCGGCATAAAATCTTGAAGTTGCTTCATCTATCATTATGCTAGTGCCATGTTGCTACAACAACGTCAATTCATTTCGATTTAATTCGTTTGTGTTCAGCAATGCATTAAAACAGCTCTTTGAAGAAAATCGCACGTGTTTGAATATAAATAGTATTAGAGAATTACGGTTCAACTGCCTGTTTCAATTTAATGAATTTTACTCGACGAATATAATGACAGCCATTCTAATGAAGATGGATTTTTTGTGCGAATTGTATACTGAAGTGGAATGCGTATCGTGCTCCACATTCGCCGAACGTATACATAGATTAATAAATGAAGACAATTTATGTGTGACAAAGTGAGTGATACTTTCATGAATTTACGTTTGAGCAAAACATTCATCTATCCAATGACTTTGATCCGAATTATATCAAAAACTTTGGTTCCTATTGCGTAAAAAAACAACTAAATGAATTAAAACCGGAATGTATCTCGTTAATTTTGTTCCCGTACACATTGCTAATCGTTGAGATCTCTTTTCATCTTAATAATTTACAATGTCAAGGAAACAGTGTGTTGGTGTCTAGGGTCACAATAGCATGCACACAGGCGCATAATTAAATGTATTATTCTTTTTTCTCTCCACATCCCGTACCACTGCACTTTGTCGTCAGCTCGTTTAGAAAAAATGATGGCAAAAAACTAATTTTCTTTGTGCACTAATTTTGCGATGCATTAATTCCATTTCTTTTTTCTCGTCATTTTCATTTTTAGATTGCCATTAAAATGAATATGAAAAACTGTGATTTCGTTATGTATTCTGCATTTTGGATTCATTTAAGTTGCTGAAAATGACAAGCAGTGACAAAGTGAATGTAATTTTGAATGCTAGAATAAAAATATGTTGCAAAAAAAAAAAAAAAAAAAAAAAAAAATGGAACTAAATTTGTACTTCCCTTCAACTCCTTCGTGGGAAATGGAAAATTGGCCCTCGCCATCGTCGACAAGGACAAATGTGACAAATGTGTTGAGCGTAATGGAGAATTTTTTTTTGTTCAAGTCAACCGGTTGTTGGCTTTACAAAAATGCTATTGCAATTTTGTTGAAATATTGTTGCATTTCTTGGATGAATTCATGATGACATGAATATGCAGTAGGTAGTTTGCAGGCCGAGCTTGCTGAAAGACGGCTATTGCATTATGATCGATATGCATCTAAAATTGTGTGATAAAACTGACGAATTGCATATAAAGCAACGTAGATACGGAAAACCGGCCAGCTGCCACCCAATGGCTATGCACTGCTCTGCACTGCCATCGCAAAAAATCTCTCATAACTCATTTCAAAGTTTAATGCAGCCTTTCACCTTGCATTCGCTTAAGTGTGCTTCCAATATGCATTTTCACAACAAAAATCGCGTTTATGTTGACTTTGCAATCAACTTTCATTGTGCATTATGAAATGGTTCTTTTCGACAATTCCTTGTGCTGGCGTGGGAATGTGTGATGCGGAAAACTTGGCCAAAACTGTGTATGTGACTGACACCGAACAAAACCGATAGCAAATAAGCGAAAATCACTGCTCCTGGCTATCAATATGCATTGCAATCGTCACCATCGCTTGCACCATGGTGCATATTGTTTTTAGAGTTTACACCTAAAACAATGTTCAGAATTGTTGTGCTGATGAGAGAGGGAGAGAAAGAAAAAGAGAGCAGAGTAAGAGAAAGAAAAAATGAACATTGTTTGGCTGTCTGTCATCGAAAGATTCGATGACGCCGACAGAGGCAGTCAAGAAAGCAGTTTTTGGAATCAAATTGCTCTCATCGTATGTTCGCCACTGCGTTTTTTTGACGTCAGCTCCAATTTCATATGTAAAAATCTCGCACATAGTTTGTTTTAAATGAGGGGAATTCCGTAGATTTTGTTTTTCACAGAACCGCATGCACAACTGATGACGCGCACATAACCAAAGTGAAATATAAAAAAATCCACACATCACATAAACATGTAACAATATTCATTTCGTTGCCAGACGTTTTTTCATCGTCAAATGCTCAGTTCGAAATTCACACTGCTTTCTACAATTTCGAGATCGTTTTTTATTTTGTATGTGTGCATGAGTGTCTGACGAAGAAAATAAACTCGAATAGAAAAGTGTGCGCCGGAGCAATTTCCATACGCAAATGTGGCATAAGTGTGGTAAACTTTTCGTTCGTGAAGAGAAAACAAAAACAAAAAGAAAAATCGATGGTTTGAAGTTGTTCTCGTTCTTTTCTTTTTTGTTATTGTGACAACTCATGTTATTCTTTCTTCCTTGTGTTGGTGCTGTGGATTGTTCTTGACTTATTGTGGCATTGCTTGCTTCAACACGATAGAGGATATGTGTGCAGATGACGCGATGATGCTTCAGTGTTGTTGCTTCCTTAACTTATTCCAGCTATGCATATATTAAATTTTGTGCAAAAAATAAAATGAACGGCTTTTTCTCCATTCACAAAGGCACTTGCATGCCATTTTATTTATCTTGTGCGCCAAAACTGAAGAAAATATTTCAATGGAGGAGTGACAGTTTACAACAACAGCAACAACAATCCAAACTTGTATCGTTAAGGCTTAAAACCGGCAATAAAAAAGAGCGCAACCAAAAACCAAACTGATTTCAAGACCGAAACGACGAAAAACAAGTGACGGTAATTTTTGGATATTCGTCAAAAACGCTGAACGAATGGCCCAAACCATATTTTCTTGATGCGAACCAAAAAAAGAAGAGAACGGCAAAAAATTAAGTGAAAACGAAAACCATACAATGAAAGAAAGAAACACAACACGAAGGACACAACTGCAAAAAATTGAACAATTTAAGAAATGTCTTTCATGAACGACGCATATCTCGTTTATAATCCCAGATTCTGTTTCCAACAGCATTTTTGGACAATTTGTTGTGAGTCGTTCCAGTGTACAGACTACTGCTATGTTTCAACGAAACCCAAGAAATAACGTGTGGTGCTTTTCTGGCTGTATTTTGATTTTGGTTCGGGTTTTCTTTGTTTTTACTTTTTTTTTTACTTTTCAACGCTAATACGAATATAATGATCCTGTGTGTGTGTGTGTCTGTCCGTAAGAAAACCATCCAATTTTCCTCTGAAAAAGTTTATCTTCGCATCCCCAAGTTAAAAGTGACTTTGGTCCTTACATTTAAACCAAAAGAATATCAAAGAATACTGGATTTAGCACAATTTCACGACGCTTTTAGATTTTAACAATATTTTTGCTTCACATCGTTTCGATTACACAACATATAATCGCCACACAATCCGACCACATTGACGTCCATTTTTCATTCTCTCATTTGTTTTTTTTTGTCGATTCTCCATTGAATTTCGATCTCATAAAATAATTAGATTTCGTTCAATTCCAATTTGTGTGTGACCATGAGCTGATCATGTTATTATCTCAGCCAATGCAGTTGGTTGTCTTTAATAAATTATGGTTATCTATGTTTATCCAAACCTCGTGCAATGACAATGGATTGACTCTCGACTGCCTTATGCAATGCAGTATAAACATTGCGAATTTCATGTTCAGTGTTCACTTCAGTTCAATATACAAAATAAATATAGAGTCCCGGCTTGCTTGCATGGTGTGGCATGTATTAAACTTGGAAACATAGCAGTGGCTAGCAAAAATGGCCATCGTCAATTATTCATGACAGTATAGATTTGGTGGTATTCAAGCTCTGCACATACAATTACCTGCCGAGAATTGAATTATGATTCATCGAAGCAATTTAAGTGATGGAATAGGCCAACACTGTTCGACATGCACAATTTACAATGCATAGCAAATAGATGGTGATACAGCTGCAATCGAATGCAAAAATTCACTAGTTACCCCGAAATGACCAGCCCAACGTTTTATTGGGAAAGTCACCTTCATATTTTTCTACAAATCAATATACATTTTATTGGGAAATTCGATGTTTATTATTTTGTCTTTTCTTCATCTGAATCAATTCAATAATTATGTTGTCTTCGACCATGGTGTGGCAATAGCCCTAAACTTTAAATTTGGAGCGCTGTTTAGTTTCGATTTGAGGTGTTAAAATACATTGATTTGTACATTGGGGCTGAGTGCGCTCGCGTCGCTTATGTTACAAAAACTGAAGCTGCTTCCGGAACATGTCTTCGACTATAAATCCCAAATTCAATTGTTGCATAGGAAAATCGATTTTTTGCTTTGCATTTGGACGTATTGAAGGTGATGCTCGAACAATGAATGAAAGTGGAGTGGCAATAACGGCACATCTTCAATAAATGTCAGGTTCGATAAGAATCGAAAAATCTGACAAAAAAATAGCTGTTAAATCCTATTATTCTGCACTTTCGACGCATGCGGCATGTTATACTTCAGAAAATTCATATTTTATGAGCTATTGTAGAAGGACGGAACCTTTTTCATCCACACATTTCCAATGTCTGTTCATTTTTGCAAATAAGTTTGTTAAATATACAGCTCCTAATCGGTATTTCTTCTGTTTAACTTACGGATTTCTTGACTTGCCATAGTTCAACTTGCTGCTTGGTGGATGCAAGATGTTTCTAAAGTTTTGCCACATTATATTCGAAGTGGCACACATCAATATTCATAAAAAGCATACACAATTTAAGTCAAATTCAACTTAGTTCATTGAATATTTATTAAACTTGAAATTCATTGGCTGAATGAGGTGGAGACTTGATTTAGCGATGTGTGTGCGTGCTTTGCGAATACAAATGAATGGATAGTCAGCTATTTCAACATTCGCTCTATTCGGACGATCTAACAAAACTATTTTATTGCGTTCTTTTTTTAAATTTTCCAAATGATTTACCTCTCAAAAAGTGCAAATCGAATTTGTCGTGCTAATCGATCGACACAATGACACTTGCCAGAAGAATTGAAACAGAATGTATCTTTTGTCAATTTTGAATGGATTTTATTTGCACAATTGTAGACAATTTTCGTAAAATGTAGACAATTTCGAACTTGAATAAAAGGCGAAGTGCTTGCTGAATTCTGTTGCTAAGGAATACATCGGACCAATGAATATTCGGAATTTATCGGTATATACATGTGAGAGACATGAGAACGATCTTACCGCACGTGTTGCGTAAATAACAGAAAATTAGAGTTTCGAAGAATATTCATGGATTTTACACACCTGAATCAGTATGGTGATGTTCGCCTTGCCACACTTCATGAGGAAATATTATCAAAATCAATGATGCATTCCATGTACTCTGGCAGTTTCTTGCGGAAAGCAAAGAAACAAACTCCATATACTCAATCGGTCTATTGTTCTCGTAGATAGATAATTTTTCCCATGCATTTTGGTCAAATGTTCCATTGAACATTGGAATCCATGAGCATTTTCAACTTGCTACTCAAATATTTACTGTTGGAGTTTTCGGTATGTTCCACAAAAACTTTTGCTATGCGAAAATTACTTGGCTTACCACCATCCATTCGTTTCAAATATGTTAGCGAGTGATAGAAGTCTTTAAGTCCTTGATGTATGGGAGAAGCATGCAGTAATCGCAATTATTATATCGAACATGTAACGATGTTTGTGCAATGGTTCACATTGATCTGTGTTAGAGAAGGCCAAATCATTTCTCAAAATGTAATTGTCAACAATAAAATTGTATGGAGAATGGGCGAAAACTTCGCATCCGGAAAGTTTACATGCGATCAACTCGCTCTGAACTGTACTTTTGTTATTCTCATCAATATTCATAAATACCGAAAAATATTCAAAATTTCATTCGATATCCAATACAACCAGTGAAATAGTGCAAGTGTATTGATATGATAGTTTTATCATTTTCGCAAGCAGTTGCAAATGAAGGAAACAGATTGGTAATCAAGTTAAAAGTTTCGTCAATTCCAAATAAACTGAACACAATTGCGAATAGAATACGAACAAACGAATGGATATTTAGTGCGATAGCCAAACGCAAATTACAACATTTGGTTGGATGCAGTTAGCACAGGCAGTGGTTCGAATGAGATGAAAAACTAGGCCAACAAAAGATTTTGTGTTGATGATTTTAAAATTTGCAAATATAATTTAAGCTGATGACTATCTCATTTCGATTCTTTGGAATTCAGACCATCTACAATAATACAAATGTTTATGCTTGTTTGCATGCGTGTGCGTTGTGAGTTGTGCGGGTGCTTGGTATTCATGTGCTACGCTCTCACATGCAACCCGCTTCCACGATGTGAAACGAAGCATGGCAACTGCAACACACAACTGATGTAACAACATTGGTAACATTTATGTTTTTACATATTTATTTAAATTATTTGGCAGAGAAACTTAAACATATATTTGGCTCACTCTCGAATTTTAATGTTTTTCCCATATCCACTAAAACTCTCTCACGTCCATTTGTTATGCTTGAGTTTGTTATCTAAATATATACTGTTGTTTAGCTTTTAGTTTTCGATTTTGGTGTGCTTTTGTCTATTCAAATATTATGCGATACGGTTTCGATAAGCGTTCTGTATGCAAAATAGTTCGTCGTTGAGTTTCCAAAAGCGGTACAATTTTTCGCTCCACTTTATTCCTCTAGATGGAAAAATAAAAACCAAAATCTGTCAGTATATCAACTCACAAATTGTGAGCACAAGTATTTGCTAATACCGTTTTTGTCGGCCGCTTTTTTTTACGTTAACGAAGAACTTTTTGATGTCGGAGCGGAACATTTGGTTCCGCATATGGAACCACCTAGAAAATTCCAAGCGAAGAAAAACAACATCAAATGTATATTGGTGCAGAGGCGTTTGGCAAAAAGTTAAACAGATTCCTCTAACTTGCTAGTGAATGTTTCTTTCGTTCCGCTGATGGTCCAATAATGGAATGTGTGTTTGTCGATCATTTCTGTCAAGCTCATGATGAAGGTAAATTCAAATCAAGCGGCTGTAGTTTCATTTGGTAGAATGTGCTCTTTTTTTCAGCATACACTCATAATGATACGCAATATTTTGCGTTGAGAAGAAAAAGAACCGCAATATACATTCGTTATCAGCACCTTTTGCCACAGCGTTGAGACTTTTCGTCGACAGAGAAATATTTGAATATATTTTGTTGCGTCTGTGTTCCTGTAGTCCCATTGATGAAACCAAAAAAACACTCACATATCATTTTCAACACCGAAAGCACACACAAACCTCATGCACTAATTTATAAATTTAGCACATGTATAATACATCAAATTTTACACATGTTCGCCAAAGTCGATTTGTACGATGCGATGGCGGTGGTGCTGTTGCTGTTGCTGTGCCTGCATACTTAAATCATGTAATTTATACCATTTTACTTATTTATTATATTTGTGGCACGGCATTTGTTGCGTCAGCATCACTATTCACTTTTATCTTGTTCGGGATCGAATTTCAAATTTCGGGATAGAGTAGTTATAATTTATGACTGAAAACTTGGGTTGGTTAGTTTGTTGGTGAAGGTGCCCGAAAAGCTGTTGCAGAAAACCTCTCCAAAATAATGACAACGCATAAATTCATATGTTTAAGTTCTCCATTTCATCGAAATAAATGCACATTTTATGCGACTTGAAATTTCTAATGCCACACATACACAACCCTTGAATATCACGTGTTGCGAATTGAACAGCACTCTAGTGCCACCATCAACATGTCTCAATTTTATTGAGTAAATAAAATAGGAATTAAAAGAGCAGTGCATGTGCTTAATGTATAAAATTGTTCGCTAGAATCTTTCTCATGTCACCATTGTGAATAGTATTTGCCAGTGCTTTCTCCGTCGAAATTGTTTACGCAGCTTTTTTCCCACTATCCTTTCCTCTTGCTTTCATTCACACTTATTCACTCTGGGTCTTTTTCTTGTAAATGTTATTTATATTTGTTGAGCTCCATACCACTTAAAACTGGGATTACCATTAAACTTAAACTCATAAATTGTAGTGTTACCATTTTCATTTTGTTTTTATCCATTGAAATGCGACGTTTCGTCTAGCATAGAAAAGTAAAGTTGTGCACAGGTAAATTAATTATTATAGCGGTGGCCACGGACACGGAAAGTATGTTTTATTTTTGATAGAATCGCTTGTTCCTTCGCATCGCACATTGAAAGATTCTACAGTCTGAAATAAATTTGTTATTTGTTGCTCTACGAACTGCCCAATTGAAATTATTTAGATTTTAAAAGGATAGGTCTAAAAATGTTGATTCCAACTTTGAGGTTCGTTGTTTTCTTAATGAAATTTATGAAATAATAAAAATGATAGACTGCCATTTTTCTGATCATTTCGGACAGTTCCTGCGATAAAAAAAATCAGTGACAATTAATTGTATCCGGGCAATAACAATGTCAGTTTGATGGGATTTTGTAACCAGTCACTCTGACGTTATCCGTCTGGTATCAGAGCTCGGACGGACGCACGGATCAATTTTCTGTCCATTGCCACCTCTTGGTCCAATATCTTTTTCCACATATCCAATGCAAGCAAGTGAATACGCATTTCAATGAACATTAATTAAGATAAAAAAAAAAAAAACTGAACATTGAATTGGGTGTAAGCTTATCGGTACACAGTTGTTAATGTCAGGATCACCATACAATAATGTCACAGTGTCAGAGTTTAAATCCAATGCAAGGCAGCGTCAATTGATTTTAATTATAGCCGAATCCGCCTTGTTTTAATGAACTCGATCGAAGCTTCCAACCGAAAAACTAATTTCCAGTTTCGGCCTTGGATTTCCTTCCCCATTAACGCAACCCAAAATCTCATGCAAAAGTAATTTTGTCAATAGTGTGAAAACAGCTAGGTAAACGACCTAGCGTTAACTCTCCTTTTTTAGCCCCATTAACACACTTCAGGCAAGCCGAATAGTGCGATATTTGTTGTGCCTTTTTTTATTTTGAGGGCTCTTCGATTTTGCCATTTGGATATTTAACAAGAGAAAACCATTGTTGGCGGTTGTTTGCCTTAGTATGTCAACAAAATCAATACCGTTCAGCGAAATTCGAAAGATTTTGTTTGAATACATCACACGATTTTGATATTCGCTTGCAAACTTTACATATCACATGAACTACGCAATATTTCACATATCACTTCGACTGAATTTGCGTCACACACGACTTCATTCATATGAAAAAGGATTACTTTATTGCTATAAATATTAAGTGAACCAATTTCTAAGATGCATAACGAATTCAACCAAGTATCATTGTAAAGTATATGCGTTTATTTAATGTCCCCATGAATAAATAAATATACATATAAATGATGGGTTATTTACTGTTATTTATGTTTTAGGTGAATCATGCAATTATATAAACGAACAACGTTCAGCCTTTAATAAACAGAATAAGGTTGACGCTTAGTGCGGCTAAGATAAGTTGAGATTTTTTCACCGACAAATATTCGTATGAAAAAGGTGGGAATTCCAAATGTTCTTCATGAGAAAGAATGACGTTTTTGTACCGCATTCCAAATATGTTCGGTAGACATTTGGAATGTACCGAAGAAAAATCAAAATGTTAAACAAACATATTCGGAATTTGATACAGACACACCATTTTTTCATATGAAAAACATTTGGAATTCTTACTTTTCTCCGATTTTTGTACCAAGAAATTATCAAAACGAAAAGTCAGTAGAGATTGCAGTCTTTGAATTAGCAAGCACTTTTCTCATTTTTTGCAGCATTCATATGTAATTGATGTCGCATAAAATTGATATGTTTTTTTGAGATTTTCATCGATTGATGGTTGGTCGTTTTAAATTATAACCGCTGTGTACGGCTCTGCCGAATTGATATACTATATTCTCAGATTTCAATTCGACTATCAGTTTTTTTCCACTAGACAGAGCATTTCGTTGGTCCATTAGCCTGGGAAAAAAATATTATTAGCATACAAAAGAATCGTTTAAAATTATCAAATTTGGAAAATACGTCAAAAATGCTTTGACTTGTGATCGTTTATATGCTTGAAATGTGTAATACTTGGTTCAAAAATCCAAAAACGAAGTTATTATAAATCCATGACATTTATGTTATTTCATTTCGGGTGAATTTTGCTCGAATTTACGTGGCATTGATTTTCAAGACTTATTCCGGATGCACTTTCAAAATAATGACAACTTGACCTATTCAAATTGCCGACGTGAATGACTGAGCCACTTTTGACGATCTCTTTTGATGAGTCTATTATCTGTTTCGACAAAACGATGAATAATCGAAATCATTGAGACATTATTCGTATAGATTCGCTGTTTGAAAAGTGCAATATCCTGTCACTTTGGTAAAAATGTACACAAATGCCGAATCAAATTCAACAGAAGTTTTACTCCTACGTTGAACATTGGAACATATGTGGAATTCGTGGCATGCATAATGTATACAAAATACGCATGAAAGTGGATAACTTAAAAGCGCTTTATTTCGGATTCCGAGTATTTTGGCGGTTTATATAGCTGAATAAGCACTGACTGCAACCTATCCGCATAGAAACACCAGCGGAGAGTGCAAAAAATGAGAGTCAAAAAGAGAGCACACGGCTGGTTGAGTGCTTTGGCAGTTTTAATGCATGACCATATGCACAACAAGAACCGTATCCCTAAACTAAACGATGTTTCTTATTTATATATTATGATGGTGTGCAACATTCGAAAATATTTATTATGTTTGGCAGAAACATGAACCAGATGGCTAAAAGTCATTAAGATTGCCGTCTTTTTGAACAACTGAGTGAAAACCTTTTTCGTCAAACTTTATGCATATTTAATGTTGATCTAAATATTATATGTAATCCCGAGACTGTAGACTGTTGCTGTTGTTACTGCGGCGTCAGAGAACATATATTTAAGTAAATATATTTTTTTCAGAGCACTTTTTTGACAAAGTGAATGATATAAGCTGTGCAAATAACGGGATTTTTTAGGGCAAATCTTCATGAAAAGAGATGAAGGTTGTAGCAACAATTTAGCACAAGGTTTAAAGCGATTAGTGCAAATTCACGAGAAAATATCGTGTAAAAAATATATTACAAAAGTTCTGGCCAAACACGAATCATTTACAACAGGATGAACGGGCCGAGCAATAATCTTTCCGAAAATAGACATTCGTGCAGCAATTTTTGTTATGTGTATCAATATCTGCAATTCAATCGAGATTGCACATTTATATGCATTATTTTCTGCATCTTGTCAAATTGAACGTTTCGAACGCAATTTCAGGGGTACTTTTTCCAAGCCTTAATTATTCAATGCAACAATGAACCTATTTTCGAATAAGCTATTTTCAGACATTGATTCATCAAAATTCAACTTTGAAGCATTTGAATGCATAGTTAATATGAAAGAAAAATCAGAAAAGAAAATCCATATCTGTTAGGTCTTCATAATTGATATCTCTTTTAGAAATTCTGTTATGGACTGGTATTCACTCCGTTTATGCGGCAGTCTTGCGGTTTATCGGGGCACAAAACATTTGAATGAACTTGAATTGACGAGTCATTTTACATAATCGAGTTTATTTACTAAAAAAAAAATAATTAGAATTTTGATTCCCATGTATTTGTGAAAAAATTCAAATTTGTGTGTGTGTGTGTGAGCAAACGAATTTTCCAGCCAAAAAAAAAGATTGAAGAGATTTAAAGTAGTCCGGTCGGCGATGTATTAGTTCAGTTTCACCCTTTTTTTTCATAATTTATCATCCTTTTTCTTCATAATCTTCTCTCAAATACACGTAATATAGTGGAGAAATGTAAGAAAAATGGAGATCGTAGAACTCTGAGCATCTTAACTTACTCAAACAATATTTCATATTTTTACATGGCTTTTGTTTGGGATTGCTACGACTAACAACAATCCGTAAGGAATCCAAAAATCCAAGCATGTGTCATGTTTCTAAAATGAGTTTTCGAAATTGATACGAAACGATGAAATATTCGGGAGATAAAATTAATTTATTTCTTATTATATATTGGGATAAAAATTTCCGTTCGATTTATTTTAATCCAATCGTTGTGTTTTACATCGGCGTTCAATCTCATTTAATAACCTTTAGTTTCGCCTTGTAAGCTCATAAAGTGGCATGAATGACCACATAGGAATGATTAAATCATAATTGTAGTAGTTCTCAATTTGAAGAAATACAATAAGTGCCATTTTTTTACGTTGAAATGTTGTCATTTAAATAGAACGTGATTTGACAGCCTCGGAAAGAAAGCATATCATATAAGTTTGCTGAAGAAAACGCTTGTCTTTCGACGATAATACTAAAATACCAAGAGTGAAAACCAAACAAGTAGGTTTGTTTAGCTTACACGCTGAGTGTTTTTTTGTTTGGCTTTCACTCTCGACGATTTTTCGTTAGTGTCTCTTATATATTGTTTTTGTATTAGCGTTTTCTCCAGCAAATTCATAGGGTATGCTTTACTTCCGAGGCTGTCATTTTATGATATGCAGAAGTTGTCGAACCGTGTATAATAGGCAATGATATTTCATTACCTCGAAGCGACAAATTATCTTTGCTCATGGGCATGTCGCATGTGTGTTGTGTGAAAATGAACGCCAATGCACACACAAAAAAAGAATATTCACATGCGAAACATATTTGTGATGTTTTAATAATTTTCGTGGTAGCGATATCCAACAGCTCGGCAACTTTCACATTTTCCGATTATGCAATGCAATCCCTATAATGATCCCAAAATGCACTTGAAATGTATACAAACGATAATAATATAATCTGTAGATTCTCAGTTGTTCGCTCACTCATGCAACACCTATTAATTTTTCCCACCATTTCCATTTTTAGTGTCAACTTTTGCCCAACTTTCACTCTACCATGCCGCCTCAAATATTTCTCATTTAAACTTCTCTGCAGATTTGTGATTGCTGCTCGTGCCAGCGAATATTCAAGATGAATTTGATGCCTGTTGGCAAAAAATGATGTTTTCATAGAGATTATGCCAAGGATAAATTTCAAAAGGCGAATAGCTACACCATTGCAATGGAAGCGGCAAACGTGCTCATCGCTGGTGGCTTCACGTGCTCGAAAATCGTTGTAGATAATTTAAAATTGCAATGGTTAACGCAGGCACATGACATCGAAGAAGAATTACAGCTCAAACTCGTACTATGGAATACAGTGTTGATATTGGTAGAAATAAATGGAATGAAAAAAAGTAGCAGTGGAGAGTATTTTTGAAATTTGCAATGTCTTCGTCAATTTTGTGTGTGTTCTCAATATAATGGTTGCAAGCAAAGAAAACGAACATGCGAAAGCACTTTTTTCACTAAACAGCAGCGGTTGATAGTTAACCTTTTAGTGCATTGTGCATGTGGATAGAATTTGACTCTCCCTTTGGTAATAACATCGAAAAAATGTCTCAGCGATTTTAATATACTATGAAGTGATTTCTACCGTTATACGAACCGAATTATGTATGTGTGTGTGTGTGCATGTTGGGTAGTTTTAGTTTTCCATAAAAAGCATCGTGGCACGAAAGCGATCGAAATATGACAAAAACCAGTTGGAGTGCTCTCAAGGGTCAAGACAATAAACACACAGCCAGCAGTTATCATTTGAGCTTGCTTTGCTTCGCCCTGTGCACACACTGCGTTTGTCGTATATTTTTTCTGCTCCCCCCTTGCATTTGCATTCGATTGCACTTTCTATCTGACAGACCGTGTTGTGAATCGTTTGAGGCGTATGCGTTGCCGTGTCGTTTGTAATATGCTGATTTATTGTTGATAAATCCCGTTTTAATGTTGATTTTTTATGATTTTTCTCGATAGTGCCGGAGTTGGTCGTACCATTTTGCCGCCATGATGTTCATAATTTCAGACTTTTTCCTCGGCAAATCTATCTGATGCCTTTTCTGCTGCTCAAATAAACGTTTGCTGCACTTTTGTTTGCCATTTTCCATGAGCAAATATGAATGAGCGAGCGAAAAAACTGCACGGATAAATTTACGAGCTGAAGCTCGTTAGTCGTTTACATCTCTTTTGTTGTCACTTACATTGTTCCGTGAATTGTTGAACGTTGAAAGCATTCCGAGAAAGAAATTTTCCAATTAAACCGAAAAAAATGTGGTGCTCAATTTTTTGTTCATTCTCCTTTCGTTTGCACATCATAATTCGTGGCACGATCAAACGATCAATTAAGTGCAGCGCCATTCAGTATAATGTTTACGTAACTTTAAACCAATATCGATGTACGACCCGAATTTGGAAGGGCCAAAGATGAACGAGATAAAACCGTTCAATTTTAGAAGAAACTGAGTGAACAAAAACATCGAATGAAGTTATAAATAAACAAACAAACAATATATTGACAGCGACGACTGCGACCCATTTACACTGGACCAAAGCAAAAAAAAGAATGAACAGATCGCTGACGGAGACTACGGGGGTAAAAAAGCGCGGGGAGAGCTGTGCTGTACTACCACCACTAATCAAATACAGCAAATTGAATGTATAATTTATTGGAACGACGCATTTTCAAGTGCTCACTCTGTTTATTTTTCTGTCGATGTCAATTGAAAACAAACAAGAATAAAACGACATCGAGACGAATAGCATAGGAAATAGGAATGGGTGGGGGAATGAGCGGACGAAGCGAGGAAAGAATGAGGAAAAACACCGATAACTGAAATGGTTCATCTGTTTTCCCTTATTTTATCAACAACTTCGTTCCTCTTCCGTTTCGTTCCGTTCCATTCCGTGCTGTTCCGTTGTTTATTTCATATTTTCATGCTCTTCGTATTTGATGATCCTTTTGATTCGTCACACAAAATGTGTAATTCTATCACTGGAAACGATCGCGCCCCGTTGCAAGTTCCACAAAAGCAACTTTTTTGTGCGATTGCATTTTCCTTTGCCCTTTTTTAGCTCATCGTGATTTCAGTCACTCAAACATTTCGCTGATGTTTACCTGTGGACAATTCCATTTAATGGCACTCCGCGCATTACCTCTGTCAGCTTAACACTGAGAAAATAGATAAGGAAATAAACTTTTAAATTATCTTTCAAGAGAAAGCAAATAAAATAAAATTCAAACTGTTTATTTTCATGTTTTCCGCATTTTGCCCGCACAAAACCTTCATCAACTGTAATTTGATTTAATTGTAATCTATGAATAACAATTTAAGGCCGATAAAATTGGACTGGATACGAATGTTTTGAATGATTCACGGAAGAGACAAATTTTTCAAACAAACTCACATTTTTCCTGCAATGCAATAAATGAAGAAAGTACACAATAAAAAACGATAATCTCTCTATTGCAATTTCGAATCTTTTTGTGTCTTTTCCTTTTTCATTTGAATCGAAATTCGAAAGAAATATGCAGAATATCTGCAGCGATTCGCCTTTGATTAGACATGAAGGACAATTCAATCCCATTACCAATTCAAAACAATCCCATTTAAAATAAATTAAAAGAAGCAATTTCATAGCGAATTGATCCGTTGAGCGAATTTAGTTGCTTTTTTATGTTTATAGCTTGTTTGAAAAGGTATTCACTTGAATCGATTCTTATTTTTGCACTCGACATTGCTGCAATAAAAAAATGCTGCAAAAAATACGTTGATGGAAAAATTAGGAGAGAAACAGAAAACGTATACACAGGCACACATATACATAAATCAGGAGAATAGAAAAGAAGTTGTTGTTTATTTTACGAGAAGTTGATCCAAAAGATGGAGATAAATGTAACTTTTATATTATTCACTTCGCCAAGCAGCAGCAACAGCAGCAGCATATCCTCGACTTCAAATGCAAAGCAGTATGGCAAAATGCTGAATCGAGATTTTCTCTGGTTCTCGTTCATGGTTGACAGCTTGCCGGGTAAGCAATGCTAACACTCGTGAAGGGCGTGAAGAACTTAATGTGTTCCTTTTGCATCTCCAAATAGGTATTGCTGGTGGCATGCTCAATGTATGCTATTTAGTTATACGAACATCTTGCTCAAGAAAAACAATGTCGATATTCACATTTTTGTGAATGGTAACAGCAAGTGAAAATATCGAAAGTAAAACAAAGACATTTTGAAGGGAGAGAAAGAAAAAAAAAAAAATAGGAAAAACTCAATTTAACAGATTGAAAAATCTAATGCGACAGGTTGCGTCGAGAACACGAATAAGCATGCTATTTTATGCAGATAATAGCGGTATTTATTAGCACAACGAATTAAATCAATGCGATACAGTTGGATTGGTTGGCATTAGCACTAAGTCGAATAGAAGCAATTCGTTGCCAATCTTGAGCATCCTTTCTGATATTTCGATTCGGCATCGCATTCACAGTTAAAACGAACAGATTGAACCTAGTAAACGAAAATCAACACTAAAAACCCTACGACAATACAAACAATTCAGTTGTTGAAAATTGTTTGCACGAACATTATACACGAAAAAAATCAATCTATAATGAGGGTGCGAGCATATAATCGAAAACGCTGTTCGTGGATGGTAGCCGATGAACTCTACAAACATCTATGGTCCAATCACCATTTTCGCGTCCAATCGCATTTTCGCCGTGGTTATACGAGTTTGCCCGGGGATTACCTTCTTTTTCATTCCAGTCCAACCAATTTTTCATTCGTGCATTTCGATGTGTTTCGAAATTGGTGTTTGTGTTTACTGATGAAAATGCGGTGGTTCGACCGTGATAGCTTCAATATTCCAGCATCTTAAAAACATCATCAGGAGACAATGATAAATTGATTGTGTATTCAAAAGAAAGTACATAAATAAGCGATTCTACGGCAGATTTGCAATAAGTGCACAGATGTCAATCTGACAAGGAAGAATTTGAACGGAGCCACAGTAACGTGTTAAGATGACGACAAAAAAGCACTCAAAATGCTAAAAGTATGTACTCATCTGTATTGACTTTAATTTTCTAGTCACAGTTCATCGAAGTATAAAAAACAGCATGATTGTCCCACTAAACCATCTTTGGGTGTGTCTCAATTTTAGACAACATTCTTCGTAGATTCGCGCATTTAAAACGTGAACGCTTGTCATTCAGAAGCCACGAGAAGGTGACTAAACGCACTGAATCGAACATAAGAAATGCGATTGAGAGCGGAGTAAAAAAAGTGCGAGATTTTCAAGTCATATATCTTATTCACAACTCTATTATTATGTAAATGTGTGTCGCGTGTCCATCCCAACTCACAATTTGTGCGAAATTAAAGACATTCGCTCAGATAAAAAAACACAAGTCTTTCCAACTGAAAATAAATTAAAGAGACTGACAAAGCACGCACAAGATTTTTGTTCATTCGATGATGTTGAAAAATTGCCGGCAATGCAAAAAATGAAAAACTTGTTTTTTTTTTGTCTTCAGTAACTAACATGATTCTAATCATTGTCACTCTCAATTTGCATGTTGCCAACAGCTTCTTTGAGTTGTCACAAAATCATTATATTTTTTTGTTTGATGCTCTGCAAATTGCGAAATGCTGAAAAATGCACTACAAAGTCATTTGACATTCAACACAAGGAAAAGTGAATACAAAGTCAACGATGAAGTGGCTTTTTCTATTATTTACTAGCACTTGACTAACTTGTCACATTGGACATACGTCACTGTAACGACCGTAGCCATAATATGCAATATTTCAAATATAAAAAATCAAAGTAATTATATAACATTTGTTTATGATTGAGAATATTTGCGATTACACACACGCGCATGACGATAAACATGGGAAAAAACCTTTTCATCTGTGTGTGCGTGTAAGGTATTTCTCAAACATGCATGCGTCATATTTGTATTTTTATTAGACAAAATGACATGCCGCCACTTCATTGTGACTGAGATAATCTACAATTTTTTTTTGCTGATCGCCATCCGATTCATATCAGTCACACAAGAGATACCTCAAGCTCGGCGCGCGCAATACAACATGTTTATTGGCAACATGCGAAAAAAATGCGAAGAAAAAGAGTGACACCATCATAAGCAGCATCATGATGCGATAATAAATTGGAAAATACTTGGGATAAAATCACCTGGATCTGTTCCATGCCATTTAGGCAATCAGCTATTTGATACCACTTTAAGAAAGAAAGAAAGCGATTGGAAGAGAGAGGACGAGCGAAAGAAATTGAAGGAGAGAGAGAGAAAGAGAGAGAGAGAGCAGGCGAAAAGATACTCCTTCTGTTACTCTTAAGCTCCCATCTTTTCAACGGGCTTTGTCTTGCCAATCGTGTTTTGTTAACGATATCTAGTTAGGCGAATATATTTCAGTTTGAATATAGTATGTCACACATGGTGATAGCTTTATTATTAGCTTTTTCTGCAAGAATCTTCTGTTTTCATGTTCAAATATCTCGCCTCGATCGATACACACGGAGAAGGTAAACCCATCGAATATCACTCGGAGAATGCACATGAAAATAGCGAAATATACACGCCAAACTACATTTATGGCCAGCGTCAAGTCACCGTGAAAACAAGCTACGGAAATCAAGATAGATATTTCGTTATTCGTTTCGAATAAGCTCGAGTCGATTTTCTCGCTATACACACATCAGCAGGTTCGAAACCGAGGTGTCACCTAAATGTATCGTTTTATGAACATAAATTGGACGTTTCTCGCTTGACATTTTACACGGAGAGCGTCAACATTATTTGTATTCATGTCTTTTCCATTTACTTCGGTGTAAATGTCTTGTTTGGCGCTGGAAAAAGAGATGCGAAAATAGACACATTATGGACACACATCTTTTCGCGTGTGCATTCTCTATGTGAATGGCAAATTTACATCATGAAAATGTAGTTCAGTGGTTTGAAAATATGTTTGTCATTCATGAAGATTATTATTGCAGAACGTTGATTAGATCTTTGTCGGTTTCATCATGACATCTTTTTCTCATTTTTGTCACATTTCTTTTATACTCACTTGTTCGCTGGCTTTTTTCGTTACCATCTTTTGATCGGCATGTTTGTTATGCGTAGAGAAAATACCGTCGGTAACGTTTTTTTTTCTTCTTTTTTCGGTCCCACGCTCTCCAATATGCGACGATGCTTGTATTTTCACGTTGAAGAATGCGTACGGTATGTGAATAACGCGTTAAATGTTGAAAGAAGCTTGAAAATGGAATGTATTTATACTTGTTACCCTTTTATTTTATGGCGAATGCCGATGTATTTAGCCAGGTGCTGAACTTTTCATCACGTACGCGCTTTACACATGCAATTATTCAGCCAAATGTGGCCCAATTCAATTCCGTGTAAACCAAATGAGAGAAAACAACGACCCAATCCATGACATTTTCAGCTGAAATTGGGGTGCTGCTTTCTATTTGCATTGGATTACAAAGGTGTTGGACGGGAATGTTCACGCAAATGCTAAACGGATTTTGTAGGCAAGTAAAATTAATCAACGGTAAATATGCACACACAAACAAGCATATTCACTTGCTCGTATATTTCAAATCGTTTCCATTATGAATCCACAACGATCTACAAGCATTCGTGTTGTCAATGTTCAGTGCTCACGGTGACAATTGAAGTATGCGTGTGATTTCAATGATTCCTTTCATACTTTAATAAATGTGTTTGAGCATTGCGATTTTATACGTCGGTACTATTATATGAAATCCGATATACCGATAATCGCACGCAAATACCTACATCATTTCATCGAAGCAATGTTGTTATCTAACGAAAAATCGTAGCTACACAATTTTGCGTCATCAAGTCGCCATTTTGACTGGTTGCTGTTTCTTTTTTCTATCACCTCACATTCTCTTCCGCTCTCTTGATTACACCTCTCGGTAAAATAACATTCTCGTACCGTGGTTAAATTGAAGCCTTTTGGCCGCATCATACGTGCTACATCAACCAAATCCACACGCTTGTATAAGGCTTCACCTACGGATCGAAGTGATGGCAAAGTAAATATCAAATGACACATATTTAGTTCGGTACGATTTGTGTATATCAAAATACATTGGCTTAGTCGCATGTCGTTAACAAAGAATTTGGGTTTTGTTGGATAAACACCACTAACAGGATCTTATATTGTCGGATTTGAATCAATACATGCGAAACACATACATACGCCGATTAAATCATGAAATGACACAACAATTTATCCATTGTGTGTGTCGAATGGCTGTGGTACAAATGCGATGTGAATATTTTGCATGAACATTCAGTGTGTGCAGTTTCAACAGAATTTCACCAACCTTACCTCACTTCATTGTGTGCAGACAAACGTGTATCCCGGATCAAAGGTTGAACTCGTAACAAAATTCCATTATCTTGTGTCGGTTTGCATCCGTTTTATAACGTTATTTGAAAGTGAATGCGCTGTCTAATACGTCTAATATAGTTGGAATTTAGAGTTTCCTCAGCTCTTAAAGATTTTCTTCTGGATTCGACCATTTGCGTTGAATTTGCAATGAGCAAATCGTTTCGCTTGAGGTTTATTTTCAAAATTTACCGTATTGTTTAAAATTGCTGGCAAATTAGGACATAAGAGAAAATCACATTTCGATAATAGAAAAACACAAAAACGGTGAAAAAAGACGAAACTAAGTGAAAAGGAAGCTTTTAAAACATTCATGATACAGCAAATCCAATTGTCGGCCAAAAAAAATGAAATATTCATTTTAACCATAATATTCAATAAAATTCATTTTGCATATTTTCCGGCAAATCAAATTCACTGTTATTCAAAATGTGCATTTACTTGCTCGTCGAGAAAACTTCCGAGAACGCTTTTTTTTCGCTTGTTTAAAAGCGAGTTTATCGTTCAAACAATAAAAAATGAGGAATCAAATTGTGTCAAAAAAGAAATGAGAATGTGGGGAAATCGTGCAAATTAAACACATACAATTACGTTAAATGTGCTTTCAATCGGTTCCACATTCAAACCGAACATACACAAGACTCGTTCCTTCATTCAAAACTTTCGTGTCGACAGATTGAGTCTCTCGTCTTTTGTGTTTGTACGTGTTTTCATTCTATAGAATTATTTTCTCTGGTATTTTCTTCTGCAACTCCATTGTATTGGTAGGAGAATCATTCCCTCGTTGCTTTTAACTATTTCAACTTGAAATGCTTACCTTTTAGCACATAAAAACGTTTGCAAGTAATGTTCTTGTTTCTTCGAAAACAAAAGCAAGCGAAAAAAGTATGCCAGATATAAAAAACGGGTCACGAACGTATCCACAATTCTGTTCACAGCCAGAGTTTTATTTTTTGTTAAAGAAGGGAAGCAAAGCGCCGAAATGCACAAGAACCGAAATAATGTTGAAAACAAATGAAGAAGGAATAGAAGTTGTGTGTGTGAAAGAGAGAGAGGGGGGGGGGGGCCATGTCCAAATTCGACATGAAGTTGTTCCGAATAAAATGAAGATGGAAAGAAGAAAAATAAAAGATATCATTGTGTTTCAGTGATTTTTGAAAAACATATTTTTCTACTTCATGGCTCAATTGAATAAAGCAAGTGAAAATAAGTTACACCGAATGAAAAGAGTGAGAGAAAAAGAGAGAGGGAGAAACAGAGAGAGAAGAAAGAGAGTTTGTCTATAGCAAAAAAGGGAAGAAAAGAGCAACGGTGAACACTGAAAGAATCTCAGAATATTTTCGTACTTTCTTCGGAGTTACTCTATCGTACGCAAGTGTATGAGCCAGCTATGGAATGTGCATAGTTTTGTGAATGCATGTCTATACGAGCGAAGTAATTCGAAAGCGGGAATCAAATTCACCAAACACGCTATTGAGAACATAAGCATTTTAAAACATCATATTACGGAAACCATGAAGGAAGTATGAAAACTGCTTGAACAAGTAATGGAAAAGTCGAGCAATGACAAAAGCGATTGGTCCGACAAGAACGACAAACATCAAACCAAGAAATTCTAACATGAATCCGGTTTTTGTTATTCCTCCACCTCCACAATCTTCTTCTTTGTCTTCGTCTGCTGTGAAAAGTGGAAGAGCCTTTCGTTCACATTTGCTCGCATATGAGCTACATGCAACGCACCGACATTTTCCAGTAATTCCCAAATGAAGAATGCTCCAAACATTCAGCAGAAAAATTTGATCCCGAGGAACAAGTTGCCTTGAGCAACCAATGCATTTTTCTTTTATTCACAGTATTTTTCGGGTATTGACAATAATGATTGCAGAAGTATTTCTCACTTGAATTCCATGTGCTACATTTATATCAAACTTATTTCTGCCGCAGTAACATAAAATGGACGCTTATATGCACACGCATTCGAGCGTGCTTGTTGTTTCGTAATTCTATTGGGGATATCTTTTCATATTCAACGGAATTCACTCATCTAAAAATCCGAACCAGGCCAATGAATCAATGGATCAATAACGATAGTTTTATAGAGATTATCTCCATTTGTCCTTCGTGTCTGCTTTTTTGCAAGTGGTGGATGGTTTTGATTCAATCTTTGTAGGCATTTGACGCTTTATGGATCATCCGCTGTCCACTTTTCTGTCGGCAGACAGGATGTGAAGGCTTCAAATGAGTATTTGTCGAAGTTACACAATGTAAATTGCAGACGAAGAAAAATGGACTCAATTTGCTATCAACTTTATCTTGATGTAATAATCACGGTAGTCTTTTCTTCTTTATATATCTACGTTTCATGCACAATAATTTGCTTTGAATTCGCCCTTCTTAAATTCCGCAGTGAGCAACCAGTGTCAAAGCAACATATGACATTTTCATGGAATTATTCGGACTTTAATATTTCTATATTGAGTGTTAGAAGTTCCAGTTCAAAATATATTCGTAATACTCCATCAATAGTAATCAATCGATCTGTTTTATTTGGTAGCACCCAACATCGCGTTGCATTCTAGGCAAATACATTTCAATCATTCATGAAACTTGTTCTCAATAATCTGTTTTATTTGAATAACAAAAAAATTGTATCGATATAACGAAAATGTTTGCAAAAAATTGGAAGATACACAAAATGGTGCAAAGGTAAACAGGTTAACAAATACATAAATCAAAACAATCTGAATGCAAAGCATAGAGCGGAGAAAACGATGTTATTTAAACATTCTCACGGTCTATTTGTGTTTTCTTCGGTTTCATTTATTTACCTTTTGATTTTCGGCCGAATCGTTCGAACGCTACTGAAATAAAAGGATACAAAAATGTTTCAATATTTGTTGAAGTTCATAAATTAAAACGTGTACTTACGTTTCTTTGTAGTGCTCACGTAACCCAATCATAACAGTCTTATTTAAGGCTACCTAAGCAGTGAAAGAAGCATCGCAACCCAGAAGTAAGCCAGCAAAAAATGAAATTAATAATGCCGATTCAATCAACTGATATCGAACTGTTGCTTGGCTGAAAGAAAATTCACTTTTAACATAAATACAAACAAAATAAAAAGGACGGAGAATTGGAAAAAAGTATGCAAAAGTTGTTCGTTGAAATAACACGTTTACCATTGAACGTCCTTGAATGACAGTTCCACGATATTCAGACAAATATCCATCGTTTAATGAATTGAACTTATTTGAAGAGGAAAAAAATTTTTCATCGCACAAAAGAAAAAAGAAAAAACCATCGACTTATCTCAGTGAAATTATGCAAAGCAATGTTCTATTCCATTCACATCGAAATGATGGCCATAAACGCGCCGAATGAATTTCCATCTGAAACGCACTTTGAAAGAATAATTCAACCGTAATTGCTGTTGTATTTACCTGATCGTCGGTCGCGCATAACCAAAATACAGAGAGAAAACACCGTAATTCGCATGGAATTGCTTTAAATTTATTGAGAACAATTGGTGTGCCATTTGAAGCCGTCGCTTGGTCATTGACTTAAATAGAAAATTTTCGGTCATTTTGATTCTTTGCGTTCGATGTCAATAAATTCCAAACGAATTGATCTTTTATGGACCAACCACAACATATTTTGCAAGTTTAAAACCATTGACTTGACGCACCAATGTCACCGACACACCAAGCGTTCGCAATCGATTCCCTTTGATCTGTTTCTCTCTGAACAAAATGCCATTATGTTTAATGAAACTCACAAACGGCTTTCACTCGTAATTGAATTAAATGTTTGCTTTCAATCCATTGCAAGTGAACAACAGCAATGGCCGAACGTATCGAATCGAGGGCTTTAATATGAATCGAAAATGTGCGAGCTTCGAGAGTCTGTGTACTTTTGGTACGACGGGAATTTATGGAAAGTGGAGCGCATATACCAAAACTAGTATCAATACAAATAAATTGCATATTGAAGCTGGTTAATGGCCATGAGCTATACATACGCTTTCTAAAACATTGATGGTTCAAAGGCAAAACTTCATTTTGAGCATCGTTCGAAAACTAATGAATTTTGAAATATTCACCATTGCGATTGGTGGCTGTCTTCTCATTTATTCGATGCGGAATACATACACGTTTGTGGATTTGTGCACAAATAAAAATTCAGTAGAGCGATTGGAGCATTGGTGAGCCAATATTTGCTGCTGCCACTGGATATCGGGCTTTATTCGAATTGCTTTACGAATCATTTAAACATGAATCGACATCTAATAGCGTGTTTATAGCAATCAACAAACGTTTAATTCGTCGGTTAATCATCTCAAATATCGTTACGAAATTGTTATTTCAATTTTAATTGCATGATTCTATCTTGGACGGATCCCAACTTCATACCTTTTAAATGCTATCGAAAGAACTGAGGTCCTTGATTGGGTTGACTGTATCATGAATTGCGCTTTGACTTTCCCACTGATCCCAGCAATAATGTTACGGTTAGTCTGAATAAATGGGGGCTATTATGCGGAAAACATCATTTGATGGACAATTAATGACTTCTTGTGAATATCAAATGATTACTTTCCAGAAATATGCAGTATCGATATAACTCGTGGACTTGATTTTAATTTTTATGAAAAAATGCATTGCAATGAGAAGTTATTAATAATTTGGCAAACAAGTTTTATTGAATTGTGGCAAATCTGTTCAAAAAATGAATCTTAATTTAGCTGTTAGAAAATAAATGGAAATAATAAATTTTTGATATGAGATTAATTTGTTTCACTTGAAATTTTCCCAAAACTATTGCTTGAGAGCACGATTTGTTCCTGGGAACAGAAGTGAAGATACATAAAATCGTTCCAGCCGGATTGTCATATGAGCGTTCCTCTGGCAATAACGCATCATGAAAACTGATTTCGTGAAAACGTAACATGACTTAGAACAAATCATGTTGTGTTTTACGAAATCACTTTTCATGATGCGCTTTTGCCATAGCCAGGCCAGTGAAACGCCATACAAAATCAATGGTACACGTAGTAGACTACGCTATGTAGTTTGCATAGCGTATTCAGTTGTCAAATCTCTTCACCGCCTTGGCCATAGCAACGCTCATGTGGTACTCCTGCTCGAATGATTCGGTATCTTCACTTTTATTCCCATGCGCTCATATATACGGGGGATACTCGAATGTCATTGCTTCTCATTAAAATGTATAACATTTTGTATGTAGCTCCCATGATTATAGAATTGTAAAAGTCAGTCACCACATGAAACATGCCGATATCGTCATTAAAACTGCGTAGAAATCTTGTTGGTCCTCAAGAGATGAAATCATTGTCTTTCAAATTGGAACAAACTGAAAAACTCATGAGCACTTTGCGAATAGCAAAAGACTATTTGTGTTGCGTTTTGTGTGTCCCGTTGCCGAGGATAGGCCATACATAATTTGTGGCATTTAATTTAATAATAAAACACATACAATGTAAAGCAAGGATAGTGAAATAGCGACCGAGAGTGTGTAAGATCGCATCATGCTTCTCTATTATTTCTGCAATGAATTCTGCACGAATGCTCACAGACAAAACAAACAAACGACAACATCAACGGCAACTGCACACAACAATACACAGTGAATACACTTACATATATTTATCAGCTGCTGTATATCAATATTATGTTGGAAATTTTCGTAATTAAAGTTCCCTTATTTGAACAGTTGTGGCACGGGTTGTGTCGCGCGAGTCAAACAATGTACCGCTCCGCCTGTAAATGTTATATTGGTTTGGGTGAGTGAGTGAGGTAAAGGCGATTCCCACTGATAATGTGGTCATGTATTTCATTTGGTTCGCGCGAGCTGTACGTTGCTGTACCACCAACACACAACATTCCAATTGGACTCGAATCTCTGAGTCGGAATGAAAATTGCAATTTTCCGAAATAAAATATCCAACGAATTGCGATGTAGGCGAGAGAAAATTTTCAGCTGTGAATGAAACAGCAGTCGCAACACAAAGTCACATCACATGTGTGCGCGTCGCGAACGGGTCCCGTTCACTTGAAAACATTATTAGAGCAAATTTTCTTTTTCCTATTAAGTTTGACAAACTCGCATTTTATGGTCGAAATACGTGATTTTCTTCATTGGCAAGATGGAGAGAAAGAACAAATACACACACGCCATTATCGAGCTGCCGAAAAAGCACAAATGCTACAAAAATCTTGTTACGATTCTTGTATTTGATTTTCTTTCTTTTGCTAACACTTTTCAAGAATTCAGCTTACTGAGCCGAGGTCGATTCTTTTTTTCTGTGCGCTCACACACGGGCCGCATTTTGATGGTTGTGGAGGGCATGCATGCATGTGCACAATGCTGCCAAATGGCCAAAAGACGGGCAGACAATCATATATATCCAATATGCAGCAGGCACATATGGTCCTCGTCAATTTTATTTTTGCACGAAAATGAGAAGCGACACATTTGCGCGGTAATAATAAAGATTATGAACCATTTTCAGTGTGATTTCACTCATACCACACCACCAACAGCATCTCAAACCATTCATTTCATTTCTCTCTCGTTTTCTTTCAATTTGCACTGTATTTCTTTTTCGTGCTGATTTAATGGCCATTCTTTTATTTTGTTTCATAGGCGTCTGTTTTGCCTGTACTTTTTCTCCCTTGTATTTATTTCATCAATACCACATACCGTATGGCCCATCGTAATAAGTTCCCATAACTTAATTGTCGACAAATACGCTTTGTTTGATGCTCATCGTTGCCTTTTTATTTGGTAATTTCATTGGTTGGTTGATTTGTGTGGATGTCTTCACTCATCTCTCTCTCTCTGTCGAATGAACGCTATTATATTCGCTTAAGCTCTTACTCTTTTCATTGAATTCTTAACACGATGCGGTCCATCGTTCGTTCGTGCATTGCCATGATACGCTAACGCACAAAACAACCAAAAATTCCCTGTTGATGTGAGTAAATACTTTATGTTTCGACGGACAGACGCGCATTTCTTTTCACTTGTCATGATGCATAAAGAGTGAAAGAGAGAGAGAGAGGGAGATACAGAAAGATAGTCACAATTGCTCAATATTCGTTGCTTTCCAATTCGAGTGCATCTCTGATGGCAACGACTGTATTTGTTTGTTGCTCGTCTTTTTCACGGTTCATAATTGGTGCTAGACCTCTTCAAGCCGGATTATGATTCGTAATTATATAGATGTATTGGGAGAACAAATTGAAAACCGCGCATTCGTTACTAACTTCATATCTATCATAGATGTCATTATTTTGACTTTGACAGCTATTGTATCTTAAAGAGGATAAAAAAATACATTGAAAACGATCTGTCAAACTTATCATTCAGTTGAATACACAAGTTTATTATTGCGTTGAAAATGTCGAGCTACGTGCCTACAAAACAGCATTTGCGGGAAGTTTTACTTTATTGGTTTAATCTGAAGAAAAATGCTTCCGAGAGTCATCGTTTGTTATGCGAAGCATATCCGGAATATGCTCCGTCGATTAGAACGTGCCAGGAGTGGTTTGCGCGGTTCAAAAGTGGTGATTTTGATGTGGAAGACAAAGAGCGTCCAGGCCAAGTGAAAAAGTTTGAAGACGAGGAGTTGGAAGCATTACTCGATGAAGACTCGTGTCAAACGCAAGAAAAACTTGCAAAATCATTGGGAGTGACACAACAATCCATCTCCTATCGTTTAAAAGCCATGGGAATGGTTCAAAAGCAAGGAAATTGGGTGCCATGCGAATTGAAGCCGAGAGACATCGAACGCCGTTTTTTCACTTGTGAACAGCTGCTTCAAAGGCAAAAACGGAAGGGTTTTTTGCATCGTATTGTGACTGGTGATGAAAAGTGGATTCATTACGATAATCCAAAGCGAAAAAAATCGTATGGTTACCCCGGCCACGCATCAACATCGACGCCAAAGCCGAACATTCATGGCTCGAAGCTAATGCTGTGTATTTGGTGGGATCAGCTCGGCGTGATCTATTATGAGTTGTTGAAACCAAACGAAACCATCACAGGAGCATTGTACCGAACTCAATTGATGCGTTTGAGCCGAGCACTGAAGGAAAAACGGTCGGAAACGGTCGCAAGACACGATAAAGTTATTTTGCAACATGACAACGCTCGGCCACATGTTGCTCAGGTCGTTAAAACCTACTTGGAAACGCTTCGATGGGAAGTCCTACCCCACCCGCCGTATAGCCCAGACATTGCCCCTTCCGATTACCACCTCTTTCGATCAATGACACATGGCCTGGCTGAACAGCATTTCCATTCTTACGAGGAATGCAAAAAATGGGTCGATTCATGGATAGCCGAAAAAAGCACAGATTCCTTTCGACGCGGAATCCGTGATTTGCCAGAAAGATGGGAAAAAGTTGTGGCTAGCGATGGACAATACTTTGAATGATCAATTTGTAACCATTTTTCCATAATAAAGATCGAAATTTTGAAAAAAATGCGCGGTTTTCAATTTGTTCTCCTAATATTTATCTCTTGTTTGGGCGGAAAAACACGAGCACACAAACGGCAACCTACCATAATCGGTAACCGAGCAAATGAAGTCAAAATGTTTATTGCAAATGACAGAATCACCAGTTGGAATAATACAATTTCGTTTATTCGTTCGATGATTCTAGCGACACAGCCTTGAAAAGCATTCAATAAAGACTGTTTTTGGCCAAACTTCTCGATGCTGCAAAAGCGGGTATTCAATTGTTTGTCCTCAAACTCCATATAAATTGCGCCCCGCGTTTATATAACTTCATCAGCACAGTATATTATATAGTATACGGCATGAAACATTATGCGAACTGCAAGCGATCAAACACCCCCTCCCGCAGAGAGCAGAGCAGTAAAAGTTTTTAATCAAATTTATTTTATTCGAGGCGTATCGTCAAAATTACAAATTTCGTAATACATCAATAAATAATAAATCATCAGAATAAAAGACTGTTGAAAATTTATGAACCGTCACCGCTCGATAGACTACCGATAAAAAGTCAAACCATAAACATCGTTTTTAGCCAAAGCACCAACACAAAATCACCCTTCGTGAAAATTCAAGTTTTGCGGAAAAATTGCTTCAATATTTTACATGAAAATTTATGATGATAATTTATAAATAGGCCAATTTGTTTACTACTTAGCATTTTAATTTGGAACCGATCGAAAGTTGTTGAAAAACAGCAACCGGCAATCGGGAAGAAAGAAATTTTACCATGAAAAGGAGATTAAATGCAATTTATATAGTCAGTGAATTCGATATATTGCCATCACACAACTCGATAAGCCAACTAAGTAGAATAGAATTTTATCAAATTTGCACAGGTCCGTTATCCGCTAAATGCAATTAGTGGCAAGAATACTTGTCGCCTGCTTTTTTTGCTATTCACCTCCATCCCAATAAAAATTTAACTAAGCATGAAAACGGAGAATAGCGGAAGAGAATATTTAATTATGCTCCCTTTTCATCGCACCCCGACGCTATATACCATCTTCGAATCAATTCATAGAGCATAGCACTCCATCTCTCTCTCTCTCTCTCTCTCTCTCTCTCTCTCTCTCTCTCTTTCTCTCCGGTCCAGCAAAACTTCTTTGTCCACACTTCCATTTCAGTTTTGAAAAGTTTTGTAAAGGCCAATTTAAGTTGTTAAATTTGCACATTGTTGCCAAACACACAGCATAATAGCGTGAATGACTAATTTAAAACTACATTTCACCAACTAAAATGGCACGGTATTCCATATAGGCAGTCAACAAAAAATGATGTGTATAAATGCGTGGGTTCTGCTGTTGCTGTTGAGTGCCAGGGACATGTTTTTGCTGCGACATTGCCATAAGAACCGTTTTTGATTTCTTTTGAAATTCAAATAATAATCTGCAAGTGCCTGTTGTGAAACATGAAGAGCACGATGAAATTGTATGACCCCCACAAAAAAATGGAATCAGATTCGTGAATAATGTATCTTATAATCGTTTTGTTATGCCATTGTTATTTGTACCCGATTATTTCTTGTCATGGTTGAGTGGCAGACGCGCGAGATAACAAAATATTGTACGATTCTATTGCAATTTTGACATTGGCCCAATATGTTGAGAAGAATAAAAAAATCATCTCTTTTTTCTTTTCCCATTTCATACATATTTATACGATCTGCCTAGTGATTCGCAAGTGGTTAGCTGTGATAAAACCATAGAAACGAGCATAACTGTTTCTCTAGGATATTTTTTTGTTTGGCTCCTTCTCTCACTCTCCATCGGCAATCTAAACGACCAATGGGACCGTTGCTAATGTAAATTTTCAAATTATTGCACACCCTTTTAGCTGTGCCATGTGTCAGAAGGCTTCGCTACATTCAACATTGACAATAAATATGGAAACATAGACACATACAAGAAATCACGGTTTGATTCGAACAAGAAACACATACGAAATAAATATGTCTCCTAAGAATTGGTGCGATATGTGAGCAAAAACTGATATTATAGTCACATAAACCCGTTTGGAAATGGCTTCTAAATGAAGGCGCATGAGAAAAAAAAAATGTGTGACTGTTTTTCTTAAAAGATGCGATGCTTCACATGGATTCTCCTAGCAAGGCAATGACTTCGACTGAATGAATGTCCTTTTTGCGTTCTTAAGTTGTTGGATGCCACAAAAGCAGGGCGGAATACATTTAATATTTTCAGTGGGATTGCATTTCGACCGGAGATATCAACGGGACATCGTTGCAGTAAAAAGAAACAGTTCAAATGCAATAATTTTCTTCATGTTTACCGCAATTATTACAGACATTTACACTCGATAAACTTACAGTTTCTTTACACATTTTAGTTTGGTCGTATGCGAATTGCATCTGAATGTACCGTTCATTTTGTGCCAATGGTATTTTGCAATATTTAGATGTCGTTTTTGAACTCTCGATAGTAATGCAAGTTTTTGCTTGAGAAAACATCTAAAATATTATTACACGCTTCGTTCCGTGAGCGCAAAAACATTTGAAATATTGCGATTGCTTAATGTACGACCAAAAGTGGTGTTGTTTTATAGAAACTCAACTGCTTCATCTAGCAAACACACAAACTCGGTGATTAAACATAAAGCAAAGTTTGCATCTTAAGTTTTTAGCATCGTCCATTTTCATCGTCATTTTATTTAATAGAATTTGCAATGAAATCAGCAAAACTACGGCGTGACAATAAAGGAGCAGCTGCATAGCTTGTAGCTCATTGTGAATATAAAGCATCAGCTGAAGCCCCCCAATCGTCGACGCTTACGTCCGTTCTCTCTTGTGACGCACAGACTTGTAATATGAAATGGCTGACCAAGTATTACCGAAAAATTAATGTTTGAAAAGAAATAGTTGAATGTCAATGAAACGAGTTGGCTGCATGTGACACACTGTCGTTTTTCACAATTGTATTTGCCGTGCAACAAAAAGCATTGATGGATGTAGTACGATTCAAAATCTCCACCACTTTTCGTGTTTGTATCGACACCTCCACATCGAATCGATATGATTGCCAGCATTTGACACCTTTCACAATTTTCTAGCCGCTTCACATTACTATTATTTGGTTGATATTCGAGTTAGTAATTCACTATTTGTTGAGAGCAGGCGTTTTATTGTCCATCAATATCCATTATGGAACAGTTTACTACTCACACACATGAATGCTCGCATAAAAAGAGGGTTTCGTCACATTTTGGATGTCCAAAGCCAACGCAATTTTGTATCATTTTGGAAAATTAATAAAGGACAGTGAAAAGCCACAAAATCACACGTCTCTTTTGTTTTCCTCTATCAGTTGAACTAACAAAATCCGCCTATTCAGACCTTAAAAACCATGCTCCCAATAAGTTCCTTTGATAAAAACGCAGATGCTTTGCATTCGGTATGCTTTTTTGAATCGAATAACCACATTTTATCAACTGAAATTGTATGTAGAAAAATCCAAATGGAACACGTAAATTTTCGATATTACGTTCGGCTCTCAGTTGATTTTGATGGTTAAAAGCGTGACATTTAATTCAAATGAAGCCTTTTATTACCGAATGCACCACCATGCATTTTTCAGAAATATTTTGAATTTTGTTTCAAACAAATTCCACCTTTCTTTCTACGTGTGCCACATTCGGCCGCTTCACTGCTTGGATTCGGAGTGGCGAGAAAAAAAAATGTGCAAAGGGCAATAATGCAACAGAATGGATTTCAACACGTTTAAATGGGATCGCAAAATGTGCTTTTTTCGAAGCTAAAATTGAACTGAAAGACTTAGCTTCACAATCTGAATCTGCTCAAACATTTTTGGCATGTTGTAAATTTCATGCATGTAATTTCGCTATTGCAAGTGAATTTTTAACGTGTAAGTTTAGTGGTAACACTCCAACATTTTCCATTTAGACGAAATATACTTTTAATTCGAGTGCATGCACTAGGTGCATCGTAGTGATTCTTGGCTTTGTAAAAGTGCTAACAAACAGAAAGTTGCATGAAGAAAACTACTTCAATTCCACTTTGAGGTGAAATCGTCATCGAATCGTGTAATCTGCACATGCATCTTTTCATTGGTATAAGGCTGCATTTATTATTGCTTTCATTTGGCTTATTTCGATGGAAAAAGCGATAGAAGTTCTCTTTGAAATTGAATTTCTCGCATCGAAACATTGTTGGAAAAGTGTGGTTTATGTTTCATTTAGAATTGTTTCTCTTGTAAATTTTCATGTTTGAGATGAAATTAAAATGAATTCCGGGAGAGCGAGAGCGAAGTCTGAAATGTTGGTTGCATCATAAAACCACTGAATTGTCATCACTGCGCGATGATAAAGTCGAAATACCTCAATTGACTCAAACTACACCATGGAATCTTCGAGCACTCACATTCGCGTTTTAAAATATTTTCGATGATTTTGCACGTGCATACGGTATCTAAGAGTTAAGTATAGCGCACAGCGCGAAAAACCGCTCGATGTTGAAATGCGGATTCGGATTGATTACGGTGTAGTGGTGCTAAGTAAAAGCTTAACATAAGCCACGGATTATTTCATAAGTTTTGGAGGGAATATCAGCTGAATTATCTTTCATATGGGTGAGAGTTCATTCATGTCCCGGAGCCGAATATGATGATAAAATAAATGAGCAGCATCTAGCAGTGATTCGTGAACGAAATAATAAGAATGTGAGCACAGCATTATTGCGTAGTGGCGATGAGATCTCATAATCATACCAACGGTGTAAGCGATTTATTCGAAAACAAGAACAAAAGTTTCTCTTCGAGTTAAAGTTTCCATAGTATGTGTGTGTGCCGTGGTTCTCTCTTCTTCGATTTTTCTTCTGTTTCTTCGCTGCATTGCAAGTGCATTTTTCTGGTGCAGCTCATCAATAGTGAGTGAGACAGAAAACAACCGAACATACGCAACACCATCTCATATATTCTCAATTCTCAATACTTTTCACCATTGTTTTGTTAGTTTATGTAACGGAGATTATTGTTTTTCTTCAACATTCGGAGGTTTAATCTAAACTTCTGTATTGTGCACATTTTTCTCAATTTTTTCTTATAACAACGTAATTCGATGTTTAATGCGGTTTTTCGAAATCTCCGTCGCAATTTGCTGTTTTATCGCTAAGATTTTGTTTGCTTCGAAACCATTTTAAGGAGTATATTTTTAAGAGTTTAACGAACACAAACTTTGTAACGAATAGTTATATGGTTGTGAGACTGTGGCTGTGTGTTGGATGTCGGCATTGGGGGAGTTCGAGGACAAAGCCTCAAAGAATAGACGAGTAAGTTGCAATGTTCATGGCAGGTATTACAGCAAAGACAATGCCAAATCTATTTTTGATGTCACGACAATGAAAAGGAATGAGGTATAGAAAATTTAATTTCAGTCAGGAATGCAGTCACGACAAGAAAGATTGTCGCAAAAGAAGGGAAACTTTCGTTCGTTCTTTCGTTATTCTTTCTTTTATTTTGCAATCACATTTTAACAAAGTAAATGATATTATTATGCGGCACAAGGGAGCACACAGTATGCTCATGCCAATGGCACACATCGAAGCATGGTCCATATCAAACGAGAAGAAATAGGAAGTTTCTTTTTCTAACTGTTTCCTTTTGAATGAATAACCAAACACTGATCAACTTAGTCGGAACTTAGTGCAGGTGATGGAATGCCGAAAGAGAGAGAGAGAGAGAGAGAGAGAGAGAGAAAGAGAAAGAGAGAGAGAGAGAGAGAGAGAGAGAGAAGGAGAGGGGGAGAAACACTTTTTTCAACAATGAATTAAATTAAATGAAAGCGGGTGATAAAAGTAGGTATTAGATAATGTGAGCGCTTTGTCGGTTCGGAACTTAGCCAAATGAACATTGCATGAATTGCACTCAAACGAAGTGATCTGGATACAGCGAAATAGATTACTTACCTGAACAAATAAAATCACCTGACCAAAACGAAACCAAAACCGAAAATAGAAAAACGTTCCAACGGACAAAAATAATGGCAAAGAAACAATTGCAGAAGTGAAAGCAGAGTTGAAGAGCATAAGAGATGGAGGGTGCGAATGAAAGAGGATAATAGAAAGAGAGAGAGAGAGAGAGAGATAGAGAGAGAGAGAGGGAGAGAGAGAGAGAGAGAAAGAAAACAAGACTGTGAGCAGAGACAAAAGCGAGAGAAAAAACAAGAACATTTGTGCAATGTGCAATGTAATCAAACTGCATTGTAATTACTGCACTTTGTACGTAAATATAAAAAACAATGGTGAGCGCGCCCGAAGATAAAAGGCAAAGAAAAACGAGGTGGAAAAACAATTTTCATGATAAAATGAGTAAACTTCTAATTTTCACATCGCTTTATTTGGATCTTTTGTTTCCCCGTTATTTTTCAATTTTTCAAAAAGTTTTGTATGTGTGTGCGGTAAGAGGTTAAACATTTCACCGGTGCAAAGTGGGAAAGCAGCAAAGTGGTAATGAAAATTGAACAGAGGAAAAGAGTGAGGCAAATTCACGAGCACATTCAGACATACGCACACAAACAAATTCATATCGCCCGAGAAGTGGAAAAAGGTGAGCACACAATGAAAAATGAAATCAACACAGAATATTTTTCACATATTACAACAGCGCATTGCAATTTTCAACGAAAAGCTTAAGTGAACAAATAAATACCTTCACAATTTCAGTCGATGTTACGGTTTGCAATTCGCTATCGTTGCTATTTATGTACCGCGAAGTTTGAAGAAGTTTCAGAATGTTTGGGTGCGTGTGTGTGTGTGAGAGAGTGCAAGGTTTTGTTTGCAGCTAAATTGAAATAGCTGCCAAACATTACGAGCTCAGCAAACAAAATAAGGGTTTTTTTTACAGCTTTTTGCTCAAATTTGAAAGTATGCTGTGTTTTTGTAAGTGTGGCATCGAATTGAAATAAAGGTTAAGCTATTGTATCGTTAACTGCATGTACACAGAACAAAATCAGCACGAGTCGGACGTATTAGATAAAGAATACGGAAGCACAAAAAAGGCACATGAAATATTCCGATTGAGTGGAAAATTGTGATGTAACGTTAAATATTCTCTTTGAAAATGTAAAAAATTGTTTAACAGAAAAATGCATAGACATTCGATGCGAACGAATAACAAAATAGATGGATAAAAATACAACCGCAAACCATCAATCGATTGATGTTGTTCGTAGTTTTATTGCCAAATCTAAGGTCATTTAACTATTCCCTTTGTGGTCGTTATAATTTGTCAACGGTTTGCTCCGTTATTGCTGTGGCACATTTTGTACAGAGGTCAATTTAATTTTGATATCATAAGGAATGGTAAGAGAAAAACCGCAATGTCAAACCACATGCAATAAAATCGGAGAAACATTTCCTTTCGGATAAACAAGCCATACACGATAGCTGACATTCAATCCGATCACACACGCACATTTACAAACGCTCCTCATCTGTCCATTTGCGAAGAGTGCGCATCGTATCGCACCAAAGCAATGCTTTTTACAGCCACTCAAGCCACATGAATGTGATAAGGTCATCATAATGGTTCACCGAATCTTGTCGGTCGCACTTTGGCTATTTTTTTCTATCTCGCTTTCTACTTCATATCGGTTGTCCCGTTTCGTTTTTTTTTTCACTCCCATTTTATTTTACGCTTCGGATTGGTTTTATGATTGAAAGCGTGGCGTCGGATAAAGAGGGATGTGTTGTTGCTGGGGTTGTTCATTCCGTCTATTCTTTAATTTAACAGGCGTATTTTTGCTGTAGGTCATTTTATTGCATTCTTTGTATGGACTGGTCAACGGTTAGAAGCAAAAAAAAAAGCGGTTAGTTTTACATGGCAATCAAATAAAAATGGCATTGTTTATTTACTACAAGGCAAATAACAATTCACACAATTCAATGGCCAACTGAAACAATGAAAATGTGTGTAAAAATCCATTGCAATGTCTCAAAATAGACTTCTATTTTAAACGAACCGTTTAAACAAGCTATCGTAATTTGCTGTCGAAACACCCAGCTCTCGCAATCAACACGGAATTTTCACAATCAACGATTCTGTATTAAAAGACATCCAACAACGACGAGCGAAAAAGAACAGATCGAGCGAAAAAGGGGATTCAATGACCACAATAAAAGTCGGAAATTCGTTTGCTTGTTCCTGTTATCGTAACATCGAACGATTGAATTTAGTGAGAAGTGTTGATTAGTCGAGAACAATTCTTGTTTATTTTATGTGTTGACAAAATGTTGAAAATTTTGCTTCAACTTCGCAATCATTTGGGTCAGCTTTTCGGTTCGTTGAAGATGCCCCCGAAATGTCTGCTGTTGTATAAATAAAATTAAATGTAAAAGAAAATGGAGAGTGCGAATGTGAATTCGTATGGAAGATTTACAACGATCAATTCACCGATTGATTCAAAGCTTCGTTCCTTTGTTGGATTCGTTTGTGCGATACTGATTTGATATTTTCTATCTAGATTTTTTTTCTCTCTCTCTATCCTCTTTCTCTCTCTCTCTCTCCCGCTATTCGCATTTTCTTTTCGATGTCTGCTCTATTTCCAGCTGTAAATTTGCTTGAATGCTCACTTGACCGTTAAACTTCGAAACGGTGCACAAGCGCGTGATGTACAACAGCAGAGAATCACGTGCAGACGTTTATGTTCAATAGAAATCGAAATTTCTATTTATCAAGTCGAATTTTCAGTTGATTTTGCCGACGAAACAATGGAGCAGCGAGGATGAAATCGACAATATATCACTCCGTTCATTATCAGTGACCAAGCAAGTGTGTGTGTATAGAAAAATAGGAAAATGTTGACAGTTGATAACGAGCATGCAGAGTTATATCGTATTGCAGTGGAGCATCCATTTTCAAAGAGACTATCGACAGACACAAGGATCGAACTTCGGTTTAACACTTGGTTATTCACTGACCGACATCAATAAATTACCCGCACAGAAGTCTACTATGTTGCACCACCATTTTCTTTACATTATTCAAGTGCGTGCGGCGTTTGATGTTCAACTCACAAGAATTTCTACAAAGAAAATGAGTAATGGTTTGGATTTTCGTTGATCCGAATCGCTCAATAGAAACCTTTGATTTCTTCTTTTCACTTCCAATGCGCTTTGTTTTCGATATTCAAGCAAGCAAAGGCCTGAAGCTCTCGCCTTTCAAGCAGAAAAATAACGATTTTGCGTCTGAACAGATAACTTGATTTATGATTGAATGTGCAGAAACAAGAACAAATTTCGCCGGTCATGTTTTCTTCAGGGTCAAGGTTAAATGGATGCAGGTAAACACGAGAGTTGCCCGCACAAACTTTTTTATAACATTCTTTCGACTCATTCGACGCATTCATTTCCTTTTATTTTGTTTCATTTTTTATGCACTCAAAATGTTTCGAATATATATGTATTTTTTTTTTTAATGAAAAACAAATCCATTTGGAATTTTCATGATCACTAAGAATGCAATAGATTCGCTAATTCGCATTGCTGAACGCATATAATTCTAGTTTTAAATTGTTCTTGCAGAATCAATGGAATGAGCAAAAATTACGAAGAAAACATTGAAAACATAAATGGAAAGAGCGCTAGCGATAAGCGAAAAGCGAAAAAAGAAATTAGCAGTCAAATCAGAATAATTCCGGCGAAAGTAAAAAAATGCTAAAAGAGGTAGTGATGTCAGCAGAATAATGGCATTTGTTAACTTTATCTGTGTCACAGTATAAGCAAATGTTGGAAAATTGCTTGCTTCTAGTTGATTTGTCGCTTTGCTTCGTCATCGTTGAAGTGCGGCGTAGATAAAAGAATTTTCATAGAAACTTTATTAAGGCACACACAATTAAACGTTCATTCGTTGTGTTGAGGTGAGTCTAACGAATTTGAACTTTAAAATTCGTTTCGCAATCGTTTTTTCCGTATGTCTGGCAGTTGTACCATAGTTGTTAGCTCGATCGCGTCTCCCCTTTTTGCCCGTTAGATGTGCGGCGAGTTGAACGGGTATGTGTACAGCTCTAATTTGATTAATTACGCTTCGGTGATGGTGGAAAATTCATTCCAAATTATTCAAATATCGAGCAATTCCTGTAGCGCACCAAAGCGGACAACCTTCGTGCCGAGAAAGTTTTTGCGCTCGAGGAGCGACTTTTTCATCAACGCTAGATGCTAGCAGGTACCAACAATAAGCTAGTGATGCTCACTTTTTCACTCTTCGTTTCATTTGCGCAGATCCAATTACAATATTAGAGCAGTGCTGACTATTCTCCACGCCACTTCGTTCACTGTCTATTCACTGGACATTTTTATGTTGTCTCATCGAAGACATACATTCGCATTGTTTGCAGTGTCAATCGACTATCTAAGAGTGGATTGTGCAACAGATTTATATCTTTCGTGATACAGATCTAAATCATTTTTTTTCTTGCTTGCTGAAGACCTACAGTCCTCACTTTTCCTGAAAATCTCAGCTTTTCCATTCTCTCAACGGCTTAATGCTCGGTACAATTCCAATGGTTCTATCTTTTGCAAAACATGCATTGCATTTGGATATGTAGCGATTGAGTTAGGCAAAAGCCATACGAATACAGAAAAAGATAAAAAAAACGTGAAGAAAATTGTACAAAAAGGTCGAAACTCAATTATTTCTGGAATGCTTTTGTCATCGTTGGTGTTTCAAGTGTACCACTCAAAATTGCTCGTCGCATCCATTCAAGTGCGCTAAAAAAGGATAAACTGAGTTCGGTGACAATTTCAAAATGACAAATGCTTTTGTATTTTAACTACAGTTTATCTTCTTGCACACACAGAGAACGAACTGGTGAGCGACAAAATTGCCATTGAAAAAAATTCGAGCGTTTAAGCTAGTCATGGAACCGAATCAAATGAACTCCGTTTACGACTTCCGTGCTTTTGAACTTAAACTCTCTCGAGTTGCACATTTTCCATTCGTCTTTCATTCATATGTAAAAGTGTTAAAGCCGCTTAAACGCCAGCAATTACTGACGAAAACAGTTAGTCATCACTTATATTGTTAATATGGTGAAAAGCAATCAACAAATCGCATATATGTGTTGCATTTTTTCCCATATTATATTTATAACACGAACAAGACGAATTAAATCCACACAAAAAGTCAATTTACATGCCACAAAATTGATTATCCGGCATTTCCCGAAACACTTTTCCCTTTTTCATGGGGAGAGGTGAAAGCTGTTGTTTGAATTTTACATTCATATACTTACTCTTTTTTGCAGCTCAATTTTTTTTCAACTCTGTGCATATTGGTGTAGTAATTGTAGCGATTTTTCCGATTTGGGAAAAGATAAATGGTGCAACGATCAAAAATGAAAAATTCTCAAAGATGATCGGATTTGTGCGAATTTGAACGTTCGAAAAATATGTAACAACCACTGCAGATTTGCGAAATTTCCCGGGAGCTTTGGAGTTGGGCATTTGAATTAAAAAAGGGGTGAGAATATGTTGATGGTAAGGTGCCAAACCTACAGATAAAATTGGTATGCGCGCTCACAAACACGCGCACACGTTCAATCAGTGTTCGTTTTCCATCGTACCGTTTTTTTAATCCTCGATTCCAAATTCAATTTCGAGTAATTTCATCCAAACATTCATTTTTTTAATTTCATCGATGTAATTCTTGTGAAACGATGGATTCACTGTAATTCTTGTGGAGCGGTTTCATCCCCTCCGACCAAAGCATGTTCCCATTATTTTTTATTTCGGCTTTTGTAACGTATCTACTGAATCTCGTGCTAAAATGGATGTTTTAATCAGAGCCGTGCGCCAAAATGGAGAAAAGGAAGACTGCAGTTCCTAGAGCTGTAATCAGATGGGAGAGAGGGAGAGCTGAACAAAAAGTGAGAAACTGTTACATTAAACGGAACAACAAATAGTTAATATAAACAAGTTGAATGTATTGTGAGAATCATGATGCGTATTCTCTATAGCACATTGCTTGTTCGAGCGGAAAAAAGATTCGCGCTAAATTACACATTGAAGTCTCGCGTATGAAAAACAAACGTTTTACAGAGCAGCAATTCACTGGTTCAGGCGGGAAATGAATATGGTGTGCGGCATGGCAATTAACTTTGTGAATTCATTTTTGTGCCCAACACTGAAAATCGATATGAAATGTGGAATGTAAAAATAGTGGTAACGCAACGTCTCAAATGTACATGGCTTTAAAACCGGAGAATAATAGAATATGCTTTGGCGTCGAAATGAAAAGCAGATGGTTTAAGCGTTAATTATGCTGCATCAAACTGATTGTCGCACATACAAATGCGACGAATTCAGTTCGCGGATTCACATGAAATACGAAACGCGCGAATCATTTTTGAAGCAACATCGATCGAAATTGCGAGAGATAGAGAGAGAGAGAGAGAGAGAGAGCATTATTGAAGTATTACTTTGATGTGTGCATGTACAAGTTATGATCCATTTTCAATTGTCTGCGCGAACAATGTGTAAACTTAAACTGATTCCGCTATTTTTAAATCTGCACTGTAGCATCTACAGCACGTTAATTATGCTGCATGCAAATTTGAGGCATATACACAATTGCAAATAATATGTTTTCGTTGCTAGCGAGGGATTTATCTATCTCTCTTTCTATGTGTATGTGTGTGCTATTTGGAGCTTTCGCAATATATATGATTCAGAGAAAATTCGCCGTTGCAACACGAAAACTTTACCTATTTGCTTTTCAGCAGTTACTATTCAGGTTGCAAGATTCAAATAGTTTCAAATAATCCAACAAAATTTGTGCAGCATTCGGATTATGAAAACATCTGATGTAGATTTGACAATACAAAAATGGTTCAACAGTCTAATTAAAACTTCAGAAACGTTGTAACTAACAGATTCTTAGCACAACATTAACTACTTTCCCATGTTAAATGCAAAAGTTGTTTTATAATTTGGCAGCTAATTTGAATGTTGTATCCAGCTAATGCAATGACTCGCTATCTATGCCTTTGGGTGAATTTCAAACGAAATGCATATTTTTTCTCGCTATAAATCAAACCATACATCCATCGATAAGTGCGACGATGTTAAAATCTATTATTCATAAGATCACCAAGCAAAAATGTCTCTTGTCATTGAGTCAAATACGCAATGCAGTCGATCTGAATAGATGAATAAGGCTCAAATTTCGTCGGAACACTGTTGGTCTCAGTTTTTCTCCAGTCACATGGTGCCTGCAGAATGCGCACACATTTTTGGTTCCTTCCATCCGAAGGAATGTTTCGTTCGTATTTCCAATGGCATCGGAAAATGTTTGTGCCTTTTTGGGAAATTTCCAGAGCGGCTGCATTACTCGAAAGTCTCCACAAAACCATTGGAAGCATTGCAGGGGAAGATGTTGTCAAAACACTGGAAATGGAGTGAAGAGCTTGCGCTCTTCAGTTTGTCTAATAAGTTGTATCGAATGTTTACCGTTATTCTATTGTCTCGACTGCGTCGTAGCGCAAAATATGCATCAAATCATTTTCGCTGTTTCATTCATATGTGCGTACCTTCGATTCTCGCTGTCACTGTCTCCGTATACAAATGAGTTGTCATTATGTTTGAGAACTTTTTTGGTAAGGGTATTTTTCCGTCATTAAGCGCAATATGCGTCCACTAGAGAATATACGATATGAAAGTTGTTTGTCTCTTAGCTCAGGATTCGGAGATATGCCACTCATACGTTTTTCATACATCTTGCATACGTTTGACTTGGTGACATTTGCCGCCGTTGACTATGTGTGAAAAAAGACAGCGAAACCAGCGAACGGGAAAATAAAAACAAACGATTTGTTTCATTCAGCCGTTTGTTTCACATTTCTCATATGTTGGGGCACATTTTTCAAGTCATCCTACACATCAGAAAATGTGCAGAGATAACGTTCAATTTCGTCGTCGTGAGATGTGACTGCAAGCAATTTCATTGCGAATGATTTGACTTTGAAAAAAACCCGAGTGTCACAAGAGAAAGCATCGTCAAACAAAGCGGCTTCAATATGATTTTACATTTCTTTCTTTCTTTCTTTTTTGCATGTCATATCATGGTTCCACGGTAAAGTCGAGAGAATATTTGAAAATATCTTGTGGATGTTTGCTGCTGTGTGAAGGGGTTGTGTGCGCAATGCGTTGTGTCAACAATAGATTTCTGTCACTACTGTTGGCCTTTGTCTCTGTTTTCTCTCGTTCTTTCTCTTTTTTTCCTCCGCTTTATCTCTGATCTTTATTCATCGTTAGCGTTGTCGCCGAGTCAATTCCACTTTGTATGTGTGTGTGTATAGTATATGTTGAAACGTTGAAAGCCAAGTGCAATGATTACAAACGGTAAAATTTTATGCGAGACATATTTTACATATCGTTAAATCGCGAATACATGCAATATAATGGATGGATAATTATCTCTATCCCATTTTTAACCCAACTCACCGCTCACACTCACTCACTGTTATGCTGGCGACTGATGTGGAAAATTTTCTCTATGTCAAATATTTCCTAGGCGTTTTTTTTTTGCTTCTTTCCCTTGTGTGCTTTGAGAAGAAGATATTCATCAATTTTTCTTTGGGAACGAGAGAATGTCGTCGGTATGCCATCGTCTCAGGCTTCGTTAGGTTTTTGTCATCTTAATGCACAGGCGATGGCTCAGCATGTATATCCAAATTTAAATGAAGCCGGTATGCTTTGCACCAAAGTGTATTTACTTTATCGTTATCTTTATGACTCAATTATGTGATGTGGGATTGCAAGTAAGTGCATTACTGAATCATCATTTCACTTTACAAACGACTAATAGAGCCAAATTTTCAACACACATGTTCTCGCTTCTTCAAGCAAATGTTCACTTCAAAATATTTGTTTTTCACGTGTTGACAACGGTTTTTGGCTCAGAGACAGACATGCAAACACGAGAGAAAGATAGAGAGAGATATAGAGAGAGTGACAAAGTGATCCAAGTCCTCAACTCCAACGCATTGTATGATAAGTAAGCTAATTTCATTCAACATCACCTAACACATCGTTAAAATGTTGAAATGGTAGAAATGATGTGCTGCCACAATAACCAAAATTGTTAGAATCAAGTAGAAAATATATTGACATGTCAATTTTAACTTACAAACATTAATCCAGGTTGAGACTTTGTCACATCTTGAGATTAACGAATGATTGAAGACATACGCTCATTGAGCCAAATAAAACGATTAGTGATATGAGATAAAAGATATCAATTATTTCCTCCAGAATATGTGCGCCAGTATTTTCAAAGAACGGCATTTTAAAGGTGCGAGGAATATGCAAGCTTTACTCATTCAAACCGAATTAAATGGAGTCGGTAATTTGCAATTGGTTGAATGGTTAACGCAAGACTCTTCTACTTTCAAGTCAATCCCTTTTGGGAGCGAATGTATGCGTTTGTGATAGAATTCTCGAGAGGATTGACTGTGCAATTGATTATTTATTTGCTTTGGTATTACATTTAAATTATTCTCATGGTTCATATGAACCGATATTGCCTAGACAGAGTTTATATATGCGTTCCAATTTGTCTACTTCAGAAGGCACTAAAACCGATCCCGTGATGCTTCAGCGCTTTCAAATGGCTGAATCAAGCCAACGTCACCATCATTCAATATTCATCGACCCACGAACTGTCTGCGAGACTTAAATATGACATAATAAAAAACATCATTTATGAATACAAATAGTAAATACAAGGTTTCAAAATATCTTGGAATGAAGGTAGGTATAAAAATTCCATGCGGACAGGAAAACCAGAGAGATATGCTTCTATTATGTTCATTCCACAAATATATGCGAACCTCAAAAATGCAACCGGCAACTTCTCCTGAAATACACACTAAATTGACGTTGAAGGACAAAAACGAACGGAAGGTAAAACATGAAAAACGCACGTAAAAACAAAATTAGAAGAAATGTTTTAATATGGTTAAATCAGACTCGCCGCCGACCATTTTAAGGTACCAAAATCAACCTCACAGTTGAAAAATGAATTAATAATATTCCACTGAATGGATTTTTTTAAGCTGTCGATGTGAGGTCGAGAGCGAAAAGAGAACTTTAACTTATGTTTATGGGATTCATCCGAATGGATATCGTCGAGGAAGGCAAGTACGATGGAAAAAAAGCATATATAATTTTGACATGTATGTCAGAAGTGAAGCTGAATTAGTATTAACTTCAATCACAAAGTCTCCTTAAAGCAGAGCATATTAAACGATTGCTCTCAAAGCGCTCTTTAGCGCTAGCCGATTTATAAGAGTGGCTTGAAATATGGAATAGCGGCTATTTCGCATTAAAGTCTATGAGAAGAAAAGAGAAATGTTGGAGAGCGCACGGTGATTATGGAATTCTCTTTCACTTTCATGGACTTTAATGTGAAGAAGCCGCCATTTCGTACTGTAAAGCTATTGCAAAGCGGCTTGCACTATAAAGCACTTGTGTGCTCTGCATAAAAGTGGAAGCGCGAAATGGAAGCAAATGTTATGCATTTTTTGAAACACTACCGCCATTCGCATTATTCTGGATAAAGACTATCGTTCGTTTTCATTTCGTACTCGCATCAGCAACTATGTCAAAATGTATGACAAAATATCATTCGCTAATGGAACTAAATTGTGTGTAATATTTTATGAATGATATAAAATATTACACACAATTGAGTTCCATTCGCAATAGCAATCATGATGATGCTGAAAATATCATGCGAGCAAATGTATTTCTGCCGTCTACTTGAAGTTGTATGGAAATGCCAAAAGGTACAATGAAATTGATATTATTCATGTACTTAATGGAATTACAAACAAACGGAATCCCATATTGTGCTCGTGTTTGCATTCAGCCTCGAGCTTCAAAGTATTCCTGTCGAAAAACCATTTTGCATGCATTGAAATTACGAACGCAATTAGCAAGAATCCAAATTGTTTGATAAGATGTTATAATAGAAATGTGTAGATTATTCCGTTTGTTTTATGAATGAAGATTCTGTTTCAAAATATAATCTCATGTTGTATAATTTATTCTTCCAATAAGTTCGGAAAAATTCCGTATAATTGAATCAGTTGAGATGTGCGTTAGGCTCTCGAAAGCAAACAACAATTTCGTATATGTATATTGTATTTCACACGATCTGCTCCACCCTAGGCTCCATCACAAGAACTACTCACTTTTATCTACCATAAATCAATGAATGAGAATCTAAAATATATTACTTGAACAGATTTTCGAACAAAATTCGTCGAATAGCGTGCATTGTACATCATTTTCAACATATTGAATACTTTCTCGATCGATTCTTGCTGTGCGCCCATAAATATGATTACCGATAAAGCTGAATGGGGTATTTCAACATTGTTTCCTCTCTCCCCTCCCTTCTCTCTCTCTCTCTCTCTCTCTCTCTCTCTCTCTCTCTCTCTGTATGTGTGTTGTATCAAAGTTTTTCAATATAATGTTCATATTAAGTTATATTATTTTCACTTGTGCGCTGCAATTCTATGTCAAACATCGTGAGGGTATGAAGAGAACGTTTGTTCCAAGAGAGAGCGAGAGCTACCCTTATTCTTCTCCTCGAGCAACTTTCAACAGTTTTATTGTGTCTGTTTTTGATGCTTGACAATGGCACTAAAAACAACAGCTCACCAACTTGTAAAAATGTATTTCTTTTGTTTTGTCAATGCGCGCATAAAATATATTATCCCTTTTGCTGCTTTGTCCTTGGTGTGTGAGTATGTATTATGGTGCATAAAGTTATAATTCTCAAAGGAAAAATATGTTTTTATAACAAAAGCAACGGAAGAGTGCCCAAAAGAAACTCCGAATGAAAGTTAACTATTTTCAGTGAAGAAACAAACACCACAAAAGGGAAAAAATTGTTCTATGTGACAAACAAGAAACAAGGCAACCGTCGCAAAAACCCAGAGAAAAACGTGAACAAATTTGAAGCGGGTGAATAAAATGAAATAGGACGAGAAAAACAGAGTCACATCTAAGAAGTAGATCCAAGAACGATGAAGACATCGAAAATAAGTTTAAAAGTTTTGTTTCTCTTGTCGACGTCAAGCTATTGCACTAATACTATGGCACACCGAAAAGTTTGTAAGTGTTTCAGGCTACCAAATATGTACATGCACGTGCAATGTTCACCGAAAAATCAAACACAACGACATAGAATAAATGTTGTTTAGAGATGTTCCGATACGTGTGCCAACTTGCTGATGGATAGTTCATTCAATTCGGCTTCGAATTTAAGGTTTGCATTTTTTCATTTTTTTTTTTTTTTTTCGAATTCACGCAACCGAAATCAATGATTTTGAGACGAAAAAAAAAACGAAAGAATGATGTGTGAGTAGATTTGAAATGAATATGTGCCAATAACGCCTTCGGACAAAAATTCACAACTTTTTAACTTACCAAATCAAATTCCAAGTTTCGAATCATTTTGCTATTCACCAACCCTTTGCAACATATTAATTTCTCTTGAAATATGAATTTGATACGAATTTAGGGCGCGCATCAACTTACCGAAACCGTCACTTACCGAAGAATAAATCCTTCGGGTAATCGGAAACGATATTTGATCTGCACCGATGACAGCCATAGATTTCACAGCTAATTTGATTTATCTATTCAGTCAATCTCAATAAATTATAATGATTCATTTCCAAAAGTGATCATAAACCTCCTGATAATATTTGTGCTTGCTCTTACACACACATTCCATCGCCTTCGCTAACCGTATTCACACCAATTCGCAAATACATATTAATAGTGCGAATCATCTCAATATAGTCGAAGTTTTTTTATATTGTTTTGACAGCTCTCTAACCATATTTATATAAGACTTGCAAATATTTCAACCGTATTGCAACAGATGGCGTTAGTCATATGTTCATTCACTCGTTTAGACGATGCATACCAACATTGTCGCATACCAATCAATCTCTGAACCAAATCAAATGGACCACAATCGTCAATAATGTTTCGTTCATATTTATTCATTGGATTATTTGGTTGTCTATGTCATTTTCGGAGCGAGCATTGCGCTGATGACACACTTTGTAAATGACTCTCACTCAATCTAAAGTGGATTTCCATCCTGATTGACGTATTATTTGCTCATTGATTATAACAGTAATCTAGATTGGTGGACGCATGAAATTGATACGATAAGTGTATTATGGCTACATTTTCTATAATGAATATCTTCTTGGTGTGAATCATTGAAAGAAAGCATATATACGATGGATTCAAAAAGCCCATAATTTTATCAAGAAAATCGATCTATCTAGATTTTATTTCGTCATTTATTATGACGATGATTTCAACGAACGACCTTGATTCTGCATGCCCGTGTAAGCGATACATGCCAGATTTGAAAGAAAATGCATTTGTTTACCGAGTTGAAAACCTAATATAATTCAGATCAACATGATTTTAAATTAAAATTCAAGCTATTCGAATATCTTGAAAATGAAAACATGGCCAATTTGTACAGTAATTCAATTTTAAGTCAAGTTTCCCAAAATCAATGGATTAACTGTTCAATTTTTCCATTGTCCCGACTAATACTAATCACTTTTAGTTTTGTGTGTAAATATTTTTCGGATATCCATCGATGCATCCATGGAACAACGAGTTGGAAATTAAAATTTGTCAAATCTCGACCGCCGGTGAGGTATGATATTGATACACCTGGCAACCACACACAAATCACTCCAATCAGAGTATACCAATGTAATGAAATATCATGAATTGCAAATGATTCGTCACCTTCGCTGTATAGGATCGTTTCTGGTCTAAAACCACGATAATTTGAAACAAAAATGGAAAAAAAACATAAAAAGTGAAAAAAAAAAACTAGAACTAAAAATCGCAAATTATAAAATTAAAAATAATAGAAAATTGGAAATAACTGAAAATAGACGAATAAACGTTCACTTACAACGATTGTACTTGTAAGAATGTTCCATTGATGCATCCTTCAATTGACGTTGGCATTGTCGGATGCACTAAATCACCGGTTGCAATGCGATATTGTTGATTTACGAGTAACGAAAAAACCACGCACATGCTGAGCACGGTGCCAGTCAACAAACCCTTTGAAATATAATTTACAAATACTGGATTTTTCAAGAAATGTGCGTTAAATATTGAATTATAATTACGTTTATGTTAGTCCATGGCCAGAATAAGCCCATAGTGAAAACGCCGAATTTTGCTCCGGTGGTCATGCTGGTAATGGCATTCAAAACTTGAAAGGAAGAATGGAAAGTTTCCACCAGGACACTACTTACAGCACAATAGGTTCCGATTAAAAAAATTAGCACACGTATCACGAAATTTGCGTTGGCATCATTGTTGGAAAATAGATTCAATGGGCGAATGCAGTCTTTATATAAAATGCCAGACAACGAATGTAACATTGGCGAAACAATGCTGAGCGATGCGCACAGCAAACAGGCAACAAACAGCCCTGGAATGCCATTGATGTGCCCAGCCATGCTTTGGATAAAGTTTGGTAAAAGTTTGTCATGGTTGGAAAGGATGCGTGCCTCCACCAGATCACAGTTAAAGTAGTATGCATACATAATAAGGCCAATACCACAATTGATAAGCAGCATCACTGAGACGGCAATAAAGAATATCACAACTGTCCTAAAAGACAAAATTCAAAGAATTACGAAATTTCCAAATATTCCTTCGATGGAACATGCACAAACCTTCTTGCGGACTGTAATGTGGGCAACGATACGATACGCTGAATATTGTTTTGGCTGAATGCAACGTGACTAACCCATACTAGAAATGTGTTGACGGTCAAGTTCCAGAATGTCGTTCGGGTCGTTAAATTCACAGAAATACTGATCAAATCGAGAAAAATATATCAATTCATCGCAAATTTGCGGTTTAGCGACTGTTTAGCAAAATGTTGCCTTTGCTAGAAAAATCACGATGAAATGGCAAATTTATGTATTGAAAACGTTGAAGCCAATCAAACTAATTTGACATGTTGTTAGGCAAGTTATAAATGTCTATTAACAATTTTAATTGATCAATTTAAAATTTAAATAAAAAAACTAATCTTAAGCTAAATCTTACTTGGGTGGTACAATTCTGCCGCCAACGACAGCGCGATTCCATATCTCTTCAAAGCCAACATAACAAATGCCAAATGCCGCCGTCAAAATAATTGTTGAAACTAAAATGATGGCATGGATGATCCCAATAGAGACAATCGATCTGATGCCACCCTGAAATTGAACTTCTCCACAATACATTTGTATTTGCCAAACGTGATTTAAGAACTCATCTTACCAGAGCCGTATAAAATACACAAGTATAACAAAATATTGCATTAACTACGTGCACATCAAATTGAGTCACTGCAATTGAAATCGAATAATGTTTCGCTTTGTTTTATAAAAAAAAACTAATAGCAAAATTAAATGCTAAATTGGATTCTAATCGGGAGAGACACATGTCGGAAGCATCATTCATGCGTTTCAAATGTGACGAGCGTGAGTTTTTTGAAAAGAAACAAAAAATGAGCATTGTTTTGAATGACGCAGATTGAATTTTAGATGCAAAACACATGAAACGTGATTGAAGTGCTTGTCGATTGCTATTGTGAGCTTCAGTTGAATACGTAATTAAATGAGTGCCACAAAAACAAAGTTTTATTGAAAATAATTATTGCACTTACGTTCGGCAAATGCTAATGATGGTATATACAAAATCACAGGTAAATAGAGAAAATTATTAATTGTAAAAGCAACGATGTTAATATTTCTGGCCAACGGTCCAAATCGCACATCTAAATACTGGAATGAGAAATTGATGTGCGAAGTTACAACTGGTTTAGTTTGATCAAAGTTCAGTGTGTGTGTTCAGTCACCGTGTAACAGTTGTCTAGTTTATTTTGGTATAAAATCGGCAAGAATATATAGCAAATTGCGAGCATGACCAGAAATAAAGCTGGCACAAACAATGCATATTGCCATCCGTACAAGTAAATCTCCACTGGCATCGTTAAAATGACTAAAGGTGACAATTGACTGCAAAATAATTCGCACAATTATATCCATTTTTACACCCGATACTGCGTTAATTAGATCTGATTCGAATGTGCGACAAAGAAAAGAGACGCTTCACCTGGCTAGCAAACTAAGCGCCACCGGAATCGTTTTCATTTTGAAATTGCCAAACATAAAATCGTCGTTGGTTTTTACACCATGATTGAAAAATGCAGTATATATGCCAATTGTCGTCGAAGAAAATAGCAATAACAATATAATGGCGTAGTCGAAACGTGTGAATTCGACGACAGCTGACGAAGATGTTGTAAATAAACGACTATTATTCATATCAATAAAAAATAAATATGCGAAAAATTTGACACACGCTAAATAATGTAATGTATCTCAAGTATATGTGTCAGGATCAGGCGTGCGCGGGCAACGCGGAAAATGGAAAAAAAAATCAACCGTTCGGTAAAAGTTGCTTGGATAGACTGAGGATGATGATTTTATTTCGACTCCAGCACACACGCCACACGAAAACTAATACACTCATATTCCCATTGATAAATGCAAACACAGAAATTTGCTAGTTTAAAAAAACGATTGTACGCAAAAATGTGTGGCAGCATATACATTTCATAAGATCAAAAAAAAAAAACAGCAACACATCATCATTAATAATCATACCGCTCGGTTACACCAACAAATTCGTTCAATTTCTTGTATTGGTATTAAAGATTAGCTTAGGGGTTAGACCTTATTCGGATACATCTACAACGGATTTAATTCTATTCAGTTTCCATATTTTGAGCCTTAAATAGAAGGTTATTTTGTCTATTTTTAGCTAATTTTATCAAATATGCACACAAAACACGCTAATTTTGCGCAATGTCAGATGCAAGCCGAATATTCTGCCAGAAAATAGGCAACATTTGGTAAGAAAAGGTTCAAGAATAATTCCATAAGAGACTATTCCGAGCCTTATGAACGAAGAAGTACATTGCTTAAGACAACTGCTATTTCCGCTTTTTTTTCACTTGTTTCACAATTTTATGCTGATCTCAAACACTCTTGCTTAGCCCCTAGAGAAAAGCAATAATTTATGTTGAGAGTCACGTGAGTTTTGAAACCAGAATGAGCCAATATCAATTCGGCTTGATGAAGAAAGTAAAAACTCAGTTGCGGCAGTGAAATAGAAAAATGAACCACACAGCGAACATTTAACTGGGCAACCAATCTATTAGATGATTGACCTCTAATTTGAAACGACGTTATGAGTGAATGAATGGTTTTAAAAATGTGTTTTGAATAAGTTTGCGTCGTCGATGGTGATATGAATTTCATCTATTCGAAATGATACGTCCACATCGATTCCATGTTTTATTGCGGCATGCTTCTTCTCTTAAATTAATAATCATTTAATAATGCGTTTGAAAATTGAATTTCGTAATGCAATATGTCTTAATCTGATTCATAGGTCCAGTAAAATGCACCCGAAGAATTTCATTGCACATAATGCACTCATTAGTGTATTCATCTTTATTACTTCGTTCTAAAGTTGCATAGTTTTGGAGTGGTACTCATGTTCAGATTGGTACCACTGTGATGTTCATCTTCGGATGTTCGCTTCGGTTGGCTATTTCAGGCAGCATGCCGGTTTTTGTTGTGCTAATCCATATTTATTCTTTTTCGAATGTCTTTTTTCAAATACTTGTATCAACGCAAATGAATCGTCTACATACACGAATATTACCAAATGCAACGCCAACAACACCGATGGCTTTGAACAAAACTCACGATAATTACAAATTGCAAGATTGCAACGTGCGCAAAAATCATGCATACAACATTTATTTAAAATAACATTTAATGAAATAAGTCTGTAGCGTGTGCAATGTACTGGAAATGCGGAATAAAATTGCGTCACACAATAACAGTACATTGAGCAATAGGTCATAACTGGACTATTCGAAACGATAAATCTTTCTAACAGAACAAAATTGCACATGCAGATTCAAATGATATTGGTAAGGCATCCCGAACAGACGATCTGAAGAGATTCCGTTTCAAGGCACTTGAATTGTACGATATTAATTGTTAGACATCCAATTGCAATTTGTATCAATATTATAAAATTTACATTATGAGTCACTAAATTTCAATTTCAAAAAGTTTGAAAATGTCAAGCTGAGTAAATTAATTGTGAAAATAATCAATTTATTATGCCTGCGGGCGCATATTAATTAGGAAACTTTGTAAATGGAGCACAAGAATTGTGATGAACAAACAAACTGAGAATATTCGATGCCGTAGAGAATTGGTGCCAATCGAGAAAATCGGACGTTCGGCTCTTCTAGAGTCTCTCCATGTACAATTTTATACGATTTTTGCATGCACTTAAATTACTTAAATATAATGTCAACATAATTCTTAATTTTGTCTCCAGCGCACAAAGCAATTCGAATCACGTGATAAGAATATTCATTGTGCCCATGACATTGTTTTTATTATTATCACAATTTAATCATCTGTTCGCGTCACGAATCACTGAATTATCCAGGAATAATTTAGGTATACAATTCACAATAAAACGAAGTTGGGTAAATTTTTATTGTAAATACACTAACGAATTCTTATCGCCGCATCTCACGCATATATTGCGACCAATTGAATTCGGACTTTCCGGGCACAAGTATGTAACATCAGGAATGACCTAAATAAATTAAAACCAGTTTGCTGGTGAAACCCGTTTCCAATTCAAATCACATTTGCAAAAAAAAAACATTGTTTTGACTGAACACTAGCCCGATAGGTAAACGCAATCATTGAACTTGATTCTGTACAGTAAAATCACAGTACTAACCATAGGAGAAACGTTTGCAAACATACTGGCGCACAATCAATAAACTAAAATTATAAACAACCATTAATATGCCAACTCATTTGTTTTTACTAATACATGTAATTCTCTTCTTTTGTTCTTTTTGATCATCGGTTTCGATACAAAGAAATATTGATAACTTTGAAGTAACCGTAAATGAGTCGTGCACACAATGAAGGAATTCAGATTTGTTATGGTAGAAGTGTGGAAATATCAAAACCTAACCGGTTTGGTGAACTTCACATAGGAATATAAGTGTGTGAATTTCAATTTTAATTCCACCCCATTCGATTGGCACAATAAGAAAATCAAACATTTCATTCAAATTTATGAAACTTCCCGAGCAAAGCGAAGAAAGCAAGAGAGCTTGTGAGCGGAGCGAAAAACTTGTCTTGTTTCTCTTCCTTTTTTCTCAAGCAAACGACACATACGAGTAAAAACCCACTTCATCTCCACTGGACATGGACTTCCAATTTATTTTTTGTTCGCCGAGTCATGTGACATTTTTAAATGATTTTGTATAGCTGCGGAACTATAAAATTCAAATTCTACATGTTTGTATAAAGCGGAACGCTTCAAAGCTCATGTCGGCGAACGCCATGAAACTTGTTCTTAAAATATTCCATTCTCTCTATCATTAAACTGAATATTCACAGGTTTGGACGGGATCGAATGGATTCTAAATTTAGATCTTACCTGACCACTATGTTATCCCACAATTACACGCTCAGAGAAAGAGAAATAGAGAAACAAATCAGCGCTAGACATTTATCGTACACTTCTAGTGATTTTGTTGATGCGCGCATTGAATCGTCACTTATAAATCATAATATTTGGATATGATGGTAGAGCTAACGACGTCAACAAGTTGTTATTGTTGTCAGAATGCGGTTAATTTGGGTATCGAAATGAAAACCATTACATTGTACAAGTGAATTCGAAACAGTACAAAAGTCTTCTTAACAATCTCTGGAATTTTTCGAAAAACAAAATTCATGTTTTTTTATATTTTGTGCAAAAAATGTATGTAGTGTTTTCGTACACGATGTGGCTATTGCATTTAGTGACGATTTTGATGAATTTCATACAATTTCAAGCGTATAAACTCAAGTTAATTGGAAGCCTTGAACGAATTTTAAGCATTATTGAAGCAAAAGCGTGTGATTACTGCTGGTGGTTCATCGAGCAATTTTACCAGCGGCCGTACGAAAAATGTGCAAACAAATCTTTTAAAGACACTGAAAAAAGGTGAATTTTAGAATCATTATGATCAAGAAAATGATTATTATTATTAGGTCTAAAGAGCGAGATAATCGTAATTATGCTTTAGTTGTATGTTGTGCCATAATTAAATATATAATAAAATGAGGAGGCGAATGGGATCTAAGTTATGTTTATGTGCGGGTGAATGTGCGACCTATGTTACATCGTAATTAGATTCGCGACTGTATTTGCACGAAAAGCGGGAGAGATAGAAAATCATCAAGAAGATTTTGATAGTATTTCTGGTGGTCTCGTTATACTTTCGTTTTCAGCTGCAAGCTCATCTCATCCCTTCGCTCATTCGCTCGTTGGCTTTTATCGTTATACGACACTGAGCAGCCGAAACCAACCTAAGCCCGAACAAAGACTACTTCTTCTCATTCATTTTACAAACAAATTCTACTGCGCTACTGTGTACACGAAGGGAGAAAATTTTACAAATGAAAATATAAATTTTCCAAATTCTTCTCTCTAGTTGCCGTTCCATTTGAAACCGAAACAAAAAGCGCTGGCAGTCAGCGCAAAAGTTCGGTCCATTTTTATAATCGCATTTTTGCATCATTTTTCTTCCTATCCCTTCTAGCTGAAAGTGTTTTTTATCGAGCTATTTTTTAACTGTTGTTGTTGTTGTTGCTACTTCAATTTTTTTATAAGTTTCTTTTTGTTTGCATCTCTTGTCAGAGTCGCAATTACATTGAAATTAATTTGTTTGCTGTCGCTGATGCGGTAACTTTTTCGTTCTCGATTCGAACATTGGATTCAAGAAATAGAATGACGATTATTTAATAATAATTTTTTCTTCGTTGCAAACATCTCGCTCTCGGAAAAAATAGTCCCATTAAATGTGAGTAGAGCGAAGGGGTTTTATGGTCATCTGATAAAAAGTGAAAAGAACGCGCGAGTGAAAAATACCGTATTAAGTCGATTCGAAAGTGGAAAAAGGCTGGTGTCACTTGCATACATATCGTCCACTCGAATGGATTTAATTGTCGACTATTGCTTACACAATTACCAGAGATAGCGAATGCATCAGATAACAATAATTGGTTCATTTTATGCGCATCGAATACGCAGAGAGGTAAAAAAACGGGCCACACAACAAAATAACATTATAATCTGTGAATATTATGCAATATTGTATGCTATTGAATGGTTATTTATGTGTATACATTTCAACCTATTTACTGAATACATTTTTTTGGTGTTTGTTTACATTTTTCGTTTGCTGCAATTCATTCGATTTCACCATTATAAATAAAATATTAATAAATTCCATTTTGTGTGTACCTTTTTTTTGTCTACTATTCGACGGCCGTTTTTTCTCCCGATGCATTTTTCACAAATTGTATTTCATTGCGGTGCACTTATTTGTTACTGGATCGATATAATTATGAATTTAACATCGAATTTTTCGGATTGACCTCAGAAAGTTCGCGTAGAATAAATTTATTTGTGTTTTTGTTGATTATTTTGTATCTGTTCACTCCGGTGGATACATGATATTTCATAAATTGCACATTATTTGTTGAATTCGATAAAATCGTCATTTTTCTCTTTAATCGCAATTAACGAATAGATGTGCATAAATAGATTATCGAACATCGAATCACCATTTATGGCTGAAACAAAAACAATGCGAAATCGTACATAAATGGCTGAGCACCGAAAATATGAATAATAATGATATAGAGCGAGAAAGAGAGAGAGAGAGAGAGAGAGAGAGAGAGAGAGAGAGAGAGAAAGAAGAACGCCATGCGGTAGCGATTACATTGTATTATGTCTCAAAATAACAGATGTAAAGAATGGAGAAAAAGTGACTCGCGGTTAGCTGTAAACGTAAGCAAAATAAATTCAAATTGATATTTACACAAATGTGAATCGTCGATCGAATTTATGCGCATTGATTCATTAGCAATGGACTGATCAAAATGTATTTATGCATGGCAATGTGCACGCGTCGATTTGAGTGCTCGCTAATGGTCGATTGTGATTAATTTGTAATTTGGTTGAATAATTTACAAAATATTGCACTGTGATGTTGGTGGTTGCTATCGAAACTCAATGAATATTACTGGCTCAATTTCAATGCTCTGTTTTTTTCCCCTTTTTTTGTCTCTGCATTCTTTACGCCAAGCCGAAAAAGTTCACAGCCCACACTTTATTTTAATGGAATGATTTTTTCGATTTTGCAATAATTCAGCTAACTGTGTTGACAGTAATAAGCGAATTATAGAGAAAAACAAACAAACAAACTGTATTATTCGAAAACGACTCGTAAAGAGACTACTGGAAACGGAGCAACAACAACAAAATAAGCTCAAAATGCAATTTAAAAAAAAATGTAAGAAAAGGCAGAAATCGTAATTCATTGACTCATTTGACTTTGGTGTCAACGTCAGTCAATTAATTTGAATCAGCCCGTTGATTCCAGCATATTTAGCAGTTGCTTGGCCATAGCAATGACTTTGTAAATTCATTATAGTTACGCGAGCCCGGCAAATTGGTTTATGAATTCGCTCTGTTCTATAGGCATCGATTTACCGAATTTGTTTGAAAAAATTAAGTGGATTACGAAAAATGAGCATTGAAGAAAATAGTTTGTCTTTTTTTAAGTTCAGTTCGACCGATAATAAACAGCTCATGACATTGGAAGATGACGTGAAAATGAGCAAAAGACCGGAATCCCTCGAAGAGGAAATGCAGGAGGCCATTCGACGCATGAATCTCACCAAACTAGAGCTAGATGATGATATCTACGAAAAATCCAATATTTCACATTACTTCAAGGGAAAATGCGTGTTTCTAACCGGCGGCGCTGGATTCCTTGGACAGCTTTATATCGAAAAATTGTTACGGTATGTTTTGACACAGTCAAACAATGTATTAAAATTCGCAGTGCAATTGCCAATTACCCTACAGTTTAAATTGTAATTTTACCTTCTTAGTGGTGTCCTAGTTGTGCTTTTTTCTTATATCGAAAACTATAAAAGTGTTGATTAGCGGCAATAATTTTTTTATTCAATAGGATTGGTGCAAAGAGAGTATATTGTTTATTACGGCCCAAAAAGGATCTGTCGCCGGAAGAACGTTTGCGTAAAATGTGTTCGGGACCGGTAAGTCATCGATTGAACATTAACATTTTTATTTCTAAGCATTTCAAAATTTGATTTGAACATGTTGTTTAGTTGTATCAACGTTTGAGAGAAAAAGATGAGCATTTTCATGATCGTATAACGGTGATGAACGGCGATTTGTCTCAAGTGCAGGCCGGCTTGAGCGAGGAGGATATAAATGTATTGATCAATGAAGTGGATATTGTAATTCATGCTGCGGCTGATGTTCGCTTCAATATTCCACTGTTAGAATTGGTTGAATCGAATGTTCGTGGTACTCGAGACATTCTCGAAATTGCGAAAAAAATGAAGCGATTACAAGTTTTTGCGTATGTTTCAACCGCATATTCACATTGTCCGCGCGATATCATCGAAGAAAAGTTCTATGATCCACCGATGGAGCCGGAATTCTGGTTGAAAATGCTAGATCGTTGTGCGAGCGCCGCCGATAGGGAAATTATTGAGATGCTTGAACCGCACATAATGCAACCATGGCCAAACAGCTACACATACACAAAAGCACTCAGTGAATCCCTAGTCAAAGGTTACAGTTCTCATTTTCCAACCATTGTTATTCGCCCTTCAATCGGTAGGTGATTTGTCATTTAAATGCCAATGTGTTCAATTTAAATTTATTTTGATTCTTTCCAGTCGTATCGACATATCAAGATCCAATTCCCGGTTGGACGAATAACATTACCGGAATCAATGGTAACATGCTCATTCTGTCACTCACAATTTTTTGTTGGGAAATTAAATATTATAATGTGCATAATTCGAATTCATAGGATTATGTGTGGGCATTGGAGTTGGATTTTTGCGTCATTTGCATGTTCGTGAAGATTTTGTAATTGATATCATTTGCGCGGATTTTGTGATAAACACAACACTCGCGGGTATTTGGCTAACAGCCGAAAAATATGAATCTATGAAACAAGTGCCGGAACCAGAAATTTTCCATGTCACTAGCAAGGGATTCTATTTGACATCAGGTAACAATATCGATGAATTTGTCCCGTAAATGTCGCTCAATTAATTTACATTTTTATTCATTTGTTTTTAACAATTTACTTAATGTTTCGTTAATGTTCGTTGAATATCGATAGAGCGCCTGGGGACAGATTCGATAACAATTCGACGATATGAGCTGTTGCATTCGTTGAAATGCATTTACTATCCCGTTATAACGTTCACGCATTATGAATGGCAAGATACATTTGCGACAATTTTCATGCAAGCGCTTCCCTGTTTCTTCATGGACTTTTTCAATAAGGAAAAAATCCGGCTGCTGGCCGTTTGCCGGAAAATCAAGTCAATGAAAAATGTGATTCAATTTTTCATGAGCAAGCGAATATACTTCGATAACACAAATGTCGTACGAGAAATTTATGATCGGTAAGTTCATTCGGAATTTGCATTTAATGAAATGTTTCCAATTCATTTCAACTAACTCCATTGAATTGTTTTGGGCATTTTTTGCATTCACCAGCATGTCCGATGTCGATAAAAAGCTATTCCCATCCGATGCTCGGAATTTCGAATGGATAAAATTCATATTCGCCTATTACGCAGGAATGCGCATTTACGTGCTCATGGACCCATTGGAAACATTTCCAAAATCGAAAAAAAAGTTACGCACATTGAAATACACTCATTACACCATAAAATATTCATTTATCAGCATTCTAGTTTGGTTAGTGTATGTTTTCATATTCAAACGTTTACTCGATCTACTTCAATGAAATAATTGAAAATGTATTTCCGTGTAATAATAAAGCCGCACTTGTTCTCTGATAATTAATTACAATAATTTCCATTGTAAGCGCATTACATGATCTATACAACGATTTGTATGTCTCTCTCTTCCTCTATGTTCTGGACTGCACAGCATTATTTTGCCATTATGATGAAACAATAAATCGTATAGTTTGTTCAATGCGATGCATATTCAATCTGGAAAAACGCAAATTCAAACTCAATAAACATTCAATTAAAACCATGTTATTTTCCAAAATGTGTTCAATTTAAATGCAATGAATCTTGTCAATCCGAGTTCATTAAATGTATACGTTTATAGAAATTTGGTGGAATTTAATGATTTTGGCTCTCCAAATTTTGGCCCCTGAACATTTCAAACGCCAGCAAAAATATCCAGTAGAAAAAAAGTGTTAATCACTCAATTTAATAAATAATATCTACATAAAATCAGCGTAAATTATGTATTAGTATTTCAACTTGGACACATTTGAACAGATATATGGAACAATAGATGGCAAAAAGCGCAATGCACATTTTTTCCAAGCGCAACAAAAGAATATATATGTTTCAAATCGAAAATAACTCTATCGACAGAAATTATGTTAGGTTAGTCATTGGGAAAATAAACAATATTTAATTAAATCACATAAACAACGGTTTTTTTTCTTATTTAATTTATTTCATGCATTTCATTTTGGTGTAATTTGATACTTTGAAATCAACAGGTAACGATGATTGTGATAAACTTTCACATTTGCACTAATAGCACTTTCCATATCCATGAATGACGTTGCAGAGTTGCTTGTAACGTTCCTTCCCTCCAACCGGTTTCGCTTCATGCTGCCTGTGATAGTTATTTCCGTAGTTGTCGTTTTGATAGCTGTTTTGGTGGTATGGCTGGTCAACGAAGAAATCTAGAAATGTTTTTGCCTCCGTTTCATGTTGAACAAATACACAAACCACCACTAAAATTACACCAAATCGAAAATTCATCGCTTCTGATGATGTGTTAATTGAATCGTAAACCGCCGTTTATATTGAAATGTGGCGCTATTTTTAGAATCAATTGTGTGTTAATCAGAACTGACGTATTCTTATGACTACGACCGAATGAATGGTAAGGAAATTTCTAGACCAGCTTATATTTGTAGTTTCATTTCAATACGCTCAATATACGTATGTCATAACTGTTCAGCTGCTGATAAGCCGATCGGATTGATTTGTATAGGCGTACAAACATTTTGACGAGACCAATTCACAAAAACAATGTGCGAGTGTGATTTGAGCAGTGCGGCCTTGGACTCATGCTCATGAACTTGTGTTTACTGTTGCTTGGTGTTTATTTTGCTTATTTTGTTCTCCTTCTCAGGAAGTGATTTCTCAAACAAACATGACGTAGTGTCACATATCTTCTACTCAATTCCATTCTACGAAAAATCACTCAATCACGAAATGAGTAGATAGAGTGCGACGCGTTTCAAAATTCAATTGGGTCAAATGTTTAATTCCATTTCTTTTTGGCAACATTTTTATTTTTCGATGCTTTCTGTTTGAAATAAAAAAGTTGATAAACGTTAAATCTAGGGGAAAATATTGTAATTAAAATGTGACCAAAATTCTAAGAAATAATTTAATAATGGTAAATATTGAGCAATGAATTGTTGATTATATTGCACAAATCTATCACTGAGATGTAAAGGCGAGCATGTATAACATTTCAAATAGCAAAACTATCCTCCTTTTATTCCTGGTAAGCCATCCGACGCGATTTAATATGATTCGAATTGATTATGTTGCTGTCTCTTACCAAATAGTTCTTAAGTTTCAATGAATTGGTTTTCAAGTTCATGATTTTTTCCCTGACTCTCAAGAGTCAGGCCGGTTTTGCCATGGTTTTCCGGATTCAATTCCGATATTCAAAGTCTCTTTATGAATATCATTCATGAATATGTTTTGTGCTTAATTGGGTCTATGACCAGCATGAGCATAGCTTGCTGTGTTCACAAATTGGCATGAATTAAGGCTTCGTTACAAATAAATAAATTATAAATAAGAAATCAATTCAATAATATTATTTCATAGAGACACAAATACCTTTTTAATATAAAGCTAACAATTAAATCTGAAAACGAACATACACAATTGCAATGACGAATGCCAGATTACGTGTGCCAAAAAAACCAATGCTGCGATAATACAAGCAGTGCACACATTTGTTCTATATGAGTGAAAAGTTCAAACTTTTGTGCAGTAATCACTCCATGGCCAAATATTTTGAAAGATATTTGCATCTTTGTGCATATTCCTGAACCATTTTTGATTAAGTAAAGATAAGTACTTTATTTGTTTAAGACATTTGCGTGAGTATTATGCACAAATGTTGGGAAATGTGGGTAAATGTGTTCAAATATCTTTAAATGCACTAAAAATCTCTAAAATAAGTGTATACTTTTTTTTTGGTTATTTTCCCCTACAATTCTTGAATTTTTAAAACACATTTTATTACAATTTAAATTGATAAGATTCAAATTAAGTTCCAATGAAGAGCGATTCAACAAAAGTTCCATCCAGATATTGAAATAATGCCATTAAATCACGCTGCAGCCATAGAAGGCTGTGTTTGGACAGTTAAGTGTGGTTATAACCTTCCTATGATTTGTTTTTATATGCATAACACACATAAATATGCCCTAAAACAACCTGCTATGCCAAAACAGCTTGTTTTAGTGACATTTTTTCAATCTCTGCTTCCATTAGATGCATTTATAAGAAAACGATTCCATTGAAGACCCATTTTAAATGTATTTTTTCGTGAAAAAAATGTAGAAAATAAAGAGAATTGCTGAAATGCACAGGTATTTGACAAAATAATGATAAAATTTGAGTTGTTGCATGCGTGTGCATGCCTCTTTGTAATTTGTAAGTGGATCACGAAGCAAGTGTTTTCTTCCACCGAGCGCATATGTAATGTAATATTTCTTCCAATTGACAACTCGTGGATCACAAATATAGTATTTTCGATCAAATTCGGTCATCCTAAAAAAAAAAAACAGTAAATCGCTCTAGCTGATGTTTAAATATAAAATCGCATTTACCTATCAATAACATCAAACAAATTCTCATTGGCGAATGTGAAGTTGTTGTGATTGAAAAATTTTATGACCTCTGCCATTGTCATCATTTTTCGAATGAATGGCGTCAATTTGTATTTTGGAGATGATATAAATAGATCCATTATCATCGACGGTATGACTTGATAGATAATCGTTAGTAAATTATCCATCGAATTACAGTACGTTTTTTGGCAAACCGTGTACCACACACTGTTCATTGGATTGACCACCGTCCGACACACATGCACTAGGTAACTCACCGTATTATCTGAAAAAAGTAAAAACCACCAAAACTGCCATTAAATATAAACCGGATGGATGGACGGACATCATCTCATAATTATAAGTATTTATTAAATTGCTTTTGTTGCTCGATTAAAATGTGGTAAACATTGCATTATTGAAAACAATTTAAAAGCCTCGGTCACTGTTTTTTGTTGCTCTGCGCACTTGCTCGCTATGGTGATCCTGTTTCATTCCATTTATCGAGTGTGAAATTGCAGTGAAAGACAGGGGCAGTAGCAAAGCAAATAGCATATAATCCTCTCGTGCAATAAACATGAGACTGGAGTTGCGCATTGCGCATTCAATTCGTAATTCGTTTAGAAAATGAGTTTAGCAATGGTCACAGCAATTATCATGTTATTTGACTTCAAGCCATTTCATGAATTTGAGGTGGATCATAATCGGATTCATTTTCAAATGCAACAGCATTGCGCTTTTTCGACATTCTGTATCGATTTGTAAAGCAACCAACCAAAAATGAGAATCATCGGCGAGTTGAGTTCGTACACACGGATAAATAAAATGAAAAATGAGAAACGATACTGGATAATGCAATCGGCCACATGCAAATGCGCGCCCATCCATTTTACACGACGGAAAGAAGAAAAAAAACAGCAAAACATATTCCCTTTGAAAGATATGTGTCGGTTAAACTTACCGAATAACAGCGCATCGTCGCTTACACGATTGATATGATAGATTTTGGGTTCGAATTGCGTACGTTTATGCTCGTTGAATGTATGCCAAGCAATCGCCAACGATCCATTTGTAACGAAATCTGCACACACTATATTCAACATGATGTTTTTATAAAATAGATTCCGCAACAAACCAGATCCGATACCTGCTCAAAATTATCAATAAACAAATCACATTTTCGACTAAATGCATTTTATATTGCAACGCATTTGCGGTTGAATCGCCTTCGTATTTGATGACCTCGAAAATATTCGAATCAAATAAAAATACTGAATCAAACTCACCAGCTGTAACACCATTCATGCCTACAAATAATTTGATTAGAAGTTTATTAGCAGAGTTTAAAATAATGTTGGAATTTTTTATTTCCAGTTTATTCATTCGACTAGTTCAATATTACCTCCGTAAGAATTCGACCAGCCCATTATCGGATCAATATACGTTGAAATTACTTGAGAAAAAATAAATTTCAAGAAAATCTATAAAAAATCCACATTGAAATCAATTGTAAAATTTATTCAAGTGTTGAATGGAAAATGCGCTTAATAGGAATACAAATAGAATTTTGAAAGATTTTGAAAGGTGTCGATGTGTATACACTTACTTATGCTGGGCCGGATGACGGCAAGCGGGAAATCTATGCCATAGCGTCGAACAACTGATTCACTCAACGCTTTTGAAAATGTATAGTTATTTGGCCATGAGCCAATCAGTGCTGGTGCCAACATATTTAATATGTCTCTATCAGACTCGGAGCGCCGTGTTTTTACGAAATCAATTAAAATATCAGCATTCATCGGCGGCTCATAGAACTTCTCCGCCATATTCAGGGAATTTTCTGTACAATTGGAAAATGCGGTTGACATATACACGAACACCTGCAGTTTGGTCATTTGCTTGGATAATTCCAGTAAATCGCGCGTTCCAACTAAATTACTCCAAATAATATCGTACAATGGCTCATTGAATCGAACGTCTGCCGCTGCGTGAATCACAATTTCAATATTTTCCTTCAATTGATTTAAGATTGCAACATTGTCGATGCCCAGTTGGGGTTTGCTCAAATCACCCGTGACAACTTCAATGCGCTTCATAAAATTCGGATCATGTTTGAGTAAGTTCTGGAATATCGGACCCTTGCACATATATTCCAAACGATCACGAGCACTGCGGTTTCTCTTTGCTCGCATCAAAACAAAAACACGTTTAACACCAATTCTGTACAGTCACATATAGACGGTCAAACCAATGAGAATGAGTGTGAATTTTGCTCCTAAGCACTAACATACACTTACCGCAGTAATTTTTCAAGAAAAATATGTCCCAAGAACCCGGTTGGTCCGGTTAGAAGCACTGTTTTTCCCGCAAAAAAATCGGTGATTGGGGAATTCCGTTGGATCAATGGATCTACTTGATATTCTCGCTCAAACACTTCCGCCAAATTTGAATCAGGTTGTATCGCATAGCCCGGATCCATCATTAACTTTTGCACCAAAAATATACAAAAATCACACTTTTTTCCACCGTTCTCTCTCTCTTTCTGCCCAAATGCATCAACCAAAACCGCAAATTATATCTGATTAACACACACACACACAAATCAAGAGCCAGAGCAAAACGAAGAACGAATTAAAACGCAATCAAGAAGTAAATAAATAACGAGTGCTGGAGCGAGTCTCGGCGGTTTGTAATCAAATGGAAACCAACGTCGAAATTAATTTTGGTTTGAAGTCATGCCATGCCATTGTAACCTTTTTTTGGAAAATGCAAATTTTCGGTCGATATTCGTCGTCATCATAGTTCTTTTTTTCGGTTGGATCCCGTTTCGCCTTGTCGCACTTCATTCTGTACAACCATTAATACATATTTAATTCTTACTCTTTTTTATTTCGATGACATTACGAGCGCTCGGTAAACTTTTTCGTTTGTAATGCTTTGGTATTTCTCACCGCATCAATGTGCTTCAAACTGACTACGAATTTCATTTAATTTGCATAAATAATTTGTTTTTTGTTGCTTTTTTCGCGCATTTCAATCACACTGAAATGAATAGTTAACAAGTAAAAAATCGGTAGCCATGTCCAAATGGAATGGCAGCAAATAAACTTTCACATACCAATCAATTTCATTGAAATTCAATTACCATGCACAGAATATGCTGATAATTTCTACTTTTTCCCCGTCTATCAATTTGCAATTCCATTTCATTCAATTCATAGAGTGGATTTGCCTTTTGTAACGCACATTTTCAATGCATTTTACATGATTTTTGCCTTCTTAACACCCTATCAAATACACGAAATCGATAAATTTACGTCATTTCAAAGGTATTTTTGCGCGGTAAATGTAAGCAAAATGTATGTAATTAATAGTTGAAACGCAATTGCATCATTAACACATTAAAATGATTTCGAGACAAAACAAAAGAGAAGAAATGCGAAAAAAAATATACCGAAAAAGTGCGAAGCCATAATTTCTTTAAATCAAAATTTTCATTTTGCATAATATCCAGATAGTAAATAGAGATTTTGGTTGTGAAAGTGGAGCCAAGCATATCAAAAACCCATTTTTTTTTCGAATGGCATTGCTCACTTACGATGACCCGAAATGGCTCGATAGAAGTGGTCGATCAAAGATGTGCTTTACATTTCGGCGTAATCGCAATTCCTTATCAATGTAGAACATACGCGTGAAAGTTGTGTCGCATTATCACTTTGGTTTTCCTCCATCCTTTCCCTTGCATGAATCAAATTCATTGAATTGCATGCAAACTGCTATATCTGTGAAAATATAGAACAGAGTGATACGGCGATACGAATTAGAGTGATAACACACCGAGAGAACTGATTGTAAGCCTTGTATTTCGAAAAAGAGCATGCTACAGAAAACCGCAAGATTAAAAATAGCTGTTCAATCAATTTCTTTGACATAGTTTAGTAATTTCACAGCAATAGTCGGGTTCAGCAACCATTTCTTTATTTGAATCGCAGCACTTGATGTGAGGATAATGTTTCATTATTCGCGTGCATTATAAATGAACAAAAGAAAAAAAATAGTGCAAAAAAAAAAAATGTTTAGCGATTTGGGTTTCGTATTCATCAATAATAAAATGTTGTGGGTAAAGTATGGATGTTTACATGATTCAATAATATCGTGGAATAGCTTGCTGGCACTTGTTGACCATTGAGAACGTTGGACGGCGCGCAAACAAGCATCTTGTTATATATTCTTTTGTTTTTTTTGCCGATTGATTTTGTTAGGTGATGTTGCAGATAGTGATACTCGTTGACTCTGACATTTCTATTGGGCAAAGTGAAGGTCAAAATAGGCAGACGGCATTCAGTAGAAATCAGATTAACATCGTTAAAAAAATGTCACAGATTCATCCTATGAGCTCGACGTCCCCGTTGCAATCGCCATTGTCAACAACAATGCGTCCGAGCACAATAAATGGAAACACACTGAAGTCAATCACTAACGAGAGAGAAAAAGTGACAGTTCCATCACTAGATAATGAGTATCATTCAATGAAGCGTGCCTTTGACACATTCAATGGGAAAATGGATTTTTATGGCAATGAAATATCATTTCTTACAACAAAATTGAACAATTTACACGAAAAGCTCAACTCTCTGGAGGTTCTTCATCACGAATTTGACCAGGTAATAAGCCATCAGAACAAAATTATGGAAAAATTGACAGCAGTTCAAGATGCGATGCATGGAAGTTCATCATTGAGCAGCAAAATCGATCGAATTGATTTATCAATTCAACAATTGCATGGTCGCGTCGACGATCTAATGGCAAACATGAAAAAAGCTGTACCCATCGATACAAGTGACGCGAAACCGGACATGAATGAACATCGTTTTCAAGAACATTTTACAAATTGTGAAACAAAAATTGAGCAATTAGTTTCGTTTGTTCACAGCTTTGCCGAACTGAATCGCTTGGAGAGTACTGACATTTTAAACCGCTTGGGGAGTATGCAATCACAAATAATTCAGTTCTTTGATGTCAAAGGAACGATAACAACAAATCAACCCAATCAACGTTCTGCTAACAACGCAAAAGGATCAGCTCCTTTGACAATGAAAGACAAAATCCAATATTCACGGCGACTGAATGTGACGAATGCGTTTGCAGATGGAAATGAAGATAATTCCATGCTAGTGCCAACAAAAACGGCAGAAGACGTTGTTACACAAGAGACGACAGAAATACCATCAACAATATTAAATTTAAGTGATGTTAGAACGTTGTCTACTCCAGATGCAATATCCATTCGCCGTCACCAACGAAAGACAAATGTGGTAAGCATGTAAATTTTGCTGAAATTTAAATCACCCGATCTAAATTTGGTAAATATATTCGGTTTTCACTTAGACGAATCGATCGAAACGCAATCACAGATGGAACGTTCGACGAATGGCAAACAGCACATTTCATACAAATTGCCCAACTTACACTTTCAACCAAAATGAACGAGTGAGGCGGCCGCCGCATGTCATTCAATCTGAAACATTGCAAAATTTTGGTAGCCGAAAAATGGAGATTGAAGTTGATGGCAGTGTAAATAGGAGCAGCATGCAAGTCAACGCACGTAAATATTTGGACTTTGGCATTTTAGCTCATTTCTCTTCATACTTGTATAATGACAATGGTTTTTGTCGCAGAATATGGTCAACCCTCTAAACATGGATGCCATCAATTTTCTTATTTGAATCGTGCCGATGAAATTCATCGTTTCGCCACTGCAAATGGATGCATCGAGCGCCTCTGTTCATTCGATAAGAATGGAACGGCATGGACCGTCATTCAAGCTAGAGGCATTTTCATCAATGTGTCGACACCAGAGAATTTCAATCGCTCATGGATGGACTATAAAGTTGGCTTTGGCCATTTGAACAGCGAATTTTGGTACGGAAACGATATGATTCATGAACTCACCTACGATGATGATATGGAATTAAAAATCAGACTCGAAACTTGGGATAATCGACACATTGAATTTGAATATGAAATTTTCCGCGTCGATTCAGAGGAGAATCGCTATAATTTATTTGTTAGCGGTTTCAAAGGGAGCGACAAGCAATTCGATGCTCTCGAATATCATCATAATCAAGATTTCAGCACATTCGATCGACAAAACGATAAATCAGGCATACACGATTATCGGGTTTGCTGTTCATGCTCAAAATCATATGCAAGCGGCTGGTGGTTCAATAAGTAAATAACTGAAATGTTTTTAATTTAGAGATATATTTCTATAAAAGAATTTTTTAGTTGCCTCGAGGCCAATTTGAACGGAGTTTATCGATTTAGTCCGTGGCATAGCAATTATGTAGGCATTATCTGGGAGAAATGGCTTGGGGATTATTCGCTAAAAACAACTAAAATGATGATCCGACCGAAAATCAATTGGACACACCGGAATGACGCTCAAGACGGAACCCAGAAACCGCCAGATGATCCATAAATATACAGAATATTAATGAAACAAACACAAAAATGAATAAAAAAAATTGGTTGCATCTCATATTCGATTTGCAAAATGACAATCTAAAATGGAAAGTTGGTTTTCTGAAGCTAAAATTATGACATTTCATGGGTGAACTCCAGAGGGATTTTATTTATTCCCGAATTCCGCTCGAAGCATTTGTATTGGAAGTATATAGAGTATTCGCAACTATCAGCTCATAATCTTTTGTTGCTGTTTCAATAGTCTCAATCTTAAAAACGACGCAAATGTCTATAAGTGATTCGTAACTGTGACATTCGTTATGGTTGAATTCCCGGTGGGTGAAACAGGTAATACAGATAGACTTTTGACACTTTTGTGTAGAACATGGAAAGTCATCGTATCATTTTGCATTTCAGGCATTTTATTTACCTCTGACACATGTTTTTGCAGTTACATTGTTTAAAGATTTTTATTTCTTTCGTTCGGTTGAATTTGCTTCAGTGTCCTATCTGGAAGTGTGCAATTATTGGGAGAACAAATTGAAAACCGCGCATTTTTTCAAAATTTCGATCTTTATTATGGAAAAATGGTTACAAATTGATTATTCAAAGTATTGTCCATCGCTAGCCACAACTTTTTCCCATCTTTCTGGCAAATTACGGATTCCGCGTCGAAAGAAATCTGTGCTTTTTTCGGCTATCCATGAATCGACCCATTTTTTGCATTCCTCGTAAGAATGGAAATGCTGTTCAGCCAGGCCATGTGTCATTGATCGGAAGAGGTGGTAATCGGAAGGGGCAATGTCTGGGCTATACGGCGGGTGGGGTAGGACTTCCCATCGAAGCGTTTCCAAGTAGGTTTTAACGACCTGAGCAACATGTGGCCGAGCGTTGTCATGTTGCAAAATAACTTTATCGTGTCTTGCGACCGTTTCCGACCGTTTTTCCTTCAGTGCTCGGCTCAAACGCATCAATTGAGTTCGGTACAATGCTCCTGTGATGGTTTCGTTTGGTTTCAACAACTCATAATAGATCACGCCGAGCTGATCCCACCAAATACACAGCATTAGCTTCGAGCCATGAATGTTCGGCTTTGGCGTCGATGTTGATGCGTGGTCGGGGTAACCATACGATTTTTTTCGCTTCGGATTATCGTAATGAATCCACTTTTCATCACCAGTCACAATACGATGCAAAAAACCCTTCCGTTTTTGCCTTTGAAGCAGCTGTTCACAAGTGAAAAAACGGCGTTCGATGTCTCTCGGCTTCAATTCGTATGGCACCCAATTTCCTTGCTTTTGAACCATTCCCATGGCTTTTAAACGATAGGAGATGGATTGTTGTGTCACTCCCAATGATTTTGCAAGTTTTTCTTGCGTTTGACACGAGTCTTCATCGAGTAATGCTTCCAACTCCTCGTCTTCAAACTTTTTCACTTGGCCTGGACGCTCTTTGTCTTCCACATCAAAATCACCACTTTTGAACCGTGCAAACCACTCCTGGCACGTTCTAATCGACGGAGCATATTCTGGATATGCTTCGCATAACAAACGATGACTCTCGGAAGCATTTTTCTTCAGATTAAACCAATAAAGTAAAACTTCCCGCAAATGCTGTTTTGTAGGCACGTAGCTCGACATTTTCAACGCAATAATAAACTTGTGTATTCAACTGAATGATAAGTTTGACAGATCGTTTTCAATGTATTTTTTTATCCTCTTTAAGATACAATAGCTGTCAAAGTCAAAATAATGACATCTATGATAGATATGAAGTTTGTAACGAATGCGCGGTTTTCAATTTGTTCTCCCAATATATATTAGTATTCAAGAAAGATAAAGGGCATTTACCGTTTCTTGACGCTTGCACATGTATAAAAAACTTCCAAATTACAAGTGATTTCATGCTCACGCATTCCTAAAGCACACCAGTCCCAGTGAATGTAAAATATATAAGATGTATTCTGAATAGTATCCGTTGCATATCAATCGTATCGTATTGGATGTTTTGGTTTTGCTCTGAAAGTCAATCGAAAAAGAGTTTTTTTTGACAACTTGTAATAAAATGAGAATTCTTTGTTTTCAATTCACTTTATGTACACTTGCAGGCTTAACTTGAATGAAATTCATTATTTCCGTCCACAACAACAACAACTCAACCCATATCAAAGATTATTTTGTGATTTGTTTAAAGACATGGGTAACGTTTTTATTTTGTATGCTAACAAACTTTTAAAAGTCCGAATATGCATTGGTATTTTCACATTGGTGGAAAAATTATAGAGTTTCAGAAAGTGATAAACATTCATCAACTCAAATTCTTTGATAGAAAATATTATCTAATTTCTTTAATATTTCAATGTCGATTAATGCTCGTTATATTCAAATATGCAAAAATGCTCAGTTCTTATCATTTCTTTTATATTGTTATTTTGACAACTTTTCAAGTTAATCTCACGCATATTTGATATTTCCGGATGAATATGATAAAAATGTCTTGCTTTACGATATTCAATGTAAAGAATACGTCCATTGAAAACGAATTTGATGATAAGAAACTGAACTCGTTTACATTCAAACATATCAAGATATGCATGTGCACTTGCATAAAAAATCACTCGGACAAAAAATCAAATATTATATTTCGGCCAAATATCTTTCATTTTTCCGGTATTACAATTTGAAAAAGTTATATTGATTAATGCCTCGCTATACTACTAATTGAAGTATTTCATGTAAACAATTCCTAACAAAATTATTATTTTTATTTTAGTTCACACATCTTTATATTTGAAATGAAAAAATCTGACACTTCAATTATGAGAATATACAGAGTTATTTCTAACAGATGTTTTTTGCTATGCATTTCTTTGTAAAACATGAACAAAAATGTTGAAAAAATTATTCCCCTACCGGGAATCGAACCCGGGCCTTCTCGGTGAAAGCGAGATATCCTAGCCACTAGACCATAGAGGAGGTATGATTGAGCATGGAAAATAGTTTGCCTCCGCTATTTCTTTATTGTAATTACTTCAGTTGTGTTCTTGGGAAATGATGCATTTTAAGAAAAAAATATTGATTCCTTTCGGAGGAAGAGGATTTATATTCACCAGTTATTTCTTCTTCTCAGTTAGAGAGAGAAAGTGAGTTATGGTGCGTATAAGGCAAAGTCGAAATTTTGAACTTTATCAAATTTTTAACTTATTGTTAATTTAGTACAAATCGATATGGAAAAGGCAATGAAATGAAAATAAGACTTTCCTTTTTATCAATGGGATTCTTCTATAGAAGAATAAAAAAAGAACACATGAAAAATTTAAAACAAAAAAAATTAAAAAAAATATTCCCCTACCGGGAATCGAACCCGGGCCTTCTCGGTGAAAGCGAGATATCCTAGCCACTAGACCATAGAGGAGATACTAGTTGATCGGCAATTTGTTCTCATGTATCGAGAAGATTTGATTTTTTCGAAACATAAGCGGTTAACTTATGTAAGAAGTTCAGGTAAATCGCACCTATAATTGGAGATTTGAACATTGATTTTTTATCTGCATGCTAAAATAAGCTTATTTTCAAATGGAACAAATAACAAAGATCAAATCCAATAGAAAATTAACAGAAACACCTGATTTTACTCGGTTCAAACAAGGCTTGAAAAAAATGTGCTTCAATCGATCTCACTATCGAATGACAGATCTATTTTAAGCGAGAGTCTTGAATCAGAGTGGCTGAGAATAGACATAATGCTCTTCTAAAGCTAACATGTAATAGAATGGTGAATGCCCACTAAGCGCGCATCTCTGGTAATGAATATGAAGCTAACTCATAATCATTTCCAACATTTCATCAATTTTAAAGTTTATGCATGTTTTTCTTCATTTTTGAAAATAATTAAATCATATTCAGACTAAAGCCTATAAAAATAATGGATTATAATTGATTGACTAATACCATCAGCGCCACCTTGATCTCATCACTCGTTAAAAAGTGGAACTATTCCGAGAGTACATTCAATTAAATACAAAATTTTCAATATATCCAATAGGAGCGAATCCGATTGAAATGTTATAGACAGTCCTTGCCACATATGCATTAAATTATTAAGGAAATTTTTAAATAATATTAAATTAATTGCAGCATATGTTTGCGTTTAGAATTATTGAACTTGCAACTGCTTCGTCCTTCAAACTCGCTTGTCTTTGTGTCGTCATGCTTCCTCATCATGCGTTACGCTACGCTTTAAATGTATTATAAAACCTCAGATGGCTCTCGCTGATATATAAACTTAAACATCCATTCAATATTTCCCATCCGAAAATGTTTTCAGTAAAATTCTTTCCAACTTTTCGCAGTCGATTTTCGCGTTACTTAATATAAAAAAGATAAGTCATCTGGGTCTTCAGCAAAAATATAGGGAGGATCTTGAGGAGATTAACGCCAAAATTAAATATGAAAATATGGGGACACTCTCGCTGAAAACATTTTCAGGGAATATTTTATTGTACATTTGTCTAGAGATACTTCAGTTGGGAAAAAAAGGTTGGATCTCTATTCTCAGCCATTCATATAGTCGAAGTAAATGTACACACAAGCAAATATATGAGCAATATTCACGCACATTACTCCAGTTATGTATAACGTAAAGACACTCCATACTGGAATTACACTGTATTGGTGTTGTTCCGATTTGGTGTGATAGTATTGAATTTTTGAGCGGTAAGTCTGACATTTATACCAAACTAGAGTAAAACAATAGATTATTATTCCAATACAGTATGAATGTCAAACTTGCCGCTAAAATGTTCAATGCTATCACAGCAAATTGGAACAAAACCAATACAGTGTTATTCGATTATGGAGTGTTGCTTTATTTTACATAACTGGAGTAATTTGCGTGAATATTGCTCAAATATTCGCTTGTGTTTATATTACTAGAGTGATAAAATCCCTACGTTTTCCAAGTGTTTTTATTCACAAGCATCGATGATTCAGTAGTAGAATTCTCGCCTGCCACGCGGCCAATGCATAGAATTACTTTTTCCATCAAGAATTTTTTTCTCTATTGAATTCTCTAAATTATTATGGTAAAATATACAATTCGTTTTCTCGAACGTTGTTATTATTGTTAATACTAAAAAAAAAAAAACATTTTTTTCCCTTTTCTTCATGAAATATGAATTAACTTGTTTTAACTTGCGCATCAAGTCCATTTTTATTAAGTTATTTTATTTTTCTGACGTAAGATTCTAAGTTTCCCGCTTAGCGTTCACATATACACATCTATTTATCCGTGAAATTTGTCTGATATACTAGTGAAAAACCATTTCAAGGGAATAAAGTATGCATAAAGTGTACATTTCATTAACGATTTAATTCACATTAAAAATCATTTCTCCAGCTAATGCATCTGATCATTGTATTATATGAGAACAATAAGTTGGCTTACATATGTACTCCTCTATGGTCTAGTGGCTAGGATATCTCGCTCTCACCGAGAAGGCCCGGGTTCGATTCCCGGTAGGGGAATATTTTTTTTAATTATTTTGTTTTAATTTTTTCATGTGTTCTTTTTTTATTCTTCTATAGAAGAATCCCATTGATAAAAAGGAAAGTCTTATTTTCGTTTCATCACCATTTTTTATATCGATTTGTGCTAAAATAGCCACGAGTAAAAAATCCGATAAAGTTCAACATTTCGAGTTTATTTTTAACGAATCAAGAATTCTATAATTTTTGTCACAGTAAACAAATTATGATAGTTGAAGAGGGAAAAAATGTTCGGAAGTTTACCCTGTTTGGTCTATTTCAGGAGTAAACAATGCAACATTTCCGAAGAGGCCTTAAGATTTTTCTACCGATTATACCACCTGGAACGATTATTTAATTCAATTTATTGTTCTGTCAATTATTTTCATTTAATATTTATATCATGTTTGGTCTCACAGGAACATAAATCAGCGGCCAATTTGAGTCATAAAGAATCATGGATTGTTTTTTAGAGGATAACTCACTTTCTCACACATGCTACTAGGATACTCTTGATGAAAAGGAAAGTCTTATTTCCATTTCATTGCCTTTTCCATATCGATTTGTACTAAATTAACAATAAGTTAAAAATTTGATAAAGTTCAAAATTTCGACTTTGCCTTATACGCACCATAACTCACTTTCTCTCTCTAACTGAGAAGAAGAAATAACTGGTGAATATAAATCCTCTTCCTCCGAAAGGAATCAATATTTAATTCTTAAAATGCATCATTTCCCAAGAACACAACTGAAGTAATTACAATAAAGAAATAGCGGAGGCAAACTATTTTCCATGCTCAATCATACCTCCTCTATGGTCTAGTGGCTAGGATATCTCGCTTTCACCGAGAAGGCCCGGGTTCGATTCCCGGTAGGGGAATAATTTTTTTATATTCCAAATTTGTTTTTTTATTCTTCACAAAGAAAAATGTTCATTTCCAATGTATATCCAATCACACTACTCTTATGAAAATGATAGCACAATATGATCGTATCAAATTAAAAGTGTCAAATCATTTTTAAAACATGCAAGAGAAAAATGAATGTAGAAAGGATGGAGGCAAATATATAAAAACATGAAACATTTTCGAGAATTCATGACTCAGATACATAGCTGCCGTATGAAATATTGAGAATTTCGCATTCACTTACATATTTTTCTCCTTCGTTTCTATATTTATATATTTTCGCTTGCACATAATTCTTTGCTTGGGTGAGATATTTTGAGAATGAGAGTAGAACCAAGAAAAGAAATTCAATTGAACAGACTTTAAGTGTCAAAATTGGTTGTAACTTTAAAAAATGGTGAAAGTTTGTTGAAATCATTGCATTAGCAGAAGCGATCGCTACGAAAGTGTCCGAACGTCTCATGGAAGCATATTTCAACACAAGCATCGGTGGTTCAGTGGTAGAATTCTCGCCTGCCACGCGGGTGACCCGGGTTCGATTCCCGGCCGATGCAAGATATTATTTTTTTCGTTTTTCAAGATATTTATTTTTCATTGTTCCTTACCAAGCGGACGATGCAAAATTCAATTTTGACACTTAGCTTGACAGCAGCGCCCTCTGTACCATTCGTCTATGGATGGTAAACACTTTTTCCCCTTCTTCAAACAATGACAGCAAAGATGCAGAGCCTGTCAAACTAGCTGTTTGAAGAAGGGGAAGGCGGGGAAGGTGTGAAATGTTGAAGCGTTTAGTACAATCGTTTATGTAGAGATGTCGCGGTCCAACGACATTCACTACCCCTTTACATAGGAGGAGGTACAAAGCATCGTCCACTTGTTCCTAACATATAAATGATGGAAATGACAAAAAATAATTATTTTGTGCTATCAAATTTGTTGCTTTGTTGTTTTTTTTTTCTCTCAGTAAAACCACGTTTTTAACTTGTGATATGTCCACACTCCACAGAGTCGTCAAAAAATTAGTTTCCATGCTCGAATTTAAAGGAAAAATCTTATATCATTTTCAACAGGATGTTTCAACAAAACAAATATACACGAAAAGTAGAAGTGTTGATAACTTATTTGGACACGAGTGCTGGCTTCCTTCTCATGCCGGGATTTCTATTTATACAAAAGATAACACAATGAATTTTATTTTATCATTTTATTTTCTAATTTATAATAAAATGATTGTTAAAAATAAATTGCCACGAACATTGTTTGAATAATGAGCAGAAAAATTGCTTCTCTTATTGGTTACACTTAATATTTTGCGCCTTCTAATAAGTGCCAAAAATGCCCTATTGCCATGCATTCATTTTATCAGAATATTTAAATTTATTTTTAGATTGTGCTCGATAAAATCCATTATCATTATCGACAATAAAATTGGCTTTAGTGCTTATTCACTTGTTCATTTTGTTTGGCTTATATATACGTTTTGCAATAGAGCAAAAAAACACGATCAAAAACATTTCTGTCTCAAACATTGAATAAGAGTAGAAATCTGTTCAAATGGTATCGATGGGATCCGAATACAAATTAATCTTCCACTTGTATATATGTCTTATCCGATCATATTGTATCTTTGAGAATATCTTTTTTCCATGAAAAAATTAATCTCACCAAATTGAAATTAAATAAGATGTAAAAAAGTTATGATTAACTCAAATACAAATTTGTAGCAATCATTAAAAATACCGTAAACCCGTACACTTCCGGGAAAGTGCAGGAAAATTAGTTTTACGTTTGTAAAGACGCCTTTTGGTCGACTACACTCGAAATCCCTACCAAATATTTAGAAGAAAAAAATAAATATGGAGATAATTTTGCGATGAAAATCAAACTGTGCGCAACAATCATATCCTTAATAGGTATAATTGTGTGAGCTATGCCTGCAGCTTGGAAATTGATTTGCATATATAAATTACAGGCTTGTTTGATAACGATTCAGGACCTTCTGGGCCCCTTTGATTAATGGCACTAGATTACTGAGCTCACTGCATTCTTCGAGGAATGGATGTTTCAGCAGCTCATCGGCCGTCGCACGTTTATCAACTTCAACTTGCAGGCACTGATCCAAGAAGTCTTGCAATAATGGTGGTAAGTTGGGCCAGCTCTTAATTTCCGGCCGACCATTTGCGGTGATTAGATACAATGCCCTTAATTGCGTTTCATTCAAATACGGCGGTTTACTTTCAATCATTTCGATCACCATTATACCAATTGACCAAATGTCTACTTTTTTACCATACTCCTTGCGCGTTACCACCTCTGGAGCCATCCAATCTGAAAGATAGGAAAATGATATCAATTTCTTAATTTTCACATTTTTCAAATCCCATAATAATTGATTGTTCAACTTACACGGTGTTCCAACACTAGTTTGCCTCTTTTCATCGCCTTCAATATTTGCACAGAATCCGAAATCAGTGACCTTAACTGAACCGTCCATGCCAAGCAGAACATTATCGGACTTGATATCACGATGAATAATGCCTCTACTATGTAAAAAGGCAATGGCATTCAAAACTTCACGACACACAGCAGCTATCAAAGGGGTTTTCATGACAGTTTCAGTGACTACGTCAGTGAGCGGGCCTCCGTCCATGTACTCCAGAATAATCCAAAGATGATTTTTCTCTTCAAGGAAGTATGCATCCAAGAAATTGATTAAATTTTTATGATTGAAATCCTTCAAAACGCGAATTTCATTGAGAATTGACTCTTTCGACCATTGATTCTTAAGGTCGATTGTTTTGATAGCCACTTTTTGATCGGTCCTCAGATCGAGAGCAATGAACACAACGCCCGATGCACCCTTGCCAATTTCCACTTGTGTTTCATATCGCAATGTTGGATCTTCCAAATTGCATATTTTCCGAAATTCATTATAAACTTGCTCATCAGATTTTGGTTGACGGGCCACATATTTTTTGGGTAAAATTGGTAATTTATTTTCGATTTTTATCAATTCCTGCTTATTATTTTTCGGAGCTGGTTCATTAACATTGATAATTGTGGTTTCTAGCCGGTCCAAAAAAAATCCATCATCGACTGGTTTTTCGCATTTTGGTAAACTGATGATGGAAACATGTTCTTCCTTTAATTCCCATTTTGTTTCCATTAGCTTGGATAATCGCAGCAGATCCTCGAACGCTCCATCTAATTTGTTGTTCTTGATAATGAAATTGTATATATTACTTCTTTCCCTAAATGAGTCTTGGCTTCTGTGTTCCACTTTGCCCATATTCACATAGTTATCGAAATCTTTGGATTCTTCTTCGATGTCATCTTGAGTAACGAGCGGTTTGAACACATCTTGATTGGGACCTTCTCGTTTTTTCATAGAAATCGAGAAATTATAGAATTTCATCGCTTGATAGGCTGCATCTGGATCCTTTTGCAATTCGGCCGGAGTAAGTTGTGCATTCATAATACGAAGCCATGCCTCAGGCAAACCTAAAAACAATAATATTCAATTCGATATGAAATCAATAAAAGGTATAAATTATGAATGTACACAAGACATATCGCCGAAAATAAAGAAATGGTATAGAATCAAACTAGAATAGCTACCTTCGAGCTCACCAAGCGCATTTTTCCTAACATGAATGCCATGTTGCACATTTGTCGGCTTCGAAATTTCAATATTGTTCCCATCAATGCGAAAAAAATTAGATTTGCTAGCATTTTTTTTTTCCTTCAAATTTTGACCAAATGACGTCATTGTGCAACCCGAAATTCACTATGGGACGAACAAGCAATCGCTACAGAGACCGATAACAATACTCGATCACACCACACGAAACGAAAATGATTAACGAAATTAAGCAGCAGTATGCACCCTGACTTTTCTCTTATTTTTTTAATTTTTCACTGTGTTTCATGGAATATTGTTTGTTATTTGATACATTTTATAATTTTCCATTCGATTTTTCTCGATGTTTGATTACAGCACTAACACTTAGCACCACAAAAAAACAATAACACCAACGTCCAACGAAATTCAGCAAAAGCTAATGATAAGTATTTTGAGATGAATCGTTCTCGAATGTGATATTACCCAGTGACAAATTAAGCCGAAAAATGCTGTCATGTTTGAATGAGCAAGATTTGTGAATAAGCAAGCAAACGCCAGAGATAACCGAAGAGAAAGAGAGAGAGAGAGAGAGAGAGAGAGAGAGGGAAAAAACACAAATAAACGATCAAACAAGAGAAAAAAGTGTGCATATCGTCGTCGATTCGCTGGCTCAAGCTATGTGAGCGCGTACATATTCGATGCGTAAGGCGCTATTTCAAACATCTAAGGCTTAGCGAATTGCATAGCAATAGGAGTTAGTTATGACTGATATCAGCCAGCGAATCGAAGACGATATCCACACTTATTTCTCTAGTTTGATCTTTGATTTGCGTTTGTGTTTGCTTGCTTTTTCACAGCTCTTGCTCATTCAAACATGAAAGTGTATTTCGTCTTAATTTGTATAAATCATCCATCTCGATTCAGCAGCTACGGATGATCTTGATGCATTCAAACACATGCGATTCATTCAGCTGAAGTCGGTTTTTAACATCATCACTCGAATTTCATTATCTAGTTCAAAAGAAAAGAAACAAATATTTAGGATCGAGTGTTGAAATGAAAATATGATCTTTGGCCACACAAACAAATAATCACAACAATTAATTGATGAGCGCACTCTTTTCTTTGATATGCGCGCCTGTGTGTGCAAGACAGAAAGGAAGAGATAAATCAGTGCTTCAGTTCCTTCTATTTATGTATAGCCAATGAACGATACAGCGACACACATATTTCCAACTCAACGAACGACTAATGCAAATTTACTCAATACGCGCACTAAATATGAATTGTATTGGCCAAGTTTATTCACAACACGCACTCGATTCCAATGAAAAAAAAATGATGAAGTTATTTTTCACAAGAGTCACAACAATCACTGCCCTACGATGACGCGACAACAAAAAATCATATGAAAATCGTACAAAGAAAAAATAATGAACGAGCGAATCTAGAGAAACAGTGAGAAAACGGTTCGAAATTTCAATATTATCCAAAAAGGAGTGGCACTAGCTATACAGACCACATCTTGAAGGAATTTAATGAAAGCAAGCATAAGCCATTGTCATTCTATATTTGTTTCGAAACGCAAACAAATTACAACCAGATTTACTGGACACTTTTTGTTTTAATGGAATAAATAATATCGAAAGAGAGACTGAAGCACTTAAGAATAATCAAATGTTAATATAGTTTTTTCTAATACACAAGACTTCGACAATCGATTCGTTGGAAACTGATGAATTCAGCTAACAGACAAACCAATATCCATGAATTGAGTGTATCTTCTAATTGTATGATGTTAAAACTGTTTCAATGCTATTTAACTGCCACTTGCCCTTTTGGTTTTTGGTTTGTGTGCGTCTGTTGTACATGAAAATCCAACACTGAATGGAATTCTGTTTGAAATTGAATCGCTACTGTACTTCGTTTTGAATTCACACTCATGCAATCGATTACACTTCGACACGGTATTTCGCGTAATTGAATGACTTACTCGAGACAACTCGTAAACTTGGAATATGATTCGATGTGATGTTAGGGGTGACCATAGCACACACACAATCTCATGCAACATTCCTTGCTTAGTTTATAAACATTGTACTGCCAACTGCTAAATGGTTGTCATGCTATGGAGAAAGTTCGAAAAGAATTTGTCGGAAAATTTTATGAACTATATTTTTCACAATTTTTAATCAACAGAAAAATGTGGCTTACATTGGAGTAATTTTCCAAAATGTCTAAAAAATCAAACGTCTTACATACGTAAGATGAGCTTTTCCGCATTTATAATCCAACTCAAAATGTCTGAGACGTGCATCCCTAACATGTTACTTTCGAAAATCATTTCACCTTCTTCCATTTCATCTACATTTGGAGCTCACATTTTAACCTTAGCTTTTGAAAAACGAGTGAATATATGAGTCATTTTGTGTGACTCAGTTTTTTCATTGAAACTTTCAGAATTATATAATAAAGAAATATCGGAGGCAAACTATTTTCCATGCTCACTCATACCTCCTCTATGGTCTAGTGGCTAGGATATCTCGCTCTCACCGAGAAGGCCCGGGTTCGATTCCCGGTAGGGGAATAATTTTTTTATATTCCAAATTTAATTTTTTATTCTTCACAAAGAAAAATGTTCATTTCCAATGTATATCCAATCACACTACTCTTATGAAAATGCTAGCACAATTTGATTGTATCGAATCAAAATTTCAAAAAGACGTTTCGAGTGCAGATCAGAAGAAGAATGAATTTTAATGGACTTTAAGTGTCAAAATTTGTTGTAACTGTAAAAATTGGTGAAAGTTTGTTGAAATCGTTGCATTAGCAACAGCGATCGCTACAAAAGTGTCCGAACGTCCGAATATGGAAGCATATTTCAACACAAGCATCGGTGGTTCAGTGGTAGAATTCTCGCCTGCCACGCGGGTGACCCGGGTTCGATTCCCGGCCGATGCAAGATATTATTTTTTTCGTTTTTCAAGATATTTTTTTTTCATTGTTCCTAACATCTAAATGATGATGGTGATTTTCATCAATATTTTTATGTTTTTCAATTATTTATTTATTTATTACGAATCCTTAATTTATACCAATATGTACAAGAGCTACGCAGTAACTCAGGTATGCTGGCAAAGTGCCCAATACGGTGTTAATTCCGCCCATGGAACGACTTAAACAAAGACAATTAGAGGGATGGGGGATATCTAAGAGTGACTATAGATACCAAATTGAATCCGAGAAACCATGGAAAACCGGCCTGACCCAGGAGAGACAGGGGAAAAACTTAAATAACTTGAAAACTAAATGATGATGGTGTCGGAGAAACGTTGGCAAGAGCACAAATCTATCAATTTACCAACGAAAATTGAAAGAAACTCAAATTATTGCTGGTTGTTGCGCAACCAGAATTTGAATGAACCGATATTGTTACATTTCTTGAGGTCAACTGGAATTGTATTATATTAAAAAAGGTGATTGCCGCGAAACCAAATGCACGTTGATTTGCAAAACTCCAGCTGTTCGTCGTCAACAACTACGCCATCTATCATATCGAAATATATACGATAAGTATTGTGCTTTGAAACAATAAGCATAACATAACTTCGGACTTGGCTTTATTCAGAGCCATACCACGACGCGAAACAAAATCGTTAATTTTATTCAAATCAAAATTTTATTTACCTCCATTGATTTTATCGAAATCATCTTCGAGATGAGCCTGAAATTCATCTGGAAATAGGTGGCCAGAAATAAATTGAAAAAAAAGTTCGGCCGAAATAAAATCCCTGAAGGACACCATTATCAATTTCAACACTATTAGATTCAGTATTAGAGACTATAGCTGTTTGAGCGATATATAAATTGATTTGATCAAACTTAGAGAATTATTGTCTAAACCGTAAGATTCACACACTTTAAGCAAACCGGAATGTGGAACCGAGGGGAAAGCACTTTTGATGTCCAAAGGGACATGAATGACAACATTTTTTCGGTTGATAGACGATCTGATACTCTCTGATATGTTCAATAGCGCAGTGGAACAGCTGTGATTCTTGCGAAATCCAGACTGACGATCATAAATTAAATTATCATATTCCAAATAGTGGATGACTTGTTAGTTTAGCAAAATCGCGAATATTTTCGGCAAGACGGAAATTATACTGATTGGTGGGAATTCAGAAACGGTTTGCAAGTTTGTGACTTTATTAAGAGGCCGAATAATAATTTTATCCCAAGCAGCAGGATAAACAACGTTGTAAAATATTTGGAAAAAAATAACTAAGGAGATAATTTAACGATGAAAATCAAACTGTGCACAACAATCATATCCTTAATTAGTAATCGTGTGAGCTTTGCCTGCAGCTTGGAAATTGATTTGCATATATAAATTACAGGCTTGTGTGATAACGTTTCAGGACGTTCCGGGCCCCATTGATTAATGGCACTAGTGCACTGAGCTCACAGCATTCTTCGAGGAATGGATGTTTCAGCAGCTCATCGGCCGTCGCACGTTTATCAACTTCAACTTGCAGGCACTGATCCAAGAAGTCTTGCAATAATGGTGGTAAGTTGGGCCAGCTCTTAATTTCCGGCCGACCATTTGCGGTGATTAGATACAATGCCCTAAATGGCGTATCATCCATATACGGCGGTTGACCTTCAATCATTTCGATCACCATTATACCAATTGACCAAATGTCTACTTTTTTACCATACTCCTTGCGCGTTACCACCTCTGGAGCCATCCAATCTGAAAGATAGGAAAATGATATCAATTTCTTAATTTTCACATTTTTCAAATCCCATAATAATTGATGATTCAACTTACACGGTGTTCCAACCATAGTTTGCCTCTTTTCATCGCCTTCAATATTTGCACAGAATCCGAAATCAGTGACCTTAACTGAACCGTCCATGCCAAGCAGAACATTATCGGACTTGATATCACGATGAATAATGCCTCTACTATGTAAAAAGGCAATGGCATTCAAAACTTCACGACACACAGCAGCTATCAAAGGGGTTTTCATGACAGTTTCAGTGACTACGTCATTGAGCGGGCCTCCGTCCATGTACTCCAAAATAATCCAAAGATGATTTTTCTCTTCAAGGAAGTATGCATCCAAGAAATTGATTAAATTTTTATGATTGAAATCCTTCAAAACGCGAATTTCATTGAGAATTGACTCTTTTGACGATTGATTCTTAAGGTCGATTGTTTTGATAGCCACTTTTTGATCGGTCCTCAGATCGAGAGCAATGAACACAACGCCCTTTGCGTGCTTGCCAACCTGTGTTTCATATCGCAATGTTGGATCTTCCAAATTGCATATTTTCCGAAATTCATTATAAACTTGCTCATCAGATTTTGGTTGACGGGCCACATATTTGTTGGGTAAAATTGGTAATTTATTTTCGATTTTTATCAATTCCTGCTTTATATCTATATCTGTGTTTTCTTCGTAGTTATTATTCGGAGTTGGTTCATTAATATTGATAATTGTGGCCGGTTTTGGATTCTTCTTCGATATCATCTTGAGTTACGAGCGGTTTGAACATCTCTTGATTGGGACCTTCTCGTTTTCTCATAGAAATCGAGAAATTATAGAATTTCAGCGCTTGATAGGCTGCATTTGAATCGTTTTGCAATTCGGCCGGTGTAAGTTGTGCATTCATAATACGCTGCCATCCCTTAGCCAAACCTGTGCCTTGCAGGAACAAAAAATATATGATAATATTCAATTCGATATGCAATCAATGAAAGGTTGTAGCATGTTAATTGTAAATTCAGACAAAGCTTATCGCCGTAAATTACAAAATGATATAGAATCAAACTGGAATAGTTACCTTCGAGCTCACCAAGCGCATTTTTGCCAACATGAATGTCATGTTACACATTTGTCGGCCCCGAGATTTCACTAATGTGCCGATCATTGCGTGACCTCTTATGTCTGCTACCGAAGAGTTTTTTCTTCAATTTTTTAACAAATGGCGTCATTGTGCAATCCGAAATTCACTATGGGACGAACAAGCAATCGCTACAGAGACCGATAACAATACTCGATCACACCACACGAAACGAAAATGATTAACGAAATTAAGCAGCAGTATGCACCCTGACTTTTCTCTTATTTTTTTATTTTTTCACTGTGTTTCATGGAATATTGTTTGTTATTTGATACATTTTATAATTTTCCATTCGATTTTTCTCGATGTTTGATTACAGCACTAACACTTAGCACCACAAAAAAACAATAACACCAACGTCCAACGAAATTCAGCAAAAGCTAATGATAAGTATTTTGAGATGAATCGTTCTCGAATGTGATATTACCCAGTGACAAATTAAGCCGAAAAATGCTGTCATGTTTGAATGAGCAAGATTTGTGAATAAGCAAGCAAACGCCAGAGATAACCGAAGAGAAAGAGAGAGAGAGAGAGAGAGAGAGAGAGAGAGGGAAAAAACACAAATAAACGATCAAACAAGAGAAAAAAGTGTGCATATCGTCGTCGATTCGCTGGCTCAAGCTATGTGAGCGCGTACATATTCGATGCGTAAGGCGCTATTTCAAACATCTAAGGCTTAGCGAATTGCATAGCAATAGGAGTTAGTTATGACTGATATCAGCCAGCGAATCGAAGACGATATCCACACTTATTTCTCTAGTTTGATCTTTGATTTGCGTTTGTGTTTGCTTGCTTTTTCACAGCTCTTGCTCATTCAAACATGAAAGTGTATTTCGTCTTAATTTGTATAAATCATCCATCTCGATTCAGCAGCTACGGATGATCTTGATGCATTCAAACACATGCGATTCATTCAGCTGAAGTCGGTTTTTAACATCATCACTCGAATTTCATTATCTAGTTCAAAAGAAAAGAAACAAATATTTAGGATCGAGTGTTGAAATGAAAATATGATCTTTGGCCACACAAACAAATAATCACAACAATTAATTGATGAGCGCACTCTTTTCTTTGATATGCGCGCCTGTGTGTGCAAGACAGAAAGGAAGAGATAAATCAGTGCTTCAGTTCCTTCTATTTATGTATAGCCAATGAACGATACAGCGACACACATATTTCCAACTCAACAAACGACTTATGCAAGTTTTGTTAATACGCGCACCAAATATGAATTATATTGGCCAAGTTTACTCACAACACGCAGTCGATTTAAATGAAAAAAAAAATGATGAAGTTATTTTTCACAAGAGTCACAACAATCACTGCCCTACGATGACGCGACAACAAAAAATCATATGAAAATCGTACAAAGAAAAAATAATGAACGAGCGAATCTAGAGCAACAGTGAGAAAAAGGTTCGAAATTTCAATTATATCCAAAGAGGAGTGGCACTAACTATACAGACCACATCTTGAAGGAATTTAATGAAAGCAAACATGAGCCATTGTCATTCTATATTTGTTTCGAAACGCAAACAAATTACAACCAGATTTACTGGACACTTTTTGTTTTAATGGAATAAATAATATCGAAAGAGAGACTGAAGCACTTAAGAATAATCAAATGTTAATATAGTTTTTTCTAATACACAAGACTTCGACAATCGATTCGTTGGAAACTGATGAATTCAGCTAACAGACAAACCAATATCCATGAATTGAGTGAATCTTCTAATTGTATGATGTTAAAACTGTTTCAATGCTATTTAACTGCCACTTGCCCTTTTGGTTTTTGGTTTGTGTGCGTCTGTTGTACATGAAAATCCAACACTGAATGGAATTCTGTTTGAAATTGAATCGCTACTGTACTTCGTTTTGAATTCACACTCATGCAATCGATTACACTTCGACACGGTATTTCGCGTAATTGAATGACTTACTCCAGACAACTCATAAACTTGGAATATGACTCGATGTGATGTTAGGGGTGACCATAGCACACACACAATCTCATGCAACATTCCTTGCTTAGTTTATAAACATTGTACTGCCAACTGCTAAATGGTTGTCATGCTATGGAGAAAGTTCGAAAAGAATTTGTCGGAAAATTTTATGAACTTATATTTTTCACAATTTTTAATCAACAGAAAAATGTGGCTTACATTGGAGTAATTTTCCAAAATGTCTAAAAAATCAAACGTCTTACATACGTAAGATGAGCTTTTCCGCATTTATAATCCAACTCAAAATGTCTGAGACGTGCATCCCTAACATGTTACTTTCGAAAATCATTTCACCTTCTTCCATTTCATCTACATTTGGAGCTCACATTTTAACCTTAGCTTTTGAAAGACGATTGAATATATAAGTCATTTTGTGTGACTCAGTTTTTTCATTGAAATATAAGAATATGAAACTTTCAGAATCTTGTTTGATTGTAAAAACAATAAGTCATACAAAATGTTAAATCATTCCGAAGGGATTTAGAACTATCTCCCCAATAAAATTATCAATTGTCGGTGTTAAAATGAACCTTTTCTACTAGAGGCAGTCCTAAGCTTCATCCGAACATTCCTTTCATCATAAAAATTGGATCATCTGATAATAATAAAAAAAAATATTCAAATATTAAATCACATCATTGCGTGTTGATTTCGAACAAAAAGTTTGTGTTTGCATTTTAAATCATTTTAAATAAATGATCTTACGCACGTAAAACTTACTTTTCCGCACATTTGTTGAAATGGCATTTTTCATTGATTGCTACGCATTTGTATTGGATTTATATTTATTTCTTATCGAATCATCTTGCAAATTTGAGAATAAATCACAGAAAATTTCAAGTCATTACGATGAGATCGAATTACAAGTCATTACGCATCATGTAATTTGAATTTAAATTTAAATGAAAAAAAAAACCAGTATACATCTCAGTTCCTAATTTTTACTTCAACGTTCTCTATTTTTGAATTGGCAATAAAAATTACGAATTACTTCACTCTGATCTGAACTTTTGATTCATGCCAACGATGGACATGGTTCCACATTTAACTTGACTTTTTTCTTTCATAAAAAAATAATATTCTGAAAGTTTCAATAGGATACAATGTGAAATTAACATATTCGCCATAAAAAAAAAATTTTCCACCACGAAAAGACACTGAAAATCGAAAATTTTGCAGGGGAGGTAGTCCTAAATCTCATCGAAATGACTTGAAATTTTGTATGACTAATTTTCTTAATATTAAAATAATATTCTGAAAGTTTCATAATGATTCAATGCGAACTAGACATAGTCCCCATTCAATTTTTTTCTAATTATATTGAAAAACAGCCCATTTTTCCATTCGCCTCCACTAGAGCTTCCCGAAACAATTATCCGATTAGGATTAGTTTCTTTCCCTAATGAAAATCAATGTGTGTTTAAATTTTTGATCAATCCCAATCTCAATTTTTTGAGTTATCGTGTTAGCAAATGTTTGCGCACAACGTACATCGGACAGCGTACCACACATGGACAGAAAATTGCTCCGGGAATGGTTGCAATCGTTTTTTCTAGGTTCAAAACGCATAGGAAACTTATTCCGAGCGTTTTAAATTTTTTGGACCGATCGCAATACTTTAACTACTAGTGGTGTGTACGGAAAAGTAAAAAAAAAGAATTGTAATGGACTTTAAGTGTCAAAATTTGTTGTAACTGTAAAAATTGGTGAAAGTTCGTTGAAATCGTTGCATTAGCAGAAGCGATCGCTACAAAAGTGTCCGAACGTCCGAATATGGAAGCATATTTCAACACAAGCATCGGTGGTTCAGTGGTAGAATTCTCGCCTGCCACGCGGGTGACCCGGGTTCGATTCCCGGCCGATGCAAGATATTATTTTTTTCGTTTTTCAAGATATTTATTTTTCATTGTTCCTAACATCTAAATGATGATGGTGATTTTCATCAATATTTTTATGGTTTATTAGATTTTTTCAATTACATATGACAGCCTCGGAAGGAAAGCATATCCTATAAATTTGCTGAAGGAAACGCTAATACAAAAATATTATACAAGAGACACTAACGAAAAATCACCGAGAGTAAAAGCCAAACAAAAAAACACTCAGCGTGTAAGCCAAACAAACCTACTTGTTTGGTTTTCACTCTTAGCATTTGAGTATTATCGTTGAAAGACAATAATATTAAAATGCCAAGAGTGAAAACCAAACAAGTAGGTTTGTTTGGCTTACACGCTGAGTGTTTTTATGTTTGGTTTTTACTCTCGACGATTTTTCGTTAGTGTCTCTTGTATAATATTTTTGTATTAGCGTTTTTTTCAGCAAATTTATAGGATATGCTTTCTTTCCGAGGCTGTCATATAATAAAAAATTTCCCAATAAACAAAATGTGCCTAGAAAGTATCATTTTCTCGGAAATGGCAAAAAAAAAATTTTTTGCATCGGCCGGGAATCGAACCCGGGTCACCCGCGTGGCAGGCGAGAATTCTACCACTGAACCACCGATGCTTGTGTTAGAATATGTCGCCATAAAAAATCTCCGCATGATCGATTTTATTGTGTGCTATCAAGCTTGCTGCTTTGTTGTTTTTTTTTTCTCTCAGTAAAACCACGTTTTTAACTTGTGATATGTCCACACTCCACAGAGTCGTCAAAAAATTAGTTTCCATGCTCGAATTTAAAGGAAAAATCTTATATCATTTTCAACAGGATGTTTCAACAAAACAAATATACACGAAAAGTAGAAGTGTTGATAACTTATTTGGACACGAGTGCTGCCTTCCTTCTCATGCCGGGATTTCTATTTATACAAAAGATAACACAATGAATTTTATTTTATCATTTTATTTTCTGATTTATAATGAAATGTTTGATACAAATGGATTTAAAAAACTTTAAAATTGTATAATTTTTTACATTCAGCTAATCTCTTACATTTTTGTCATTAATGAAAAATCGACAAGGAATATTTGATTACTTAAAATAATGAATTTACAATTCTCGAAATAAATTCATTTCAGCTCAGTGCTTTTTGTTCCATAAATTATTCTGGCCACGAAAATCAATTGCTAAATTGAATAATGAATAATAATTAAATTAATATCTGTGCCTCTCTTATCGCACGAGAAATTATTCTTCTGATTGGTTACACTTATTTTGCGTCTTCTAATAAGTGCAAAAATGCCCTAATTCCCATGCATTCATTCTGTCAGAATATTTAAATTTATTTTTAGATTGTGCTCGATAAAATCCATTATCATTATCGACAATAAAATTGGCTTTAGTGCTTATTCACTTGTTCAATTTGTTTGGCTTATATATACGTTTTGCAATAGAGCAAAAAAACACGATCAAAAACATTTCTGTCTCAAACATTGAATAAGAGTAGAAATCTGTTCAAATGGTATCGTTGGGATCCGAATATAAAGGCACACATTTTATATGCGATTCCGTCTGGTGTTCGTTTCCTATATTCATACATTTAACCATCATATAAAGCGATCAAATCTTTTATCGTTCAACTGGAAATGTCAGCGTGACATTGCGGTTGTGATTTCATCGAAATATTCGTGATATCTACAAATTCAGTAGATTATCAGGCTTTGAATATATCAACTCGTGAATTATAAAAAACAGTTTTCCTCGCTCTAGTTCCTAAGAATGATGTATTGTGAGTGGTTTTTCTGTATGCTTATTGTATTTCTTATTCTACAAAATTCGCTTGAACGGTAGTGGTTTACGGTAGTTTCTTTGAACATGTTGACGCGATCGTTTCCCACAAAATTAAATCTTTGTAATTCCAATGTGTCTTCAATGCACTTGTGCACAATATTCCAGTTGCAATTTAAGGGGAAAATAATTTGCACTTTGGAATAATCATTATTTGTTCCTCCTGACAAATGAAATGAAAAAGCGAATGGATCACATCAAATCATGTATAACCTATGAATTTATATAATATATGAATCAATTAGGCGGAAAGATATCCTCCGAGAAGCTAAGTACAGAAGGTCGTTTCTCGGAGGATATCTTTCCGCCTAGCTGATTCATATATCAGCAATTTTATCTGCAGATGTGTGATGCAATTTCATAGAAATAAATAAACGGAGGGAAAATATCAACGAATGGAATATAATATCTAATGGAAAAATGGCTTGATTAAATCTAAAAATGATTCATTTCGAATGTTGATAAAGAATTTAATGAAAAACCAAAGAAAAATAAAACGAGCACACACTTGACACAAACAGAAGTCTCACATTTTTGGAAAAGAAATTTTACGCAATTGAGCGTGAAAAAAATAAAAATTGACTAAAATGCTGTCGTCATTTGTTGTATGCATACCAAATGTGTTTTAGTTGATTGCGTGATCAATGATCATGATAAAAAAGTTGCTTGCTATGTTCGAATTTCTAAAAGATATCCTATTCACCCCATTCCATTTTGACCCTTTGCGTTGCACTTCAATCATTATGATTCGACACGCAATCTGTCTCCCGTTATCATAATAATTTTTTCGACTGTCATTTTGCCACTTATCTTCTTACTGATTATCTAATATGTAATGACTTGTCTTTCCGAAGCATTTCTTATTTCTATTTCCCTTAAATGAAGCATTCTTTAAAAATTCTCATCGAAAGGAGAGAAGCGCGAATATCAATATAATACGCTTAGCAAATACAATAATTCCAAAAAGGCACAATTCACAATCTTTGAAGCGAATTTTTTTGGCGGCATTGCTATAAGATTATTATCTGAATTGAGTAGAGAATTCCAAAGGTAACGCAAAGAAATATTATTCCACAATCGGACATCAAACAATTGAAAGAATTTTGAAACATGGTTTCTGTCATTTTTTTTGTCGTGTCTTTTTTTACAGTCACTAACACGAAACTCCTTTTATATTCCTGTATTGTGTTTGTTTTTTGTAATTCCTTGTAATAAGTATTACATATTATTCAATTTTCAAATCATGCTGTATTTTGGAGTACAAAACTACACTCGAAATCCCTACCAAATATTTAGAAAAAAAAAAAGTAAGAAGATAATTTCGCGATGAAAATCAAACTGTGCACAATCATATCCGAAATTAGTAATCGTGTGAGCTATGCCTGCAGCTTGGAAATTGATTTGCATATATAAATAACAGGCTTGTGATTTATACGTAAAATTACCAACAAATGGGAAATGTGCTGATTTAAGGGTTATCACGTTTGAGGATGGTCCGGGCCGCTTTGATCAGTGGCGTTAGTGTACGGAGTTCATTGCATTCTTCGAGGAATGGATGTTTCAGCAGCTCCTCGGCTGTCGCACGTTTATCAACTTCAACTTGCAGGCACTGATCCAAGAAGTCTTGCAATAATGGTGGTAAGTTGGGCCAGCTCTTAATTTCCGGCCGACCATTTGCGGTGATTAGATACAATGCCCTTAATGGCGTTTCATTCAAATACGGCGGTTGACCTTCAATCATTTCGATAGCCATTATACCAATTGACCAAATGTCTACTTTTTTACCATACTTCTTACGAGTTACCACTTCTGGAGCCATCCAATCTGCAAGAAAGGAAAATGATATCAATTACTTAATATTCACATTTTTCAAATCCCATAATAATTGATTGTTCAACTTACACGGTGTTCCAACCATAGTTTGCCTCTTTTCATCGCCTTCAATATTTGCACAGAATCCGAAATCAGTGACCTTAACTGAACCGTCCATGCCAAGCAGAACATTATCGGACTTGATATCACGATGAATAATGCCTCTACTATGTAAAAAGGCAATGGCATTCAAAACTTCACGACACACAGCAGCTATCAAAGGGGTTTTCATGACAGTTTCAGTGACTACGTCAGTGAGCGGGCCTCCGTCCATGTACTCCAGAATAATCCATAGATGATTTTCCTCTTCAAGGAAGTATGCATCCAAGAAATTGACTAAATTTTTATGATTGAAATCCTTCAAAACGCGAATTTCATTGAGAATCGACTCTTTTGACGATTGATTCTTAAGGTCGATTGTTTTGATAGCCACTTTTTGATCGGTCCTCATATCGAGAGCAATGAACACAACGCCCGATGCACCCTTGCCAACTTCCACCCTTGTTTCATAACGCGATGTTGGATCTTCCAAATTGCATATTTTCCGAAGTTCATCATAAACTTGCTCATCGGATTTTGGTTGACGGACCACATATTTGTCGCGTAGAATCGGTGGATCATCTTCGTTGATTGACTGCGGCGTACTCTCTGGATCAATTTTTAAATGTGCTTCATGTAAAATATTTTCGATTTTCATCAATTCCTGTTTTATATCAATATCTGTGTTTTCTTCGTAGCTATTATTCGGAGCTGGTTCATTAACATTGATAATTGTGGTTTGTGGCCGGTCCAAAAAAAATCCATCATCGACTGGTTTTTCGCATTTCGGTAAAATAATGCTGGATCCATGTTTTTCCTTTAATTCCTCTTTTATTTTCTGCAGCTCGGAAATTTGTCGCAAATCCTCGATCGCTCTATCTAATTTGTTGTTCTTTAGAATGTGTTTGGGTTTAGGCATAATTTTTGGCTTTGACTGCGATTTAACATTCGAAATCTTGGCTGGCAACGGTGGTGGTTGATCGGACGATGATGAATTCGATTCTTTTTCCGATTCACTACTCTCGCCAAATGAATCTTGGCTTGAGTGTCCAGCTTTACCCAAATTCACATAGTTATCGAAATTTTTGGATTCTTCTTCGATGTCGTCTTGAGTAACGAGCGGTTTGAACACCTCTTGATTGGGACCTTCTCGTTTTTTCATAGAAATCGAGAAATTATAGAATTTCAGTGCTTGATAGGCTGCATCTGGATCCTTTTGCAATTCGGCCGGTGTAAGTTGTGCATTCATAATACGCAGCCATGCCTTAGGCAAACCTGTACCTTGCAGGAACAAAAAATATATGATAATATTCAATTCGATATGCAATCAATGAAAGGTTGTAGCATGTTAATTGAAAATTCAGACAAAGCTTATCGCCGTAAATTACAAAATGATATAGAATCAAACTGGAATAGTTACCTTCGAGCTCACCAAGCGCATTTTTGCCAACATGAATGTCATGTTGCACATTTGTCGGCCCCGAGATTTCACTAATGTGCCGATCATTGCGTGAACTCTTAAGTCTGCTACCGAAGAGTTTTTCCTTCAAATTTTGACCAAATGACGTCATTGTGCAATCCGAAATTCACTATGGGACGAACAAGCAATCGCTACAGAGACCGATAACAATACTCGATCACACCACACGAAACGAAAATGATAAACGCAATTAAGCAACAGTATGCACCTGCCACTTAGCTTTCACTTATTTTTACCAGTTTGATTCGGTCGGCTGCACTTTTTCTGATTCAGATAATTTTTTTTTTTTTTCTTTCCAGTTTTCGTGAAATATTGTGTGTTATTTGATAAATGTTTTGATTTTCCTTCTGATTTTTTTCAATTTTTCGCTGATGATTACGGCACTAACATTTAACACCACACTAAAAACAATAACATCAACGTCCAATCAAATTCATCAAAAGCCACTAATAATATACGATAAGCATGTTCCGATGAATCGTTCACGTATGTGATATAAGCCAGCGAATCGACGATGATATTCACACTTTTTTCTCGAGTTTGATTATTGAATTGTGGCTGTCTCTCTCCTTTCGGTATCTCTCACGACTGCTACCTTTTTCACAGCTCTCGCTCATTCAAACATGAAAGTGTATTTCGTCTTAATTTGTATAAATCATCCATCTCGATTCAGCAGCTACGGATGATCTTGATGCATTCAAACACATGCGATTCATTCAGCTGAAGTCGGTTTTTAACATCATCACTCGAATTTCATTATCTAGTTCAAAAGAAAAGAAACAAATATTCAGGATCGAGTGTTGAAATGAAAATATGATCTTTGGCCACACAAACAAATAATCACAACAATTAATTGATGAGCGCACTCTTTTCTTTGATATGCGCGCCTGTGTGTGCAAGACAGAAAGGAAGAGATAAATCAGTGCTTCAGTTCCTTCTATTTATGTATAGCCAATGAACGATACAGCGACACACATATTTCCAACTCAACGAACGACTAATGCAAATTTACTCAATACGCGCACTAAATATGAATTGTATTGGCCAAGTTTATTTACAACACGCACTCGATTCCAATGAAAAAAAAACGATGAATCAATCACTGCCCTACGATTATGCGACAACAAAAAATCATATGAAAATTGTACAAAGAAAAAATAATTAACAAGCGAATCTAGAGCGACAGTGAGAAAACGCAACGAAATTTCAATGATATCCAAAAAGGAGTGGCACTCACTATACAAAGCACATCTTGAAGGAATTTAATGGAAGGCAACATAAGTCATTGCCATTTTAGATCTTTCTCGAAACACAAACAAATTACAGCCGAATTTACTACACACTTTTTCTTTTAATGGAATAAATAATATCGGAAAAATAGAGCCACGAAGAGAGCGTGAGACAGCCCTGTAAGAGAAACGACATATACTCGCAACACACAAAACTGAAGCACTACAGAATGACCAAATATTAACATAGTTTTCTCTCATACACAAGACTCCGACATTCGAGTCGTTGGCAACTGATAAATTCAACTTACAGACAAACCAATATCATTGCATTGAGCGTATCGTCCATCTGTATGATGTTAAAACTGTTTCAATGCTATTGGAAACTGCCATTCGCCCTTTTGGTTTTTGGTTTGTGTGCGTCTGTTGTACATGAAAATCCAACACTGAATGGAATTCTGTTTGAAATTGAATCGCCACTGTACTTCGTTTTGAATTCACACTCATGCAATCGATTACACTTTGACACGGTAATTCTCGTAATTGAATGACTCACTCGAGACAACTTATACGCTTGGAATATGTCTCGATTTTATGGTGGTGGTGACAATAGCACACACACACACACACACACAATCTCATGCAACCACATTCCTTGCTTTGTTTATACACTTTGTACTGCCAACTGCTAAATGATTGTCATGCTAAACTGTCACTCAGGCAAGTTTTGAAAGGCTCAACTTTTTTCCAAAAATGTATCCAACAATTGCCGATATGGAGAAAGGTGATGATTGGTCGGACAATTTAATGAATTATTATTTTCGTAATTTTTAATCAACAGAAAAAATGTGGCTTTCAATTGATATTGACGATTTTCCCCGATAACATCAGCATCTTTGTACAGCAATTATTTGAAATTCCAAGGCCGACAACCATCAGAATCGAAATATTCAAGAAACTTCACTGTTGTTGTTGTTGTATTTTGACTGTTCCTGAAGTGTCAAGTCATTCCAACACCGGTGAAAGCGAATGTGCCGCAGAAATTTTGAATAAAAACGAAAGGTTTTTCACAAAAAATGCAGGTAAATCCAGAATTCCGGTATATAAGTTATAAGTTTAATATTTTATCCAAAGGATTTTAAAAGCAGGATTTCGGCCAATTTCTCAAAAAATGTTTTATTTTCATGTATTTTATTCGTTAGAAAACCATTGTATTGGATGAAAATATCCAATTGAGTGGATATTCGGTGGTGTTTCCGAGTGTTTGTGTGGGGAATGCTGCTCAACTAGCTGTCGATTTGCTGATATCGACACTGCAAATGCAAAAGGTCGCTACGATATGGCATGTGAGTATAATAAACCGCAATATTTTCCATATTTTATCGAATTAATTCTCGATTTCATTACAGCCGGCGATCATTCCAGTTCTTGGACCTCGTGCCTTTGAACATAAAACTTTGCCAGATGCATTGAACACCATCACGACAGCATGTGAACTATTTATAAGCGAATCAAAGCGGCTGGCATGTTTTCAACTGCGATCGCCGCTCGTCGCGGGGGATCGATTGAATGCATTTTTCGATGACTTAATTGCATTCATGAAAGCGCAACAGGTACAAGAGCTGGCTATTTTAACTGGAATGTTTTCACATGAGCAACACGCAATTGGAACGACAAAATACATGTATTTAGCTAACGATAGATATAGAGAGGAACGCAAATCTAGATTGGAAAACAGCGAATGGCTAAAGTGGAATGAGAATAACACGATCATCCATGGTGGCGGTTTTGCTATGAAACTCTTTAAACGCATCGGCGATTCGGTTCCAAGCTGCGTATTTTTTAAGTACACTGCTGAAGGTGATAACCGAAATGATGCAGCGGAAATTGTCCAACAAGTGAACGCACTTCTCGGCGGCAGCGTGTTGAAGAGCTCTGAAAATGGCGATAAATTGCGACTTATCGTTCCCGTCAGCTGGAAAGCAATGTTTGGCAATGATCCTACCGAACAATTATATTGAACAATGCAAAAACTATTTTCAATGTTTGTGGTATTTTGGTTCTAATAAATGATCAAATCATATGATTTTTATTATTAAATCTAATGAAAGCAACAAGATTTCTTCAACGCATGGCAATGATATTTCCATTTCATACGGACCACCTTTGTTTTCTTCACTGAGCTTGAGTAAGTCGTTGAAAATGCTAACGGAATTGTTAATATCATTTTCTCTTTTGCACTTTGTGATGGATCTTTTTCATGTTTTCTCTTTTGCACTTTATATCAAAGTTTGTGATGTTGGCTGCTCCAATTTCCGATTTGTTTACTTTTTGTTCGTTTCACCGTTATTAGCGACTCATTTTTTATAGTCGAAACTAATGGAAAGAAATTTGATGCTTTGAGAACTTCGTCGGTTGAACTAACTGCCAACGGACAATCAACAAAAGTCAACTGCATAGTTAGAACGCTTAACATTTTCGAGAAAGAACGACCGATTTCGAAACATTCGTATTTTCATTTTTGGAATCCTCGACATACGGGAAAAGTTCACAGAAATCAAAAATGGATCATTTGGTTTCTGAAATGTCCATCGAATCTCTGGAACACTTGGGAAAACTTGTCGTTAAAAAATTGCAACAGAAAGATCGTGAAGAGCGTCAAGTAGCTGTTAATAAGATCTGCGACGCATTATACGCGAAAATCACACCGAAAGACGAGAAAATCGAACGGTTGTTTGATTTTTTGCGAGACATGTTCGAAAATTTGGACGAATGTACACAAAAATCATTGACATTGCAAATTCAACATATTTGCATCCAAACTCAAACCAACTTGTTTAACAACGGTAGCGGCAATACAAACTTGATCGAATCTGGATGCTCAGCAACGCCATCATATTCCGGTGAACCGAAATGGGTCAGCAATGATAGAAAGATTGGAAAATCAGTGCGCATTTTAGTCGGAATGAATTACGGAATGATTGGACAAGTGGAACAATTCGATGGACATGACAAGGTCAATGTTAAACTGGCCAATGGAAAAATTGTCAAACATATGTTGAAACACTTACAAATTTTAAAATGATTCATTGTTCGGCAAATTTTTCAATTTAAACGTTAATTCTGATCATCAATAAATAGATCATTAAAATACGAAAAGATGTTAAGGAAAGCTGTAAAAAGCATGTGTACAAAGACAATGAAATGAGAATAAATGAATTTCAAAAATTAATATGTGTTAATTTTATGTTATCTTTTGTTATTGTCTTATAAGAATATGGGAAGGCCAGGACAAAAGAGGGTCTAGAGATAACGGTAAGTACTTGGGTATTCATCCAAAGGTTATTTGAACTAGAAGCTCAATAAACTAAAATACTAGCAAATTATTGGTTCTGCATTGAAACTAGGAAACAAAACGCATGTTTATATAGTCTTCTTCTCGATTGGTTTTATTTTCTTCAGAATTTAACAGTTACATTTTAAATCAATGTAATCATTTTGTTTCTGGAATTTTTTTTTTTTTTTAAAAAAAAACGACTGCTCAATAGGTGGTATTAAGTGCTGTTAAACGTTGATTTAATTATAACCCAATGATCGGATGACGGCTGTGTGTGGAGCAGCAACTTTTTCGATGTTCTTGCGTGCTTGTTGTGTCAATTTCTTGTTGACTTTCATTTGTTTGATGTGCAGAGCCAACTTAGCCTTACGTTTACGTTCCAAGTTCTTGACCACGTCTTGGTATTGCCAGCCTACTTCATGTGACAATCGGCCAATTTTGCAGTATTTACGATCTGATCGCAAGCACAACACTCTAAGTGCAGATGGAACACAAACGCGACGCTTTTTTTCATAGGCTGGTGGAATACCATCGAACACACGCAAACGCTTCAATGCGGCTTGACCACGGAGAGTTTTGTGTGGGATCATTCCTAAGTGAAAACAGAACAGAATATAAATGATTAGCATTGTTGGTTCGGAATTGCGCGAAGCGAATTGAAAAATGTGAGGTTAAAGCATCAGATATACAAAGGTTGTTAAAATCACGATACATCATATAATGTAGGTAAGTAAATGTAATCATCACTAGATTTTTTCCACTGAAATTTTCATTTGTGCAAAATGAATCACAAAACACATGTTGATTTACATATACGACAGGAATATTACCTCTAACAGCCTTGAAGAAGATGCGGCATGGAGCTCTAAAGTGGAATGGTCCGCGAGCTGGATTAACATTACAGCGTTTTCGCAAGTAGTTCAAATACTTGACTTTGTTTCTGAAGAAGAAAACAGAGAAGCAATTTGAATGATGAAATCAAAATATGGAAATGATGAAATTCAAACCAGACTGACGACTGTCATCGCACGACTGGTTTTTTAATGTGCAAAATTCGTGCTTACCTATAGAAGTGACCGGAAAGAGTCAATTCTTCGCATCGTACAACGACAACTTTTCCACCTTGCAAAAGGTTTTTGGCGACTACTGATGCAAGACGGCCAACCAAGTGGCCGCGACCATCGATGATTACTGCCTACGATACAGAACAAAAGATTTTTTTTGTTAGAATTTTTTTTGAGGTTATGTTTCTTCATTGCACAAAAATTCGATTTTCTTTGTGAGTGAAGAAATTAAAATGTTGATTCAATTCAACTCAATTCTATTCGATTTCAACCATTAGAAATCAATTGTGATTTGATTGGAAAATTTTCTTTTGATCACAATCACATCATTGAACTTAGAATGTTCCTCTTGCACACTACACACACGTGTAAGGCATTGTCACTTCAGAATACACCACATATTTTCCTGAATTTTCAAGCGAAATTTAGTATATTTTCCATTTTCTTCACTTGATTGGTAATTATTGTCGGCTTTTCTATCGATCAATATGCATTCTTCACAATTTTTTGCAATTTTTTCGATTTATTTCATAGCTCACCTTATTATTTAAACCTGGCATGTTTATGCACCAAATACAAAAAGAATGGCCGATAGGCGAAAGAGACTTATGAAGCCGGAAATTTGGTAAAATTCAATATGGCGAGCACAGTGCAATCAATCTGTCACCAATGGATACGTTCGATTCGGTACTTTTGAGCGCACATGCCAAAGTGCACAGCTGACAATTCGAAAGAATTGGCGCGAAACGTGCTAATTCAATTTTAATCAAGTAATTCGCATCAAATTTAAATTTTAATCGGATTTTTTTTTTATTCAATAAAATTTCGCCTAGGCATTTCAATGCAAACTTTTTTTTTTATTCCAATTGCACACAATGTAGCAACATTATCATTTGTAAAACGTTGTTCATGCGATTGACGTTAATTACGCACACTAGAGGTCCTGGCTGGATTGTCATTTTCAGCTGTCATATGTTTATGTCAATAGACGGAACAATTAAAAATAGAAATAGAAAAACAGATGAAAAGTCAGGCGGACTAAAAGAAAATAATAAATTTCGAAAATGATGTGGACGAATAAAAAATAAGTTGACCTTTCAAAAAACACTGTGCAAAAATGTCGTTCAACTTTCCGCCTATGAATGGGAGTGGATTGCCGGCGATGTGTAAGTTCAATTATCTGAATTTAATTGGAATTATTGAATTGCCTTGAAAAAAAGCATATTCCAATTTATCGTAATTGGATTTGTACGCTTTACGATTTATTGATTTAACAATATTCACATCACTGCACACATTTATATTGAGTAAAACTTTTTCGCGTTCTAGTGCCATTATTGACGAACTTGGCAAATGGAAATCATTATCTCTCGTCATTGGCAGCAAATCAAGCTGTTTCAGCTGGTCTTTTCACTGCCCACACTCCGACATTGACAACATCATTGGCCGAAAGTGCATTAGCAGCGCCGCCTAAATTATGCCAAATTCCAGGTGCTGGTCCAATGGATTTGGAAGCATTACACGAAGACCGTGACTCGCATCCGTTCATCCAATGTTCGACGAATAGTGAATTGAGTCTAACATCGACCGCAAGTGTTCACAAGACAGATCAAAATCTGGAAAAAAGCTTTTCAACCTTCAATCCATGTGATATGATGTACAATATGGGAATACCATCTCACAATCTTATGATGATGCCTGGTGTGATGAATATGGTGCGTGATGCATCATCAATGGTACAAACTCTTCCACAATTTTCGCTATTAAACCAAATGCCAGTGCAAACAGCACCAGTGATGGTCACATCGACCGGTACAAATGCCACTTTGACCACGGCCACAATTTCTGCATCGACCAGTACATCGGTTGTTGCGAAAGAGACGATTACATGTAAATCATGTACTTTGTTGCCACCAAATCCGAATGCCCCACTTCCAACAACGCGCGATCGGCCGAGCGGCTGTCGCACGGTATTTGTAGGTGGTCTTCCGGAAAATATAACTGAAGAAATAATCCGAGAAGTTTTCGAGAGATGTGGCGAGATAACGACATTGCGTTTATCAAAAAAGAATTTCTGTCACATTCGTTTTGTGTTCGAGGCATCTGTGGATTCGGCCATTTATTTGTCTGGCTATCGCATTCGTATCAATAATCAATCGGATAGTGCAAATTGTGGACGGTTGCACGTCGATTATGCCCAAGCTCGAGATGATCAATACGAATTTGAATGCAAACAAAGGCAATGGCAACGCGAACAAAGACACAGGGAGCGCGTCGAACGTGATCGCGTTCGTCCATTATCACCGCCAATTGTCTATTACAGCGAGCACGAAGCCAGCACCATTGCCGAGAAACTAAAACAAGACGACACATTCTCAAAAGCCGCTCAGATTTTTATAAGTTGGCTGGAGCGTGGCGATTGCAGTAAAAAAAATGCAAATACATTTTATTCGATGATCCAAAGCACGAATTCGCATGTTCGCCGATTGCATAATGAAAAGTCTGTTTACGAAGAGGAATTGAACAAAGCCAAAGAATCGTATCGTAAACACATGCAAAGCCTGTCAACACTACGTAAGTACTTTACGGAAAAACAATAAAACCAAATGTAGAGTGTTTTCTTTTGTCGTGTTGTTCGAATGGATCAGTGTAGCGTGTGTATGCGTGACTATTGTTGTAAATAACTCAGCTAGAATCGTTGATATTTGAGTGCTAGCTCAATCAGAGTAAACAAATATAAGCTCTTTTCGCTAGATTTAATCAGGTGAGATTCTCTTTTGAAAAAAAAAAAACATTATTCACTTTTTATTGTGAATACCTCCGACCGGTTGAAAGGTATCAAAACATTCACAAGGAGCTAATGCATGCATATTAATACAGATTCGTTAGTTTATGCACATATTTAACACACAAGGCAAACAAATTCCTACAGCAATCTTTCTTTTGTTCACAACACTTAGTTTTACTGATTGTTTAAACGTTGGACACTTAATATAAACTGTCGACGTCGTAATAACACTGTTGATACAAAAACACAGATCAATTTAAAAATTCTCAGTTGAGCATTCGTCTCCACCACGATCTTATCCAAATCTAAATGAATATTTGCAATGTCGAAAGGTAATATCTTACATTTTCTAAGCAGCGTGATGCGAATACACGGCTATCGGTATTTCTTTTCCATTTAGCCTAGACATTCAGTACAGACAGTTAGTTAATTTCACATGAAATCTCATTGCGTTCTTCGTTGTAATCATTTTTATTTGGAGCAAAAGATTAACATGTTTGCCGGCCATCGATTTTTTATGTTTATGGTACGAGATAAATATTTTTGCCGACCGCAATTACATATTCGAGTGCAAACATCACACGATGGATAATGTGTACAGTTTAAGGAATAGACACCGTTTCTACATGAACAGTCAATACTGGATCATTAAATGATAATAGAATGTTAATATTCCTTCCTTAACAGGCGGTCTTTTTCAATATTATGTTCTTAAGGCTTTGTGCAGAGTGTATTTTGGATATTTTATCCGATTATTAATGCCATCACTTTATTTTTAAAATATTTGATACTGCGTGTAATTCGGTATGAAACTTTTCGGTTAGAACTGTTTTTTTTTTACGAATTCATTGAAATTTGTGTCCATTCCGTTTCGTACATTGCTTTATTGCTTATTTTTGTGTTTGCTGGTTTTGGGCTTGTCAATGCTTTGTGCAGTCAAACATTTGCTTTCATTGTTGAACCAATGCCAATTTTGCAAGGTATGCATCACAGTACGTGTGAATGTTGCTAACATTTGGGATTCAAACGAAAGCTTGAAGAGTTTTGCGGTGCATTTTCTGGCTTCGTCCGCAAGCAATTCCATCTTTTGTTCAACGGGTTGCGATGTTTTTTAGATTCTGACTAAAGCTTTCTGTCTGTCACATGAAAAATGGTTACTCTTTTCTGTTTCCTTATCTGTGCGAACGGTTTCTATATTTTATCAAATAATTGAGTTGTAATTGATAATCGAATATATAATATAATATAAAATTTATGAATTATAAAACAACCAAACGTATGAATAAACAAAAACATATATATGCATTATGGGTCTAGTCTTTCAAATCGAAAGAGTTGGCATTTATAAAAGATGCAATTTCATCGGTGTATTGCACAATCATAAAGGTGATATAAATCAGATATATAACTAACAGTAAAACAGATTAAGAGCTACCGTAAAGGAATCAGATATACATATTCCCGATAAAAAATTTCAATATTTGAATGCAATCTTCTTATTTGAACAAATCTTCAACATGAATGCTTAAAACAATTTGATCGATCACTCTAATAAAGGGTGATCTTTTAGCTGGTTTCTTTTTGACGTTTAATTTTTTGACAGATGTCAAATTCCAACTGACGTCTGTCACAGTCAAAAATGCTCAGTATGCTTTGCAATTTCAAGATGGAAAGACTTACAAACGAGCAACGCTTGCGCCTCCAGCCACACAGCGGGTCCATCCATGGACGAACTGCGCCGTAAGTTCGGCGAACAGTTCATCTCTCGTTTCGGCCCCGTTCATTGGCCGGCCAGATCGTGCGATTTAACGCCCCTGGATTATTTTTTGTGGGGCATGAAATTATTTTCAAAAAGTAAATGGCAAGAACCAATTTATCGATTTCAATAAAGATTTGATTCACTTTTCGAAATTTTTTGCGTTTTTTTCGATTTTCAAAAAGAAACCACTTAAAAAATCACCCTTTACAATCACAGAAGCTCGCTTCAAAATTGCAGAAAATCGTTTTATAAACCGCGTGATTTGGACAATCAACAAGCGTTTATGCACAGCAACCTTGTGAAAGTTGTGCCCAGATTGCGGACAATGATTTTATTCCGATCACAGACACAAATGTTAAATATTGAGGAGATGAAAAATACAGAAGCGTTAGCAGACAGAATGCTAGTTAAATTTGATTGGCTCTTAACGAGTATAAAAAATCTCGATTTGAATGACTAGATCCATTTGATTTTGTTTTTATTTCGGATTATTATTTAAAATAGCTCATACATCATTTTGCTCAAATAGAATTAACATTAGAAAGAGTGTTTGGGGCCGCTAGTCACAAAAAAGTCTGGGACCATTTCACGAAAGCTCAACGTAAGAACATCGATTTGTGGAAAAGACAGTCACTGGTATGTACACAAAATCACACAATAATTTCCTCATGTTTTCGTTTCATCTCGTTGACATTTATTTGTTCTACTCTCACGATCATTTCATTGCTTGTTTCTCATTGACCGTAGTTAATATATTGTCTCATACATCAATCTATTTAATTGTGTGTGTGTGTGTGTTTGTGCGCATTCATTTCATAACATTAGAACATTTAATATATGCAAATCGGGCTGTCATGCACGTAGTAAAATAAAAGGAAAATTCAAAAACCACTAATTCGCTGCTTTCCATCTGTAAACTATTTTTTTTTCCAAAAGAACCAAGATTTATTGTATTTATGTAGAATTTTTTTTTTTTAGAAAACTTTTATTTCAGTAGATTAGAAATACAAAATTTACGTTTCCAGGTAAGTCTCATATCAGTCCATTTGATACGCTCCAACAGCACCTTTGGTTCGTTTTAAGTTCATTCAGCCGATATTTGGATGCTTTTTATTAATTATATGTAAGGCAAACGTGCGATATTTTGAACAGAAATAACAAATAAATTTGGTATTTTTTCCACTTTAGGCGTAGTAATGCGTTGTCGATCATACACAAATACAAAAAGAATGCAACACAATTTCGGTTTTATCTCGAAAAACAAATTGTTTTTCGCCTAAAGCAACTCACTGATTAAATTTAATAACGATGTTAATTAATGCATTTGTTTTTGGTGGTGATTGAAAATAGGAAATCCACATACCACAAGAGTCACTTGATAGCCATGACACCGATGAAATGGAAATGTCCGACGATGAAGAGGCAGCTAGCTTACGATATGGCAAACGATCTCGACACGAAACCAAGGTACATTTCAAATGAGCTCTCTTCAAAAGTTTATGCCCGAATTAGAGATGCATGTCCTAAATTTTTAAATTAAATATGTATTCCTTCGCCCCATTCGAAACGTTTGAATTCGTTCAACTTAAATCATTTCAGGAAATTGAAAGTAAAAATTCTGACACAATTGACTGTGCGAATGGCACGAAACTCTTAGATGTAGGTGCAAATGTCAGAGATGAGCAGCTAAAAGTGTTACAAGAAACCATCCGGAATCTTCAGACGCAGTTGCTTGATAATAAAACCAAAGAAAAAGAGAATCTCATGAGAATTTGGGATTTGGAAAATAAATTGAAGCAAGCTAATGTCAAGGAATTATTGTTGAAAACCCGAATTATTGAAACATCAAAGGGGTCAATCACCTCGATTTCGGATCAAGCATCCGATTCGAACGATAGTGATAAAGATGTGGTTTGTGTGGACGATGCTGTGCATGAGCCAGAGCAAACAACAAAATCTACCAATTGTAAAGTTGAATTTGAATCATTGGAATCCGATCGAAGCGAACATGTGAACGATAGCAGCCAGCAAATGATCGATGTCGAAGAGGCGCGCTTAATTAGCTTGTTATCGTCATTTCTTGTTGTACATCCGTTCGGTGCTAGCCTTCGTAATATTTTAACGTATGTTCAACAAGTTTCGGTGCATTTACGCGCCAAAGACGTCGAGGATGTTTTGCACCGCTACAAAAGCATTTTTTGTGAATATGAAACGAGCGACTCCGAAACGATAGTCGAGCCCAAATGGAAATTTTGCGGATTTGAAACAAAGCTCAATTCACCGACAATCGTTATACGCGATTAGAACTTCACCAATTTATTTAGGCGCAGTGCTTCTCCACATTACAGCCCACGTCATTTTTCAAAATCACCTTCAAATCCAAACGCAATTGCAATTGAGTGCAAATGAAAATCTTTTAATTAAAATCGACACCAAATGAAACAAAAAGAGTCTTTTTACAAATATTGTAATTTTAATGGAATAAGTTATTTATTTTGTCACATTTGGGAAAAAGGCTATCAATTTTTGGGCGCCCACACATCACCAAATCAAAAAATAATATTCACACTGCGCAATTTTTGTGATTGTCATTTTGAGTAAAATGTTTGTCTTTTTTGCATATATATTTAATATGAATGAATAAAAACTATAATTAACAAAAATGAACGGAAATCAATCATCATTTATCATTTGGAACCTCATTCCGGATACTTATGATGTACCAAATTGGATCAGAATGCCGTCTATTCATCATATTTCTCACCTAATTAGATCACGTGCGGTGCATTTCTCTTAACTTTTACATTGGATTTTCTATTTTCTCCTATGATTCTTGCACATCGAAGTGAAATCACTGATGGAAATTGACAATCTCGAGCTTGTGTGACATAATGTTCGAAAGGTATTCGAGAGCATATGGAGATGCAAGTGTACAAAAACACGAGTTGACTTGTGTTTCTGAGCTTCATAAATCAATTAGAACAAAATCAACGACACGATTGGTATGTACTCCTCAACCGGATATGTAGAAGTAAAAAAACGTTGATCATTCTCGCTCTCTGAAAATTCAAATAAAACTTGCACGGAAAAACGCGGCCGAATGAAATGCGGGCGTATTCAATTCGAAAATGCAATGCGAATGATGTTTGTTTTGGTTGTTTTGCCGCATACTACCGGCCAATACCCAAATATTTTCGCTTCCTTTGCGGTATCGAGATTTCGGTGGTTTGTTATTTTAGTACAGTTTTCTGTTTTTTTTCAAATTTGTTCGGCGTTGGCTTGTGCCATATCAATTTTCTTCAAACGAAAAATAAAAATCATTGCTCGTAATGCACCGACACTTTTGTCGCGTAACATGAATAGCCAAATGGCGGTATTATATAAATGATTGTGAATTGGAAAGATGTTCGAGTCACATTCAAAAACAGATGGGCATTTCCATAACGGAAATTCAAGCAGAAAAACGACCGAGTCGACACACGGTAAAATGCGAAAAACTGAATGTTCGAGTGTTCGTTTAACGATGCATTGAATGCAATTTACATGTAACGCTCGATTACCAGCGCAAGTTGTGTTGTTCTTTTTTTCGAACTCGTCCTTTTTCCAACAAATCCGACTTTCATTCACTGTGTTTATTATCATTTGGTATAATTTATTGGTGCATATTACACACTGCGTATCTTTTCAAGTGATTTGGAGAACTTTGATCGGCTTTTTTGAGATTTAGATAAAGACAGAAACCGGAATAAGCACTCATGTTGGCGTTGTTACAAATCTCAATTGAGCCTTTTGAACATCGATTTCCAGAAGAAAAATGGAGCAAATGAATTGAGCTCTTGTGAATGAAAAGTGTCTCGATTAAACGGAAAATCTGTTTGCGATTTGCGATGGTAATAGTAATTCATTCATTTGGTCTCGTAAATCTCATAGCACGCAATACACAGGAGCAACTATACAAATTGGTCGATTGAGTGATGGTTTTGTAAATCTTTCATTGAGTATTGTCGTAAATTACCGCGGCTTACTGTGCGCAATGTGAAGTATGCCATGAGTTTTCAGATGTCAGAAGAGATGCCAAACTTCATTTCAGCACAAAATGTTTATATATTTTGCAAAATTGCGGAGAATTGGCTGCTTTGGATGGGCCTGTGTATGTGTGATGCAGCGCGGCACACGCTCTAAACATTATTCCAATGGAATTTATTTGATGCATTGTACGACCAACCACATCCCGCACATCTGTTTACGTAAAACACAACAAAACAAATGACTATTGCCTGGTGTGTTGTTTTAATGCACTATTTTTATGAAGTTGCATTGCGCATTTACAAGCGTAAACCATTTCTCGTTGTTAATCGCTCACTCTTGCGCATTTGTGTGTAAATTCAACGATTTGAAAAGAGAAATAAAATGAAAGGAAAAACAATAAACCTGCACCCGTTCAAATGAAATGCAGTTGAGAGAAAAGTTTTTCAATTGCGCAAACAGATCTAAATCAACATGCAGTTACAGTTAACATCGAACACGCACGTTGTACTTCACCATTAATTTACAGTATGTATCGGTTAGGGGCCTCCTGTTTTGACTGTGTTGACTCAATTGCACGAGTTTGCGTGGCAAGATGTAGTTTGCGCACGAGCTCTTCAAATCATTCGTCGTCATGCCTAATTCGAAAATCTGTGTTGATTGTTTAGATATTTTGTAATTTTCATTTTGTTTTATTCCGTTAAATTTTGTTTGACGTTTCTTTCTTAAAATAACGCTCGAGAATTTGATCCGAGACCTGAACTGAATGTGTATGTGTGTGTTTGAAAAATACACCAACCGACCCATCGACTGATAAATCTAACGTCTTCACACAATTTACGACCCGCAACAGTTGAGATGTGAACTTTCGATATTGTGTTGATTTCCAAGTCGACATCTGTCGCAGACAAGAATTTACGCTGTTTATCAAATTCACAATTTAAACTACTAGACTAGCTTCAATTTAATCGTTATAAGAAATGCACGCGATGATTGACATCAGGATTGACGTAATTGGACTGGTCAAGACTGTGATTTTCATTCAGCATCATCTCTCTATTTATACAGATCATAGAAAATATCGTAATTTCCCCGTTTATCATCCAAAACAATAATTTCATTGACTAAATACTTACGCCGTAATACTTATATTATTCACATTCGACCGATGTACATTGCTAGAATGAAGCGAAGGAAGAAGCGCATACTAGTTTTGTGATCGCGCAAGCGAAACGAAGAACCGAAGCAGAAAAGAGCGCAAGAGACGAGAAAGTGCGTTATGTGCGGACGAGTCATTGTGTTGACTGTCGACAGCATGTGTAAACAGTTGAGATTTGTTATCCTTCGAGAACGGTCGTGTGGCATATGTGCTGCTCACATCGAATTTCATTGAATACGTTATTTCGTCTTGTTTTTTGTTTTATAAAACTAGCAACGATACGGATATTTTGTGCTTCGCAATGGTTTGATAGTTTCGTTTTTTTTTTTTTTTTTTTTTGCGTTTGTGAACCGAGTTTCTGTGTTCAAATGATACATATGTGCACATTTTACATTTGCCAAGCGATTTGAATACGACGTTTCACGGACAGAAAATTTCACAAATTTCGAATCGAACCGCCAAGTGAATGTGTAAATTCGTTTTTTTTTTTGTGGTTTTAGAAAAAACCTTACCTATTAATAAAAGAGAGACATTTTACCCAGAAATAACATAGTGTATTTTTTGGTAGTCCGAACGGAATTTGTTAATGCGACCGTCACTAGACGATTGATATCATTTAAGTAAGTCAAAGTGTGCCATAAATTCCAACATTTGAACTGGATTTCAAATTAGCAGGCGTCACAACGAGAGCGGCGCTTCGAAATTGGAACTGAAGGCAAAATCAATTAACGAAGTCTTAATTAGAAATCACAGTAAAATTTTGCAAGTCCAAGCGATTTCATCAATAGACAATTAAAAACGCTTTAATTAAAAAGATCTCGAATAGTTCGCAAGAAAAATAGCAATACACAGTTTAATGGTTATAACAGTGAACCGAAGAAAGTGCAACTTGGACGAGGAAATGCGTGCAAATCGTATTTGATAAGAAAAAGGGTAGAAGTGAGCTATTGTCGTGTGGCCGTAGAACTAAATCTAAATCATTGGTATGTTACATCCGTTTTAATTTCCATCTTCCTCTTTTTCGAATTCAAAAATCAATCAAAAGGGATAATCAAATGCAGGCGTCGACATTCGATCGCAATCAATTTTAAAGCCACAAAAAATCCATAAAACATGTTTCCACCAAATAAAAATCCATTCTATGATCCCATGAAAAAAACAACAGAATAGATTTTCTTTTATTTTTACATTCAATTCCATAACTTCCGATGCGCTCGAATCGATGATTTGTTGTGGTAAATTTTATATGCTGGCTGACGGCCGCATAATAATAGTGATCGTTTCAACATATCTACGTGATTGTGGTTAGAAATTCTGTTTTTTTTTTTCTTCTTTCTTTTAAGCCACAATACGATTGTGTACGCTACTGTGCACGTGATCGTAAAATAAATGACGTTGTATTTTCAATGTTTATATTATAGCCGATGAGGTTTTTAGCTGCATTTTCCTCGTATTAGATACAGGTTACGAGTGAATTCACGCATAAATCTAACTGTAAGCAGCATTCAAATTGAATAAAGACGCAATGCAAAATAAATCATGCGATTTAATCGAATTTGTGTAGTGGCAAGCAAGAAACTAGTCATAACCATGTAATTGGCAACCATTTCAACTGATTTACATGACATTAAACCATTTGAAATGTATATTTGCGGTTGATGAATTTGAAGAATGATCACATTCACGCTATGATCAATGGCCTTTGAAACTCAACAGCACCGACATCATGTTTTTTTCTGGACAAAAATCCGAATTAGACTAAACAAAAGCATTTTAATTTGAAAAAATAGCACACAAACTTTTCAATGATCCGTGGATGAACAACAGCCCGTTGTAAATCAGCACAGACGTTAACACTCATATCGTACACATGTCATAAAAATGTATCATAAAATCATAATCATAAATTTTGAGCAAAAAAAAAAAAAGAAGCAACATATTTGTCATGCTCGCTTTGAGCGGGTATCGCAAAGAAGAGGTATAGAGAAAATCACGGTTCTCGATAGACACAATCGAGGGTATAGACAAAAATGAACGGCATGATCCGCACGACGGGTGTTCAACCAAAAACGACAAACTTCTCATTTCACTTGGTATCTCAATTTTTCCCTCCACGATGCTGAAATTTTGGCTGTCATTTGTGATGTCTGGTGTTTATATTTCGTTCGAGTATACACCTACATTTTCATTGAATGTTATTTATTCTCTGGTGTTATTGAAACTGTAACAAAATCTTGACTGATGGATGCTTTTCAAAATGATCGGATATCACGAGATTCGAGTGTGAACAGTAAATGTCGAATTTCGATGGAAAATCCAATTCGCTTTAATTTTCAACATAATTCATTCTTTCTTGTTGCAAGGAGCGCAATGCAAAAACATTGTTTTTTACGTTCTTTGCAATAATTTAACCATAAAAATTAATTTGGACCAGAATTGTTTTTGGGTAATAATAATATGAAAATACATCAAATCGTCAATTTTCAACCGAACGCTGAAATAAGAAAAAAACGTTTGTTGAAATTCAACACGTATTGCGAGTTAAAAATAACCTGCAAAATGCTGATTCGAGAACAGCCTTTCAAAACGTGTTTCAAATCATTTTCAATTTTCTATTCGTTCGATCGAGCTACATTGAAAAGCGATTTCTCTGGCAATAAACGCTGTTCGCCGTGTCCTCCGACGTATTCTCCGCCTTACAGTGGATTTTAAAATTATTATCGTTTAAGACTGCGAAGAGTTTATTTTCGCACTTATTTATGTGCATCATAAGTTTCCCGAGTTTAACTCACTCGTTTGCCTTTTTTACTGATTGAAAACAGCATTTGGTTTCTGTCAGACTCACATATATTTTACATCAGATCTCATTTCTATTTTTTATCGCGCATTTGTTTACATTGGTTTTCATTTTCTGTGCATATTTACCGTCATCGAAGAGATAGGCTAAGCTAACAGTCGAAAAATGCTTAAGAAAGCCTGAAAAAGAAATTGGAAAGCTAACATTGAAATTCAGATTTTCAATTGATACGTACAAATTCTGCGATACGATTCACTCCACAATTTCGATTCCAATGAAATAATAGTTTATTGTTATATATTTATGAAAGTCTCGGTATTGACTGATTGCGATCGATTCAAAATTTGGTGGAAAATATAAATCCGATAAAAAAATGGTTACCTCTTATTCGCCTTTTATACCTGAAATGCACATGCACCCACAATAGCAACTGCGACACTCGAAGAGAGGTGTGAAAAAGAGATCTGATAAACAAACGCAAATAAACAACAATATTCATCCATAAGGATAATTGTTCAGTAGCCGTATTTCATATATTTCATGCCGAGTGATATATTTGGATGTCGGAGGACGTGTAAATGTGATTCCATGCCGAATGCTTTTCCATTTGGTATCAAGATATCGTTACGTGTCCAGAATTCATACGCACACTTAATATTTTGCTTGATTTGATTTCGAATCAGCAGCAAAAACAAAAAATGGATTCACAACAACAGCAAACCCCTTCACACAAACTCTGACTTGAATTCGAAATAAATTCGCATATTTTAATATCGACTGAAAGAATTTAGTCAGTAGCTGTTGTTGAAATATGCTTTGGAATGTGCATTGTTAAACTAATTTTCAAAATGTTGCTATTCGTCTGGCTCTCCTCATTCGATGGGTTATCAAGAGATAAACGGTCATTTTTTGTGTTCGTTAAGAATAAAGCCGCCTTGGAACTAGGCAACAGTTGGTGTCTTCAACTTTTTAAGGATTTCAATACATTTTTATGACAATATTGCGAACATCTGCAGCTTATCCCTCTCTCCGTCTCTCTCTCTCACTCTTGCACGATTGCAAACACAGAAAAGGTCTTTACACTTTCATTGCTTAAGCGATGTTTACTCTTTCATAAACAAAACTAATTTTAAATATGATGAGAATAGATGCTCCGTTTTCTGCTATATAATAAAATACAAAATCTGCATTGAGTTAGGCATTACATAAATTCCACTGTAAACATTGTTTTAGAAAAAACGGCATTCCCAACGGCGAAATGTGAAATATAAATGCGATATGATCTCATAAACGTCTGAATGTGTTGCGACGTATTTTTATATATATGTGCGCCAATCGTAAATTTTTCGTTTAAAGATCTAATTTCGAAGAAAAAGGCTATTAACTGCCGCATCGGCGGCTCCAAAAGATGTGCGCTGAACATTGGCTCCAAATGCTCAAACTTCGTGAAAATATTCCATTCAATTCGAAGACCGTATCGAATCGACAGGCGACACAATTACTTTTTTTATTTTCCCAAACAGAATTATTCGGTTTGAATTTGTTTCTTTAAAATGAATTACAATGCCGGTCTTTGTTTTCGAATCAATGAAAATTACTTGCAACTAAAACCAAATTTATGGGCCCAAATTTATGATTATTAGTTTTAAGTAAATATTATTTCAAAAAACAATGAATATCTAGCTCTTCGATCAATTGTCAAGGATAACATTTTTGAGGAATACATGTTTTTGTTTTGGTGTAAATAAAAAAAAAAATTATTTGATTGGCTGCCGCAATTTTTCTGGCGATAAATCAAAAAAGAACTGAACAGCCGTCGAATATGGATCGATTCTGTTGATTTTGTGGCGATGCAAAATTGGTATATGACGACCGGGCACCAGATACTTTAACAGCAATTTCAACATGATACCTTCGCAGTACAAACTCAACAGTGTATCAAAAATGGGAGAGCGTCACGATGTAGAGCTGCAAAATAAAAACTAATTATAATTTGAAAGTTTGAGTCAGTTTTGCACACTCACCCGATTGTCGTTCGAATTTAGCCGGTCAACTAAAACAGCCGAGATGCGATCACGATCGAATTTCATCTCGTCCAGCAAAAATTGTACGAAAATCTTCAACAAAGCCGGCTCAGTGATAGAGCGCAGGATCAGATCCAGATATGCCATGGCCGCTTTCCGTGAAAATCTCTTTGCACTGATCCCGTGTTGATTTGATTGGTGGTGGATATTCAGATCAGGCATTACTGAAATTCTGTCTTACATTCCAAAGTGTGCATTGAATTTTGCTTTAGTTGAGTTAAAGCTCCGACTTAGTTCTAAGACGACTCTTACAAATTTCACAATTTTCAAGCCCATTTCGATTTGAACGTTACAAAAAGGGTCACATTGTTTCAGCATAAATTGAGTTCAACTCGCATATTCGCCATGGCATTGAAGTGCATGGTCTCATTTACATATTAAATTAACTTAAATTGCCCACAGCTAATCCAAATATAATCAATTCGCTCACATTCTATTTATAAACCCACTTCATTTACAAAAACCCTTCTGATAGAAAATAGAATTTTTGCGCAACATATGCACAATCATTGGTTTGAAATGCACTTGACTCATTTAATCCATCGTTCATCTCATTAAATGTTTTTGAATATGGTTTTGCGTCATTTTCAAGATCAGACTTGGCACATTTCGAATCACTGAACAAATGTGCTACGTAAATTTATGAAAATGAAGAATTTTTTAGTTTACATTTCCTTGTTTTGAAGCAATGAAAACAAATTAGAATCGAAATATTTGAGCACAAACACCTAAATGGTTGAACACTATTAACGTATTTTTTTGTTATGTTGATGAGTTTGTTTAAGCTACCAATGCACGTTGTGTTCACACACTACGAACTTCCATCAAAGGAATTCAATAAGTATTGCATGGTGCATATTTAATCATTCGCTGTGCTACGTGGCTTTTGCCGCTGAAGATCAATTTGAATGCATAATTTCGTTGAATCTCGTTGTTTTTTTGTGAATTCGAACCGTACGTGAACAAAGACACATCGCACGCATGTCAATTTGGCTTCGCTACGTTTTGTTCATGCATTCAAATTTGAGGATTTCAATGTGTAGATTTTCGATCAGTTCAAAGTGATCTCTTCCCTTTGATGGGATACGGGAAGGATGTTTGAATCTTATTTGAAAATCAAAATCCTGTTTTGACGGCCTGTCGTCACGATCCTATCATTCGTTAGGTTTATTCAAATTTGAATTTGGTGATGGTTTGCATCATAATCAGATGTGCCCCTCTAGAGTCTTGCATAAAAAAATCAAACAAATTCGATGTTGAAAAAACTTATGTGGTGGTTTTGCCCTAACATAAATAACTCATTGCTTGTTTCTTTCTTCCAATCTCGACAGTTTTCGATTGTCTTTTGTGACTTTCACAGCACGAATTTCTTGATATGACATTTTGAAACTCGCACTTCCTTTTTTGTTGTTTGGTATTTCGAGGTTCCTTTCCTCGAATTCATTAAAAAAAGTCGGACGAACTCCTGCCTACAATAAAAGTACATTTAACTCCCGCTTGAGATGAGCCTCCATGCGCATTCAACTCCAATGCACATTATTCTCACGATTTGGTGTGAATTACAGTATGCATATGAAATCCGACACCGATTTTTTCTTTAATGATTTTCCAAATTATGCGTAACCAATGCGGGCGGTTACATCTCCAAATCACAAATCTAGTCAAACCATTCCTTCAAATTGAGACACAGAAAATCTGGTCAACGGTTGTGAAACCATTTGATTGATTATTACGAAAGTGTTGTTTCTCTGCTAACGAAAAGAAAAATGTTAGTGTCCAAATCGGCAGAGGAAGCAAATACTAACGGTTCTTCTATGTTTGAAAACAAGCGATTTTCCCACAGTGTATCCATTTATGGCGTCAACGGATTGGTTCAACAAACTCGCAGGTTGCACTCATGTAAAATGCTTTATGCTTTCTATGGATTTTTAATTGATGTTTTGTCAAAAATGAACGCTTTTCCTGTCATGAATTATTCATTTCATTTGAGCTGAGTGTGTTCTGGAATCTTCTTCTATAATTTTGTTTCTCTGGCTTATTCATAATTGGTTGTGTGTGCGCATGTATTTGAAATTATGGTTTTGTCCATTCAAATCGCGCGTCTGCAATTGTTGAATGACAGAACCGGAAAAAACAATTACACGGATCATCAACGAAAATCGATTTAAAAGAAATTGACATGCACAGAGAACAAATGAGAGAGAGAGAAAGAGATAGAAGCCATGTTGTTGATGGCCTGGAGTACCTTTTAAGTTTACGGCCATGTATTACATACGTTAAGTACCATCCACAAACAATAGTTTGTGACTCGATGCAAATAAATGTAGATAATTGATTTTTATTTTCTTCGATTGGAGAAAATTGTAATGAATATTTAAAAGTCGAAGCGCAAACGTCAATAACAATCCAATTGATTGATGCGCGGATCGGAAGTTTTTGTAATTAAGCATTTCAATAATTTCAATGACGTCGTTTACAGTACGCATTTGAATATTCCTTGGATTATTCGCGATTATTCTTTGTTTACTTTAATTAGTTGTCAATATATCATCACAAAGACTTACAAAAAGTGCACACAACGGCGCATGTCGATTTCGGTGTGTTAAAATACACAGCTTTACAACGCAAACAAAATCTTTCTATATTCATATATATTTCCTTCTTTATTTCCTCTTTCTTCCATAAATCCAAATGTCCGAATGTGCAGATTATGAACAGTCGATGCGTGTCTGTGCTGTTGTCGCCATCGTCGTCAAGTGCAAAATTTCTTATTTATATACTGATTGTATTGACGGGTCTCCAGTTGATCGATGCACTTTGCGAGAAACACCATTGGTGGCAAGAGCAACTCGGTGAATGCATCCCGTGCACAGTGTGTAAAGCAGACGCAACAATCGTATTGGTACCCTGCCAAAGACATTCAGACACTGTTTGTGGAACACTTGACGACGTCGAATTGGAACTTGACTGGCTGAAAGCTGCTGCTGTCTCCTCAAAACATAAACAAGTAAGTTTTTCATAAATATTTTCTCTCGAAGGCGCACTTTTCTTCCTTTTCCGGCATTTAATCTGTCTAAAATGACTGCAAATTTTTCCTTTTTTCGTCACTAGCACTCTGAACCCCAAACGGCATCTCTTGCACAAGTCATTGAAAAATCAACCGCCACAATGTTGATGTGGGACTGGCATTCGTTATCACTAGCATTGGCTGGATTGATGTGCCTACTCTTTTTCATTGTCGCCGGCTGCATTTACTGGCAACATTCGCATTACTGGAAAAAGTTGGAGCAAATGGAAAGGAGATATAATGCAGGTATGTGTGATCTTTCGAAAGAAGAGTTGCATCGTCATTTGCTGTATGCCTTAATTGCGGAAGTTCAAATGTATTTAAATTAATTCGAAAAGCCACTTGGAAACACAGTTCTCACAGTCAAATCGGATTTTCAAGAGGAACAGACAAAGCATATTAATGTTTTTTTTTTATCTGAAAATACAGATAGAAACATTTTGAAACTTTCAAAGCGATTAAAAATGAGCGCATGACTACAAAATTGTTTCCTTTTATATCGCATTAATTGAACATTAGAAATATAATTTGAATTTTTTGTCAAAGTAATTGTTATTCTGTAAAGGAATCCATCACAAATCCATATCAAATCCATTATATTCTTTGCTCAATGCAAGCGCCAGAATTCAATTCTTGCCTAAATCTATTATGTCCCAAATTAATTCTCGTGAATTTTTAAGGAATTCCATTTAAAGCCACTCGGCCAACCTCCGAAATGGTTCGGCATTCGAACAATGCAAACGAACAAATTTATTGTCTTGAAATGGTGTGAAAGACATATTTCGTCGACAAAACGCGCGCGTTCGAAAATAAATTGAATGCGGCTAAAAACAAATTCTAACACAATTCTTGAGAGGCGTGCGACATTCAAATTAATACGATTAAATATTAGTGAGTGAGTGTCTGTGTGTTTGTGTGTATAAAAATACAAAGTGCTGCTGTGTCACAAATGCAAATCAATTCAAATGAGACCCATTTGGTTGGGCGACTTGCGCAACAGCACGACAAATCCGAATCGACACGAGATGAACGTAGAAAATATGTGCTCGAAAAATATTCAACGTTTCCATTTGAAAATGACAGTTATTATCATCGCATTGACACACGACTAAATGTGTATAGCAAAGACAGACAAATGAAATCGCGCGAAAATCGAATTCATTTCGGTCGCGAGCATGTGTCGAAAAAATAACGGAAAATTAAAGCATTTCATTGTACTGAGTGAGACCGAGAGAGACAGAGAGAAGCACACATACACAGCCTCAAACGAATGATGCATAAAAATTAAAGATACTCATAAATCCAACTAATGTCAATGCACGACAACATCTCTGTCACTATTACTAAATGTTTAAGGCGAGAGTCGCGTTCCGTGTTTCACGATTCGTTCGCCGTGAATTTCCTTTTTTTTTACTTTTATACATTGTGTCATAATCGTAACGAGAGTTCATTACAGATGTTCAATTTTCGAATAGGAAAAAAGCAACAAAAAAAATATATCAGTCAAAAAACACCAATGAAAAAGGCATTTTTGTGAGTAGCATGTGTTCGATTATTGTTTAACTTTTTACATTGGACATTGAATCGATCGCTTTCTCCCCTTAACACATCATTGCTTTTCGACAGAAAACGAGCATATTTTTATCTTAAACGCACAAGCGAAATAGCAATTATAATTTGTTCAAATGACATTAAGCCGGGGAGTCCCGCGATACATTTCACTCAACATATTAACATTATGATACATTTCATGTTGTTCTTATGTACATTTGTTTTCGTTCAGTTTTGTTTTGAATATATTTGAACATGTTTGAGAATAGAAAAATGTGAAAAAAATTGATCGTTGAAAAAGGCTCATTTTTAATCGACACCCTTTGAGTTGCTAGGACGTTTTTCTTCGCTTGGATTGTCTAATACGATCTCTTTGAAGGTTATCATTACACGTTCGGTCGGCAATTGTTCAAAAGAGTTACTATCTATTTTTAACCGTTTGAAGTGAATGTTTTGATGTAATTAACCCGTAAACAAAGTAAAGCAAATTCAATGTCTTCAAACAAAATCGAAACATTAAATAGTTATGATTTATCCGAGTCAATTAAATGAAATATATTTGAACTCGTCAACTTGAATCACATTTGGAAGTTATTTTAACAACAAATGAAAACAAAAGCGGAGCACTGATGTGAAAGTGAACCCAACAACAAGAACAACAAACATTTATCGCATTCAAATCTGAGAGTAAACCCATAAATTGCATTTATGAACTGTTTGTACGAGTAAATTTGCATTATTCTTTCATTAAGAATGTTTATTTTTTTTTTTGCCGTTGGCGTCGATTTAAAGCCCTTTATTATGGACAGAGAAAGTGTGCTGCAACAATTCCATATGCCATTGAATAGCGTTACAACGAGAGACTTTGTTTTATTTTATTCGTTTCCAGCTAGAGTTTCTTCATCATCTTCTGTCGCATGTTTCTTGCTGAGGAGCTCATGCCATATGTGTCGTTCACCAATGCGGCGAGACATTTTTTCAACAATGCAATTCCAGTTTTATTATAACAAGTGCACGTTTTCCCCTATGATCCTTCGTTTTTGTTCATTTTATGGGTTGAAATATTTAGTCAGTGGCAACTAGAAGCTTAGTCACTACCAAATACCCTTTAAATTGAAACAATTTAAGAAGCAAGACAGAAATGCAGAAATACATGACTACGCGTAGCATGATTTCAATGAGAAAACGAAAATTCGAATCAATTGAACTTTTCTCGATATTTCAGAGATAATTTTTTTCATGCATTTTCCAATTTGCATCCACATCCTTTAATGGATGAGAATTTCCAGAAAAGTCATTGCTAAAATAAAATAAAAACATCCCAATTATTTTTTATCGTTGGTTTGACGATTTTTTAAAAGAATTTAATGAACATAATTGAATCAATTCAACATGTAAAAACTATATTTCAAGAGCACCGAACCACAAATAACGAAGTTAAATTAAATTTAAAGTGGCCTAGTTACGTAGAACACACAAATTTCAAGTGAAATTGATAATTTATGTAAGTCACATTTCCTTCATTTCATATATCGATCAGCTTCAATGATCACCAATTGAGTGAATGCGCCCACTTGTTATACATTAAATAACTTCAAAACACGATATTTACCGTATAATATACATGTGTTATTATGTTCATTTTACTAACGATCACCTCCCATTTCATAACAGGGAAAAAGAGATAATTGAAAACATCTACGAATTCCCTCCGAAAATATGAGAAATGTCGCTAATGAAGAGAGATTTTCTTCGTAAAACCGAAAAAACAGCCCGAATGCATGTGCTATCCTTTTTGCCATGGCTATGTTTGAATCGACCAACGATCCGTAATGATTGTCAACTTTGTCAACTTTTCGAAAATGAAAAACGGTCTCTCGGAACAGAGCAGATTCATTAATTAAATCACAGCATTTCGGCAAAGTGGCAAACATGTGCGTAGAATGATCATCAGATTGTCATTATTTTGTTATGAAGATTCACTGATTTTTCGAAAAAGGAAAAAAAAAACATTTGAAATGGATCCAATTGTGTTGAAAGAAGGAGAGGATCATGAGCTGCTGAATTCGCTTGGGGTCACTAAGAGATATGGCGAATAAACAACACTAATTTCATAAAAAAAGATCTGAATATATCAAACCGAGTGTAGCCCTGATATGTTCGGTTTCTGACATGATAAATCTGTCATAAATCGCAGCTCATCATAATTGAGAATTTGTGTATTCGTCGCTCTCATTTCACGATAATGGAATATTTTGATATTTATAACCGAATCGCCGATTTCCATGGAGCCAAACTGATATTCGTTAAGTCCAAAAATAGACGTGCTGTACTTATCTCGCAACGGTTTTCTCACTATCTAATTTGCAATGGGAATTATTAGGGACCACTGAATATCGGTATTTTGTCTTATTTTTACAACGAATTTCATCCGCCTAGTTTCAGTTGCATTAATAATGTGTCCATTCACGGGCTAAATAAGAAATGTATGGCTTGTTATGACATTAACATCATATAAATACAAATCATTTTTGCCTCTACTTGCACGCTGTTCTGGTTGCTTTTTTTCTCTGTGTTCATTCGGCCGATCGACTGATGTGCGTTCGCTTGATTCTTGAGTCATTTTTGTTGTTGTACGCGATTATCCACTTAACGATGGGTTGAGCTGAAGACAATTGAATGATTTATGTGCACACACTAATACACTGATTTTGTGCTCGGTCAATGTTGTTTGCGCGGCTTGCTCGCAACCAAACACTGGAATCATACAATGAAATTGCACTCACGAAAAATCACAGACACTTGTAAGCTTATTAAATTGATAAAATAAACTCGATCTCTTCGTTTACAAGATTGACTCGCATGAATTAGGCACAACAAGTAAGACATTGTTTGAAGAGTCGCTCTTTGTTCAAAAGAGAAAAAAAATAATCAAATCAAAATAAAGTACCATCATCTTAATAAAATGAGATGTAATTTAAAGACAAAAAAAACAGAATTTTGAAGGCACAGTTTGGGGTCATCACAGACAACCAACATTTTTATATCATTTGTTTCGAGCCGCCAAATCTGATGGACACCAAGTGATCGTGTTTAATAATACAATTTATGCATGAAATTAGAGACAATTTCGATATTGGAAAGAGAATTCGAATGGATGATAAGTCAATTTGACCAATAGACCAGAAGTTGGAGTCGAAAATATTTATCAGTTTAAAATATATGTCTGAGAAAAAAAAACGAGAAAAATATTTTGATTGAAGCGTCGATGCAATATTCGAAGAATTCATGTCCTTTTTCTTTAAAATTTCTCCAGAAAAATTTGAATCTGTAGTTTTGGGAAAAAAAAGGATTTTGAGTGGGAAAAATGAAAGAGTCTCACTAAAATTGACCTTTCAAAGGTGTACTATTTCCCCGTGATTTATGTTTATGCCATTTAAAAATAGACTTGGAATATGGTCGTGTGCTGAATTGTTCGGATGCAGAAAAGTGCACATTGCGCATAAAATGGCCAGTTTATTTCATATGCATATACCGATTTTCCGCATGTTCGTTTAACGATTGTGTCGTGTGTGCATCTGTTGATGATGTTGCACATATGTCCTTATGCATAGGCCGAATAAAATGAATGCACCAAGGCAGACATGGTACTTGACTTATGCTTCCAACTGTTCTCAGACTCGTTTTCTTTTTGCTCCTCAAATACTCATCTCTTCTGCTATTTACAATGGCTGACATGGTATATTTTTAAAATTATACAACTCGATTTTTTTTTTTTTTGCAAAACAGTACAAGAAAAACAGCAAGAAGAACCAAAAATGAAGGAGACATACGTATTTTTCTTTTTGTCGAAAAGGAAAATGAAATGGCAGACAAATGCTGTAAAAATACACATGAAACTCCTAAAAATAGGATGCAAAAACAGGAGAAGAAGAAGATGTTATTTATCCGGCACAGATATAATGATGGCCGAAAAACAGAACGAAAATCGTTTATGCGTACTAAATTTTAATATGATACTTTTGTTTTTGTTTTTCATTTTTGCCCCTGTCACTGTCTCTCTCCCATGTGCATCATGGCAAAATGTGTAATTCAATAAGTTTAGACAAAGTCAATATTCGGTCTGCGCGCCAAATCGCTCCTTCACACGCTGCACATGAAAAATTGAATGCCTTGAATGAAATTAGGAAAACAAATTGTTGGAGTTTTTTCGAAAGCAGACTTTGTAGTCTTTGACATTAATCAATTTGAAATGAATGTTTTTCTGTTTCTTGAGCAACATAAGCATGTTTCTGATTTATTCAAATACATTAAATGAAAATAATTGTATATTTCCAGAAGCGGAAGAGCTATCATCGCGATTGATGCACACAATCATTGATATTCGGAATGATGAAAGCGGACGCGTCGTCCTCGAAGAAGCTAAACGAGAGAAAATTACGAATCCATTCGATTTACAGTGCATTTACTTCGAAGAACTAGTGAAAAGTAAGTGCCAAATCAAACGTGATTTTTATAGCCAATAGATAGATCGTTTACAGACCAGACAAGCAGTACCGCATACATTAAAAAAGAATTTCATTTTCTGTTCGAAATGCAATTAAATTTCAAGCTATTTTCATTGCTTCATCAATTTTATGACATTCACAATACGGTTGAAGCGCACGAGAGAAAGTGATTTTTTAAAACAATAAAAATTGTAATGTTATTTTTACGATTTGTCTGCTTTTATTTAGACATCTACCGTCTATTTATATTCAGAATTTGAAATTTCAAATTTCCTTCTCGTTTGGAACTTCCTTGAATTTATTTAGAGTTTTAATTTGCATCCAATTTAAACTTGCTACATCCTGAAGTCCATCGAAATTGCATGCAATTTCATTGAAATTCAAACTATTCTTTCTTAAGAGGTGCGAAGTTTTTTCAATATGGTTGTACTAATTTTTCTTTTATTTTCTTTCATAATTAAGATAATGATGGTACGAATCTAGCGCCAGTACCGAAGCCATTGATCAAAATCAATCCGAAAAAGCAGAATCAAAGCGATCAACAACATGTCGAATTCGAAACCAATGCAATCAAAGAGCGGCCCATTGAAGACGATGCGCTACAAAAGCAGGGTCGTGGGAATTGTTACACGGAACCAATGCATCAGAATAACTGCGTCACATCAGAACTATATTTAATCACATAATCGAAGCAACAGAAAAATGTATTATTTATTGCCATTTCGAAAAGCAGAGCAAATGGAATGGCAATAAATAAATATCAAACACAATTAGAATAAGGTTCATGTGTATATCGTTAGCGTCCAAACTCGAAAAATACAGCAAATGTAAAATAATCGCTTTGTACAAACTAAAAATCCGAGATTTCCCCTCAATTATTATTTTAATTTTATAACATGTGCAAAAATGCTTGACAAAGTATTATCTAGTTAAGTCGAATGTTTTGAAGAAGCAATTAAGAGTATAATTTGTAGAATTGAACTAAGTGAAATAAAGTAAAACAAAACTTGATATTGCAAATGAAAAATCGATTTTTAATGAAATGCACACAGACTGTTCAAAATTGTTGTACATCGAATTCGTGCGCATTGAAATTGGAATGGAAGCTGAACAAATTATGAAACAGTCAAGTGACCAGAAATATAGGTTCTATTTTAGATTTCACGATATGCATAATCTTTAACTAGGACACGGGAATAATTGAACTTAAAAGAGACGATATAACCAATAATGAACGACCATCGACAATTAATGGATAGCAGGTAATACAACTCATTCAGTTTCAAAATGAATCGCCCTTTGGTCGCAATATTTTTGAATAGAAACGAAAACACATTATAAAATAAATTGCATCTCAATTTATTTCGCTTTTCGGTAATCAGTATTTTTTCAATATATTTACATATTTTCACAACATTTCTTCGATGAAAAAAAAGAACGCGATTATTACATTGTAAACTCGATCCTATAATATCGCGTAGATACCATTTAAATGATCAAATTCAAACACTGTAATAAATAATTTTCATTCGTTTTTTTAGTATCAAAAAAACACGCACACGATCTCTTGATTCGAAAACTAAATCTCATTTCGATTCTGCTGCACATGTTCATCCCCAAATATCAGCGGTTTTTCCATATATATCTTCTCACTCTTAAAAAATCAGCACTACAAACCATTAACATATGTAAATTAGCACGCATTATGACATCAGTTAATAAATGCATCATTTTAGCAATAATTTAAATGTCATTTGACTTTCGAGTAATTTAGCCTCAACATTGAGAAACAAAAGTCGACGATTGATTATGTACACTTTTGTCGTTTAAGTCGAAAGTTTGCAGTAATAAACTTTTTAAAATGCTAGAGTTAAAATAGAAGCAAACATTATCGGAGCTACTCTAATGATCGCCAACAAATTGCATGGAATTCGGACGAAAACAAATTAAATGTTAAAACAAATCAACACACAAAAAATGTTTTTTTTTTCTTTTAAAAAGTTATCGACAAAAGATTTGCACGGTATTGCTTTTCATGTTATCATAAAGTTAAATGAAATTGTTATTCGATTTTTGATTAAAATATTCGGCGATCGATTTTGTTTTGGGTCTTCCTAAATTAGATTGAAATGTCGAATAGAAAATTCCATTGTTTCAACTGTAACGAAATTTTATCGCGGTATATAAAACGAAGGCAAACAATGATAGAACATAATATGGCGCTAAATGAATGGTTTTATAGATTGTTCTGTAAAAATGACAGCAGCGTCGTTTCATAATGTTTGCTGGCTTCTAGATTGCGCAATGAGTGCCGTTCACGCGGATAAATTTGCAGTTGATATGGTTTATTGGCTTTGATGAGTAGATTGATGAGCTCAGATGTGTGATAAAAGTGCACATTCTCATCGATTAAACCGTGAATTATGAGAAGTCGATTGTCGCTGCAAATGAGATATTAGAAATGAGCAAATGTTGAAAATAAGATATTTTCCAAAAACGCCCAAATACTTACTCATCTGGAAATTGATTGATATAGCTCAATACTGAACCGTTAGCATAGCCTTCTCTGTTATGCTCGGGCAGATCCATGTACCGTTCGGTATAACCTGTTCGAAAGCAAACGTGTTTTATATTCAGTTCACTTCATTGGATAAGAGGTTAACTTCAACGAAGTCAGTTGGAAACAGGGAAACTTCAATAAAGTCAAAGCCGCACCAACAAAGAAAAGCGATTTGAAATCATATTACCTGTGTCGTAAAGTTCCCAGTTTGTGACGGGCGCGCCCGCAATAGCCAACTTGAATATCGATGGATATTGAATGAGGCCCATCAAACTCAAGTATCCACCATATGACCATCCATGAATAGCAACGCGATCCATATCGATGTAACCCAGATCATTCGCCAAAAGCGTGAGTATTTCTACTTGATCGGTTAGCTCCACTGAACCCATTCTTCGCCACAGATGAGACTCAAATTCCACGCCACGATGCCTTGATCCTCGTGAATCGATACATACAACGCAGTATCCCTGCGCCGCTAACATGTGCATTCTAAGCTGTCGCATTCCCTGAAAACAAAGAAATACAGCAATTCCACAAAATTGTACACATTTTGACATTGTTAGTATATAAAATAACCAAAATTGTAATTAAAAACATTTTCAATTGCTCTATCAAAACTGTTCAATTAAAAATGCCTGTGCCGTTTCTCACCTTAAATGTATTATTTACAGTTTGAACTTCTGGGCCTCCGTACACATTCAACACTGTTGGATATCTTCGGCCGAGTTCGAAATTATGTGGTTTGAATACCATAGCGTATAGCAGTTCACCGGACTGCAAGTGTCGACTGTATATTGATGGGCCGAATTTTTGTAGTTGCACCGTGCTTGGGATGCCACCCTCAAACAGATACCCTAGCAAACGTAATTCAATATTTTCCACACTTTCTGTGTACATGTCGTTTGTATCAGCGATCTGAAACACGCCGCACGTCGGCAGCTGATGAATATTGCAAAATGTCTGAACGACAATGCTGCAATCATCATTGAATTCAACTGAGTATGAGTTGCCCGGTTTCGTGAGCAAACGTATATGATTGGGCTGTGTTAGACTAACCACATACAAATGCTTTTCCAATGGAGTTTCTCGTAATCCTAAGAAATAAACTAATTGCTTTTCTTTGTCAACCCAAATATTGCGTCCAAGCACTTCCCATTCGCCTAACGTTAGTTGCACTTTCGACACGATTCGCGGCTCCCACAAAGCTCGCTTAATATTGTTAATATTATCGATTGTTCCATTTGTGCATTGGTCTGATGCGGATTGTTGTTGCTGCTGTTGCAAAAGTGATGTCACCAAATACAAATGACGGAAGCCCGTCTCTTCTGACGCCCAAATAAATGTGACTTGAGTGTCGGTCATTTCAATGAATTCAAGTATATCATTAACATTGATCCATGTACTAGCTACTTGTGACCAAAGTACTTGAATTGGAGTCGTTTGATTGGCCAAACTCGATTGCCAGCTGTGATCGATGACTACTGAACCATTCGCTGTTAATAAATCCGATGAATTATTGCTACACACATCGCAAAAATTGTCCAATGGTATCACAATTAAATCCAAACGATTCTGTTGCCGATTCAACAATTGCGCCCAGATATGCTGCGAATCGGGCATCCAACCAACGCGTACTATATATTCAAGCCACGGTATATAATACGACAGTGGATGCTGTAGATCATTTATGCAAATATTCTCGATTTGAAGCGTTTCGGACAATGTGAATTGGACTAATTTTAGTTTTGATTTTGCATTTGGCGATCCGGCACGAGGGAATCGATACTCTTCGTATTCCACACCAACCGGTTGTGAAGACGGAAATTTGAATAGCAGCACATCGCTTTCGTCAACTTCTTCGTAGAGAATTCGATATACTCCATCTGTACAGTATCATTTAGAAAGAGAATTGAGTTATCTCGGTATTTTATTTCGTAACGAATCTAAAATCTTCCTACCCTTGCTCTGTGGCTGCCACCAAAATCCTTGATATCTACTGAATTCTTCTTGCATGACGTACGATGGCACACCGGCACTAAGCGGATTATCACTGAATGATTTATTTTCATCGTGTGCATTTGTTAAACGTTCATTGTGACCGCTGACCATATTTATAACCCAAATATCACCTGATGAAATGTATGCGACTATCTCTGAATTATCTGGACAGATTTGCGGATCAAGAGCACCACGTAATTGCACTAGTTCTGATGGATACAATGGATTGGACTAAAAAAAATCAACCAAAGTTCTGAGTTTAGCATTAAAATTCAAATTCGAAAGTCAAACCAAATGATACTCACATTATATCCTGTGTCGAGGCATTGGAAGATTGAACTGGATGCTGGAAATATCATGCGTCCACTTTTTTTGTGCAATTCATATGATGTAATTCCAAATGTGGAAAGTCGCTTTCGTTCCAATAGCAATTGAAATGCTCGCACATATGAATTATTCGAGGCCAAATTCGGAATTGATGGTTCGAGCAATAGCTGCCACTGTAGCCTAGTTATTAATTAATAAAATATGTTGTTACCAATTGAATCGCTTGTTGTGTGTTCAATGCCAAATCAATGATTTCTATTGCGCAAACCTCGTACGATGTTGCTGTGTATGCTCATCACTTGAGTTCATTGTAAGCATGGCAGGAGTAATGTCGGTACAAAGCAGAGTTGTTTCCCATCCATTTGACGGGTTACCCAAAAAATAGATACGAGTCCGTTTATCGCTCAGATTACGAAATTGTATATTCATCGGCACCATTGTTGATAATCGAGATAATTGCTTCCTCAGCTCCGTCACCGATTCTTTCAATTCTGACCAAGATTTCTTGCGTTCGACATGCTCATCGACGTCATTAATGATTGCGGCGGGCGATTGTGATGTACTTCCATTGCAGTGATTCTGCCATGTGCTTGGACTCACTGGGACATTTGTTTCCATTGCAATCTCTACCCAAATAACAGCATTTAATTAAAATAGAGCCCTTTGGAATTAAATTAAGGGGTGGATTTGACCGTAGTTTCAATCATTCCTACTGTTGAAACAGGATGAAATTCGCGTTTCATCCAACCGTACGCCACACCCGAATTTCATCAAGATTCGACGGTAATAAAATGTGAAACTACGGACAGATGCGCCTTCAAAATGGATAAAAATGTTGCAATCTATAAAAAATTCAAATTGCTTATTGCAAAAAAAAATGGTACGAATCAATCGAAATATTTCTTTGTCTTCGTTCAATCGACACACAACATTGTAAGTGATTTTGGCATGCTAGAGTAATAACCACAATGACATTTCAGTTTTGACACTCTAAAGTGTTCATTCACTCTTTAATTGCCGGTTTGCAAATAGGAAACGCTTTTTTTATTTTCATGATTTGTGCGAAACGAACGATTTTTTGAAAAGTGATTTACAATTGAAGCGCTTGCTTATTGATGAACATTCAGTTTTTATTGTAAACAATTTATGCAGCAAATGCAAATTTGCAAGTAGCTCTGTTGCAATAAACTGAAATATCACGATAAGTGTTTAATTTAAGTGCTTTAGTAGACGGAAAGCAGCTTGGTGTTGGGCTTCGAACTTCACTATAAATAGCATATTTTTTATTATGTATATAAATGTCACTGAAATGGTCGATTATGTATATCACAAGCACAAAATATCAGTGCAACGAAGAAAACCTTGTATGCGGCTAATTCCATTTAAATTGAATGACAAAAAACTTGATATCTTTTCCAGCGAAACAATGAATGTATGTAGCAACATTGAGACAAAATTAACAATTCACACACAAAATAGGTACATAGATGTAGAATAGCGTGAGCACTATGAACTGTGTCAAACGAACGCCAAAGAAATTTTCGCGTCTTTTTTGATGAACTTTATCTCATAATTACATTTTTGAAGGCTTTTGATTGGACTGTTGCTGCGATTGGCAGTCAACAATCAGACGATAAACAGAAAAATTTTATGACCCACTGACGATATCTAATTTTTTGCCAGCTTTCTCTGCAATTCCAATTTTGTATCGTTTCTCTCTCTTTTCTGTAGGTGTTGTGTTTGTTTGACGGCTACGGTTGGTCTGCTGTTGGTGTGTTGACTTTCAAATTGCGAAATTTGGAGCCACTTCTTTTTTTTTAAATCGTCATGAGGTTCAAGTGCTTTCGAATCAATGGATTGTTTTGATTACAAAACAACACATAAAAAACATCAACACAAATTAAAGTACTATCGCGAGACGAATTTTTCGTACCACAAATGAAAATCCGCTTCTCAGTCGCCTAAGTTCACCGCACCGATTACTGAAATATGGCAAATATGATATCGGAGTGAGAGAGAGAGAGAGGGAACAATCAGATGATATGTATGTATGTACCACAATGTCTGCGTAATTGTACGGTACCGAACGCGCGTCAAATCAAAAATGAGTGCGTCTCACGCCATTTGTTTTGAATTTCAAATATATACATTCGGAATTAATACACGTCGGTTTGATTTGACATTTTTATGAATTTTTCGAATTTATTTCTGAATTTTCATTTAAATTCTCCATGCATTTTTTGATTGCAACAAAACAATGAAATACATTCAATTCTGTTCGTCGGCCTTTTGGCAGTATTTGATAAATTTGAATAACGAAGCTTTCGGTTTGGATGTTTCTAGAGGAAGAGGCGTAGAATTTTCGATTCACAGAAATTCTGAGTCTTCGGTAGTCAGTCATAGATTTATCAATGAAAGATTAATGTGGATTTTGATAAAAATTGGAGGGGTAGGAGGGTGGTTGGTTTATAGATTCGTGAGCATTTATTCGCCATATGAAGGGGCATATTCGGACCGTTTGAACAATTTCAACATTGATCTGAATGTCGAAGATCAATCGGGTTTTCGTCCAATGCGCGACTGAGACAACTAATGAAGGTCCAATGTTCTGTTTCGTGGATTTGCATAGAGCCTATGGCTGTTTTCCCAGATCTAAGCTGTGGTCCGTCTTGACCGAATATGGTGTGAATCTTCTCAACGCAATTAAAATTTTGTACGCAAACAGTGAAGCAGCAGTGAGAGTGGATGGAAAAAGTATACACTATTTTGGCAAATTTGATGTCGCCAGCAAAAAAGGGCATTGAAAACTTCGGGCATCTCCTCGACGATGTCATTTGTTCTCTCGAAGACGTGCTCAGACTCAATTGATGTGCGAGAGTTGACATAACACATCGATTTCGGCTTATTGTCAGTGTTCATCGTCAGAATCTCTTGGGGTCGCTTTCGAGATATGATTTCATTTTATCAACGTAATTGTTGTACATATTGGTGTTTTGGCTGTCGAAAGTCTGAAAAGCCGCTTCAAATGGTTCCCTATCGCCAGTTTTCTTGAATCGTTCCCATTCTTTGTTTATCATGTTTCTAAGTGCATGCAGCCTCTCATTTTACCATGGACACTTTTCACGCTGCTTCTTTTCGTATGAAGCCACGAAAGGATTTATCACGTCGGTCAATGTGTTGCGAAAAATCTCAAATTTCTGTTCAAGTCCGCGTTATTTGAAGCAGTATGCCACTCAAAAGTAATAAGTATTGGCGGATAATCATCATCGACTTTTACAGCAGTTTTCGGTGCATCATTTGACGTATTAATTCAGTCATTTGTCAAGAATAAATTCAGAAATATGTTTCGAAGCGAATTTATCTGATGACGGCCCGAGTTCATGGGGAAATTTCAAATATAAATGAATGTGTTTGTTAAAAATAAATCAACTTTATTCTTTGGAAAATCCAGACAAATTTTGTTGCAACAATTTTTACTGTTCGTTTCCGACCAAGAACCATTGATTTCTCGCTAAAACTGCTGCATTTCGTACCAATCGCTTATGATCGTCGAGTGCTGGCTGCAATCCGAATATAACATCTGTTGCAAACGGCAAAACCACAAATGCTGGATACTTCGTGATGGCTGACAAAATGTTAATAGCATTGATTCGAATATTCTGAAATAAAAGCACAAAAATTAAGTAAGTTTGGTCGCTTGCCACAAACTCGTATATAATATACCAGAGAATCTGAGCTTGTAGTCAGTTTGATGCATTGCGGAATCAAATTTTGCAAATGATCTCGGAAAAATTCATTTTGTTCCGTGACGAAATGGTTGATAACGGCCATTGCGGCCACCAAAGACTTAGTTCCCTTCAATGTTAGGCATTTCAACAAAATTGGACCAATCTGAAATAAACGGAAATAAATAAAGATGATCCAGACAAAAATCGAACATATCCTTTACCTTTTGTATATCGTTTTTCAACACCTGATGCGGTGTTAATCTCAATACAAACACAAATGCCGATAAATGCTTTTCCGAGAACGATTCCAATTTATGCCACAGTCCTTTTAAACAAATTTGGAATAATTTCTGTTTGAACAAATGTTTGACGACTGGCAAATGCAATTGAGGAAACTCAATCGACAGGACATCAAATGCAGCCACTGCGACTTCAGATAATGTTGGATGCTCCAACAATTCAATTAACTGGAAGGCCAGAGCAAAATTAAGCGAGAGAGGGAGAGAGAGAGAGGAAGATAAATAAAGTACAAAAAAATAATTCCAATCAATATCATACCGTATCAACAAGTTCGGATGCTTCTTTATGGCCACGGGACAAAAGGGCTTTTGATAACCACGACAACAGCTCAACAGCTTTCTTATTGTGCTTTGTCAATTCGTCTTTGATCACCTTTATAATTTTTTTGATTATACCCGTGCTGTGTGTGTTATCTGGACATTTATTAAACAAACTGCATAGCAAATGATTGCTGATTTTGGTGATATCTTCGTCATCTGTTTTCAATGACAGTTGTGTGAGTTCATCGACCAGATGTTCGAAATGATTCTCCAAATCCACTGATTGTTCCAAATAGCCAAGTAGACCTAATGCAAAATACAAATCAGACTTCAGCTGCAAGTTGATCGACGTTAAGTACTTTTCAACGAGTATTTTTTGTGTGTCCACGTCCAAATCTTTGACAATGATTCGTAAAATTTGCGACATTTCATAGAGAAAATCGTCAGTTTCAGTCAGCGCATCGGCATTCGTTCCACTCAATTCTTTTGAATGAATCAGCTTTATGAATCGATCGAAAATATTGTGTTTGTTATACATTTCTTCGTGCAATTGTTCATTTTTATCATCCTCGAGAATATGGCGCAAAACACGCACGCCAATCAACCGAATCTGGTTTTTGTATTCCGGCTTCAACGAATCGTTTTGATCGAAAATATTGTGGAAAAGGAATTGTATGATTTCTTCGCGGAATTTCCGGATCGGAATAAGACAGCAAAGATTTTCAAATAGTTCGGCAATCGCCGATGGTGTGAGTTTTCCAGAAATGTAGTCCATGTTGAGGATGTGGTTCACAATCTCCTTTGATACTTCATCTGGATATCGGGAAGCGAACGCACTCAATACACTGCTACAATCGACTGCCGTCGTATTAACAGCACTCGCTTCCAGCAAGTATGTGTTGAGCGCACGATAAATGAGCACTCGATTGGATTCAATTATAATGGGTGCCGTCAGTGCCAATGCTTGCAGCGCTGTTTTAATCAATTTTTCGCTGTCCGCCGTTTTGTGTACCAAACAATTGACAAACTCAAATTGTGCCGTTTCCAATAATTTTCCATCGATTTCATCAATCACTTCGTTTTCGATGCAAGTTGCGATTATTTGCCCAGAGAGCTCAATTAAAGTGCCGCGCTGCACTTGCTGATCGACGTTGTCTTTGTTGATTTGTAATAAGAAAGCTGGAAGACATTTCATGGTAACAATCTTGGCGGAAAGTTTGCTGGTATCGACGCATTTCAATAATATCGCGGCCGATGATGCGAAAAGGCGGCTGTCGACGTCCGATAGTGATGGAACGATGCTGGACAGAATCACAGTAAGGATGTTCGATGTCACAATTTCATCCTTTCCAAGGCTCACCAATAACACTTGAAGGGTGTTGAGTGTGGCCATCGTAATATCTTTGCTGTTGCCAGGCAAAAGTTCAGCTTTGAGTGCCTTCCAAACATCTGGAAACTGCTTTTCAATGGCAGCTGCCGGAAATTTTTGCGATGCCTTCGATAATAAGTAGAGCGAATCCAATTTCGCTACACTCAATTGACTGTCCAATTTTTCAATTATCAGATTTATGCATTCTGCAGCGAATGATGCATGAGCACATAAACAATCAGCGAGTTTTTCAGCCAGTTGATCGCGCGTTATTAGGCCAGCATCATTGGGCGATGGATTGAAATCGATGGGGAAATAACATGCAATCACCTCAAATGCCTCTTCATTCAAATGGCCCAATGGAAATGTTTCCAAGAAATTTGGCAGAAAATCGAACAAAAATATCAAAATGCGCGGGTCCCGTTCACCATCCATTGCATTAATGAATCCATATACAAAATCCGGGCCCATATTCAAAAGTTCTGCAAATAAAGAGTTTGAAAACATCGATATAAAAATGTCTATTTGAAATCAATTTCAAAGCGATGGTTAGAATTTTCCTAAAAGCTATTTACCTTTAGATTTCGATTTGCAAAATTCGGAAATGATGTTAAAAATTTTCGTGCGATCATCGCGCACTTGACTTTGACACGGAACATTTTGGAATATGGACTGTAGTAATCGTGCGGCACATTCATCTGGTAAGTTTGCCATTTTGCTGAGTGTTTCAACGCCAGACAATGTGTTGGGTACCACGGAATGATGATCTTTTAGTCGATCGCAATAAAATGTCGAAATGAAATTTAGCTGAATTGAATTCAGAAAATTTGTTGGTAGATTTGCCATTGTTGCTGATAGCAAGCGCATCGTCTTCGCCCGAACATCCGGATCAGTCGATGTTAAAAATGGGCCCAGAGCTTCAACGAACTCCGTCAAATTCAATTTCTTACCGACAATATCTATGGAAAAATGTGATTGATTTTCGAATATTTTATTGTTTTCTTTATTTTTTTAATGAAATGTTTGTTTGAGCACTATTCCTAGGGTGGTCAATTATCATCGTCATCGATTTCTTGTGTAAATTTCTTATCTTATAATATTAATGTAATCGTCCACCTTCGGAATAATTATCTTAGAAAAAGAACCATTTTTATATTTTCCGAACCGTTTCCAAAATTTGTGGCAGCTGACGTGATGCTTTCATCATTTTTTAAACAATTTTCAATGTCTTCCATTGTGATAGAAACGCGTTCGCTCTCACAAACTAAAGAAAACTAAAACCAAATTTCCTTCACACAATTTATTTTGTTCTATGAAAATAATTAGCACGTTTACTTTTCGAATCTACTATTCGTATCAAACTATTAGTCAGGTTAAACAAAAACAAAGCAAATCTCTTGTTCTCAGTATTCTTCTGATGTGTGTGTGTACGATTGTTCGACTTTGACGTTTTCGTTCACATGTTATGAGTACACCGGGACGTCAGCTACATTGACATTTACACTGTTCGAAGGCAGCGCATATTTGTGTGTGGTGCGTTCAATGCAAAAATATCGACAAGTGACTATATAAAGTTGTAGTCATTGTGATGAGAATTCCTTTTCAATGTCTTCAACATTCCTGTTTTGCCATTCGTAGCAGTTGCAACCTATTTTCTGTGCGTCTGTTGTTGTTTCCATCTCTTTTGTGTTTATAATTTTGGTAGTGTTTGTTAGATCAGCAGCATCATTCAATTTTTTAAGGCGGAATAGCTTCCTGTTGAGATTCATTTATTATCATTTAATATTTTCGGTGCGGTGCAATGGCATTCACGAATTATCAAATATTTTTAGCATTGCTGCAAATTACAACCGGTAGCATTAATACATTAAGTACAAAGTGAGTATGATCGCTTATTGCAAGTTGTTTTTATCACAAAAAATTGCCTTTTCCATAAAATTGAACGGCAACACCTTGAGTTTAATCGCATCAAGTAGCTGTAATTAGCACACGAACAGAACTCAGAAAAATTGATAAATTGAAATATTGATAAAAATTCGACTGATAATAATTGCTTTCGTTGTTAGTTGCGTATCTTTTGTACTAATTTTTTTTCTCTCAAAAATGTAACTGTATTCTCTAATCGATATCGCCCGCATATTTTCATTTAAAACCATTGCGCTTACTTCCCATGATTTTCCAATTCATTAGACAATTGTGCGTAATGTCTGAAATGCGTATTATCATTATAGATGGGCTGATGAGGTCGAATCTGTGGGTGTGGATGGTGGAAATCCGCGTCCATTTAAGCATCCCTTTGTCCAAGCATGTGCAATGTTTTTTGGAGAATTTTTGTGCTACGTTACATTCAAGGCTGTTTATTATAGTTTGCGCCGACGACGGGTAAGAATCAAAAATAACAAATTTATTTGATTAATTGAACAATTTCCAAAAAATGAATAGATATTGAAAATATGAGAAAAAATTGAACATTTTCCAAATACAAAAATTCCCATTTAGAACGGATCTGAAGACGAAAATAGCTTGACCAAAGGAAACCGAGACTTTAATCCATTGAAATTGTATATTCCCGCTATATGTGATATGGTTGGTGAGTAACGACGAACATAATCTAATTTTTTGTGTATGATTCATTTCGGACTTGTGAATTTCAGCAATTCATTACATTTTGTAATCATTACCACTATTTAATTGAAAAAAGTATTTAGAAGTTTCTTCCATTTCCATTAAAATTGTTAATTGTAATTGAAAAAGCTTTAAAACCTTTACGTAATGGTGATTACAAAATGAAAAAATTCCATTACTTTTTGTGGACAAGAACAACTAGAGTCTGCATCAGCTCATATAAAAGTAAAAGACAAGATGACTAGATGGCACGTACGACAAACAAAAAACAAATGTAATGGAAATTTTTAAATACAATTTCAATTACTTTAATGGAAATGGCTTCTTTTGAATTACAATTTCCATTACAAATGGTTATTCTTAATGAAAAACACCATTACATCTGAAATTTAAATGATTACTTTACAACTCTGATTCATTTTCAATTCAAATTTCAACGAATAATCTGTTCAACAAATTCGAACACATTCTACGAAACTGAATGACAAAGAAATGTATAAAAAGTGTGTTTTCTTGATGACTCACTATTTATTTATGTAGAAAAATTCGTGTTTTTCAAATTGGAACACATTTGTTCAGCAAAAAGTATGTACATCAACTAATTTTGTTTTGGTTTCATATTTTGATAGGCACATCACTGATGTATATCGGATTGACATTGACATATGCGTCGAGCTTCCAAATGTTTCGTGGTGCTGTCATCATTTTTGTGGCACTTCTCAGTGTGACATTTTTGCAGCGTCGTCTCGTGCCGCGCGAATGGGCCGGTATTTTCATCATTGCTTTGGGCTTGTCAATGGTTGGTGCGGCTGATATGTTAGCCACCAAAGACAGTCAACATACGAGAAACAACGTCATTACTGGTGACTTGTTGATTCTTATTGCTCAAATTATAACCGCCATTCAAATGGTTTACGAGGAAAAATTCGTTGCAGGAATGGACATTCCGGCATTGCAAGGTAAACAGCAAAAAATAATCGCATATCATCACAAGGGAAAAGTTTTAATTTTTCATTGTTTTTTTCAGCTGTTGGATTTGAAGGTATTTTCGGCTTTGCGACGATGGGAACTCTTTTGATACCATTCTACTTCATCACAGTTCCACCACCATTCACAGACAATCCAACTGACTCACTCGAAAATGTGATCGATGCTTTTTACCAAATTAAAAACAGTGCACAAATCCTCACCGCTATTCTTGGAACAGTCGTTTCAATTGCATTTTTCAATTTCGCGGGCATCAGCGTCACCAAAGAGATATCCGCTACAACACGGATGGTTTTAGATTCCGTTCGTACAGTGGTGATTTGGGTGTTCTCGCTGTATTTTAAGTGGCAGGACTTTCATGGCTTGCAATTGGCTGGATTTTTGGCTTTATTGTTTGGCATGTGCTTGTACAATGATATATTTATCCGCCAAACATATGGTCGTGTACGAGACTTTTTCGTTGGCCGTAGATATGGAAATGTAACTAATGAAAGAAACACCGATGATATTGTGAGTCGACCAGCTGACGATACCACAAATGCCTAAATTCTAAGGATTCCGAAGAAGTCTGATTCAAACTCGAATTTTTTGATTACGTATCTGTTTTACTAAATATTTGAAAATTTTAAAAGATTTTAGAAAAAAGTGTTTCAATTGAATGATTAGAGAAAAGAAAATCAATTAAAGGAGAACCGAAAGATGTATTGAATTTTGTTAAATTTGAAGACAATTTATGAAGATATATTGAATAAAATTTTATAGAACAATATTTATTCGATGGAGTATCCAACGTAGACCATTCTAATCGTTTCTGTACATTTCTTATGAATGAAATCTTTGACGATTGTAATCGTTCATCTTGGAAACGGCGCCCTAATCTATTTTTCAAAGGGTATAAAGTTGCACTCTTTGGCATGTTTTAAAGCATTCAACATCCGATTGAAGAGACAATTTCATTCGAAAAATTAATAAAACACAATTAAAGGTTTAGTTTTGAACTGCTTTTGATATAAAGAAGTATTTGAAATTGAAGTATTTCTGTAGAATTTATGAGCTGTTTTTTTGAAACGTGATTCGATGCACTTCAATTGATAAAAGTGGTCTGTAATCAATTGTATCCCTGTCCAACTGGAGGTCAACATGTTAATGCCCAATGATTGGACTTCAATGAAACGCCAGCTACTCAGCAAAAATCTGTCGGTGAGATAGCTTTTCAAAACATCGTCACATGAATAATATGAAAATTATGATTGAATTTGGCACAAAATTTACCGCAGATTTTTCTTTTATTGATTAATAATTTAGCAGCTGTAATAATAAATGATCGAAAATTGTATTTCTTAAAACATTATATCTGGTAATGTTGCGAAGAAAGTTCATTCCCCGTTTTACTACCCCGAGAACCTTCAATGCAATGGGAAGAGTATTTTTACTCTTTTTCAGAAAAATTTCTTTTAAATAAGGAGCTGATTCTGAATATAATAATTTGTGGACAAAACCATAAATTAAAACAGGAGGACGACCGACAAAATTCAGATTATTTATTTTATTCAAAATCGGAGAAGTTCTACTTAAAGATTACTTCCATAGATAAAGCGGATGCCCACGTTTCGAGCCATTTGAATTCTTTGTTCGTCCGATAACGTTCCATTTATATCTTTGACTTTGACTTTAGATATTTTCGATCAATCGATTTTATTTAAAACATGGCTTCTAATAACAGGGCAAAATTCAATTCGCCTCGTAACGTCATTAATAACCAAAGAAAACGTTTTTCTGACCAATTTTCTTCATCCAGAAGATTGCAATCTCGAGTAAGTCCGATTCTTGGTTTGTTATTTCAACGATTTCGAGAATTGAACTTAAATCCAATGTTTCTCAAGTTGCGCAACAGAAAATGATAAGAAACAGATGGATATGCGGGTCTGCTGTCAAGAAGAACCAGAAAAGTGATTTAATTTTTTGCCATACTAAGGGTATCATCCTCCGAAACTTGAGTTAATACAATAGCTTAGTGCAACAATGGTTATTGCGAAATTCAGACTGAAAAGATGAAAGTAAAATTTCATTTCCGATATCAACGGAGTTGAGAATTCGAACCCATGACCATAATTTGATAATGAAAATTCCATTTAAAGTTATATAACGCTTAAAAAAACCTCAAAAGTTCTACAAAATATTTCACCTTCAATTAAAATTACCAATGACAAAGATGAAGTGTGATTTATCATCATTTGTTGAAATAAATTCTTTCCGTTCTTCTGTTAATGCTTACGATAGTGATAATAATATATATAATCATAATGTGATTGAATGCATATTTCGTGAATTGAATTTTGACAAATTTTATTTTAACGTCGAGTATCTGCAATGTGTAATTGATTGATAATAAAACGAATTTAATAAAAAAGATTACACAGGGTAAATCATGATGTATTATTTATATCAAAAGGAGTAGCAGATGTACGAATTTATGAAACTCTATACGGAAATCGCGTTCTACCCAGTGAATGCTTATCAATTGCTGTTGTTTTCTTTGTTTCTTTTCTTATGTAATGAATTGCGATTGAGTAATAAAAACTGTATATAAGACGCGAAGCTCAGGAGAAGACTGCGTTCCAGTTGGTGAGTGGCTTTGGTGGCACCAGAAAGCAGCTAAAATGGGCAAATCTTTATTATTTTTTTCAATTGCATTGTGCACAGTTTGTTTATCAGAGCAAGTGGCGGTTATTGATTCAGGACCATCATTTGTTTACGGTTCTGGAGGAAATTTCCTCGTAAAAATTGATAGCGTCGATCAGCAAATGGTATATACGGCAAGCAAATTCGGCGAAATTCTTCAAAAAGTGTATTTGAATAAAGCATTTGGTTCACATTTCACAACAAGTAATATTGAAAATGGCTTTATTTTACACGGCACAAATCAAGATATCGAATTTAAAATCCTAGAAGATAGTGTAGAATTTACATTGCTCAAAGTGTCGACAACTTTGAAAAGTAATGCACAAGATAGTCACTGTGCTGAGCTGGCAACAGGCCGTTTGAATTGGTTTGGTGGACCTCAGATTTTCTATCAATACTGGCCAGTTGAAAAATTAAAGTTTGAAAACTATTCATATGTTCCAAAGAAAGAGGATAATGTCGGTGTTGCTGAAAGATATTGGTTAAATTCGAAAGGTGGTTTCATTTATGTTGACGATAAAGTGCCACTATTTTTGGATCAAAATGTGCATGGAAATACATTGTGTTTTGTCGTTAAAAATGAACTGCCTTACAATTCGAGACGATCATCTATTGAATTTGTTTATCACTTGGGCTTTGGACGTGATGCTCGGGGTGCTCAAAAGAAAGCAATCGAACGATTTTTGAAGAAACCGACCGGTGTTCCAGATCGACGCATGGTTGAGCACCCAATTTGGTCGACATGGGCGAGATATAAGGCACCAATAAATGAAAGTATTGTTGAAATATTTGCATCGGAAATCGAAAAGTACGGCTTTAATAATAGTCAGCTGGAAATTGACGATGATTGGGAGGTGTGCTACGGAGCGCTCACATTTAAAGAGAGCAAATTTCCAAATATGCGAAAACAAACAGATAATTTGAGAGCCCGTGGATTTAGAGTCACTCTTTGGGCGCATCCATTCATCAACAAGGGATGCGAGCCATGGTATTCTGAGGCTAAGGACAAAGGGTATATACTTTTAATATTTTAATTTACATTTCATAAAATATATGAATTAATCGTTTGCAAATGTTACGAATAGATATTTAGTTACAAATTATGAAGGAAACCCTGATACACAGTGGTGGAATAGCAAAAAAGGAGAAGCAGGTTTTGTTGATTTTACGAACCCCGAAGCCGCCAAATGGTACGTGAGCCGTTTGAAAAAATTACAAGAAGATGCTGGAATTGATAGCTACAAATTTGATTCGGGTGAAGCGAACTATCCTCCATTGGTATGTCATTTTGATTTTTCAACTTTTGGAATACTTTTTTATCATTTCAAAATGTATTTTACTTGAACAAATAAAAAACGATCGCAGGATTCGAAACTGAATGCTGATCCAGATGAACATCCACTTGCAATCACGAAGGCATATGTTCGTTCTGTGAGCACCTTTGGTCCGATAGTTGAAGTGCGTGTGGGTCAAGGAACACAAGACGTGCCCATTTTCACTCGATTACTCGACAAAGATACCGATTGGACATTCCGAAATGGTCTCCCAACTTTGATCACTAGTTTACTTCAAATGAATATCGTTGGCTATGGCTTCATTTTGCCAGATATGATCGGTGTGTAGCGAATTATTGACAAAAAGTGATCGACTTCATCTAATTATTTGAAACACTCATTTGTATTTGCAGGTGGAAATGGATACAATAACAACTTCCCATCCGAAGAAATATTCCTTCGATGGCTTCAAGCAAATGTGTTTATGCCTAGCTTACAATTTTCATATGTGCCATGGGATTTTTCGGAGAAAGCTATTGAAATTAGTAAAAAATTCACAAAACTCCATGCTGATTACACGGATGAGATAATGTCCGCATTTGAAAAAGCTGTCAAAACGGGCGAACCAGTGAATGCACCGATTTGGTGGATCGATTCACATGATCAAGTTGCTATGGCCATAAATGACGGTATGCTCAATTATAAATTGCTATCTAAAAAACTTTCAAATAACTTTCAAATTGGATTTGCTACAGAGTTTTTGCTGGGTAATAAAATCCTGTCGGCGCCAGTGATAAGTAAAGGTGCTGATACGCGTGATGTTTACTTACCAAAAGGTAATTGGTATGATCCAAATCAAAACAAAACGTATCAAGGACCCATTTGGCTGATGGAGTATCCAGCTCCAATAGATGTGCTGCCGTACTTCATTCTTAAAACTTGAACCAATAAAAACCGGGGTATGAATTGATTTGTTGCCCCTTTTATTGCATCGCTGTTCAAGTGCAACAAATATCAATATTGATTTTCAATGGTGAAGATATTTACTTGATCGTCTAATATTTTTGTTTGTTTGTTATTTTGAAATTTTCAATCAAATAAATGAAGTATTTTTGCATGAACAATTCGTTTGAATCAATACTTATTACGCAATTGATATTTTATGGAGGATTTATATATTTTTTTTCTATCAAAAGATAAGAAAAATCCAGTCGAAATTCTAAGACTGAGTCATTGATTGAACGCAAGAATATTTTCGGTATAACGTGATTCGTTTTCTTTGTACCTGTAAAATTTCCAGTTCGATTGAGTAGCCAGTCGGCTTATTTGGCACATTGTGTCTGACTTTGTCTGGCTAACTAAGATTGAGCTCGAACAAAATGACAACAACAATCAATCACAGCCAAGAGGACCGTGCTATTTGAGACATTTTAATCATATCTATTCTCCAGCGCCATATATTGGGCAATAGTATTGATGTGATATTTTAATCGTTTCAATGACTCATTTGTTTTTATTATTTGTGTCAATAAAAATTTTGTTCGTATTACAATGGATCTAAATTGAGTTCACCCAGGTAAAATAAGATGGCGCGATCAATTGGCATGCTCTCGAATAGCTGTCCAATCCCATACAAGCACGGTCCGCTTGATCACAGCAATAGTCAATCTTCAGTCAAAATGACTCAAATTAATCGGATGACTAAAATGTAACAGAAACTGGCCATCCAACTCCATACAAAATCGAAAATTATTCATGAATAATCGTATGCTATTTATAACAGTTGGACTTTTAATCACGTTGAAGCCATAGCCAACGATTTTCACAGGAAAATTTATAATTCCTGAACTCCAAAAACTGCTAGTAAAACTTCAACATTGCATACTAATCAGGAGAACAAGAATTATAATGAATAAAAGTAAACGTGAATAGCTTTGTAGCTTAAGTTGCTATAATGAGCAAAGGAGTCGTTAAACTTATCAGATATTTTATATCGATAAATGTCGATATGTTTATTAACATATATGGTAATCCGATTACCTTGTCGATTATCAGTGCAAACTTATGTTTCCATTGACACGTGTTCAACTGGATTAAATGAGTATGTTGATCTCTTTGTTTTCTTATTCAATCGTATTTCGGTCATCAACAGAATGATTCTGTGATGATATCAACAAGGTGAAATGCAGAAATACCAGATATGGACAAATTTGAAGAACAAATCCAGCAAGAAACTTTTTGGCATGGCAAAATATGATTTTCAAATTGATCTATTGAAAACAAACTTTTCAGAGCTTAACTTAATCAAAAGATGGTATTGTATCTCACGAGGTTTTCCCGGAAAAACATTTGTCATCATTATTATATGTTACGTTCCAATTCTCTCGTTTTCAGGAAACAGTCAAAAATTTCCTCCAAATCCAAATTCTCCGGCTTTTCTGACACATTCTTTAAAAGACGAAAAAGAATTATAAAAATGGATGAAAGATAAAGGATTTGATGGCTTGTTATAAACAATAAATAACGCGGGTCGTTCGTGTGCAATATTCCAGACTGTGTTCTGATCCATGTAGAATTGTATAAAAAGGAGGAATGTGGCGATGAAACTATAAAAAAATATTTGGAAATGTTGCGAATCGGTGCGAATTGGAAAGTTAAAATTTATATTATTAAAAATATATCATTCATCAGTATATGGTATTTTAATCGCGAAAGACTGTTTCGATTCCCTCTGCTATGAATAAAATTATGTTTCGCTTAATCAAACTGAGGTGTGTCCATATAAAACGAGAAGGTTTGTAGCCACATGAGTTTCAGTTGCTGTTGGATGGCTTTGATGGTAGTTCGAAGCCACACAAAAATCGAAATGGACAAACTTGTATTAATCTTATTAATTTTGCTGTGCGCGTTTTCGTTCTCAAACCAATCAGCAATCAATTCGGGGTTTTCATTCGTGCACAAGTCTCGGACTGATTTTTATTTAACAATTGACAAAATCGACCAAGAAACAGTGTATACAGCGAATAGATTTGGAAAAGTCGCACAAGAAGTGCATATGATTGATATGCATCATACCAATTTCAGTAGAACTTATACTCGAAATGGATTCATTCTGCATGGCCTGGGACAAGATATCGAGTTCAACATTCTCGAAGATAGTGTTGATTTTACATTGGTCAAAGTGTCATCATCCTTAAAGGCCTATGATCGAGCCACTCATTGTGTGGTTTTGGGAACTGGCCATATGAATTGGTTTGGTGGCCCCGAATACTATAATCAACAATGGCCAATTGAAAAAATTCGATTGGACGATTATCCGTACATAACAAAAGCACAGGATAATGTCGGTGTTGCTGAAAGATATTGGTTAAATTCGAAAGGTGGTTTCATTTATGTTGACGATAAAGTGCCACTATTTTTGGATCAAAATGTGCATGGAAATACATTGTGTTTTGTTGCAAAAAATGAACTGCCTTACAATGTGAGACGAACATCAGTCGATTTTGTTTATTACTTGGGCGTTGGACGTGACGCTCGGGAAGCTCATAGAATTGCTATCAAACGTTTTTTGAAAAAGCCGAAAGCAGTCGCAGATCGACGCATGGTTGAGCACCCAATTTGGTCGACATGGGCGAGATATAAATCGAATATTGATGAAGATACCGTTGAAGTCTTTGCATCGGAAATCGAAAATTACGGCTTTAACAATAGTCAGCTGGAAATTGACGATGATTGGGAGGTGTGCTACGGAGCGCTCACATTTAAAGATCGCGAATTTCCAAATATTCGAAAACAAACAGATAATTTGAGAGCCCGTGGATTTAGAGTCACTCTTTGGGCGCATCCATTCATTAACAAGGGATGTGAGCCATGGTATTCTGAGGCCAAGAATAAAGGGTAAAGATTTCTTGCGAAATTCAATTTTTTATTCATTTTTTTCGGAATATTAATGTCGAAAAAATTTATCTATTGAAAAAATAGTTACTTGATTACGAACCACTATGGGAATGCGGATACGAATTGGTGGAATAGTCAGATGGGCGAAGCGTCTCATATTGACTTTACGAATCCCAAAGCCGCCAAATGGTACGTTAGCCGTTTGAAAAAGCTACAAAATGATGCCGGAATTGATGGTTACAAGTTTGATGCGGGCGAAGCGAGCTGGACCCCATCGGTAGGTTATTTCTAATATTTGTTACTGACACAAAGCATTTTCAATGAATTTCGATTCATTCTAGGATCCAAAATTGAATACTGCTTTAGAGGATCATCCGCTAGCACTAACTAAAGCATACATTCGCACTGTAAGCACATTTGGGCCAATGGTAGAGGTTCGTTCAGGTCAAGGAACTCAAGATTTGCCTATATTTGTGCGTTTCCTTGACAAAGATTCCAATTGGAATTTTAGTAATGGTCTCCCTACTTTGATCACAAGTTTGCTTCAAATGAACATCGTTGGCTATGGTTTCATTTTGCCAGACATGATCGGTGTGTAGCCAACTGTATAGTGTCTATTGTGAAATTGAATTAACTTAATTCCCTTTAATTCAAAAGGTGGAAATGGTTATGTCACCTATCCTTCGGAGGAACTTTTTATTCGATGGCTTCAAGCAAATGTGTTTATGCCTAGCTTACAATTTTCGTATGTCCCTTGGGACTTTTCGAACAAAGCAAGTGAAATTAGTAGGAAGTTCATAGAACTCCATGCTACCTATGCAGATGAGATCATGAGAGCATTTCAAAATGCGGTCAACAATGGTGAACCAGTAAATGCCCCTATTTGGTGGATCGATCCACTCGACGAAACTGCATTGGGGATAGATGATGGTAGGTTGACTTTAGGTTGAATATTTATTATCTTTTATTGCTTTGATTAGAAACAATTGCCCTTGATTGAATTTTTCACCTTTTATTCTAGAATTCCTGCTAGGAGATCGAATTTTATCGGCACCAGTCGTAAAAAAAGGTGCTATCACGCGCGATATATATTTGCCAAGAGGTAATTGGTATGACCCTAACCAAAGTAGCAAGTATATTGGACCCATTTGGCTGATGGCATATCCGGCTCCAATAGATGTTCTGCCGTACTTCATTCTCCATATTTAATAATGAAAACAGTAGAATTTTATTTCAATTTGAAAATTTAAGACAAAATTAATTCGAACCAAGAATCACCAAGTCTGAATAACTATTTTATTTCCATTCAGTTATTCTAGTTCGACCGTTTTCAAAATTTTGTCTTGAATCTGGTCCTATTTTCGTGCCAAAATGCAATTGGTATCGAGACTTTTCGATCCTAAGTAAAAAATATACAAACAAGAAGTTTGTTAACATTGTATGACATCTGATTTAAATAGACGAGATTACTTCTGCAAAGGTAAAATCAAGGCAAGTATTGTTCTCTATGGAAAAGTCATCAAACATCCTTTAAAAATGTTTTTGACTTTGTCATTATTGGTATATGATCGGTGAAAGTCGTTCAACATTCAGGCTAACCACCGATGCAACAGTCAACATCATTAATGTCAATAATTGCTCAACCTTATTTCGAATTGATCGAAAGGAATGTGAAATTTTCAGAATCTGTATTTTTATTTAATTAAATGGGATTTATTTTTTCAATTAGCCGAAATAAAGCCGACAACACATATTTGTGTTCATTCATAATATATGCTTGAGTGTAAGTACAATTGTGATTGTAAATGAAATTAATTTTATTTCTGCTCTCTTTCTCTCGCGGCAATTTCTGTAAACGGCAGTGAAAAGTGGTATGTGAAGACGAAGTGTCATTTTAAAAATATGAATGAGTATATAAAATCAAACGCGTGAGCAAAAAATCATGTGTTGGTATTTGTATTTTAGCGTCATACATTCACGTTCACTATTAAAGAGCCGTACAACACGTTTTGACGTGTATATTTATGTATGCATCTGTGCTACAGTTGGCGTCATATATGCACTCACCGCTCAAATTCAAGGGGTGTCCAAATCACTTACAGCTCCTCGAATTGTGCAATCTCCTGCGATTTATAATAGCCAGTTTGAAAAAATTCCAAATAATGTATCAAAAGAAACTGAAGAAGAAATAAATGGAAGAAGAAGAAAACATGATAATAGAAGTAGTAAGAAAAGATATCACCTGGATCCAGTCTGTGGCTCGGATGGTGAAACTTATCAAAACATTGACATACTCAACTGCGCACGAAAAAAAAAGTTGGCTATCGCAAAAATTTACAATTCAAACGTGAGGGGGACTGCTGGGTATTTGAAAGATACGGAGTGGAGCCATGTACAATATTTTGTGTGAGAAAATTACGAATCGACACCATTTCGAGAAAAAATAGAATACCATTGTATTTTTGTTTAAATTTCCTTCCTAATAAAAAGATTTTGATGATACTTTCTGCTCTTGGTCTTGAACTTGTACAAATACTGAAGATGTGGCGAACGAGCAGTCTGAAAAAGGACGAATCGATTTCAAAAATTATGACGGCATAAATTGAACGAGACTTTATTCATTAAGTACGCATAAGCCCAAACGATTTCATGTGTTATTTGCACAGCCAAAATCAAGATAAATCAGCTACAGTGAAAGAAAATCGTTTATTTACACCGCCAAATAATTGTTGCAGTTTTATTCAGAACTACTAAAAATAATGCTTGATTTATACAATTAACACTATTGATATCTTCTTAAAGCTAAGTGCCGTCAGGAAACTGCAGTTTCAGCTAATTCAATTTGGTGGGTTTAGTGATTATTAAAGTTTGTCCCAGTTTGTCACTGAAATGAAAAAAACTGCTCTTAACTTACGTTTTTGCGAATCATCAAATAACAAAGAATGATTATAATAAAAATGTAAATAGCGTAGTGTCTACATGTTTGTCACTGTTAAATGAATAGAAATTACGTTACAATGAGCGTTTACGGAAAATAAATGAGACTATTGAATTCACTACAGCTATTTCGTAATTTCTGTGCTTGAATTCAAGCGTCAAATTATTGATTTTCTGACGAATTGTATGCAACAATGGGGCGCATAATTTTTAATACCGGTAACGTTTCTAATCCACTTCCGGAATTGTGGTATATACACAAATGAAGTAGCATATCTTGGATCACACTCCATACCCTGCATCACAATGCCGATGAGGATTGTAAACGGTCCCCCTGAGTCCGCAAAACAAGCTAAAAAACGAACAAACTAATAATTTTGAAATAAAAAATAGAATTGTATTTATTTTTGTACTTGTAGCTTTTCGATCTTGATCTCTTGCACAAATCCTGTTCGCGTTTTGTCGTTCGAGATTGCATTTATCAGTAATTCTAATTGAAAGTTCAGCTCTCCTTAGATATCCATTCTGTGCTTCTTAAAAATCTGTTTGCCCATAACCAGATACTGCATCTCTATAATTTCCAGTTAAGTCAAAATTCTCGTCCGGTAATTTAATCTTGTCGATCGTTTCTTGATTCAATTTTAGCTCACTTTTAAATAAATATAGTCGTTGTCTTCGTGTGCGTTGTAACGATGTACTTCTTTGATTTCGATTGAGGTGCCCCACCAGGTACTGTAGTCCACCCCCGCTCTTACGAATAGTTTCGGCTTGTTATATGTGCAATGTTCTGCTGTAAGAATCCATTTTTCTCAAAAAAAAAACACCGCCGCATATGTGAACATCTGTAAACCAAATAGAACCTGGCATATTCAGTGATGCCTGCCATCGGTTATTACTTTTCCGCACACACCACTGTGTGTAGTAAAAGTATTGCGATCGGTCCAAAAAATTCAAAACGCCCGGCATAAGTTTTTTATGCGTTTTGAACCAAGAAAAAACGATTGCAACCATTTCCGGAGCAATTTTTTATCCTTATGTGGTACGTTGTCCGTTGTACGTTGTCCGTTTCGTTGTACGTTGTCCGTTGTACGTTGTACGTTGTACGATAACTCAAAAAATTGATTTTAGAATTGATAAAAAATTTACACACGCATTCAACTTTTTTAGGAATAGAAATCTATTAATTTTCAGCCTAATCGGATAATTTTATCGGGTAGTGGAGTGGAATAAAAAAATGGGCTGTTTTTCAATATAATTAAGAAACATTTGTATGGGGACTATGTCTAATTCGCATTGTATCATGCAAAATTTAAAGTCATTCCAATAAGATTCAGGACTACCTCCCCTGTAAAATTTTCGATTTTCGGAGTCTTTGGAGTCTTTTCGGGGTCAAAACTATAAAATTGTATGGCGGCTATCTTAAGTTCACATTGTTTCCTATTGAAACTGTCAGAATATTATTTTCTATGTATTTCAAGTCATTCTGATGAGATTTAAGACTACCTCCCTCACAAAATTTTCAATTTTCGGGGTCAAAATTAAAATTTTGTCATTAAATTGTATGAAGTATTTGTGATTTTCTAATCTGTGTTTTTTCATCAATTCGAATGCTCATTAACTTTTTAACGAGAGTTATACATAACATAAATGTAGAACCATATATATCGTTGGCCTGAATTGAAAGTTCACATCAAAGTGAACTTATTCGTAATTGTTATTACCAATTCAAAAATAGAGAACGTTGAAATAAAAATTAGGAACTGAGATGTTCATTCGTTTTTTTTTATTAAAATTTAAAATTAAATCACATGATGTGTAATGACTCGAAATTCGATCTCATCGTAATGACTTTAAATGTTCTGTGATTTATTCTCAAAGTTGCATGATGATAAGATAAGAAATAAACATAAATCCAATACAAATGCGTAGCAATCAATGAAAAACCGCGTTAGCCCGAACAATTTCGGGAAATGTGCGGAAAAGTTACTTTTACGTACGTAAGACCATTTATTTTTAATACTGTCGAGGTATCCGTTCACAATCCCCAGTACACTTGTCGCACAAAATGTATTAAATATTAGATTTAAAAAAAAGAATTTCCTAGCAATCAGGAAACTGAACATTTTTGTTATAATTTTTAACGTGAAGTCAAGTGTATAGTTACTGAAACTCAATTGATTTGTTCATTCTAAGGAACCTACTTAAATGCCCAAAATCATATGACATGTGACTGGCACAGTTGCCTGCTGTTCTATAGGATGTAGCAACAAAGTAGCATTGCAATAGCGCTAATTTTGTTGATGTTTTGCATAGTAGCTGCGGTGAAATATGTAACGTATTAAAATAATGTATACAAAGTAACAACATTTTATATAAGCGACACAATAGACCATAGACAATATGAAAGAGGTTTGTGATTAACGCAACATTTAAAATAACACAAATATACTCGCCTCTCCATCTCAACGTTTTATATGTTAAGTGCGTGTTTTATGAATAAAAATAATTTTATGGTTGCAGAAAAAAACACCTTTTTAAAATTCCTTTTTTAAACAATTGATTTGAAATTTCAGATAAAAGCACTGAAAAATGTTATTCATTTAGATATTTACCTCTGGTGATACGAAATCTCAGCTGTTTGTATTTGTCAGGCTAAACGATTCACGAATAAAAAAAAATATTTCTCTCGATTCGATAATATTTGTTTATGGACAAATTTGCATAAAACCTAATAAAAATAATGCTGGCAATGCTAAATTTGTATCAGTTATAAATCGAGAATTCTACTAAACATCTTGAGTCTTCGGTGTTGTCTCGAATTTATTTATAAATGATAAATCAAAACATGACGATCTTTAGCGTGTGAAATGGCAATGGCCTATATTTAAGTAAGGAAGCTCCACAGTAAATGAACCTTCAAACATAAATATCGACGTAGCTGATTTTCAACCGACACCTTTTTAAGTGTTTGCATTCGGTTCAGTTCATGCTAAATGTCAAAACAGAAATAAGAAGAAGCCAATGGAAGAACAAAGATATGTCAAACGCTTGCATACAATCATTGGATGAATTTATTGTGGAAGATGGTCCAATTGGAGTACTTGTGTGAGTTCATTTTAAAAACAGGAAACCATATGCACCAGATGAATGAGTCATTGCGCGTCAAACTAGCTGTTTACTCTCACCAAAGTGCGTACTTTGTAATGGTGTTGGTGTGTGATTTGTTTATTTGAAACAAATTTTGTTGATTTTTTTTTAAAAAAAGATTCAAAAGAAAATTGCTACGCACATTTCTTATTCAATATAGAAATATTGCGTGATAGAAAAAGATTTCAAATCTATCGATTCCCATATGATATGATTTAATTGAACAAATGAATACACCCAAAATGAACCGCTCTGAATGCATCGCCTTGAGCCGAAACTATGAATTCTCTCCCATTCACATATACAGACCCATTGAACAGTAATAATATGCGTGCGTGATAGAGATTACATCGGGTAAGACTTGATTCGAAAACTCTCTTCAACATTCACTCACTCACACAAACATCGGAGCAGCACGAACAATACGAAAGCCACCATACGAAAGTCATACGTACGCGAACATAAAACATTTTGCGTCCGCCCAAAACGACACACAGAAGGCGAACTACATATTATAAACTCTCTCGCTCTCGACACAAAAACTGGCAGACATATTCTTTTCGTTTTTCTTTTCCTTTTTTTAGTTAGTTCAAATTGATTTCGAGTGTGTAAAATATAATTTGGATTGTGAAAAATGAGTCTTCAATTTGAAGCGACATTTGAAAACCAAAATTGATTATTCAAAAGCTCGAATATGTAGCGAGATTGCTGAATAATCAATTCACCACAAGGAACAAGGAAAATTGTGTGTGGAACAAATATATATATATATATGGAAAAAAATTGAATAAGAAGAAGTGTTTTATAAAGAACGAGTATCGAAACTAAAGATATACTTTAATCGAACTTCATTGTTTGAATCGATGAAAAAATGTGCATAGTTCAAGTGTTTTGTGTGAGAATTTGTGGTTTCGCCGAAAAAGTGGCATAAAACCCCTAAACCTTACTTTTCGGGTGAAGAAGAGAATAAAAATACCTTCGACGGAGAGCTGAATATCGTATATGCACTGTGGGATAAGGAAAGATTGATCATAAACACGCCGAAACTTATGAAGTGTATGTATTTTGTATGCAAAACTAAATGAATTGCCCTATTATAAGTGGGAATGACATACAAGAGACGCTCAAGAAACAATACGACACAGCGAAAGAAAAAAAAATCGATGTGTATTCTTTCGAATCAAAGATAAAATGCTGCAAGAGACAAGTCAAAGTGCAATGTCGATTTTTAACGTAGCGTGAGGTCGATTATTTAATAATGCGAAAATCTCAAAACTCATAAATTTCAACTGTTTGCCAAATGGTCTCTAATTTGGGTAAAAACCCATAATACGTTGTGCAATGATTTTGTCAAATCCATTAGGAGTTACTTGACGCGAATGATTTTCGTCGACCATTTTATTATATTCAATACGACACTTCACATCGGCCTATCTAATTACGGCTCAAGATTTATCGTGCACGAATACATGCTGGGCTGATTTGTGTGTTCAGTTTGATTCATAAAAAAGAGAACAGTAAAGGGATAAACCGAGCGACAAATTAAAACATAACGCATTTTCAAGTGTATCGAATATATTTCTCGCTCTCGTGCATACACACGCACACCTACTGTATTCCATGAAAAATGCGTCATGTAAATACACACGCTTCGATTTTGTGCATGGCCGTTGCTTCTTTTTTCACTGTATTCCATCGTATTGATGTGTATTTCCATGTTTTCGGCTATTTGATGTGTGTCGAAATCATGTAAACATTGCATTGAATTACCGAAGTAAAAAATCAACGAAAAATCTATGTACATCTTCAATAAAGTGAAAAGACCAGTAGTATGAGATGAATGCTCATAGAAAAAATGTTAAGAATGAATATTGAAATTTATAGAAATACAATGTCTCAAAATTTTTTCGTGAAGCACTTGAATGGTAGGCAAAAGTCATAACTATTTATTTGGCTAGTTACGTATTACCAACTCACGAAAACGCCATTAATGGATACAATTTCCGTTCGTATCACACAATTCTTATTTTCAACCATTTTTCATTGTCATTATTCTTTGCGTGTGTATGGTTTTTTTCAGTAAAGTTGTTCTCCTTCTTCCATGGCAGCCAGCAGCCAGTTTATTCCAAGAGAAAAACAGAATCATTTTAAAAATTGTCTGTGATAAAGCGAAGATTGCGAATTGATGAAAGTACAAAATCGAATAAAGAAGTCAGAAGATAACAAAAATGAAAAAAAAAACAAAAAGATAAAACACAATATTAGCGAACTATAATTTTGTTGGATTGTTTTAGTTTTTGTTATCTTTAAATTCCATATTCATCCCTCAATAAGAACTTATGTTAATTCCAACAAATTTGAATTAATTGCGATTCAATCCGGGCTTTAATTGCTGAACGAAAATCAGAAAACATGACGTTTAAATCGCGATCTCCATCATTTTCGTACAAAATTATGCCGAAAAACGGTTCATTTTCTTGGTTGTTTTTTTCTTTTGTTACGTTCTTAAATATTAATTTCCCGCGATGAGTTGACGAAGTACCAAGCGATAGATCTAATCCTAAACTTTCTTGAAAGACGTCACTTGTGTGTTGATCTTTTTGCTTTGCTCTACTTGCACTCATTAAAAACTTTTCTATGTGTCGTATTGGGATTCATGCGAGAAAAGTTCTCTCTTGCGTTTGTTTCGCGCGCGCCCAGCATTCGAAGTATAGGTTTAGCAATATACTTGCAGTGCCGGCGAAATATCACGTAAACAACCGACACAATTAAAAATGAGAGCAACAAAGGTACAGTGTTGGTACAAAAAGCACATAATTTGTTGAAATAATTACATTAAATGCTATCATTTTTGAGTGATTTGTATTTATTCATCATTATCGTTGCTTGCTTGAGCTATATGCGGTTCATAAACCGTTTCACTTCATATCTCATCCCATCTCATCAGCGATCGCGTATTCACACATACGCCACGCAATGTGGAACATTGTTTGAAGTGGTTCTTGAAGCAATCTAAACGGTTGAAAATGTAAAAAATCATTGTATCGATGCGAATACTACAGTAATCTACACCGTTCTATTGTTCGGTTCGTTTGTTGCTATTTATTAGCGCATCTGAATGTGCTTTCCGCCGTTCATTGTACTTACATTCAAACTGACATAACATGCATATGCGGAGCCAGATCCAATATCGTCTCTTCAATAATAAGCAAAGTTGAAGCATCAATCTATTTGCGTTGGCAGAAGAAATTGTGAAGGTTGATATCAAGATGGTATTGAGTTAAATAGAGAGAAATAAAACGATGATGAATAGACGCAAGAATTGAGTCACGATTTACATGACGGAAGAATGGTGTATGCGAACAGTGGCACATAGTAAGGGTTATTTTTAAGATACATTCAATGCGTAAGCAAAACGAAAAAATCCCCCCTATAATTGTGCTGATAAACGTCTTCAATCACTTTGTGTGATATTTGTTGGCAAGTGTGCTACTTATCTACTATTTGCTCACACACTACTCTTATTTCGATCCCGCTTCTCAATTTGGAAAATCTGGAAAAATGTCCTCTGCCATTATTTTCTGTAGCAATTTAATTGCATTATTTCGTCAATAGCGACGAATCCCATATAATAAAAGCCCATGTTATTCCATTCAATTCGAATATTTTGAATCAAATGTCGGACAAAAATAAGAAGCAAATTAAGTGTAGCCAGTTAAAACTGGAGCTGTTGCACCCGATATATTCTAATTCTCTCAAATAAAATGACGCATGCTACGTCTACCTTCGCCAGTTGCTTGGCACTTTATTCGCGGCATTCTATTACAAAAATTGAAGAAATACTCGGTTAACTGTCTGTTTGATTGTGATCGTGTATCGAGTCGGCCGGCATTTGCTTTATGCCAATGAATCGATGTATGTGTATGTGACGCGCGCGCTTGTGTATAAACTTATGCAAGTGGAAGGGGTCCCGTTGATTTCTTTCTTTGTTACAACAACTACATTTGTATCTCATAGAAATGGCTTTTTTAACCGATTCGACACAAAACCAACCATTTTTTTTTCCAGTTTAAAAATAAAAATATTGACGAGAATGATTGTTTGTCAGAAAAAATCCGATTTGCAACGGTTCGGACGCTGTTTAATAATAGTGAACAATAATAATAATATTGCCAATTGAAATGAATTCATCATTGGTTATTTATTGCGTCCATGAAACATATTCATGTGTCACTTTGCACTGTTATATATAATAAATACCTATTTTCTGATGCTAAAATTGCGATTTTTTTCATGTGTACTTTCCCTCAAACAAATTCAAAAAACGGAGGAAACATGAATATGTAACCGGTTTTGTGCAACACCAAGCTGTTATTTCTCTCTCCTTTCGACTGTATTATGAAATCGATTCAAACAAAAAATAATAAAGATCGTTGTATTTGTGTTAATGTCGTTGTGTGTCACACTGCTTCAATTTTCGCCAGTTTGTGGGCCTCTTCTAAATTGCTGTTGATTCATGTTCAACAAAAAATATTTGTAGAACAGTCATTAAGTGAAATTATTGCGATTTATTCGGTGATTTCACCGAATTTCCCCGAGGCCATCGAAAAGCAGCCATTTCAGCATTGAAATTATTGCAAATTAAGTCGAAATTTGTTGAAAGAAACAATAAACATGAAATTCGAAGCATTATTCTCAGCATTTGTCTGGAAATGTTGGTTTCTTGCCATTCCCCGAGCGTTCAAATTTGGCCACAAACAGCTGCAACTGTGTGCTGGCTTCATATTCATAATATCTAAATACTTGTGTGTATGTGTGTGTGTTTTGGTTGAAAAGTTTGAGCTGTGTGGCACATTCACAGGCGAAAACATTACTTACCGAGCGAGAGAGTTCAACCAAACAACTGACTGTTATTCCATTAACTACACACAATTGAAAAAAGGTTCATTCACTCAAAAAAATTAAGCCATTTACAATCCATCACGCACAATGGATATGGTCGTTGTAGTATTGTGCGCACTGGAACTTATCAATGCAGTACTTTTTGCTACAACAAAAGACATACCAATAACGCAACACTTGGAAATAATGTTAATGTAGCAACTGGCGTAACATGTTCTTTTGTATGGCAGTGTTTTTTCGCAATTATATTTCACATATAATTATCATTTCTTCGAAATCGTCTTTGGGCCGCACATACTCCAAGCAAATCTCCGCTTAATTGCGAACTCAATGGCTCTGTATGACAATTTTATTCGAATTTGGCGTGCGACTATTCAAACACTCCGAAAGCATTGTTAAGCAGATATACGACATTATCTTATCACATTTCAAATTTTATCAGATTTCCATTTTTGTATGTGAACAAGTGCTAACTACGTTCTCCTTCTAATCACTTGAATTTTCTGACTTTATTCACAAAAATGAAAATCACTTTCGCTAATTACTGACATCAATGGCACACAGCCATAGAACTCGAGTTTTGTTTTGATCCCTTTGAAGTGCCTCAGAAATGTGCGTACATAATTATTCGTCGCCGCAATGGCATTTGAAGAACATCTGAATTTGCGCACGGTAAAATAATCATCTTTCTAAAGCAAAAAAGAAACAAGCAATATGGTCGATTATATAAACTGAAACCTATCGACCGTAGGTAGAAGACCTCCTCGTTCAGAATAATGGCATTTTGCACCAAATGACGGAACAGATAAACGTCGATAGTGCGAGTACTTCTGTAGTATATTTCACATTTGACAACGCCAAACTGTACCCATGAATTTGCATGTGTGCTTGTGTGTAAGGAGAGCCCGCATGCATATGGCTTTTAATCGATCGATTGGACCAGAGACATTGAATAAATTCGCAAAATGTCGGCTCACGACTCAACATGAGATCTGGAATATTTGGTGTTAATCTTTTGACTGTCGTTCGTATACATTTTACCTGTTTGAAAAAGCACTTTAGATGAGACACCTATCGATTTATCGATGCAAAACTGGCAAATGTTTGTTTGTGTGTGCTCTCATCATCTTCTTTTATGTCTTAATCGTCTATGAGTCATGTAAATATCAGCATGAATAAATCACACAAAGGATCTCTCTCACTCATTGGTCTCAATGGGACCATCTCATGCAACGATAACTTCACTTTCGCACACACACACACACACACACACACACACACACACACACACACACACACACACACACACACACACACACACACACACACACACACACACACACACACACACACACACACACACACACACACACACACACCAAAGCTACAAACGAATTGCGAAATAGTACGGGATGATGAAAATAATACGCTGAGAAATAAATATTTCCGTTTTCTTTGGTATTGGCACCAGTTGTCTTGAATGTGTTAAGCCGTTGAATGTTTTGCCCTCTTCTCATAGTTTTTAAATGTATTTTATTTTCATCGTTGATGCATTTGCTCCGTAAACATATAAACGAGAAGGAATAAATAATAAAGAGGGAATTTGAGCCAGTCGATTGTTATGATCGAATGAACGACAGCCGTTGAATATAGGCGATACGAATACAAAGCAGGCTATTAATGTACTTAAGTTACAAAAGGTGTTTCGCACAACTGTGAGTAGATAATTATGGCGAAAAAAGCATTCAAAAGAAATGAAATGAAATGTTTCTCTCTCTTTCATTGGCGCATGTGTGTGTATGTTTGTTCGTGTGTGTAGATGAATTATTGGACATTTGTTAGTTTCCTTCACTTGTGCATGTTTAAGCGTGTTTTTGCATGCACAATCCAACAAAACGCAAGTTTTCGCCAAAAACTCGATAGCAGAGAGAAAAAATCCAATGATGAAACGAAAAAGACCGTTTTCATCGAGCAAATATTATTCTCACCGACATCGAAACCATACAAAAATGACTTAATAAATTTGTGTGCAAAAGCAAAGCAATTTAAGCAATAACAGAATGTTACCGGCTTGTGTCATAGTTTGCCATTAATTAATACCAGCAATGAACCAACAGCGGAAGCAACAGTCAGCGTTGAACGGTGCTAATTATTTTGTTTGTTTGTTTCTTTCTTTTCATATTCTATTGTTTGCAGTCGGTGTGCCAAAGAAAATAGTTCAACAAACGCAGAGTCCAAGTAAAGAGTGAAGGAGCAAAAGACCGTGCGAAAAATATCTACGAACAGAAAGGTCATATAAAATTTGAAGCCCATTGAACAGAATCAAGCAAATTGACCTTATCCGACCGATAAGCAAGTGCAAAAAAAGTCGAAGAAGCAAAGGGTTGAATGGGAAGTCGAAACACTTTTCATTGTTTTCAACGCGAATCAATAGAACTGGCAATGTGTGAACGTTGTAATGCAAGCATTTCGTGAAGACAGCCACAAATAACAGTGAATAAAAAGAATTACACAAGAGAAAGATAGATAGAGAAAGAGAGAGAAAAAAAGCACGAGGAAAAAAAGAAGAAAACACAGAAGCAGAAATCGTTTAGTGTTTGCATTTTATTTTTCGCAAGAAAAAAAGAAAAAATACCAAAAAGTAGCAACAGTGATGGCGTCTTATATTAACAGTTGGACAATAATACGATAAAATTTACAGTGTCGGCTTTCGATGGTTGCTGTGCGTGTGCTATTGTGTGTGTGCCGTTTCTATCTATGTGTGTGGGGCATTAGTTTATATGTGTGATCTTGTGGCGCTGCAAATTTGATTTTAGCCACATTTCTTCTTCAACAACAGAATCAACAGAATTTTTGTACGCGTTTCGGGCCGTTGCCTTGGACACCGTGAGATAAATCAGCCGAAAATCTTGATCGTGCAAGCCGAATTCACCGAGTGATTTCCTCAAATCTGTATATATACAGATAAAATACCCATCGGCACGACGAATATATACCGCGATCGAGATATGAGTCGACAAACAAGGTAATTACCATTTTCACACTATTGAAAAAATTCCTTCATTGATCTATATTTCGAAATGTTTGCATATATATTTTTATTTTGCTCTATTGCAAATTCGTTTAATGTATTTCTTCACCTCAACAATCGAAACCCATTCATATACTTAATATATTTTTTGGTTTATCTGCACTTGTTTCCGGTCAATCGGCATTGGATTTGTAGCGATCGACACACTATTACTGTGCGATGAAGCCTTTTCATTCCACTCTATTGTGGGTGAATGTCATTTGTAACATTGTACTTTGTTTTGGTTTGTCGCGTATTTTTTCTTTTCAAATGTGCACTTTTATGCATGTGACACAAAAAAATTAACCCAATTTCAAGAGCTCATCCATTAAGCAAATGTGTAAGCGACAGTGTGCGGTTGATTTGATTCAATTTCAAGCACGTCATCAATCGCTTACCCGATTTGGCATTGTCCATTGTTATTGTTATTGTTGTGTGTTGTTATTTTGTCGCAATCGCAACATGTTCGCCTTAGCAAGCCGCACTTGTTGAGAGTGAACGGTCTCTTCGTCAGACCGGGTGATTCACTCAAGTCAACAGGCTGGATCAATGATAATTTGCTAGTGAATCGCAAATGCGACGCATCATGTGTGATAGGAATTCACGTAGAATCCTCGTAAAAAAAGAAACCACCCTGTTCTATACGAGTTTACATTTTTCATTTCAATTAGAATATTATTTTGCAAAGCAGCACAAGAAATCGAGAACACACATTGGATGGTGTGGCGTTGAAAAATGCTTCGAAGCAATTCTGAAAATAAAAAATGTGAAAATGCTTGAGAATGCGAGAATTTGATCATGTAGCAGCGCATTGAAATTTATTTGCTTGAATTTAGATATGCATCACATTGAGTCAGTTCAGAAAATGTATAATGAATGATGTCTTATGGCAATGTAAGTGATAGAGGTAGAGATCGAGCGAGTAAACGAACAAAATTTACAGAATAACGCTCACGCTCAATCAACGACTCATTTAGCACTTGTATCAGCAATATTCGGTATGTCGCGTTTACATTCGCCATCCGGGTAATTCACTCCAATATATCAGAAGAGAAATCGTGCGCATACATAAACATGGAATTTCCGAATGTTTCACATTCATTTATCACACTTTGCAGACATCGAAATCGAACATTGAAAAGCACAGGCGAATACTAAGTGGAGCTAACGAATTAATAATAATGAAGAACATGTGCGCTTTTGAATGTGACCAACAGTATTTTGTTTGTGTGTTTACAGACAAGCGGCTTTGCGCTCTCCGTATTTTTAAATTGGGTATAGACACACTCCACTCCGTATACAGCAAAAGTTCTATACTACAAATATAGTTGGTCACATTATGCCTCTGCTTAATACGCTATGGTACGATTCAAATAAAAAGACACCACCAACAAAGATATAAAAATAGTTGATATTTATGACGGTGTGTAAAGCAAAGCACATACAATGGAAATTAAATGAGCATAGGCAGCAGCAGCTGAATTGTCGAGCGTTCGATTTCACTATGTGTCTTCAGTTGGAAACGTTTTGTGGTGTCGATAACAACGCGTACGCTCGGCTATATGTTTAAAGCCAATCGAAAAGGAATTACCAATCCAAAGATATAATAAAAAGTGAATTTGTTTTTGTTTTCTGAGTCGTAAAATTGATCCGTGTTCGTTTCCTTCTTCTGATTTTATTACATTCGTGTATTTCATCGCTGGGGTACAAATTATGAATTTGAATGTTATTTGGAATAAGCTGAAGTTGGCTTTGATTTATGCTCCCTTACGAGACCAGCTCGATCCAGTTGTGTAGTTATTTGAAACTTACTCCCTTCAATAGATGCATTCAACGAAAAACGTAAATTGAATGATCCATTATTCATTTGTAGATCAATTTAAATACCTGAAAATAGTTAGCCTTTAATAATACTTGTCAGTCAGACAATGCCAGTAACAGAGGTAAAAAACAAAAACATGTAATTCCAAAAAAAGCATACATTCGAATAAAAGTCAAACCAATAGAATGATTCAAGTGTTCGTTCCTATATTGAATAATCAAATTTTAATGAGGTGTTGAAAAAAATCATCAATTTTTTAATAAAGCAGCGACAGTTGAACTAAAACAACAAGTATTCGTAAAATAATACAACAAGTTTTCGACCGGTTTCGATTTGCTGGAAGCTGTCGTTTTATCTCCCTTACCTCGTTGACAAGAGTTTTTTTATTGCCAATCGACATGAGATGTGTTCATCAAGCTGATATTCTATTCCTTCCATGTCAAGCATTAATATAATACGAAATAATAATGGGAAAAAATGGACCAGGAATGAATTTCCAGTATCCTTCGTGGAATTGGACTGCTGCATCAGCCGTGCAATGTTGAAAATTTCCGTTTTTCTTTTCAGAAATCAAATTTCCCATTCATAGCGTCGCTCTTCAGTCTCATTGCTATTGAACAGCGTCGGATCGATTTAAATGGAAATTGAAAGTGCACGATGACAAAGCGCCATCGACGAGTTACTTTTAATCTCAAATTGAAAACGGAAATGAGAAGGAAGTGCTCATTCTGAAATGAATGGTTGTCAAGATTGTTGGAAATGAAAATTATTTCACTCATAAAATGAAATGTAATATTTCTAGTGCAATAACTTCACGGAACTCGCAAGCAATCTTTCGTAATTTAATAATGTCGACCAAATGAACGATTCGAGCGAACGGAGCAAAAAAATATTCAATAAAACATTTTTGCTCATTATTTTGGTTCGTTCTCTGTGTAAGACGGTTTTGCCTGTAACTTGTGCTCGCCTTGAATAGCATGAATTTCATCACAAAACGTTTACACAAAGTATCGCCCATCGATTCTATGTAGGTACCCCACACGAACAACTCAATGCATTGCTCGTAGATACAATGATCAGATGTTACATTCCACTTCATCGTAGATGATTTGTCATATTTTATTCATCACGTCATATAATTGCACAATTGAAGATTCATCATTTGATTAATAAACAATCTATGCACAAAACATTTATTATCACTCTTCAATAAAACCAAATCGTTATCTTCATGTTAATCCAACAAATATTCAAATGGACATAATTTTTAAATACGAATTGTTGTTGGAGCTGTGATATTGATGAAGTGGTTTTTGTCCAAAGTGCGGCTGTTTTTTCTCTCCCTCCTTTCTCGTTTTGATGCCGCCGCTGTCGTCATTTTCGTCGTGTGATACACAGTCGCATGTTCAGTGACGTTAGCATTTATACGTTTAAACTGAAATTCATGTGACTTTTGAATAAGTGGCTTTTCGAATATACATCAATCGATGAGATACCTTCAAAGCTCCAAAACAATTTAAAAAGAAGCATGTCGATAAGCACGAAAAACGAAAAGCACGACTCATTCAATAGCAGTAGCAACAACAACACTTTGAATATCGGTTTTTATGTTAATTAAATAAGAGTGGAATATTCGATTCGTCTTTGAATGTCACCGACGCCCGTGTCTACAGCCACAGCCGAACCTGTATATGCATTGATATTGAAAAATGGATCATTGAACAGTCAGCAAGACTGAAGAAATTTCGTATCATAAGTCTTATGATATTTAATGATTGCTGTCGCGAATGACCTGAATATGAGTGGTTGCATTTCATGCTAGTTCCGCTTTCGGTAATGTGATTGATTTTTGTGTTCCGTCCAGTTTTGTGCCCACTGCATGGAATATCATATTTAATTATACTTTGATTGGCATTACAAACCAAACTGGCGTTGAGAGCGCCGCTAAAAGCAGCGGTGAAAAATTAATTATGCCGAAGGAGAGAGACAAATGAAATCAGTTTGGAGAAGGGCGAAAACAAAAGCCATCTAATTTCGGGCCTTGGTGAAATTCACATGCAAAACCATAAACACAACGGCAGAGGGTGTGTTAGAGTTAAGTTGTTAAGCTTGATTTTCGATTCAATACATATGCTTATCAGGTTTATGGTGCAAAATCAATATTCATAAGGAACACAAACAAAATCCGCAGAAGAAACACAGCCGCAATTTTTCCACATTATCTACGCTCTGTGATGTCGACATCATCGACCGAGTTTGGTTCTATTTTCGAATTATCCATACATCGACAAAATTACCATGTATATTTCCAAGCAAAAAGAGGGTAGATTTGGTGCGTCATTTCCCGGTGAATGGGAGAACGATAACGCAAACGCATGCATGTGTGTTTGTGTGGGTGCTAGCAACAACAAAAACAACGAACACTCTTCACAGCCACATTTTAAGTCTGAACAGAATATCATGTCATATCTCATCATAAAAACATAGCTTGGTTTTGTCGTTAATATGAAAATTATGGGAAAGAACAGAATGATTGCAGAAGCGACGAAGAGAGACAAATAGAAGTAACAGCCGCCGGAATCGAATGATGTGACTACATCATTTTGACATGATATGAAAACTGACATATTGCGCATTCCACATATAATTTGATTGGTTCCATCAAAATTTCAGCTGAAACCGTTCAAAATGTCCCTTTTACAGCATACTTCTTGATTGTAATACCAATTGAGCATTCAAAGAAGAGTTCATAAAAGAAGGAAAACGTGTAACGCAATGAAAATAATAGAGCATGTAGAAAGACCGTCCTGTTTAGTCACATGTATTTGTGTGTACTGTGTATTAATCCTTTGATCATTCACGAAACAATAATTCACTCGGAAATAAATTCAACAGCTCTCGCAAGAGTACCATGCTACTGAATGCTTCTTTTATTGAAACCATCTAGTCTACAGAATGCGGTCGCATGATTCGTGGTCGCTGAGTAATGCCGTAATCAAATCAGTCGTCCGTACATTTTCACGTCATTTGCGAACAAATAGAGCCTGTGCTGGGACATACCTGAACAGCGTTTATTATGACCGCCATTATTGTCGACTTTATTAAGCATGGTAGAATGAACGGATGACTAGAATGTGTGTCTGTGTCCATGTTTGAATTATTCAATTTTCTCACGCGAACCGATTTTCAACGCATCGAATCTCTTAATCGAATAATTCACCATCAAGTGCCAATTGAAAGAGAAATCTGGTAAATTGGGCATTCAAACCCGATTTCACCATGGCCTGCACCCTTCTCTTCCTCAATCTCTCTTTCTCTCTCTCTCTCTCAATCTCTCTTTCTCTATATATATATATTTCTCTTTGGGTGACTTTGCACAAAGGAAATTTGAATTAAAACAACGAGACGAAAAAAGTAATGCATTTTATGAAATGGAAGGTCAAGCGGAGCGTAATACACGTTCCATCATTGTCACTCTTGCTACCAAACAGAAGAAAATTATTATACTTTTTCACATTGTTTTAACTGCAAATAAAAATTCCGTTCAAAGATGCAATGCTGGTTGCCATCGATTTCCTATTGATGGCGAATGGCGACAAGAAAAATCCATTTTAACTGCGCACCAATCGAATACCAAAGTCCTTCTCTGGAGGTCAATCAAGCACAAATTATTATTGACCAACCCTAATGCAAACTCTCGCTTTCTCTCTTTTCTTTTCTATTGTTTTCATGGTTTCCTTGTTTACTCACTTATTCATTCAGCGAATGAATGTAAACGGACACAATTTGCTGAACGATTTTTCGGTCAAATGCAATAGATTTTGAATACAAATCGAACCCTTAAAAATATGTTAATGCCTTCTTCAAGATTATTTGTGTGTGTGTGTGTGTGTGTGTGTGTGTGTGTGTGTGTGTGTGTGTGTGTGTGTGTGTGTGTGTGTGTGTGTGTGTATTTCGCTTTAAATGCACGAATCCATTATGTCATAGAACATTTGATTGCTTTTGTAAAATATCATTCGAATCACTGGAGTGTGGGAAACACGTTTAAAATCATATCCGACGTCTGAAAATGGTTTTTCAGATAATCAAAGTACACATCATCATTTAGACACTTTTAATATTATTTTTTTTCTGTCTTGTTTTGCCTCTCTATTTTTCTCCTTCTTTGAGCAGTAATTCACATTTCTGCATTTCATCTAAAAACCATTTTATGTTACATATTTATTCATATCTCTTTTTCATTGTCTATTTTGTGCAGTGGTGCGGCCGCGACCGGTGGTCGTTCAGAGGTCATACTGACAAGTAGCGGTGGTGGCGGTACAAATACTGCCGGCGCAACAGCAAAGTCTTCAAGTGGTTTGTATCCAGTGACTAGACATTCAGTTAACTCATCCGGAATGTTGATGGTTGGACCAAATTTTCGTGTGGGCAAGAAAATTGGTTGTGGTAATTTCGGTGAACTAAGGCTCGGTAAGATAGCATTTATTCTGCTGTTATTGTGATTTATTTTTACTGGAAAACTTTCTTTTGCTTTGACTCTGAACTTAAAAGAGGTTTTATTTCATCGAATCGTCAAGAGAAAAACACATTAAGATGAAAATAAGTTATATATAGAAGCGATTTTGTAGAAAAAATGGAAATTTCTTTCAAAAATCGAGGAAAACAATAGTGGATGTAAATCGAAATGATCAGTTAATGGTTACCAGCGACAGCACCACCACCAGTCGATTGGCTAATGCAATCGATAATGGCCTGACCAGCTTTAGTTGCCTGCGATATGATTGCCGATAAAATGTCCAAATTACACTTAACAATATCCGATTGTATAGTACTAATTGCTGCGTTCGCTTCCATAACACGACGGCTCAGATTTATCGGCAACAAAATGGCGCCACTTTTCATAGTGAGCAGAGCCTTGAGAAAATCGCGTGAATTACGAGAAAAAGAGAATTTAATGGAATTTGAAATAAGATAGAATGGAGAATTGGAACATACCTGACTTAAGCATGTTACTTTCGCCACTAGCCCGGCTATCGATGGGAATGTGATTGTGAATTGACTGCATTGAGCTATCATTTGCGCACTTTCGCTTATATCTTCGGCGGCTATTTGAATATTATTTATTGCATTATCCAAAATCGTTTTACCTTCATTAAATTTAGCGCTAATGCATTGGATTGCCGTGCTTTTCGCCGCATTCATTGCATCGCCAAATGAAAATTTATTCGTTTGATAGCATTGACGTACATTTGTTGATAAGCCCAATAATCGCTCCATACTATTCAGCTATTATGCAATGAATCAGAATGATAAGGTGTAAGTTCATTTCGCAAATTTATAATTCGATTTGAGTAAAACATTAAATATCTTCAAATAGGAAATTGAATCGAAACAAACTGAAAAGGAATTGAATCGAAAGCTCTAATTCGAAGATGGATGAATACGTTCATTCAAGGATTTCTCATTAAAATATTGATCTTGAATTTGTTTCTTATTACATTATTCAGTCCATTTGACGTCAGCACCGTTGCAGATGTAGTTTCAACGGTATGATGTAATTTCAGTTGCCTTCGAAATCTTTCCATCTGATAAATGCTGACTCGTGCCAGTCGATTAGCTTCTTGCTGCTGCATCCTCACGCTTGCTTGCACCTGACTCTCCAGCAGAAGCTTACTTTGCTCAAGATTTTCCACTTCGCCTGCAGCAAACTTTTCGAAAGAGAAACATCAAGAATTATTTCATAATATTGCTTTTAATTCCAATTCCAGTTTTGATAAAATCAGATTTTTCAATTTTTTAGGGCAAAGATTCGCTGTAAATTCAAATTTACCTGTTCTACTAGCAGCGACAAAAAAACCATCAAAATACAGACGAATTTCATTGTTTCAACGAAAGAAAACTTTGTTATAGACCTTTTTCGAAAGAATCCAGCTACAAAAGTGTTTCAATATGGAGACAAATGCGAAATTTCCATACTGATCCAAACACTGATCCAAACCCTCTTTATATTCACTCGCGAAATGCTCAAAGGATAGTTTTTTCGAAGCAAAATGGGAGACGGGCGGCAAAAAAGAAGCAATGTAAAGTGATTATAATTCCATCATTTCCCCATTGTAATTGTGTTCTATTGAAAATATCTTTCCATATTGGATCCCGCGAAAAAAAATCGATAGAGTTTGAACAAAGAGAGATATTTATTTGGGCTGAAAGGCGATATAAATCTATCTCAAAGCTTATTAAGGCAGGCACATTGAAAGTCATCGCTGTGTTTTGTGTGTTCATATCGCAATGTTCTATTTCGATCGATATCATCGGCGATAACACACACTTTATTCACATTAAAATAGGGGGGACTGTATTTCAATGCGACAAGGTTAATTGCTAGTGAAAATCATCTTCAATCTCCATAAATACAATCAGCAACTGTTGAAATTTTCAGATAGCTTACAGAATATGTTTGTGTTCACCAAATGAAATCCAATATCATTTGCTATTAATTCTTACAATTCTCTCGGCTAAACTTGACTTCTCTCGCGCCCTGAATTATGACATATTTTATTGGGAAAAAGCAAACACGATCAACCAGTCACCTGATTCAATTTCGTTTGTCACATACCAGAGCGAATTGTGGACAAAAGATACACAGAATAGACACAGTATCATGTGCTGAAGTGAAAACAATACAAACAGTAATTGTGTAATCTGACCTGAGCACTGATAAAAGTTTCTGAGCGAGCAAATATTGAATAACGTCACATCTATTACAATCATCTCGGTACTTATAGTACCGCTAACGAGAGCACATTCGTCTTAATCAGCTGAATCTGCGAAAAACCCGCAAAAATTACACATCAGAACACCGTTCGTTATATTGTCGTCATTCATTAAATTGAGCGCTGTGTTTTATATTAAATGACAGATCTGTGTTACGATCGAGTTTTTATTTCATTCGAGTCAAGGCTAAAAGCAAAGAAATTCCTAAAAAACTCCAAATATGTAATAAAATACAAATTGTAATTGCATCTCTCTTTTTTATTATGCGTTTTTTTGCAGGCAAAAATCTCTACAACAATGAGCACGTAGCAATAAAAATGGAGCCAATGAAGTCAAAGGCTCCGCAACTACATTTAGAGTATAGATTTTATAAATTATTAGGATCACACGGTAAGAAAAGCGTTGTGTTATGTTTGTCAATAATTTTTATCTCATCAATAATTTGTTGTATATTGTTGTTGTTTTCCCTTTTTGTGGCTCTCGAAACGTCATTTCAATCTTCTGTCCCAAATATATATTGTGAACTCGGCCTGCCAACGTGCGTGCGCGCGATGCAATGTTCACTCTCCATTGCAATGGCATATTCAAATGTGTGCTCCAACCAAGTTTTTGACGTCGCGAGCAAATCAATTTACCCAAAAAGCAAACATTTGCTTTTCGAATCTCTTTCTCTGTCTCTTTCTCAAACTCTCACTCACTCAATCTCCTTCTCTCTCTCTCTCTCTCCTCCTCGCAATTTTTTGTTTCCATTTTAATTGAATTTCTTTCTCTTCAACCGATAAATGATGAACACAAACACACACATGAACACACAAATGCACAAAGAAGAGGGCATACCGCGTGTATATCATCTCGGCACATGCGGCGGACGTTCCAATGCAATGGTATTAGAACTGTTGGGACCATCATTAGAAGATTTATTCAATTTATGTAGCAGAAAGTTTTCACTGAAGACTGTGATAATGATAGCAAAGCAACTAGTAAGTTTTGGGTGTCGGCATCAGATATACAAACAAATATCTCAAACGCAAACCCCGTTATATGCACACAAACACACTTATACTGCAAAAATATGAGGAAAAAATATTAACGAATAAATTGAATCGCTTTGTACGTTTGTTCTCGTGCAATGCGAAACGAACATATAAAGATGATTCATTCAGTTTATTGTACCTTAGTTTATTTTGTTGTTTGTTTTTTTTTGCAGTTAAATATATTGTCTTTTTTATGTTCTGTTTTGGCGTGCATTGGATAGAGTTAACGTAAAGAATTTGTGCTGTAGAACTAGCAATTTATCGAAATATTGATGACAAATGTGTTAGTAGTTCTCCGGAAATGTTTTAAAAGCAAAAGAAATTGCCGAAAATTTAGAGGTCAAAAACAAAAATCGTACTTTTGTTGTATATTTTTCGTTCCAAATCCCGTTTGTGGTATATTTATTCGGTTTTTTTGCCTTGCAAATGTTCGATGCATTGACGAATCGATGTTTGCCTTTGAATAAACGGTGCATATGCACTTCGATTTAACTTCGAAATCTTCCAATCAGATCGCGTTTATATTTTTATTTGCTTAATTTGCGGCTTTGAATTGTGTAAACAAATCTACAGCCGAAATTCCAATATTTCGATGAATTGGCATAATCATATATTAATGAAAGTGAAAAGAAGAAGAAACGAACTAAATAATTATAACAAATATAGATGAATGAATCATACGGAAAATGTATGTTTGACTTGTATGAAATGAAAGATTTGCGTATTAATGCACCAAATTGGCTGTTGTAATCGCATGAAATTAATGCGTTAAGTGGTTTATATTCGATTTGATTGAATTCGTTCGGAAATGTCTCTCTGTTTTCGGTCATTGGGCAGTAACAGATTGTTTGTTTGTTTTGTACCGTATCATTTTATTCTATCCCTTTGACATTTTTTGTATTTTCTGTATCGCACTTTAATGTGTTTTGACGGCGATTGCGCAATAAAACTCAAAAGGCAACTTCTATGAATCAACAATCAACAACTAAATACAAAAAGAGCAACTTGGGACAAAAGCGAATTTGCAATGAACGAAAATTGCATCATTTTTGTAATTCGTAACATTTTTAATGAGTTTGCCTTAAGTCGTTGTTTAAGTCGATTACGATTTATCTATAAACGAATCAATCAATATTTGATAGATCCGATCCGATTACAACAAAAACAGCAACAAACATTTAAATACTATTATTGCCTTTCAGCGTCTGGCCTGTTTTACGAAACAAAATGCTTCTAACAATACCTCTACATATTCGGCCATAACGGACCAAAACTTAGATCTGGGAATGCAGTCGTATGCTTTCTGCAAATCCACGAAACAGAAGTACAGTTCGCTATTTCTTTCAAGGAATTTCCCATTAGTTGTATCCCCTGGATTGTTATTGCAGTCTCTCTTACTGTATTTCTTATGAATTGGCGAAATGACTGCGCTACCCCACTCTTCAGGGACAACAGATGAACCCCAAGCTAAATTAAAGATGCGATGCAACCAGTGAACACCTACCAAACCACTACTAATCAGATATTCATTCCGAATATCATCCACACCCGCAGCCTTACCCCAACTCAACTTATCCATTGCAATCTCAATTTCATCGATGCTAATCTCTTCCAAATTCTCTTCACTCACATTTCCATTCACATTCTCATTCACCAAATCGGCATTTTCTACATTCAGCAATTCATCAACATATTCCTTCCATCGTTTCAACACATTCTGTCTGCCCATCACTTCATTGCCCGATTGGTCCAAACAGCTCCAGGAGCATGTTTCTTGCCACCATTGTTCTAAATCCCTGACCAGAATAGCTTCTTCCTCTAATTTTGCTAAAAACTCTCTCGCTACTTTCAAATCTCGCAATATTTCCACTTTGACTCGTTTTCTTCTGATAGCTTCTTAAGCCGCACTTGCTAATGCACAGTTTGCTGGCCAGCAGTAGTGATCAGAGTCTAAACCAAAACTTCTACACTTTCTCGCATTTAAAATTGTTTTGCGCAAGCTTGCTTGACCGATAACGTAATCGAGGAGAGATTTCGATTCTGGCCAGGATTTTCCCACGAATACATGTGAATTTTCTTGTGCTTGAAAAATGAATTAGTTATGACTAAATCTGAGCTCTGGCAGAAATCGAGTAATCTCTTCCAATTACCGTTCGCAGAAGGCTCTTCGCCAAATTTTCCCAGTACAGCGGAAAAATTTGGATCGTTTCTACCCACCCTCGCATTGAAATCGCCCAACAGAATCACTCTGTCACTGTCCTTTCTATCGACTACATCATTCAGATCAATGATCACTCGCAAATCTATAAACTGTCCCTCAATTTTTATCGAAATCCAAATTAATCTTTCATTGACAAATCTATGACTGACTACCGAAGACTCTAAATTTTTGTGAATCAAAAACCCTACGCCCCAATTAGCTCTTCCTCTAGAAACACCCGACAGAAATACGCGATAATTCCCTAACGTATCCTCAAACTGTCCTTTAATACGAACATCACTCAAAGCTAAAACATCTAAACCAAAAACATTCGCTATCTCAACTAATTCGAACTTCTTCGACTCAAAACCTCCTCTCAAATTCCCAATAAGGGTGATATGTTTTGAAAATGAAAAAAAAAACACTGAATATTCATGCGGAATTGATCAAAATCTTTTTATTATATTGGATATTCTATGCCATTTATGATTTAAACAATATATCGGCCAAATGGCTCCCGCGACTCTTCTTGCAAACCCGAATGCGTTCAAGCTTGATGATTTTTTGATGAAAATTGGGATCATTTTCAATTGATTCCAGAGCCCAATCCGCGAACTCCCGACGCAAACGATGGTCATTAGGCTTCAGCTCTTGGGTCAGAATCATCTTATAGGGATGTAGGCCAAGATCCAACCGCAAAATACGCCAGGTAGTCATCCTGGACAGGCCCAATTCCTGAGATCGGCGTGAAACGGACAATTCACGGTTTTCCTCGATACTGGCCTGTTCGGCGGCTATATTCGTTGTGGAAGCGAGAAACTACTCATGATTAAATGGTAAACCTTACTGATGACAACTGACAGTGGACGTCAAAAATGTCAGTTCAAATGAGCCCGATAGGTCCCAGGGAATCCGTGGCCTTCCCTCATTCGGGGCACATTGTTTGGATTTCGAGTCAAATGAATTTAAGGTGAGGGGTGTGCTACGCCACACTGCACCCGAAAAACACATCGATTCTGCCGAAAGAGACATGTGCGCGGATTCACCATGCTACCGAAATCGGAAATATAGTAAAAATCCGATCCGATTGTATTCGAATTTTTAATTTATGTTTATCTTTCCTGAGATTTTTCATTGCTCGTTTCATTAATTCATTTCTGTTTCAATTCGATCGAGAATGTTGCTAAGTGAATCGATATACATCGTCCCGTGCTGATATCGTGTGCATCACATTGACACTGCTGGAAAATGCATCACATTGAATTGGATATATGAACGTGATCGAATCACGAGGCAATGCATTTGCCACGATTTGAGTTTTCTATTACCATGCGACTAACAAATTTAATTACGAGGAATGTGAATATTGCGCGGTAGCATGTTCAGCACCCCCCCCCCCCCCTCTCTCTCTATCTCTCTTTCTTTCTCAATCAATAAAATACATTTTATCATACATGTAATGATTGAAGTTGTACTTAAACGAATACTAATGATCACTATAGCGAAAGATAAGACATCAATAATCGGAAACAACGATAATGAGAATGTTTGCCATTTTGTATTGTCAGTTGAAGAATCTAAGACGCTTCGGTAGTATTTTAATTTTATTGATGGATCACTATGATCATTTCGAACAAAATAGACATGAACAATAGTCAATTTTCAGTCAAAATGTCCCAAATTAAACGACTGACTACAGAAAATTGACGTTTTTCCCCTAAAAAAAAAAAAAAATAGCAAATTATAGTCGTTGACAATCAATTGATTATCAATTGCACTTTATTATCACACAGTTTAAGAATTCTCGTACTCAATTCTCATGATGTTTCGATGCCGAAAATGTGATAAATGGCGTTTCGAGACTGAATAGCCAAAATCGATTGAATATGACAATCAACTCTTGTGCTATAATTGAACCAAGGTTATGCAACTATTTATTAGTATATTCGGCCGGAACACAAAGCTACAAACCAACATTCAAATTGGCTATATCACATCCGGTTGCGGATAATTATTATTTGAAATCTTAGATAACCGATGAAGCAGACGGAACCGAAAGAATTAAGCGCAAAGCGAAAATGAAAATGAAAGCGGTTGTTTTTAGGGTTTAGGTAAATTACGAAATGCAGACACGTATTCGCCAAAGTGCTAGAATCGAATGTATTACTTTCATTTATGCTACGTGTAAATGAATGTAATCGAAATTGCGGTGAGCCGACCCCCATATTTGCTGTGTTGTGTTCAGAATGAATAACAGTTCAGTGGCAAACCAATAATTTTCTCTGATGCGTTTTTTGCTCTGTTTCTGTCTCGCTCTCCCCACTTTTTTTCTTTCCATCTCTATTTCTCTTTTCTTCTCTCGCACTCAATTTCTCTGTATTTTTCTGGTTTGACTTGGTCGTTTCAATATTGCTGGTGTGTTCTTGACACATTTCCACCCGAAATCCAAATGATTTCATATGTTTTGCCCATACATTCCGCCAAAGGCCAATAACGAATATTCGCAAAGTGCATTTAGGCAATATTCACTGAAGGGATTTTCGCCAAAATCCAAGATAAATATCTTAAAACTGATTTTCATTTCAACTCTGATTACGTCAAGAGCACACTAACACACCCAAACAACTTGCTTCAAAAGGAGAGTTTTTGGAGTAAAATGTGCTGTGCACAGAGAATACGCCACTGTTTCCATGCACTTTGCTGCATAAGATTCGTTTGCTACTTGCAATGCGGAAAATAACAACACACACACACATTTTGTTGCCGCTTTTGCGAACCATTTTGCACTTAAAGATGAAAAAAATCAAACAGAACTTTTTTTCCACTTATACACAACCAATGATTCTTTACTCTGTTGATATTGTTGTTTTTTTTTTTGCTATTTTATTCTTTCTTTTTATTTTATGTTGTCGAATTCGAAAACTGTCGAAAAACTCAAATCGATCGCGCGACATCGAAATGGCACCGCAATGTTCATGATTCGAAACGAATTTCATGCCAATCAATATACGTTCCGTACATGTGTACACTGTGGCGCTTCTGCGTTTCTGTGTGCGACTAGCAGAAGGCGTACCTGAAGTATATTATTTCGGGCCATGCGGAAAATTCAATGCACTTGTTATGGAATTACTTGGTCCATCACTTGAAGATTTATTCGATATTTGTGGGCGGAGGTTTTCATTGAAGACAGTTCTAATGATAGCAATACAACTTGTAAGTATACAACCAACCAAACAAAAAGCAAACACTGAAACGAAACATAAAACTCAACTCAAATTAAACTGGACCAACCAAAACACGTTAATCCACACATTTTATGAAATTGATATAAATTTAATGTGAAAAATCCGAATGAGAAGCGAATCGAAAAGATCATGCGTCTTGCGGATGGACGGAAATGTGTACCCATCATTACGACGCATTGAACTTTTCCTAACCTCGAATTGTAAAGAATTCGATGACGCGGTTGGACATGAATAATTTTTTTTTATGACGCGTTTTGACGTGACCATATCTTTGACTACCCAATAAAATGTGATAATTTATTCGCACTCATTTTTCATCCATTTATTCTCTTAGCTTGCTAGTAGTTTTGCACATTTTTCTACCTCTGTAATTATTTTTTCACGCTAAATGTCAAATTTCGATACAATTTGTACTTGTTCTGTACTAATCACACCAAAAGTAAGCTTAAATGAAAAGTCCAGTGATGAATTCTAATCGTAAGTAATAGCGACATATTGGATCTCTCACACTCGTTTCCCTCTTTATATTATGCGTTAATCGCTGCTCCGAGAGAGAATTCAGTGCGTTCAATCTGTTTTAACACTGGCAGTTCATTCTAAAAAGTGAGAAAAATAGAGAAAAACTAGGACAAATGAGTGTAAGGGAGATACAATATGCTGCTATTACATTTGGTGCTTCGCTTGTAGTCACGATTAGAATTCATCATTTGCCATTTCTTTCTGGCAAACTATTAGTGATTGGTCCCGTGACTAATTAACTAGCTAATGTTAATAATAATCCAACACTTTCGCGCACAAAACCAATTTATTGCAATTAATGTCATTTTGAAGCCACAAGCATTTCCATCCTTTCGAGCTACCTATTCACATCAAAAAATTCGGTAATGGGTAATAGATAGACATTTCTAAATCAAAAAATCTTCTTCAAATGTTCGAAATATCTCAAGCATAGAAAATTCAATTCAAAATAATAATTTAATTGGAAATCAAACAAATCAAAATTATTACGTTTGCTGCTAATCATTTTCCAATTTCAGCACATTTTGTAAACTAATTGTAATCACCTTAACGCACTTTTTAAGCTTATCAATTCGAATGTAATTTATTCGCAGCGCGAATTGTTCGAATCGATATTCCAAAAATTCTCATGTAGAACCACTTACAATGCGAACTGCAATTAAAGCAGATGTAGGAAGCATATCGAAACAGAAAGAAAATCCGCATGAAAGCAAAACGCATATAAACCACACACCAATTTAAAACCATCTACCTCGTCAATATTGTTCTAATCGATGTAATTCGTTAACATGTTCAATGTTCAGAGACTAGATGCGTATAATGTAGATTTTCCATTCAATAAATATTTATTTAAATAACATTTATTTTGGATTCGGTTTAGAATTCGAATAGTTTGTTCTCTGTGTAACTCTATTTAAATGCATTCCATTCAAGTTATAATTTATTGTAGACTCATAGCAATTAAGTTGAGTTTTTGCGATAGACGAAATGGCCTGAAAGTTTATGTTCAATATCTTTGTTGTTGTAGGGTGAAGAGGAAAAATACTCTTCCATATTTACACTCATGCAGATTTACACAAGCCAAAGGCATGCAATTACGTAGAAAAGAACCAATTTTAATTTTTTTTAGTTGCAATGGCACAAACTTTATCATTTAATCAAGTTTATTTCTCAAGAATTTATCATATGAAAATTAAGCGCATTTATTCTACAAAATCTGGATGTCTTTTGTGTTTGACAGTGTAACTAACTTGGTTTTTTTCGTTTCGTCTGTCGCCAATCAAAATATTTATCAAATCAATTATCATTTTATGGAAATATTTCTTGAATAAATCTAATTGCAATTTCTATACTTTAATCCTATCAACACGTGTCCATCACACTCAACTCCAACGCTCGTGCGCATATTCCAGCTTCATCGGATTGAATACGTGCATAGTCGTCACTTAATTTATAGAGATGTAAAACCGGAAAATTTTCTCATCGGTCGGACATCAACCAGACGTGATAAAATTATTCACATAATTGGTGAGTTTAATATCGAAACATACACAGCACACACATAATTTCAAGTCAATAGAATGGAATTATAATTGAAAGGCAAATATGCCGAAGGACATGCTACCGTATAGAAACTCGCTCGCGTTTCTAAATGTGTGCCATCGGTAGCAATTTGCATACTAATTTGTCGTCATACCATATTCAACGACCGATCAGTCTTTTCGAAACACCGCACAAATGAATTGAGACTTTGTATGCTAACGCTTTTTGTCTTATCATTTCATCTTTTCGCTCCCTTCTTTTTCGGCCGGTTCAGATTTTGGGTTGGCCAAAGAATACATTGATTTAGATACAAATAAGCATATACCATATCGGGAGCATAAGTCGTTGACTGGTACAGCACGATATATGTCGATAAATACGCATATGGGACGAGAACAGTCAAGAAGAGACGATTTAGAAGCGCTAGGTCATATGTTTATGTATTTTCTAAGAGGTTCACTGCCGTGGCAAGGTCTCAAGGCTGATACACTTAAGGAACGTTATCAAAAAATTGGTGATACTAAGCGATCCACGGCGATTGAGGTAAGGGCGCCGATCATTTACCCAAAATAAAATAAATACAAATAAATGGAATTTATGTTTAATAAATCGCAGGTTTTGTGCGAAAATCATCCAGAAGAGTTTGCAACCTACCTACGCTACGTTAGACGATTAGATTTTTTTGAAACACCTGACTACGATTATTTAAGAAGACTGTTTCAAGATCTCTTTGACCGAAGAAATTACGTGGATGATGGCGAATTCGATTGGACTGGACGAACAATGGTAAATATCGATAAATTTATGTCATTTGATAGCGATGATTGCTATACTAGGAGCTCAATCAATTCGAGCAACGAACTTGTGAAAGGATAAAAGCAACAAACATATCGACGAGTAAAGATCACACACACACACACGCACCAACGAGTAGTTGTTTGGTTTTCCGTATCCTTCAAATGGATATCAATGACATTTGGATAAATACATTTGTTGCTTACACGAAATATCATTGATTTTTCATTATAACCGACCACAAAGAGAATTAAAATAAAATCAATTTCTTTCTATCGCGTGACCGAAATAAAGCCAAGCAATTTTCACCAAATGCGACAGTTACGGAATGCTCCACCATCGAATATCGCTAAGAATAAGTCGGATAAGGTGAATTGTGTTTTCCGTTTCGTTCCGTTTTGCCAATATCAAAATAAATTACAAAGTATATTCGTTGTTTCATCAGACACAAGTATTGCTAGACAATTTTTTATGAATGTCTTCGTGCGTAAATGATCGAAAGAATCATTAAAGAGTGTTTCATACATTCACGAATATTTTTAGATATGAAATAGAGAAATTTAATTAAATGAAATTAAATCCGTTTTCCACATTTCGGTTAGTTGTATGCGAGTTATATGAAGTATTGAACCATAATTTAACCATTCACCGTATGCCAGCATTATTGCATTGCATCCATTGCGGACAATATCCCATCGCCCCCTCATATGAAACTCTCGAGAATTGAATAGCCATGCTACAATTTCCATGCAATATCCCGTTCATTAACAATTATATTCACATTCAAATGTTCTAACAACAGTTTTTTTTCTCCACATTTTCCATCAATTTTCTTTGGGTTTGCTCGTTTCCAAATTCGTTTTTGTTCCTTCGATACGGTCATTTAGTCAACACCGGTGGGCTCTATACAGACTGGACATGAAGTAGTTGTTTCACCAAATCGAGATCGCCATACTACCGCTAATAAGGTAAGTGATTTTTCAAATTATTCATAAAATCGTTTACATTTAATTATCAACTAATTGCAACGAGGTCAGCGATTTACATTGAATACTAAACAAAGAATTGTTAGCATTTTGAAGCGTTGTTTTGTGGTTGCATGGACCATACATTGAAATTGGATACAAGATTTAATTGAAAAATTTCGTCAATTTTGTTGACTAGGATCTCGAATTTTCTGATTTTTATGAGGATTATTACGAAGATTTCTTCGCCGACCAAGATTTTTCAGTGTATTTTCAGGTCTGAGTTGTGTGTTTTTTCTTTGAATATGAACACTCAATGACCCCAATGGCTTTAATCATTTCGCAAAAACTTCCCGTTTTTTTCGTTTGAAAATCCAAAATTTCGATAGTATTATGCTCGAATTGTTGTAAAATGGCTCAGTCCTTAATCAGAAATCGTTTAAATATAACCTCAACCTCTTCCAATGTACATTTATTAGACCATAAAATTCGTTTTGAAGCAACCATAAATTATGCCATCATTTGCTTTTCCTTGCATTTATTTTGATCGATCCATCATCACAAATCGCGAAAATACTCACGTATTCCCTCGCCCAAAATCAAAGTCAATAAACTAATTGCATTTATTTTGGTTTCAATTATGTTTGTGCTGATACGTTCTGCTAATGCGTTATCTAAAAAACCAACAAAAATCGGTTTTGATGCGAATGTTTGCATGTGTGATTCAAAACAACTAAAACATCCATTCGACACCGACCAAAACCAAAATTTGCTCTTTCATCAAACAAATCAAACTGAAAACTGATCAATCCCGAAATAAAGACAAACGCTAAGGGGGGAGTTGCTGCATGGCCAGATGTTCAAAAACCCGGTGCGACGCTTGGCAATCTGACACCGGCTGATCGACACGGTTCTGTACAGGTATGTCGATTTGTTTGTGCGTGTTTGTCTTGTTCACAATCCACTGAGATTGATTTAGAATTGGCCCATTATCAAATGTTCCCATTGTTAATTTTTAGTTTCGATTTTCTACCTTTGTATTGTTTTGAGTGTGTTGACCTCCCCCGAACTGAAATGTTGATTGTATTTATTGTATTGTGATGAGTTATGTGTGTTTAGAATCATAAAATATATTTCCATACGCGTCGGGCATTTCCCGAGTATGAATAATTTGTTTCAACTTTTGCACGTGTATAATTCGATATCACTGTACGTGTACATATCCTCGGAATATTTTCCATTCAGTTTTCACTGGACACATGTATGTGTGTTTATGTAAATAAATTGTTTACGGGAAAGATCTCATTTATCAATGGAATAACTGACTTTGAATAGATAAATAACCGGAGTCAAAAGTATTAATTCGTTTCTCACGTAATGATGATTTCAAAAATTTAATCTTTTTTAGGAAAGAAAATACATCGAGAAATTTGAATGTCATATGAATCAATTAGGCGGAAAGATATCCTCCGAGAAGCTTAGCACAGAAACGAAAATATTCACACGTTTGTACCAAAGAGATTCAAAACAAATTTTCGTAACAAAGTGTATCAAGAATCGAGTATTCGTAAGAATTCGTAAGAATATTCGATTCTTGATGCACTTTGTTACGAAAATTTGTTTTGAATCTCTTTGGTACAAACGTGTGAATAGTTTCGTTTCTGTACTTAGCTTCTCGGAGGATATCTTTCCGCCTAACTGATCCATATGTTGAATGGATACAGCTAATTTATAGAGTCAATTGGAGAGATGAAGATGAAATAAAAGAAACTTAAGGAATATCCATTATAAACAATGAAAACCCTTTCTCCACACTCAAAATCAAAATAAATAATAATTGCATAATTTGAGTACGATGACTAGAAAGTGGCTTGTTTTTGTTCTTTTTTTCGTTCTTTTCCTTCTTTTTCGGTATCTTTCCCTGTCGCTCTCTCTCTACCTCTTCTGTTTTTCTTCTCCTGTCGCTCCTATCATTACCATCTGTATGTAAATATTTGTATTCGTCTCCATCTACCTATCTATCTGACATTATTATCAATACTAATCATGTGTATTATGAAAACTTTGCATTTGTCACCCAAATCGATTTAAACAATTTGCCCAAAACAAACAAAATATATGCATCCACTTCTACACTATGACATTTATGCGCAGACTATCTTATTTTTGGCATTTTCTCTTCTATTGTTTTCAATTGACTTGTTCTACATGTATACAAGGTATTGGAATTTATCTAGATTCAATCTTATTCTATCCGTAGTTTGTCGTTCGCATCTTAGATGTGATTTCTATGTTGAGTTCCATTTGCACACATTACAATTTTTCTCTATTTCAATATCGCAGCACACAGACACATATTCCTTTCAAGCATGTCAACTTATGATTTATGGAATTGTTGATTCATTGCAATAGATTGCATCTGCAATACAGTAGAATTTATATAAGTATTGAGTGCAAAGTAAATACCAACCGAGTAAATGCAAAAGATGAAATTTGTAAACTAGTTTTAGCGAATTTTTGATCAATCGGATAGAGAGGAATTCATTTTCTCCCAAATAAAAATATTTGTTAAACACCACTCAATTAGACACAATACGTGATATATTTATGGCACCAATTTCTCTGTTTCAAATGGAGAACAGAATAAAAAGATGATAATTGACTAATTTTGTATTGTTCCTTTGGCCAACGAACATATAGGTTGTGAGCTCAACAAATGGCGAGCTCAATACAGATGACCCAACCGCAGGACAATCCAATACTCCGATAACCCAACATCAAGAAGTGGAACTGGTCGACGAATCAAAGTATGTCCATTCGAATTCATTATCAAGCTTTTCACGTTCCTTTTTAAATTGTTTTCGAATGCGGAAATAATCAATATTCTTCAAAACAACATAAATTTTTTTAAATCGAAATTAAAAAACAAAAAATACAAATTTAAATTAACAAGACATTTCTTTTCGTTGCTGTTCATTTTCATGAAATTACATGAATTTTTCTACCCGCATTTCACGGGTGAAAAATGGTGTAACCTTTGTATAGTATGTAAATAAAGAAGAAAATTAAATGTATTTGTTTGTTTTTCTCTTCTTTCGTTTTTTTCTTCTTCATTTTTTTCCGATTCTCTTTTTTCTATAAAAAATGATAACAAATATATAACCGAATAAACATTGTGTCAAACAAAATACACACAAACTCTCTCCACTTCGTTATACAAATTTAACCGATAACACAAACACACACAAACACTTCCATTGCAAAATGTGAATGACTAACGTCAAAAGAAATTATTTTTCTAGATGTTGTTGCTTTTTTAAGCGAAAAAAGAAGAAATCGACACGTCAAAAATGACTAGAAGCAGTGCAATGTAGTCCAGAACGTGAAGCAGTTACGTTGTTACGTGCCACCTCACATTCGAATTCACGGGATAGTGCGGTGAATCAAAGCCAGGATTTTATACAGGCATCGCGTTATCCATCCGCATCTGTATTGACAACCACACCAACCAACACACCAACACTTCCGCTGTGAAAACAAATCCAAAAACAAACAAAAAATTCACACAGAAAATGAGAGAACAATATTGCCTCTGTTGTTTCATTGCCATGGGAAGCAGCTGGCTGTATTAAATCGAACACAAAAAAAATTATTAAAATCAAATCCACACAAAAAAAGTCACAAAAAAAAGTGAAAAATATGTATTTAAAAATCAATTCAACGTCTAAACGTGAAACGCCACACTCCATTCAAGTGATTGGCCAAAGTAAACGAACTTTGAGAGTGGAAATGAAATTGTGAGAGCGAGCGACACAATAGTGAAAAAAAAAATAATATTGTACTATACAAATAAAACAAATAAATTTAGTTGTATTTAAACATATAAAACAACAATTGAATACATTGAGGATTGAACATGAAAAAAATACATCTTTCAGCTAAGAAAACGTTACACACTTACTATATAATTACATAATTTAAATTAATTGGAATGCAGAAAGACAGTGCGAAAAGAACTGGAAAAAAAACAAGAATGATTAAGTTGTTTTTATTATTATGAAACTAAGTGTTTATATCTATATCTAATTATTGATGTAAAATTTATTAATTATCAGCCGATTTATTATTCTAATTGTCAGTTTTGTTTTACCTATTTCATTTTGTTCGTAAAATAGCAAAATTATTGAGTGGAAAATTCTATTGCAAAAAAATTTATGATAATGAAAATAAAAATCGTATGCTTTTTTGAAATCAAGCGAAATGAGACAAACTAAATTTAAACAGAAAGGAGAATTCAAATAGATTATATAGCCCAAAATAACTCCAGCAAATGAAACATATGTTCCAACATGAACACACATACACTTTGAGCCACTCCCGGACATTTCATTCTTTTTTTTTTAATCCTCCGCTATCAAATATTTATTTAAAAGAGTCTTGAAAATCCACCGTCTGTAGTATTCGATCGGACAAAATAAAACATAATCGTAGTCAAATAAAATATTAAAAAATAAAAACATGTAAAAACACGTTCAATCGATTTGTGTGGAACTTGGTGAAAGGCCAAACCATATTTCGTGCAGACGAACGATATTATATGGAGCGATTTTTCACACAAGTTTTCAATATGTGATTTTTTCGATGTTTTCAATATGCACAACAACTTTCGTCCAATGTCACATCGTTTATAGTTTTGCGTGTGTTTTAGTTATTTTTTTAAAAAAATAAAAGCGTTTAAACACATCTTTCTTAAAAAAAATTGTAGTCAATAGTGGAAATTGTCATACTGTGAAAAAAAAAATGCTTAAAAATAAATCATCATTCACAATTTCATTCAATTTTTATGATTTTTTTTTTTCATATTTTCATGCCCAACGGATGATTCCCGCATTTTCTTTTATCTTGAAAATCGAACCGATAATTTACTAGCAATTTAAGTGCTTCTATTGAATAATTCTACTTTTACATTTTTTCTGTTCTAGGAGTGAAATGGTAATCAGTTGTCCCATACTTCTTCCACTTTCGATCATTAAATGTGGCTTGAAATCATAAAAAGGCTCCCAATCCTGCTTAAAAATATCCATTTCCCCGATCGGTATCGAATAGATTTTGAACATTTGAAGTTAACACACGAGAGAATATTAAGAAAAAACGGTACGAAAATGAAATCATTTCGATCGCCATTCATGATTATTTCCTATTTTAGTTAGATGGTAATTTCGCAATAACACAGAGAAAAAAACATCGAGGAAATCTAAAAACATTCCGCATTCGCATACACACACACTTTTCTATGCATGCATTTTATTATAGCGTAGTAAGGGATAAAATTGCAGTCAATGTATTAAAGCAAACACAAATCGCAAATGGATATCAACAGAGAAATTAGTCGAACGTTCCAATTTTCCATGTGTCTACCATCACCTAAGCAGTAGTGTCTCATTTTTTTATATAATACAAAACAAATGGAATAAAAAATTTAAATACTTAACAATTAATAGAGTAGCAACACACACACACACATCAACCAATCGACACACACACACATACAGTCGCAATGAAAGTTAATGGAGAGAGTGTTCAAAGCTTAACAAAATAGATAATGTAAAACAATTATATTGCCCAATTATGTGTATAAAGCAAGAAAAAAATTTAATTCAATATTAATCTTTGTGCAGCAGCAGCAAAAAATTATTTTGAGAATGCTAAAGACATTAAACGTAAAACCAAGCAACACATTTTTATATTATTCAAGAGATATATAGGCAGTGTTCTTCTAAGTTCAAATTTAAGCCAACAATTGAAACGAATTTCCAAAATGATCAAATTTACGACAACAGAACCGAAATCCCATGTCATTGCATTGTTGAACAAATCAAATTCGCATTCAGAATAAAATAGTCATAAACACACAATCACATTCACATGAACAGTATCGGTATTTTTCAAATATACAAAAGTGATTATTTTCATTAGAGAAAAAAATTGCTTTTTTTCTTTGACTGAGCTAAAAAAAGAAAAGAATTCCAATTTTAAGAGCTTTTTTAAATAAGATTTTATCGACACTAGTTTATTTCGTTTCATTTTCTTGATTAAATTTGTACAATTTGCTGATTTGATCGTATATTCATGAAAAAAAGCGGGAATAAAAAATCTCGGAAAAAAATTAGAAAATATGAGAGCATTTGCTTGATCAACGCGTGCATGCACAGCTGGAAAGAATAAGCATTCGCATTCAAAAATAACAGCTTAATCAGGTCAATCAGGAGTTCCGTTGTGTTTTGCGATTTTTAGTCTAAATCAAATAATTATACAGAAAATGTGTCCAAAGCAAAAAAAAGAGCAAAGATGTGGGCAAAATAAAACAATTTAACTTAATCTTTAAAATAAAATTTTATCTATGAAATAAAAACAAGCAAAAAGTAATTCAAATTTAACGATTTTCGAAACAAAGCGAAAATTGTCACACACATACATTGTGAGCAAGCATCATTTGGCGGCTTTGTATTGGGTCCATCTCGCTCTGGAACTTCCAAATGATGGTTAAGAATCTATTATAACATTAAATCAGCAACACGCTACAGCAAATTTTAATGCATTGTAATGTGGTCAAAGTGTTGAAACTAATAATTCAAATTGTACAAAAGAAAATGTTTTCAAGAGAAAAAAAGGTGCAGAATTGATGTTGGCGGAGTGAAAAAATAAGCATAAAAAACAGAAAAAAGAGTCAAATGACGGAAAGAAAAATTATGATACACACGATGATAATTTAAATCAATAATAAAAAATTAATATCAAGGAAAACGATTGTGCGTTTGATTTCATTTCATTTGTTTCCATACAATTTTAAGCAATCCCGATTGAGAGCTCTCAATTTTGGATCACAAAAGTGATGCAACTTCAATTAATTTCAAATTGGTGCGCTAATGAAATCGAAAGTGAATGTGGTAAGTGCTTTTCGCGTCATGATAAAAATAACCACGGCACACGAGCATAGGTCTTCTATCTCATCTGATGAGTGCGAAAACCGTCAAATGGGTAGTGGCTCACCATCAATTGATATCATATGATTTTTTTTTATTGCATTCCATTTTCACATCATTGCGGCACAGATGAACACGCATTCCAAATGCTTGTGTGGTGTGCGTGAGCAATCTTTTTATGTACGTACACTGTTAAATGGTCACGAGATGACGGCCGCACGTCTATTTTTCATATCACTTTTTAGTACATAGCCGACATTGAGGCTATGTTACCGCACACACACTGAAATCGGCTGGATATAGGTGCAACCGTGCTGTCAAACTGAATTGCGTCTCATTCTCACGTTGGCTATCGTTTGTGGTTGTCAAAAACCGGAATTTAATTCGACATTGGTAAAAGTGAATAAATTATGGAAAAGCGTCGTTCAAAGTTCAAAATCAACATAAAATTATCGAAAAAAAAATTGAAACGAGAATTTATTGTAGCCTTTGTGAACAATTTGTTTGCAAACGGTTTCGATTCAAATATATTTCGACGAATCAAAAGTGTACACCGACCACAATTTTAGTAAATGATTTCAAATGACATTTGCCGTCTTAGTCATATTCCTCTTTTATATATATCTCGTAAAAGACGACGATCAAGAAAAAGGAATTTTTTTTACACCCAAAGTGAACAAGGTTCAGCACTCACAGTTCCCATAAAGTTCTCAAAGTGTTTACAAACTGAGAATTAAGCAAACCAACTAACGAACATTGAATTTCCTGTTACAATTGCACATACAACTATAAACTGATAAGGTGTTGAGCTGTGTGTTTATACTTACAATAAAACAAAATTTAATAACAAAGGAACAATAAATTCTAGTTGATTCACCCAAATAATACGACCAATCCAAAGAGACCAATCCATTTTCGTATCATTTTTGAAGAGAAAAGTCACAAATACAGTCACAGCCATGGCAAAGAAAACTTACGATTTATTGTTTAAATTGCTGTTGATTGGAGATTCAGGTGTGGGTAAAACCTGTATACTGTTTCGTTTCTCCGACGATGCATTCACGTCCACCTTCATCTCAACGATAGGCATCGATTTTAAAATCAAAACGGTCGAGTTGCGAGGCAAGAAAATTAAATTGCAAATATGGTAAGTACTGGATTTAATAGTTCCTTTGACCAACTAACAGTTGTCGCGAGCGCGTTTGGTGTATAGACCCAGGGCATAATCGAAAATTATTGACTTTTGATTGGCAAATTCAAGAACGATTGCTTGATTTTCTGAAATAATTCAGGGACACAGCTGGTCAAGAGCGTTTCCATACAATTACCACCTCTTATTACCGTGGAGCGATGGGCATAATGCTGGTGTACGACATAACAAATGAAAAGAGCTTTGAAAACATAGTTAAATGGCTTCGGAATATAGACGAGCACGCCAATGAAGATGTGGAAAAGATGATTTTGGGCAATAAATGTGACATGCAAGATAAACGCTTGGTGACCAAAGATCGAGGTGAGGCAATTGCACGTGAACATGGCATTCGATTTATGGAAACATCAGGTAAAATTCGCAATTCAATCAACTTTTATTCGAATGTGATTCACGAACTATTCTATTGACTAATAATCAAATTCCACGAAAATCACTTTACATTTTTTCCCTTTAAAACTCTAAATTTAATGGATTATTTTTTTTCTCTCCTTTTGATTGTGACCATCTGCCTAATCGTGATTGTAGCCAAAGCGAATATCAACATTGAGCGTGCATTTTCAGAGCTTGCCGAAGCGATTCTTGACGCAACATCGGGCAAAGAAAATACCGAAAATGCCGAACGTGTAATTGTCGATCGTCGAGGGCAAGAAAAACCGCCGGCTTATAAAAGTTGTTGCGCTTAGATTTCATTTTCTTTTGTATATCAAAATCTTTCTTTTTTAATATTAGTAATAAATTAATGATTATGGCAAGTGAATGTGGCCAGCAAAAAGGAGAGGGTAAAACATTTCGGATGAGATAAACATGAATGTAATTAATCAAACATAGCAGCAGTCGATGCAATCAGTCATTTATGCATATTGCAATATTATAAATTGCAAATTTTCCAAGGAATAAAAAACGACACAAACAAACACATACTTCAAACGTCAGACTTAGATTTTTATAAGGAATCATCTTTATACTGAACAAAAATTCACAAAACTAAACGCAACGTAATAAAACTTACAACAAATGTTCAATGTGCATGTGCATCGCTTATTTTTACTCCTTTTCTTTTATTAGCCCATTTTTCTGGTGACAATGAAATTTCGCTTTTAGTAGGATTTATTACAATTATTAGGCATACAAACAGACAAAAAACTATTATTGTATATGTTGAACTAATTGAACGTAGAGCTGTTCACACAAAATTCGAAAATAAAATAAGGACAAATGTGGTCTGTCTATTGGACGGTGTCACCCTCCTTAGTGTAGGTCCAAGATCATGATACTGTGATTTATTTTGATTTAGCATCTGAGCAATTTGACAATTTTTCTGCAAAATTCATCTCGCGATCTTTGTATGGCGAATATAGTCCAATATTATGAAAGAAAAGAACCGAGAATCTTAATACAACTTCCATCCAAATGTCATAATATTTCCATGAAAGAAAAAAAAAACAACAAATTACTCTAACATATATGTATTTCAAGTCAATTTCAAGTTACTCATGTTATTGTTTTGTTTTGTTTTGTTCATCTGATATGGAATTGGTACATAAATAAAGGAAAACTTAGAAATTGGCCGATGCATTTTTATTCAGCTTCATGCTTTACACCCACTTTCAATAGTTTGTTGATGACCGCATCCCATCTTGAAATGTATCTCAAATTTTTCATAACATATTTCATTTTCACAATTTAGGTCGTTCATGAAATCAATCAAGGGAAAATGCGATTTGCAGCTCTTCCTACGCCATGAGTTTAGTCGTTGTCGAACAGACTTTTCTTGTTGTGATCGATAATCAAACATCAATTTCACCATTTACTTTTCACATTTGCCGTTTCCTCTTCGCAGCATGGTTCCTGTAAATGCTGCACACCTGTTTTCCATATTTTAATTGATGAGATACGATATTTTCATTTATTCTACAATATACAATGTAATAAAAGTATTATTAATTTAAATAACAACCATTTCACGGAAGGATTGGCAGTGACGCCGAAGGAGCATTTCCTAGTCATAACAAAATGATAAGTAAAGATAGAGCATCGATGCAATCTCGAAATATTCAACATTCAGTTATATGATTAAATAGCTATTACTGAAAGCATGAAGATGGCCTTTGGTGGGATTAAAAAATGGTTTGTTTGGAAATATCGTGTAAACAATTAAATCCTTGTCATTTGGTTACTGATTGCGCCGTATCGCTTGATTTTCGTTGCTACCGTTTCTGGTCGGGTTTGTTCGTTTTGTTTGCTTCTCATTTGAGGAATCTTTGCAATACTTTTTATTTGTGAAATAAAGCTTAACGACAGACACATCTTTGAAAAGAGACTTAATTGCAGCCCAGATTCTATGGAATTTCATGGAGAGCATGCAATTTCATAATCAATTATTATTCGTTAGCTCTCTTTGAAATTATTCCATTTTTTGGCGTCCAACAATAAATTCACTCACATTGAATTACTTAATGCCATAAATTAGAAAATTGCTAACACATTTTGGTGGGTCACAAGCTAGTTATTTAGTCGTCAACCGCAATTTCCATAAAATCCCCGCCTCATCGAAATTTATAATTGAGAACATGTACTTGAAGCTCATTTTTGGCGTCAGTATTCACTTTTTTTGTGTGCTAACAGACCCCATAAATATCACCTAAAACAATGCAACAAATTATCATAAACTCATTTCGCTATTTTCAATATTTATGCGGAAAACATTTAAATAAGTATTTTATTGCTCGGAAAAAGATTTCAACAATAAATTTTGATTAACATTTCGATACGCATCGTACAGAGAGAAAGAGAGGAAAAAGGCTCGCACGTGCACAAAAAACAGTGCCATCACGTAACTGTTGGCATTCAAACATTTTATTACGCGGATAACATCCAATTAATTTAGATAAAGTACCAACACCTGCAGCAATTTTCTGCTCATTTCCAAAAACGTACCAAGTTCATTATTAAGTTGGTGTTAACAGTATTCTCAATGCTGTTATTGGCGACTCTATTTAAATATTTACCAATTTTCATCGTCGATTGTGCTATTGGTGAATTACACCAACGGTCCATTATACGGAAAATCATGCGAAAATGTATCCTTTTCAAAGCTTAAATAATCGGATTTCTATCGAGGACCACTTGAATGTGGACGTTGGACGCATTTTTTTTTTAGTTTCGATTAATCCAAAGATGTTTATTTATACAAATTATCGACGTTGCACATGTTATATGCGTAAATGTTCCGTTCAAATGGTTCAATTTTCACGTGTGAACATTCGCACAATTGGGACAAAGCCGCAAATTGGATTTCATGGAATTTTATATCGACCTTTTCAATCATTAACAAAACATTGAGTTTATGCGGCGAAGAAATTGGAAAAGCACGTAGGAATTGCTTGCGGTGTGTAGAAACATGGGACACATTTGCAATTTACGAACAGAGAAACAGTTGATATCCCCAAAAAAAAATAAGTTGATTTACCGGAGAAAAAGAGTCGCTCAGACTACGTCGGTTTCTTTTCGCTCGCAATGTGCCTGAAATTGTTTGATTTCTTATTGTTTTCAGAAACCACGCTATTTTTCGGATGAAGATGCATGAATTCGTAGCAAATAAACTAGGGGGAAATAATATTTTTTTAGGACATAGATTCTCATTTATTTTAACTCACTTTGCTTAATTCTCGTATTTGTGATGATATGTCAATATTTCAAAGATTCTTTGACGCGATCTATTGAAATATTTGCAAATCCATAGAAATAGGGAAATTGACAGAAATATATGGAAAATTGAAAAATAAATGAATTGATGAAGTGTCAGTACCTGTATTAACAACCGATATGATTTTCATTTTATTTCAATTCATTTTCCAAAAGTATATTATTCCTTCCGAATTTCTATGTTTTCATTTACTTGAACCCTATATTTTATAGCCCCCTAGCATATAAACATGCCACAATAGTGGACATGAAACTGTGCCATTATTTGTTCGATGAACATTTACCAGCCGACACAAATCAATTCGAAAGCGGAGGCGATGAGTAAACATATTTAACACACGTTTGTAGGCGAATGGTCACATCAAATCGGATTGATGTCATTTTCAATCGTCACTGACAAATAGATTCAATTTAATGCGCACATTAAGGCGATACGCACGTAAATGACCTTACGGAATGAAAACTGTGGTTTGGCAAAAATGTGTGGAATTTGTAGTCGATAGTAATCAAACAATCCCACATTGATGACAATATATTACTTGAGCCAATGTTCAGCATTTTTATAGAGACGTTCTTATCTTATTTCGAACAAATTTAGGTTGACTCTAGAGGGATCATTCAAATCTTTAAGTGATGAATTCTCTTGGTAACGAACGATAAAATTGATTGAAAGCTCAAACATCTAATTTGAATGGATTTTACTGAATCACGGCGAATATTTGAATATCGTTTGACACTTCTGTCATCGACTGACTGAAATGTCGTTTACACTTAAAAAGCAGTGAATTTGATCGTTGAATATGATGTTTAATATTCTCTTAAATATTCTAAACGTGATTGAAAATCACAATGAATAATTAAAACTTGATCTCAGTGTAACCCAGGCGGGCGCCGAACGGTAAGTGCTCTGCGCCTATTTGTGATACTGCCATGGAGACAAAGGTTTAAATTTCGGTGATACGAAATGACTTTATTTCAAATTACTTTGGTTCGAAACTTCGTCGTTCCGTGCAGCAAAATGCAGTGAATATTATTGAATGTAGATAGAGTTTTTTAGATTGATGTTTATATGAACGAATTCATAAGTGAATCTTGAAAAATCCCACTAGAGACGAATAAAATGGGATCAAAATTAGCAGTTGGATATAAAAAATTACTTTTCGGCTTTCAATTACATGCGAAATATCCTTTTCGAAACAAGTATTTATTCAAATAAAATTTAGTTAGTATTTCAGTAGAAATTGGCGAAAAGCGATTGAAATAAATGATTTACGAAAAATTAATTTGAATTTCCCAATCCATTTACGTTGTCTTTGATAGGTAGCGGCTCTCTTTTGGAGCGAATTCACGTGATAAGCGGTTTATTTATTTTTATTTATTGCAAAACCTAAATTCATACCAATGTGTGCTCTCAGCAAGCTGAGAACATGCTGGTCTTAGACCCAATACGATATGAATTCCGCCCATGGTGCGACTTAAGCAAGAAGACTATTACATTTCATCAAGGGGGATGGTATTTATGAATAGACTTTAAATATCGATATTGATTCCGGAAAACCATGGCAAAACCGGCCTGATTCAGGAGAATCAGGGGAAGTACATCATTGTTTACTTAATATTTTTCCCTACTTTATACAATGCAAAAACTCATCCTAAATCTATAGGCGAGAATGATCATAATACCAAATCTGAGCATGTTTGAATTTACTCGATAGAAAAAATAAAAGAAATAGAAGAAAAAGGAGAAATACTATTGTTCTATGCGCAACCAGTGCTTCAATTTAAATTTAAACGCGGATAACGATTCAACATTTCTTATTTCGATGGGAATGCTATTCCACAAATTAATTGCTCCGTAAGTAAAAGCGCGTTTATCAAATTCAGTTTGCGGAAACTGTACTTGAAGATTATTTTGAGAACGGGCTCTACCGTTGATTCGGAAAAACATATGATTCAAATAATTCGGCGAACGATTAGACAATTGCTTATAGATCAAGGTCGCTGAATGAAGCTTAGCTCTACACTCAGGGTTCAATCCATTAAGGCGCTGTCGATATTCAGTGATGTGATCATTACGTTTTAAACCGTAAATATACCGTATTTTGTCATTGTCAGCAACAAGTTTGGAATCAATCGATTACGTTTAGTTTATTGGCATTACTATCGATGAAATAGTGACGAAGCACGTGCATTCTTGTACATCTCGTCATCAGTTACATCGGATTCACACCCCAAAAAGCACTACTGTTCGTGATCAGTTCACATCCCATTTGTGAATGCATTGTGAAATTATGTTACTGTTGAAATGAACCAATGCTGAAAACGCATCAAACTTTCTTTAAAGGATGGATAACAACAACAACAACAACAAGCATTTATAGACCATTAATGCCTTTCAGCGTCTGGTCTGTTTTATACGAAACAACTTGCCTCATACACCCCTAACAATACCTTTCCACAAACCTCGATCGAGAGCCAAGTTTTGAGTTTCATCACACCATTCATATCCCCTGACATTCAGGATTAAAGGATGGATAAAGTAGCAATTTGCAATGTATTTATATTATGAATATTAATAAAACACCACGATATTTGCATTACGCATTTTGTAGCTATTTATGGATACCAACATTTGTTGTGGTTTGCGAACCGTTCGCTTCTGTTCAAAAGATATATTTTCACAATTTCAGAGGATATATTTTGCACGAACAAATACTTTGCTGCAAATGATTGATACATCAAACCGTCAAACAATAGCCACTTAACCATCCCAATATTTGCTTGTAGATTTTCTGTGTTGGGGGGCATATTTTCAATATCAATCAATTTTTCAAATTGGTTTCATGAACATTCCAAAATATTTTTGAATTAACAGTTAACAACACCCATTTTTCGGGCTTGAAAAAAATAGCAATTAATTTTGACAATATATTGAAGGTAACAGCTCACCGAATTTTCTCAGATCTGTTTCAATCCAAATAGAATATACGTTCCCAAAATCAATTTTTAGGTGTAGACCTACTGCTGTTTTACACCACAGCCAATTTGTCAAACTGTTATTTAAAACATATCGGATTTCAATGCTGCTGTGATACACTTCTGGAACATGATGTTTCTATAATTGCTGATATTGCTTTGGGCTCTTTTCAAAAATTCCGAACAACGCCAAATATATTGATGAATATTCGATGTTGAAACGATGCTTCTTATCAAGTATTTGTAATTCAGATTAAGCATCCTATGGTTGAATATTTGAAGATTTCAGACAGAAACATCATGATTTAATATTTAATCAGTGATAATAATAATCAATATGGATTAAATCTCTTGATATTTACGTTGAAAATCACACCGTTTCGTCTGAAATTTTCATTTTGCTGCACATATATTCCCACGAAAATAAATCTCATCGAAGCGACACATAACTTTGTTCAATTCAAATTAACTTGGAAAGAGAAATATTACAAATATTGCACACTGATTTTTTAGCTGGGATTTCAATTCGCACCGCTTTTACGCAGTAACAAAATTTTATTTTGCTTCTGAAAGCAACGCTTCTAAGTATCATTTATTGTAGCACAATAAAAATGTACTTTTATTCTGCGGCATTTATTTTTTCTTTTTTTTTTTGTGTAATGTAATTGGAAAAAGGATTAGCATTTCAATAGTGTTTTTGTCCCCGAATCAGCAAAGGCCACACCAAAAAGCTACTATCTTGTAAATTTGATTATGGTTTGATTCACTCTTATGCAACACACAAATTCTTATGTGTTTGTTGCGTTATTTTTATTTGGTTTGCGTGATAATTATATTACTCACTTATGTAATGGATAACGGCAAGTTTTTTCTTTCGGATAACGACAACTGCCAACGTTACTTTTTATGATTATTGTTGCTATTTGTCCCAGCAGGAAAATGACGGTATTGTTGGAATAATTGATTTGCACTTATGCAAATGACCCTGTAAACGAGCAGCACAATTTCAACAATTTCATTGTTAATTTGGAGCTTTGGAGCGTTTGGTATGAGCAGCTTCCAAAAAGAATTTACGTATTACAATGAATACGAGCATTGAGCATATTCTATTTAAACATTCATGAGGAATGCTATTATTATGTTTGGTAATGTTTGAGCATCAACCGAATACATTTTTTTGACAATAGTTCAAATCCATGCAAAATGATTCTCAAATGTTTTGCACGTTTATTTATCAATGAACTTCAGTGAAAGTGCCATTTCAGATTATAAGTCAATTGATATAACTGATGTTTCATTGAATGGTTTTTGCTGTTCAATTGACCTTTGGCATGCTTGATGCCACAAAAGTTTATTGTACTTAATGCTTGGCATGCATGACTAACGGTCTTCTCGGACCTTATCTACAGCATAGATTATATATAAATAACACATTTTATCACATTGCTTTTAAAACAGTTGTAGAAATAATGAGTTGAATGTCTAATCATAATAATAACTGATGCAAAATTGAATTGGGAATCTTCTTGAGATCCAGTATATCGAACACCTCATCAACTCTATAAAGTTAAATAGTGAAACTCATTGTTGGAAAACACTCCGTTGCATGGTCAATTCCCTTCATGACTTCATAAATTAAATTATTTCAAGTTAATAAGTTTTGGTTTCATTCGTAAGCTCATTTGAGTATTGGTATTTTGACTTTAGTCCTACTAATTTTAGCTAACATTTCATTAAATAACAAAGTGTGTAAACATCATTGGCATGCTATGTGAAATTGTTGGAATTCTATGGATTCATCGTGTTGTTGTTGAAATTGCACTCTGAACCATACACAAAAATGCTGCTCTGTTTGTTCTACTGCATTGTTAAATCGCGATGTAATTCAAAGAAATCACACATAATACATGCGCGCTTTTGTTACCTTGAACGAGCTTTCCCTATGAATTACGACAATTGCCAGAAATGTAACGAAACTGTTTATTCAGTAATGGGGATGCAATGTATTGCGCCCATAAACATTTATGGTTCACTGCAAATAAATAACTAGGACTAAAATGCGGATTTTGTGATCGGCATTACTTTCACCATAAAAGAAATGTCAATAAAGCTTGCCATTGTTACCTTTTATTGTTGCACACAAAAGCGAATGTTTGGCGGTTTTCGAACAAATATCAACAATATTTGGATTTCGATGGCATTTTCTGTGTGTCTTCATTGTAGCACAACAAAGAGAAAGAGCTTAATATCGATTCAGTCGAATTAAATCAACAATCGACCGTTTTATTTGAGCCAGTTTTGCCCATTTCTACCATTTGATCGAAAGGCGCAGAGAAAAACAATGCAAACTCTAAATAAAAATCCAAACTATCGGAACTATTACATTTAGAACAAGATAAAGTCTCTGAATAGTGAAGGCGATGCCGCATTTTTGTAGGAATCATGATCGCAATCAAGAAATTATTCAGATTCCCCAAATTGTATGCTGAATGTTTGATGGATCAACAAAAGCAAAATCCTTTTGAATTGAACGAAAATTGAGAATCAGAATCAAAATACATTCGAATCATGTATTTATCCGATTTAGCCCCAGAATATATTGAGAATGGTTCGCTTTGAGTCCTTTCGAGCCACCAAATGGCTACTATATTTTCATTTAAGTTCATCTGTTCCTCCACATCTGTGTCATTCCAACGAATGCGAATGGTAGAAAATGGTAAAATCTACGTTGTTTCAAACTGTCAGTAGCTCAACCATTGTTGAAAAGTTGAAAATTACTTGAAAGCAAACAAAATTTGTAATGCTTTCACTTCGTTTTGTTATTTGTATCTGTCTGTGTCGTTCGCATTTATTTTCGGTCGATTTTGCAAAGATCCCTCTGAGTCAGCTATCGCATTGTGAATGTTTATTCAGAACGAATATATAAAATGAACGCCCACCGTTTTCCTTGCACAAAAAGGATTTTTAATGAGTTTTTCCGTGTCTCAAAAGAATAGATATCTGTCAAATTGTGTGATTTTTTTTCGCATTGAAATGCTTTCCCAAAAAAAAAAAAAAAAAATCGAATCCGCAAGCGTGAATGTTCGCTATTCTATTGTTGAGATCACGTGACACTTCTCGTTTTACCAAACATCACAGTCTTACCGTCTGGTTGTGGTAGGTTTTTGTTCACTTTGCACAGAGTTTTCAGACATTGAACCAAATCGATTTCAAATCACGGCTCAAACACCATTTTAACTATGTGCAATAGCTATGTGATTTCAAGGTAATGTAACTAATTATCAGCTTGGTTTCAGGATATATCAAAATATATTTACTAATTTTTGACTCCTTTGTTTGAAAGTGCAAACGTTTACACATTGTCTCTGTCATAAATCGAACCGCTTTCGATGAAAGCAAAACGCTTGCAGCGTTCTTTTCAACATGGACCGCTTTAAGCAGCAGCACAGCAGCTATAAACAAGCAACTAGAAGCAAAAAAATCTACAATTTTGCGGAACCATTCAAAATGTCTATCAAAATATTCTTTGAAATGCAGCTCACATTCATTGACGGAAGATTGGGAAAATCCGCACAACTAATATAATTGCATTGTGTTAATTTGTAATATTATTTGATTAAATGCTTGGAATCATATTCATTATCTATCCTACTAGCCACATTTCTACACTTTACCAAAATTTCACCAAGTAAATATTATATATGATATTTCGCATTTGAACTGCGCATATTTATCAGACAAACATTCCATACGAAAATTCCGAGGCAACAATTCAATTTGATATATTGATCATATTGATTGACCAAACATAAAATAGAACGATGCGCATGCGCGAACTATTATTATTACAATTGTTGTTATAATGAGTGCAATTGATTTCAACCTCGCGATGCAAATACATGCAAATTGTGTGGCCAGGTGCGATGGGGATACAGTTGAGCTTTCATAAGTAGCTCGACATTAACAGTGACTGTTCAAATATTAACCGAATTACTGACAACACGAACAGAATTAAAAAGGATAAGTAATGCAACCGTTTGTTTCGTCTCAGAAAGCAAATATAGTATGTTTCGAATATTCCCGGGGATTTATCACGTTTGAATTGGATTATTTGCCAAACATTTTATTGATGTTGAATGTACAGATTTTTCATTTGAGCTAGTTTTCTTCTGGGATGTGATACAATTGCTGTATTCGCATGCGTAAACCTCTGACTTTGGCATTTTTGAATAGATGGCGTTGATAGTCATTTCACGAATCAAAATCAAAGCAGAATCACATCAACAACCAGCACAGAAGATGAACATGTGTGTACACAACTGATTTTGACAGAGTAAACTAACCACAACCACGTGTTGCTTCTGATGCTTTTCTTTGAACAATGTGTATTTTATGTTCGTAACAAACCAGTAGACAAGCAATGTGTATGTACACATATATGTGCGTTTTGCCGGTAGATTGATTTGATTGAGTGCGCTGAATAAGCAAAAACTGGAATCCAGTAAGAATGTGATCAGGATAATTTGTGTATTATATTCTTGTGCATGCAAACGTCAGGTTTAATCCTCAACATCATTGACATTTTGCCGAATTGTTAATACAAACAGCATTGAGACAAATGATTACAGCTTTATAACGAATTTCCTTGGAATTCAACGATTATTCACCAAAAAGACACTTATTTTGAGACCAACAATTGACGGTGAATCTGCAAATAAAATCTGTTACGCGTCTGCCCACAGTAAATATTGATAACCTTTGTGCGCGCTGACCTTTCACATCGTGATTTTATCACGGAACAGAGAGTGAGCAACAGAGCAGCTGATTCGATTGAAAGCAACGAGCAGCTTCATTAATAATAGTCAATTACCATCACATGAATTGAATTCGATTCGATCGGCGAGAGAAGAAAAGTCGAACTCACTTACTTGTAAGTATTTTTATACTATTGAGAAATTGTTTTACAAAAAAAATGTGTTGTATTTTTATGAATGTCGCGATCGAATCACAGCCAGCGTAAATTCACAAACAAATTTGTTTGGCAACTTTATTGGTTTTTGCTTTGGCCGTTTCGTTCGTCGTTGGGGTCTTTGGTAGACAAAAACAAGCAAGAGCCCAGCAATGAATTGAATGACGATAACGCGTAAAGCAGTAAACATATTTGTGTATGGACCTTTTTCTCTTGCGTGCTGTTCGCTGGGAGAGCATTGAGGCGTTCATTGATACGTTCGTAATTCAATATATTGAAGAGAAATATACAATCAAAATGTGACGTTTCATGCTGATCACACATTTATATTGATTACTTGTTGCTCTTTTATATATACGACGAGCCTTTGAAATGCTTGCACTCCATTGAATTTGGCCAGTCTGACTGATATTTGTATCCCGATCGGTTGTGCGCATTCCATTTTTTCTAACATTCTAATTTAATAATTTTTCCACTTCAATTTGTCCCTTTTGTTTGGTGTTTGATATCAACTTCGCAGTAATTTTACCTGGAAAATGGCAAATAAATCAATATTAGTGGTTGGATCGGGAGGTCGCGAAGATGCAATTTGCTGGAAATTGGCACAAAGCAACCACATCAAAAAATTGTTCGTGCTGCCTGGCAGTTTTCACATTGGTCAGCGACCGAAAGTTGAGCTCGTCAACGACATTTCGGTCAAAGATCATGCGGCAATTGTTAAGTTTTGCCAAGGTAAAGGCATCGATTTAGTGGTTGTTGGTCCTGAAGATCCGTTGGCTGATGGAATTGCTGATTCGCTATATAAAGCGAACATCCGATGCTTTGGACCAACACTGGAAGGTGCACGCATCGAAGCAGATAAATCGTGGTCGAAAGAATTTATGATGAGTGCCAAAATTCCAACGGCACGATATGAGAGCTTCGATAATGTCGATGCGGCCAAAGCATTCATTCAAAGGTGAGATCATTAATTGTATGATAATTGGGATTGATTAATATGTGATTTTCATTTGCAAACGATTTTATAATATCTTTAGACCAATTGGAAAATATATTGGAAATCTTTTCCGAATATTCTTTTGCAATTGATAACATTTTAATCAACATTTATTTAAAAATCAAATCATCTTTGAATTCAAACCAAAAATTCACCAACATTCATAACTTAAAATGGTTTCCCAAGGATATTTCTAATTTGAAATATGTTTCCCATTTGAGCACTTTTACGATACTTCGAAAAGTGCGGTCATCATCTATCTGTTACTAAAGACATATTTGATTATCAGCTCAGTTTTTTTTTTTGTGTGTGCGCACGAACAAAAAAAAAAATAATCCAACCAGATAATTGGATGTAGTACATTAGCTCTTGAAAAGCGAATTTACATAAAGAAATTGATGTTGTCGTTTTCACAAACTCATTTTAATCTTGTTTTTCTATGAATGTTGTTTTTCCAATTCAATTTTATTATCAATTTGTTGATTGATTCCATAGGGCTACATATGACGCACTTGTTGTCAAAGCCAGCGGATTGGCAGCTGGAAAAGGTGTTGTTGTTGCCAATAACAAAGATGAGGCATGTGCAGCGGTCGATGAAATTTTGGGTGAAAAAAAGTATGGTGCAGCTGGCAGTAAAATTGTTGTCGAGGAAAAGCTCAGCGGCGAAGAAGTATCGGTATGTTCGCAAATGTGGTCCTCTTCTTGCTAATAAGCATTCATTGTCATTCAATAGAATGTTTGCCATTGACATTTTTCTCTTTCCTCGTAATCAATCAGCTGCTGGCCTTTGTCGATGGAAGTTCGGTTAAAGTGATGTTGCCGGCCCAAGATCACAAGCGATTGAGAGACGGTGATAACGGTCCAAATACAGGTGGCATGGGCGCTTACTGCCCGTGTCCATTGATTGGCGATGCTGATCTCGAATTTGCAAAAAAAGAAATCATCGAACGAGCGTTGGTTGAATTCAAAAAACGGGACATTAACTATTGTGGTGTTTTGTATGCTGGCCTTATGCTCACCGAAAATGGCCCACGCACATTGGAGTTCAATTGCCGATTTGGAGATCCAGAAACTCAGGTTTTATTGCCACTGCTCGAAACTGATTTATTCGAAATCGTTGAGGCTTGCTGTAATGGCCAATTGAAGAATATCGATTTGAAATGGAAAGATGGAAAATCGGCGGTTGGTGTTGTGATGGCGAGCGAAGGCTATCCAGATGCGCCAATCAATGGACGCAAAATTATCGGTAAATTTTGGAAATTGGTGAAAAATGTTTTGATATATCGTTTTCAATCAATGTTTTCTTCTCGTTTTTGAATATGATTTTATAAATAGGCTTGCCCGAAAAGGATACGGACAATTGTATAGTCTTCCATAGCGGAACAATAAGCGATGGTGAGGGTCATTATATCACAAAGGGTGGCCGTGTTTTGATATATGTATCAATTGAAAATAGTCTGTTCAATGCTGCCGCTAAATCGACAGAAGGTGTTCAACAAATCAAATTCACTGGCCGTCAATATCGCACGGATATTGCTCAAAAAGCATTCAAAAAGTGAGTCAAACTCATGCACAATGTTTGGATCCAATGACTAAATCCAAATTCATTTCAAAATCTAAATAAGTGTTTTCGCCAAGTAAAAAAAAGAGCACAATGCAAAATTAATAAAAAATCGTAAAAAATGAAAAAAAAAAAAAATTAAATTACTTCTTTTTTTCCAATTGCAAACTAAAATTGGCAGGGGTTCATTATCATACAAGGATAGTGGCGTTGATATTGTGGCCGGTGATGATTTGGTCCAATTAATTAAACCAATGTCCCGTGAAACATTGCGAAAGGGAGTTGTTGGGGGTATTGGCGGATTTGGTGGTCTATTTCGAGTCAATGAATTGAAATATCCGACCTTGAATGGCGAGACACTGGCTTATACCGATCCAGTTCTTGTTGAACGAACTTCGGGAGTTGGTGCTAAAATGGCAATGGCCATTGATTGTGGCATTTTCAATAAAATTGGATATGATTTGGTTGCAACATGTGCAAATCAGGTGGTGTGTAGCGGTGCTCAGCCATTTGCCTTTCTCGATTACGTGGCATGTGGCAAATTGTTTGTTCCGGTCGTTGCTGACATGGTGAAAGGTGTTGCAGAAGCATGCAAAGCTGCCAGCTGCTCATTATTGGGCGGTGAAACCGCAGAAATGCCATCACTATTTCCAGTGGGCGCTTACGACTTTGTCGGATACTCCATTGGCTGTGTAGAATATGGCAAGGAAATTCCCCGATTTGACCTTATTAAGGAAGGTGATTCAATTATCGGTGTTCGAGCCAATGGATTCCATTGCACCGGCATTGATGTCATTTATGACCTAATGAAGGAACTTCGTATCGATTATTTCACCAAGGCACCATTTTCTACAGATAATCAAACATACGGTACGGTATAAAAGATTAAGTATTTACAGTTGGAATTTGATCAATATAGATCACTTTTTGAATCGAGTACATTTCATTACAGCCGATGAATTCTTGAAACCATCGCGTGTGTATGTGAAGGATATATTGCCGCTGGTCACAAGTGGATTGGTCAAATCTGCTTCATGTGTTACAAATTCTGGCTTGTATGGAGGTGTTGATTCGGTTCTTCCGCATGGATTTAGCGCTGATATCGACACAGATTGTTGGTCTATTCCGTCAGTCTACGGTTGGATTCAAGCTAAGGCTAAAAACCTCACATCAGACGATTTGGCGAAGAAATTCAATTTGGGGGTCGGTCTCGTTATGGTTGTTCCAAGAGGAACTAATCAATGGATGTCGATTGATGGAGCATTTGAAATTGGTTTGTGAAGAATTTTCTTTTAAATTATAGAAAAATAGATGAATAAACTCTCACTGTCTCATTTTCATCGCAGGCAAAGTCGTCTCTTCAGCATCTCAAAATAAAGTGAATTTCGTCGGTCTCTCAAAAAACCTAAAAAAATTGTCTTCTCAATTCAACGATTCAATAAATGCAAAAAAAATCACAGTCAATTCTAGCCAGCCGAGTGCTGAGCTTCATTCAAGCCTGCAGAAACTCTTGCGTGGAACGAACAATGAGCACGTTTATGAGCAATTTGGTCATAAGTTTGTGCGCCTTAATCCCAACGGCAACAAATTGTATGAAGATCCAATTCTGGTGATTGGTGCAGATGGTGTTGGAACTAAGTTGAAAATTGCACAAAACATCGATAAGCACGATACAGTTGGTATTGATTTGGTTGCAATGAGCGTTAATGATATTTTATGCAACGGGGCCAAACCGCTGACTTTCCTCGACTACTATGCATGCGATCGATTCGATAATTTCAAATCCGAAAATATTGTCAAAGGCATTGCTGACGGTTGCTTGCTCGGCGAATGTTCGTTGGTCGGCAGTGACCCAATTGAATTGCCACAAATCTACACAAAAGACGAATACGATTTGGCAGGTTTTGCGATGGGTGTCGTTGAAAATGGACGATTGCTGCCACGTGTCGATGAAATTGCCGATGGTGACACAGTCATAGCAATTCCATCTTCGGGTGTGCACAGTAATGGTTTCAGTTTGGTGCATAAAGTATTAGCAAAAGCAAATGTAACATATCAAGATGTTGCACCGTTTAGTAATACCGGCAAAACGTTTGGTGAAGAATTTTTGAGGCCTACCAAAATCTACGTAGCTCCAATTGTACCGTTGTTAGAGGAGCGGAAAATTAAAGCAATTGCTCACATTACTGGCGGTGGTTTGCTTGAAAATATACCGCGTGTTTTACCTGATCATTTGGCCGTTCATCTTGATGCTGACCAAATGTATATTCCGCCAATTTTTGCTTGGCTAGCAAGCGAAGGAAATATTGCAAATACCGAACTTCAACGCACATACAATTGTGGCATTGGGCTAATTTTGATAGTCGAAAACCGATTTGCACTTGAACTGGAGTCTCGTTTGAAGTTTGAGCTCAATGCGAAAATCGTTGGTGTGGTTAAAAAATGTAAAACCAATGAAGACCGTGTTGTGATTGACGATAGAAAATTCACAGCTACTTTAAACAGAACCAAGCAAATTTTTGCTCAGCCAAAAAAACGCGTTGGTGTTCTGATATCAGGAAGCGGAACAAATTTGCAAGCATTAATCGATGCAACACATGATACAAACTTTGGTATAAATGCCGAAATTGTTTTGGTGCTGTCGAATAAGTCGGATGCGTATGGATTGAAACGAGCCGAGAAGGCTGCAATTCCAAATAAAACGATTTCGCATTTGAGCTTCCGCACATCAGCCCAACCAAGAGAAGACTTTGATCGCGCATTGACGGCTGAATTGGAAAAATACAATGTCGACATTGTTTGTTTGGCTGGTTTCATGAGAATTCTATCCGAAGAATTTGTGCGTCATTGGAAAGGGAAATTGATAAATATCCATCCATCGCTTTTGCCCAAATATCCCGGATTGAATGCAGCTAAACAGGCATTTGAAGACTCACCGCGTGACGAAGTCACTGGTTGTACTGTACACTTTGTTGACGAAGGCGTTGATACGGGAGCGATAATTTTGCAAGGAACCGTGCCAATTCATCAGCACGACACACTCGATTCACTAACCGAACGAATCCACAAGGCAGAACACCATACATTCCCACACGCCCTCCGATTGTTGGCCAACGACTTCATCGAATCTTGAAAAATTTCACGAAAATATGTCATTCGAATATTCTTTTAAAATTGCCATTTAGAATATATTTTATTATTGAACACGTTTATTTGTTGCAAATAAAATCCAAGTTGAAAATGAAATTCGAATTGCAAAGAATTTCTCACATTCCCATGACAAATTCTCACATTGCCGAAAAACCAAAACACAAACATTGTTCCTGTTCAAGCACTCTAAATAGATTAAATACGGATCAGTAGCAACAATGCATTTAAATGCAATCAAAAAAGACCCTCCTGTTATTTTGTGGTTAATATTCCAACTAGTTCCTAGTTCCCACACATAGAGTGACAAAGACACACACAGATACTCGGCATATTTAGACTCATTCACTCACACAAACACACACACACACACATCCAACACTGATTCACTTAACCACTACATGCAGTGCAATCACACCGTGTGATTCACATGAGACACATTTGTTTTCATTTACGGCTATTCCATTTGTTTTTTAGAGAAGAAAATGGCACAAAGTAAAGAAAAACCTGATGATTTTATGGTAAAGCGGCTTAGACGGATTTAGAGGACTTTTGAATAATACACATTTTTACGTGTTTGTCGTTTTTATAGAGTCACACAAAAATTTGTATTTATGTTCCTCAATGTCCTATAAAAATGCACAAATCTCTTGAATCCGGCGATGTTTTTTCTTTTGATTCCATAATTTTCGATCTAATTTTCAAACAATTAACTCTCTCAGGAGAATTCAATTATTCATCCACGATTGAAATTTGTGAATAAATATTTTTGTCATGTAGATTTCGCAATCCCACGCTTTTTATTCAACCGGTTCATTATATTTTTTTGAATAATAATATGATAATCACTTCATTCACCAAATAAAGTGTACAAAAAAAATGTTGGTGATTTCAAAAATCATTGTGAGAGCGCGGGGTTGAAAAACGTTTAACTGTGTTGTCGTTCCATTGCACGAATAACATCAATTAACCAAAGCGCACCAATATGAAGCGAAAATATATAGATCGAGAGGGAGAATGGAATTGGTTCTGCCTCTTTTGAAATTCAGATTCATTTCGCTTGCTCTTTTCTGTCGTGCAATACAACATGAGCATATTCAAGGCTGAATTATGGATCTGAAAGAGCCGCATTCAAATATACGTTCAAATAAGTATTAATACGGCCGAGAGAACTATATTTATACACAAGACGATACAAAGTATATGTTGAATGCATTCAGCAAGCAAGCTCGCTAACTCACCCCACCGAATAGTGCGCGTGTCGTTCGTGTGTATGTGAACTGAGGCTAAATTTCGTTCCCACGAGCTGAACACTATCTATGCTGCGCCCCTATTTTTACTGTTTGGTGAATGTATATTTTGTTTACAAGTCAATATGCTTACGATTACGAAGGGCATTCATGTGCTCGCTTGATCGTTCTATCAGAGGCTGTTTTTACTGGCAGTTTCGAATTCAATACATTTTCATCTGAATGCAGTCGATGCGGACGAAAATGTGCTTGCTCAATTTTCATTTCGAATTTAGTCTCTGTGTATGATGGATGGATATGGTGTTGGTGCTGCAAAACTATTCATTCGTCAATTTTAACGCGATTTTAGGTAATTAAACATTCTTCCGTTTCTTTCTGGCGCACATTGCTCGCATTGTTCAGAGCAATTTCATTCTCGATTTATATTGACATAGCTATGAATAATGGGTGTGTGTTTGGACGATTCAATGTGAGAGGCCAGTGAGTGACTTGTGAAAGTTATAGATTGCATTGTTACCCCTCATTGATTCATTCGCACAACATTTTCCCACGAATATTCCTGTGAACACTATGCCTGTGAACATGCAAGCACTGAGAATGGATTTTTTCATGCACTAGATTATTTGATAAAATAATATTTGCTATTGCCGATGCGGCGCGTGCGAACTAAATGAATACTTGTTTCATCAAAGCAATTTTCTTTTCTTATTCGATCAAGGTTTTTTTGTTGTCATGAAAATCTTCTTTCAATTTGTTGTTGTTGCCACTTATTATTGAAATGCATGCAGACGTTCACTCTTGACAGGATTATGAGACCTACAAAAAAGACCTCAATGCAAAATATGTGCACTGTTGCTATTGTTAAGAATTCACTTGATGCACTTTTCTTGATCATTCGATAATTGTATCTTGATACGCAAACGACGGTCGCAAATTACAGTCATAATGCTGAGGAAAATCAATGAATTTTTTATGACAAGACAAACATTTTCGATGAATAATATGTTGATTTTGGATTTTTTTCTTGTTGCAATTGGATGGAAATTGCATTTTTTTTTCTTTTGAAATTTTGAAAGTTGCTATTAATTTGAATTATAATTTTACTGATGAGAATCGAAGAGTATTGTCAAATATAATCTATTGCAATTGAAGGAGTTAACAAAAACATATATTATTTATTATAGATTCCAGCAAATATCAATCACCTTGATTATTTCTGATGATTGATCGAAATATTGCCCTTTTTCGTTCGAAATTAAAATTATGCTTTAAAAAAACAAACTTCTTGTGCTTCAAGTGTTCGAAAACCCAATGATAGGATAAACTAAAAAGAATTTCCCGAAGTTTCCTAAAATGAAAACTAAAAGTTTTGGTGCGAAATTTTTAACTTTATTTTTATGTTTTGTGATTTTCATAAAAAAATGAGAGAAAAGTGGCAAAACATTTCTTCCGGACAAAAGATGCACGTGGTTCGGACAAAAGGAAAAACATACATTGAAATCATAAAATACATGCAAAATTATTGTGTGCGGTACCGCAAAAATCAGTTGAAACAGTCTAATGGTGTTATGAAGATCAGGACGGCGCAGCGCGGCACTTCCTTAATGTGCTCGTGCTCTGCATTCATTCATTGCCAAGTGAAGAGCCAAATAAACAATTAATATGAACAAATAGACGAATAGGTGTTGTGTGTATTGGTTGATGCGTGTGTGCGTGTGTGCATGTTGTTGCGTGTATGCTCTTGATCAGCGATATGATTTCGATAGCATTTAAATGGTCCTAGACGACAGTGGTAGGGATGACGTCACGCACTGCATGCGTTTGGCATACTCACTATTGCAGTCCGAACGACGTTCACACACGTGTATCAGTTCCTTTTCAGCAGTTGTACTCGTAACACATATTCTCGGTGCACTCTGATCGCCGCCAACGACTTTGAAAATTTAATTTTGGAAATTTCTATTATTTCAACGAAGACAATATTTTTTTACGAAATAATCAAGTTAATTTAACAAACACAAACGATAATTTACAAAATATTTAACGGAATTCTAACGTTTTTTGTGATAAAATTATTTTGTGGTGAAATTTCGTGAATTTTTGCTGAAGATCAATTTAAGGGGAATAAGTGTGAAGATTTGAGATAAGATAGGACGATCTTTTGGATTTGGCGAGAGAGAAAATTGAATAGAAGACAAATGGAACATCACCGTATTTACAATAATCCACCATTGCATTGGGGCTATTCTTCGACGTCACATGCAATGCATAACACTTGGGTGCCGCCTCCAAGTCGTGGCGTTAAACGATCAATCTCCGAAAGTGATTGCGAAGATAATTATTCGGAAACTTCATCCAAAGAGTACGTTTCATTTTGACCTCTTATTTTCTTTTATTATTTTATTAAACTTTAATCACCGCCTTATTTCATTTTGCTTCGAAAATGTTTTGTTCCAATCTATTGACTCAATTCAATATATTCAGTTCGAAAATGGAATTTAAAATAAAATTGAGAATAACTTTAAAGCCAACATTAAAATTGAATTCGAAATAATAAAAAAAAACACTAAAATTCAAACTCAAATCTAATAATCTATCGCAAAAGTTTCTCAAATAATCTAACCGAATATTTTATTCTGGATTTATTTCAATTACAGTACATCACCAAAAGACAATGACGCCGACAGTTGTCAGCATTTGAGCCGAAAGAAGAGGCGTGGAGTGATTGAAAAGAAGCGACGTGATCGAATCAATTCATCTTTATCCGAACTGAAGCGCTTGGTTCCATCCGCATATGAAAAGCAGGGCTCGTCCAAGTTGGAAAAAGCCGAAATCTTGCAGTTAACAGTTGATCATTTGAAGAGCTTACATGCAAAAGGTGAGATTGAATAACAAACTTAAGATTAACGATGAACTGTTCATTGACAACAAATGAGAAAGAACAAGAAAAATTTCCCCCGATTCACAAATCAAATAAAACTAAATCCAATATTTTGTTCAATTCACAGGAATTGATTCGACGACATTTGATCCACAGCGATATGCAATGGATTATCATGTGATTGGATTTCAAGAGTGTGTATCTGAAGTTGCTCGTTATTTAATGGCGCACGAAGGCATGGATATACAAAATCCATTGCGAATGAGATTACTGTCGCATCTCCGGTGTTTTGCTGCACAACGTGAACTATCAATAAAATCAGTCGCACCATCTGTCAATCAGAGCTGGACGCCAGCGCCGTCATCATATTCGCTATCGCAGAGTGGTTATGGCACAGCAAGTGCATTGGCTCCACCACCGCCTCCACTTTTAACACCACGATCGCTTCAAACGCCCACAACTTCAACCGTTACATCATCAATATTGCCATCATCAGTATCTTCTAGTCCGGCGACAGCTATGTATTCAAGCTCAAGCTACGCGATATCGCCGCATACCAGCAATTATCCATACGTTCCAAATCTGGCACCGACAGGATCAAGTGATATTTTCGTCGAACCAAACACGCCGACAAGCACAGCCGGAGCAATTCCACCCAATGAAATCCATCTGCAACAACAACAACAACAACAACAACAACAACAACAACAACAACATTATGTTCAACATCAAGATCAAAATGGCTCAACCTACACAGATTTGTCATCGGCTCAGCGGAACGCTGTCGTCAGCATTGGCTACAGCAACCAGTATCTTCCAAATTCAATGTCAGTTTACAGCCACGCAACAAATGAACACGATGACCCACTATCAGCCGCATACAATGCGAACAATAAACCATATCGACCATGGGGCGGACCGGAAATGGCCTACTGAATTACAAATTGATCTCTATTTTGTATAAATCGACATTTACACCACGGAATCGAATGTTAAATGAACACATGCACAAACGAATATTTATTGCGACTCAGCGAAAAAAAAATTTAATTTGAAAGGAAAACCTATTTGAAGAGACTTTTTTTACAACGAAATTTCCAAACGGAAACATACGATTTTGATATATTTTTTATTGACAAACAAAGTCAGGCCCTAGTCATAGATACATAAGAATTGTATATAAACAATATTTCGAATGAGCTCAAACACATTTCGAATGCATATTATATATTTATCAGACGAATCTAAGTCAATGTTCCAAAAAAATATCAAATAATGCAAGCTTTAATCATTCAGGAAATTCAAGGAAATGCATTTTTTAAAATTATTTATTTTCTACTAAGGACCAAAATACTTTGAACAGATTTATTTATTTTTTCGTATTTGATAAAAGATAAATAATAAATGAAGAATGTTTTAAACAAACTCTACTGTATTCTTGGCGCAAAAAGCGTTGATATTCTTAGATTATGAAATTGATTTACTTCCATTCATCAGGATTATGGAAAATCAAGTCTCTAAAATGAAACAATATATTTACATCCTCGAACTATATAATAACTGTGAATTGTATCATGGGAGAAAATGGTAAAGACGTATTATGTATAATTTATATGAACTAGCATTTTTGAATTATTTGTATCTCGTTAGCGCAAGTTCCCGAATCGATCACTGTATCCTTGCAGCCGTAAGAATAGAGGGAGATAGAGAGATAGAGAGGAAGCAAATGATACCTGAATGATTTTATCTTCATTTTCATTCAATTCACATAAAATTGCAAATAATTCAATGAGAAGATTCAATATCATGCTCATACAATTGATTATGGTGTGTTTTGCAGCTATCATTTTTTTTCGCTCGCACTTGAAATATTCGTGATTTACATGATTTGAGCGACCTTCAACTTTGACATCTCGTCGCAATAAATATTATAGGGATTATTGAATTTAAAAGCACCTTCGTAAAATGACGACGAAACTATTGAATTATAAATGAACAGGATATTATTTTATCATCTCAAGCGAATCATTGGTGAGGTAAAGACCCGATCATACTGATATTAAAGAAGGATTTAATGGCAAATTGTTTTAACAAAAGCAACGACAAAGACAACGAATGAACGTGAAATCCCATTTGAAGATGCTGTACACGCAATGGCTGACATTTTCGTGCAACGCAATATTATTGACGGTGCTGCCGAGTGGCACAATGTCTGTGTTCGTGATGCCATGTTGTGCATTGAATGAAAAATTCTCGTAAATATTGCAAAAGGCATCATACTTGTCTAGACCTTGGATTTCAAATTGTTGTGCTCGTAGCTATCATATTCGCCTCAGTGCAATGCCGAATGAATGGCGTGCGTTTGCCACCACCGTTCAATTCATACAGTTTACATTGTACAGAATACACACGGAGTTTATGCAGCGCAAATTGTTCACGCCATAGATTTTCATTCTTAACTAAAATGAACAAAAATCATCTTTTTCTGATAAATATATATATATATATATGGCACTGCTTTTGATAGTGGACATTTGTTTCAGTCAACGCATACTTTCTTTGCTTCAATGTATAGACAAGTTTAATCAAACCAAAACTTGCATAGAAAGTACAAAAGACTAGCTCTATGCCATTCCATTTACTGTTGAATTTTCTTTTTTGCTAGTTTTTTGTCTGTGTCTCTCTTTGGTCTTGTGTCATTCTTTAGTTGTACGATATTTGACGCAGCCAATGATAAAAATGTCATGATATTTATCAACGGCGAACAAAGCGAAATAAGACAAATTATGTCACTATTTTTCTGGATTGCTGCTCAACTGCTGGCCAAATGAATTCATTGCGCTCAGTTCTATTTTGAAGTGATGTTGGATGAAAATCTGTGGTGACAGCTTGAGTGCATTATGTCTTTTATGTGTGATGCCTCTAAATTTCGCTGCTCTCACTCCTCCTGCACTGATAGTGCGAATGATGAGCGGCGGGAAGATTTGCCATTTTTCAAAGCGAATTCATACACACAATAAAATGTCCATTTTCAGTATTCCCATTTTTTCGTTCAATTTGCGCGACCGTTCGATTGAAATTCACTATAGTTAGAAACTAGACAATTGTGTTGAATACTAAGAAGTCTATCACATAAAAAGGCATCAAATGTGTATCGTTTACATATCGTTCTGTTCATTTGAATGATTTTCTGAAGATCCATTGGTCAGCAAATTCCAAATTAAATTAACAATTTTCTATGGTCAAACCCATGCGGTGAAGAGTCAAAAACTAGCGAAGCATTCATTTTTGGTTTCGTCCTAAAACTACACCATTAACGTTTTCTTTGTCAAATCTTCATGCGAAATTCCGCTTTATATGGCTTGATTACGACAATATCGGCTGATATAATATTTCCTATCCAAAATTCGGGTGGATGCAATTTGTCCAGTAATACTTACTTGTGTCGATAGAGAGGAGCACAAACAAATCGGAAAAAGTGGTGTGAATGCATCAATTTAGTATTCATGAGCAGCAAGCGTATAAACATAAAATAGAATTCCAACAAATTGCTGACCAAATGAAAACGAAACAAAGAAAAGCAGTATCGAAACTGATTCGTTTATCCAGCTCAAATAATGACAACATAAACAAAGCACACAGAAGATTCGTTCATATTGATCACTCAATGTCATTGTAATGCTTTGTGATAACGGAATTCAGTATCGTTCAGTCGTTTGCTGTTTTCATGCATGCATTTCAATTTTCAATTCAAGGGTTTCGCCATTTCAAGCATTGCACATAGTATCTCCAAGCAAACAAAATCATCCCAAATGAAAGAGAAGAACACTTTTGTGAGAATTTATTGCTTCTATTTGGTTCAACAGAAAATAGACATTTGAACGGATCAAGTCGAACTCGGTAGCCATTGCAATTTGTTTGGTGGAAAATGAAAGCGAAAGACAAACCAACAATCTGAGACGCCATAACCAACAATGCAAGCGCAAAGAAAGAGTAATCTTTTCTCATTATTTGGTATTTGTCTTATTTGCCGGGCTCATTCATATCGGAATCATTTTTGGCGCATTCCATTTTGATAATAGTAAATCAACCTCAGGCACTTGCTCGTCTGACTGGTAATTGCGGTTCTCAACGCCACATAAAAAATCCCACCGAAAATGTTTGTTTTCGCTTGAATGAGCAATTTTTACGTTTGTGCAAGCAATCATCATTAAGTGAAATGTTGACCAAAATTGAATGGGCATCCTGTGTTCATTTCGATGGAACCACCAGAATCTAGCCGTGGTTTTCTAGGCACCATCAAATTTCCTGTACCGAAAAACGTATTTTCTGTATGAATGCCTCCATAAAGCTGTAGTCGACGTTTCGTCTTCCGGGATCTGGCTATTATGATCGGCCATCAAATTCTGTCAATGCAATCCATTCACCGATGAAATTTCTTCGAATATTTCATTCCCGATTGGGTTTTCATCGGCATGAAATATGGTTCAAATGCGTCAAACACGATAAGGGAATTGACAGCCAAAAATTGTGAATCGGAAAGACTGGATTACGATAATCTCAATCATATGATTTCTAAACTATTGATACGTTTATCGCGCACGAATGTATTGTTGATTGTTTATGGTCTTTGATAAATGTTGAAAAAGATGTTCCATTTAATTCAATGTTCGGTTCCGTGAATGGAAATGAATTGTAGCAACACGTCAATTCGATTCGATGTATTACAGCTAAGCAATTGTTTGTATTGTGGTTTTTGTTGTGAATGCATAACAGATGATTCAAACGAAGGAAAACAGTATGTATAATTCTACTAAGGCGGAAATTCACTCACAGAATTGTCTATTAGGATGGTGTTATGAGCATCCGATTCCTTATTTTCTTATATAAGACATATGTCTTCACTTTGATTGCACTCACACTGCTCTGACACGAGATGTGGTAATAGATTTGTGGCATAAAAGCACTGTGATTTATTGTCCTTCGAGCAGAACAATCACGGGCTGGGCTAAGCGTGAAATCATTAAGATACAGTTTTTGTTGTGTACATTATTTTTCGCTTGAACAGACACACTCGGTTTTGTTTACGAAAAACGGGAATATGCGTTTTTAATGCGTCTCCAGTATTTACTTCTACAAATGTGACGCGATTTTAAGGGGCCTCATTTAATGCCTAAAACGCTGAATGTAGCCCAACTTGCAAGTTCTATTTAGTTTTACGATGTGGATATAATTGTGTCACGTGCTTACCATATCAAAAGCAGCATCACACACACAAAAAGCTTTCATTTTCGCGTAGCTATTCTAACGTTCAGCATTTTTTGGCGTATTTAATTGATAGAACTGGGTTACAAGCGAAATAGAAATGCCAGCATATTTCGACGAAAGTTATAATTAAATGATAAATACATAAATTTAACAAAGATCTATTCGCTATTTTACTCCATTTTTACTCCATTTCTTCGCTGACTCTGTCCTAATGACTTGCGGATGTTGTTGGAATTGTATGCCTTGCCCGACTTAAGAGTATATTCTTTAAGACTCTGTAAGTCGGTCTGATTGTTGGAAAATTGGCAGGGAACTGACTGGAAGCTGGCTCATCTCGCGTAAATTACTTTCAAATTGAAATTTGAACAAGGTTACCAAATGCCATTTATAATCTGTGCAGCTTGTATAGTCCCATAATCACTCTTTGTGATTTTACGTTATAAAATATTCCGTCAAAATTTTTGCCAGTTCGTGTAGATTTTGCGTCACACATCGTTTATCGTGTGCTTAGCTAGCAATTTTAATACTATTTAAACTCGACAACATCTTCATTCGTCATTCGTATCCATTATACCAGTCAAATTCAAGTTGAAAATGTTTTCGTTCATTTTGAATATAAATTGAAAACGAAATTTTACTCATATCGGGCATTACCGTATGCAATTCTGTTGCTATGCTTGCTCAAAGCGATTTTTCATGAAATCAATGCGCAGCCTATAATAATAATTAATATTATTACAAAGGATTCAGTTCGCATTCAAATTATTGCCTTTTGTTCGCTCGCATTCATATGAAATTATCGACGCGTTTCAGTTCCACTCGATTCGCGTAAATAACTTTTGACAAATGAGTTGAACAAAATTCGCCTTCAATTAAATGAGATGATTCATTCGAATGAAAACCTTCTCCAATGGACAAAGATTCACAACTAATATGCAATGCCTGAAGACAATTACTGTCAATATTCATTGTATTAGTTGATTAATCACTTTTGCTTCGAACAAATTAAATTATAATGATGTTGATTTGTTGGCAGTCCGTTTAGCGAACACAGAGATTCGAACAACAAGTTGCAAGTTTGATTGGGTTGAACAAGGTTTTTCACTGCTTTATCTTAAGCATACGCTTCGGTCCAAACATGTTCAAAGGGAATTTGTGAGAGTGGAATTATCATACGGTACTTTCAAGCTTCATAGTCAAGTTTTCTGCTTTATTGCAAATAACCACATTTTATTAGTTCATTTAAAATTTATCAATTCTTTCATGAATTTCTCTATTTCCCTGACCACCGCAAAGAGAATCTTTTCTATCCGTTTTCACAGCGACACTCGCTCAGTTGAGTGGCGTCAATATAACCATAAAAATCCATAGGACCTGTTCCAATACTGATATCTTTGCACTCGTTCAATCTTTTTTTGAGAAGAACATATGAATGGGTGAGAATGAAAACCGACCTCAAACTATTGTGGAAATCATAATGAAGCTAGAAAAATTTGAAAACATAAACGGGACCAGGAATTTTTGAGAAGTAAAAACGAAATCGTGAAATTTTCGAGTGGAAAAATGAGATCGAGAAACTTTTAAAATTTGAATGAAGAAATGGGACCAGAATATTTTGTGAGCAAAAATGAGCCCGGAAAATTTTTAGATAATAAAAATGAAACAACCGGTGAAGAAATGTTGGGTCTCATTTTTATGCTAAATTTTTTTCTAGTCTCATTAAAATTCTCATTTTTTTCTAGTCTCATTTGGATTCTCACAATGGTTAGGTCGCTTTTCATTGTCATACATTCATATCTTTGCTTCTGTATTACTTGAACAAGGAGTTTTATAACTTGCTGTTGGCACTTATCTCATGCTTCTTTGACTCCATCTTTATTCTGAAAATGTGCAATCGCTATTTTATAACAACTCTATTTTTAACAACTCTTATCAAAGTTAATCCTTACCAACGCTATCTCTGAATATGCGAAAATACAAAACTGTATGAAAGAACTTTGAATGAAACACATCAATCTACATGGCAAACCATACCTCGAGCGCTACAACAACAAAAACTAATAAATGAACGAACTAATCTGAAACTACTAGCGCCACCATACTTCATATTATTTAACACACTCATTATGAACAGAGTTGTTGTGGAACAGTGGGTTTGTGAGTTATTGATGTAATGTTTCAGATGACGCCAGCTGTTTGACATTTCATATGACGGGCCCGCATCGTGCAAAATGTGTAGCTTTTGATTTCTACAGGACTTTCAAGTCATTTTCATGTACTTACAGATAAGCCTCATACAAGACTGTCAAGCTGTAAGGATTGGTTTCGACATGAAAGTCCAGGTAAAGGCACAGAAGAAACCAAAAATACTACAGGATTTGCCATGTAAGCGCCTCTTCTAAAGATTTCCTTCAGTAATTTATAGAAATAAACTCTCTGTGTAGAAAAACTGAGAGAAACATTTCAATTGAGTTCATTGCGTGTGTTGATAAGACGAATTACATGGCTCAATGGTTGAAAATTTAATGAGTATTCATTCTTCGTCTAGGTTTTGGTTCAATGAAATTATTTCACAGAACATATTTGAAATTGGTGTTTCCAGAGAGTATCGACCTATCGACATCAAAGTCTGTCAAAAATCTTGGCCCAAAACTAAATAATCTTCAACATATTTTATATAATTCACAAAAAACTTTCATGCAAACTATACGATACGCTAGTTTCATATTTCCACCTTTCTCATTAGTTTTCAAAAACAAGCAAGAAATAGAAACTATCAGCTCTGAGAATAAAGTTGAACGAAATGTGTGCAAAGAATTTGGAAAGCGGGAAACTTTATCACATGAAATCGCGTTTATTATACAATCCGTCATGCCCATGCGAGTCTCATCAGAGTTTTGATTTAATACTGCAACCCAAATCCGTTATGGTTTGTGAAGTTTGTTGCCGCAATTTTTTTTCCTTCAAACTGATCAACTTTTTCTACAAAATCCCGGAAATAAATCAACGTTTAAATCTGAGAATAGTTTTTCTACATTCAATACATGAAAAGTGACGAAAAATTACATCCGCAACACATTCTCATGAGCATTTGTGACGTCAATGTTTTGTTTTGTCTTGTTTTTACGAAGTAATTAATCGGAGTAAACGCCACCATCTCCGGTGCGGTCGTAATGTGCAAATAAATAACTTAAGACGCTTCATTCGCTTTGTGTACGTGCTAAATGGAGTATTGTTTTCATTGAAATGAACAAAAGTAATTACTGCCCAAAAAGAGGTGCTATTCAGGATATTCATAAACTTTAATCGATATGGAAGTAAATAACAAATTGTCTGTGTATGTTGGCACAAGATAAATTCACATGGTGTTGAAAATTTGCAAGCAATTCATGTGATTCAAAATATATACATTTGTTAAATGGTTTGCATGAGCTTCCGTTGGAATTGATTGAATACATGATTGTCGAATGAGATTTGAATTTGCATTTCCCAGAGCTAAAACTTATTTGCGGAGAATTTGAATGAGATGCAAAAAAATATAATTACAAACTGAAAAAACCGAATTCAGAAGATAGATTCACCAATTTCTTATTTTGACAATTCTACATTGATTCGCTATATACCATATACTCAACAACGTATTTGCCGAGACATATTGCCCCATTGAGAACCTTTCCTCTATATAACACTGTCAAACAAGATTTTTGCGACTGAAATTCTTGTACTGAATTCAGATAGGAACTTGTTACTAACAGTCAGAAAAAGAGACATCAAATCGAGGTTGTTCGGGTTACTGTTCATTGGGGATATCTACGCCACCAATACAATAATTTTGAGTCAACATTTTCAAGTTTCAAGCAGAGATTGAAACAAATAATTTTTAAAACGGCTTCATTGCATGGTTCCGACTACGATCAAACCTGCACGAAGCAAGCGAAACGTTCCGAAATGTTATAAACTGTCATTGTCTGTGAGACACATGAAGACACAATTGAAACAACGTTGTCACATGATGATGCAGTGATGCTAATAAATCATTTCGGAACGTTCTCAATGCTCCGGTTTGTTCGGAGAGCGAAATCAAATATTCGTTTCGGTTTGGTTTCAATCATTGGTTTTAAGTGTGTAGAATCGCTTTTGACTCCGAAAAACGAAAAATGTGTATGGAAGCTATGATTATTTTGCATATTAGCAGCATGAAATGTATTCGTCTATAAAAAAGTAATTTGTGGAAAATTTATAACATTCAGTTGAAAATGAAAAAGTCTCCAAACAAGTAATTGGTTTTTCTGGACCAAAGCGAAAAATTCGAGGGAAATGAGGACTCAATCTCACCTGAATACCTTGAAATTTGATAATTAATAAAAAAGTAAGGTTCAGAAATGTGGCTGATGTAAACGAGCTTGAAAAGAGGACTGGTATTCCCGAAAGGGTGAAATATCGGTATATAAACGTAGATTTTCTTGTTCTTGCCACGATGCTTCCATACAATATGAAAATATTGACTAAAACATATGGTATTGATGCCAGATATTGCTAAAAAGAAAGATATTTATTTATTTTCCTAAATTATTGAAATCAAAAATCAATTTATATGACATTTATTCAAAAAATATTAGGTAAAATGTTGAAAATGGCTAAAATAGACCAAAAATCGAAAGATGCAAAATTTTGCCAAAACCAACCAATTCCGATTTGATCTCTATCTTGTCAAAGTATTCCATCCAAATCCATTAACAGAATTTCAGTCGCAGAGATTTTTTTGCCAGTGTAATATCCCTCACTTCTTCTTTACATTTATAAATCAACAAAGTGAACAATCGCTCCATAGAAATCCATCAGGAACACGCTATAAAAGGAACGGTTCAATGGATGAATTGATGAAATGTTGTGATTACATGAATAGATTTCCGCAGAATGATTGTGGAGGATGGCTGTGCAAAACCACACTTAAAAGGGAAGACTTTACTTCAAATATCATGTAGAAATTTAGATAAGCGACATTCCTAGAGACGGAGCGTCTTTTCAGCATTCACGATAGAGCGTCGTTTGAGTAACGAAGAATGAATTCAACAATAAAGCAAACAAACAGATCTTTCTTGAATGGGTCGAACATCAAATGTGGATTAATTCTGCCGCACAAAAGCGCCTTATTGCCTGAAATTCTTCAATTCAAGTAAGAAAAAAATACATAAACATTCACTACCCAAATGCTTTTAACTTCATAGTCAAAACAAAAGAATTTCAGTTATATTGAGATTGCTCCCAGAAATATGAACAGTTCACCAAATTTGATTGCATTTCTGTCGGTGGATTTGTTTCGATTCGATAAGAATGAAGACGACATTTATTCGAATGGATGTAGCATTGTAATTTACAGGGCTATGCTAGTGAACCGAGCACGCAGAGTGTTCACTAAAAGGGTCAGTCACGTGTGCGACGTATTGAACGAGAGCGGTATGCTGCTTACGACGATGAGCGAGTGCGCTGCTCACTCAGTCTGCTCACAACGAAGCTATACAAAATGCCTATAAACATTTTGAGCGCTCCGAATCAGCGACACCTTCGCTCATCGCAGTAAGTAGCATAGAACTCACGTTCAATACGTCACTCAATTGACTGAGCCTTATGGTGAACCGAGTGTGCGTTTCACATGCCCTGGTAATTTACCCAAAATTAAAGCAATTATTCTGATTTACACAAGATTTTTGTCCGATCGAATACATGATTAGTTCTCCACTTTCCAAAAGCAACGATATAGGATTGTGTGGCCATCTTATTGTAGTTTCCATGAAATGTATCATAAATGATATGGGTTGAGTTTAGTTTTGAAATGGCAAATATTCAAAAAAATGAATTTGTGTCAAAATGTCTTTGATGCATTGCTATTTATAATCGGCTTGATCAATTCACGTTTCAAATTAAATTATATATAATTCAATGTAAGCAATAATCAGTAAATATTAGAAAGCTAACATGAACATTGAATGCAAATCAACATTTATCGATTGAAGAATGTCATAGAGCAATTTGATCTGTATTGCATTGCATGAATAACTTAGAATAATTGGGACTTTTCCTTGGAGTGAGTACTTCAATGACAAACGCACAGTCTTCATTCAACTCTTTCATCGATCAAATACAAATAGAGTGACTATCAATCACATGAAAAATATTATCCGAGAGCGTTTGTAAATATGAATTTGTCAATATTTGCACACATTTTATGCCATTTGCTTATCGAAAGTGCGCACATTTGCTTGAATTCCGAATTCAATGAGTGTTGCAACGTTGATAAGAGCTTTCGATGCTGTCGAAGTTTTTGCAAATCATAAACGGTAAGTACATAAATTCAGTTTAAAAGGAGTGTCTAGACATGCATACTCGTTGCGAAATACTATCATTTTAAATGCAGACATGAGCACAGCAGTTGAAAGGCAAAACACAGCAGAGAAGCTGCAGTTTGAATTTCAGTTTTTATTCCAAATAGTAATGCTTATTTCGTTATCGATTCAGTTTTCGCGATACAAAAGTTTGAATAAATGCAAATTGCATATATCAGGCTGATGCACTGAATTCAAAGAGCTTCTTTGTGCTCGCGCCAAATATTTATTTGTCACAAGTGCATTCGGTCTAACATGCTGGCATCTGATGTTCTTCTGAACAGAGAGCTTAAATTGTAATTAGTAACTGTAATGTTGCTCGCTCATGAACGGAAAAACTCCCTTTCTAGCTAATGTCAGCTATACAATAAATTGCATATTCCTCAAGGACTGTAAAAAATCGCCTTAAGACAATACAAGATACAATTATACCATGCAAGCTAACAAATAGAACATTGCATTGTGCATGGTTGAGGTTTCGAGTAACATCGCCCATTATCTGAAAATCTGTTCGTGTCTTTGTAAAAAAAATGACCTTTTCTACTGCAAAATGTGTCTTCTCTCTTTGGAATTGAACATATCTCATGTAATCCAAATAAAACAAGCAAACGCGATCACCTGGGTGACTATTCAGAAAAGCATATTTAAAAACACATTTTACGTTGCGCAAATATCGTATTTCTATCTTACTCTCGAATTCTATTTGAAATGCATTTCACGCTGCTTATGTTACGTTTGATTATTATTTTATTTATCATGGAGAAATGTTTGCCCGTCATTATACATTTTTACAAAGGAATATATTTGCGTCGCTCGATGAAGAAGACAGTAAAAAATGCAATATTGAATGAAAATGCAGAATATCAAGAAACATTTTAAGATCTTTTTCCCTTTTGTATAGCTGAAATGCCAAGAAATATGATCTGGAAATACGAAATCGGAGCCACAAACGAATGGAAGCGAAAAATGAAGAAAATTTTTAACATTTGCGTCATTTCAACAACTTATTCGCACTATTCGAGATTAAATTCAAGTTAAATTTTTGGCAGTAATCTCCTGCAGGGTGCAATAAACGTTATGCCTAAGTGCTCTGACTCAGCAAAAGCATCCAACCTCAACACATTTCCGTGAACCATTTTTGAACGTTGTTGAAGAAAAAACCATTTGTTTCGGTGTAATTCGGTCACTTGTCCAAATCTAAATGACACAGCCTGTGAAACGGCGTTTCACATTAAGCCCACAGATTCCTTTTCAATTTACATTTTAAGAGACTTACAACGACAAACAATGCCACCGTAAACTTGAAATTATTTCCGTTATTTTTTTATAATTCAAAAAATCACAAACAAAACACACCATTAAATTCCATGGAAAAAGTGAAAGAGAATATTTTTTTGTGCCAGATTTCTTAAATGTAGTGATAACAATGCACATAACGACTAACGAGGCTATTTTTTTTTTTGAAGAAATGAAAATCTCTGCTTCACGTTTGCTCAATATTTCCACCGCATCCATTCCGAATACACCATTCGGTGCATTGGTTTATGTAAGAAAATTTGCACGGAAATTCAGTTTTCGTGTGAAAGTCAACATTGTTCTCGCCCATTTTCAAGCAACCGACATCGGCATGTGCATTCTCTATATTAGTAGAATGGTTTTCATTTATATGCATCACCAGAGGAGCATTTCGATTAACATATTGCTGCATTGTCTTCTAGTGTGCAAGCGCAGTGCTAGTGAAACTGCATGATTCGCAGAAAATGATTGAAATTGCTTTTCGTATTGTTTTATATTAATCGAGTTTTTGTCCATAGAAAACTGTTTCAATCACAGAATGATGACAGGAACGGGTAAAATTATTACGAATTTTCAATATTGCAATATTGATATTCGAGACGTGATTGCCAAGCCATGGAAACACGTTTAATTCTTTTCATTTGTGGGAATTTCTACTCGAAATCTCTTCAAGATTTTTTTCAACCTCTAAGGTGTCAATCATTTCGATACTAGCAATAAATTTATTCAAAATATCCTCTTTTTTTACGTTGAATTATATTGCAACGCTGTCGCGCTGATTTTAAGGAATCATATGCAAAATGATTGTGGCTCTTGCTATTTGAAAGCAGATTTTTTTAAAGTACTTTTATGATAGCTTTTATGACAGTCGCGATAGAAGCATTTATAGAAAAAAGACTTCGCACAGCATGATCTCAATAACAAAAATGAATACTGTAAATGGCGTGTGATTTCTCAGTGGGAAAATAAACTGCATCTGAAAATGAAACCAGACCATAGCAAATGCAATTGCATGTCATTCACAATGTCTTGATGCTGCGGAGCTATCGAATGTCTTATCTCAAAAATCTCGCTCGTATTTCTATTTACTGAAATGTATGCGTTGAATTTGATTCACAATTCGAATGAAATCGACGGGAAAACTCTTTTATGCAGTTTCAATATGATGAAATTATCCGCTCTTTTAAAATATTATCAAACTTAAGACGAAAATCCATTGCTGTGCACCCGCAAAGAAACATTCAAAGGTTATCGGAACCGCACTCGGTTGCTACACAGTGCATTTGATTTTCATCTAATTCTCTTGCAACATTCCACATTTTTCTCGTTTTTTTCTTGCATCATAAAAGTTTTGATTTTATTATTGGTATCAATTTATCAAAGCTGCGAAAGAAATGGCATTCACTGAATTAGCGTTTTCTCAATGTACTTGTTTCTGGACAGATTTATTTAGTTCCATGCGTGCAAAATAAATATTCCTTTGAGATTGCGGACGAGAAAAAAAAGTCGTAACGCGAAATCTTCTGTAAAGATCGAACCAGAGGACGTAAGTCATAAAAAATGTGCGCGTTGATGCAAAATCATGTTACATGGGTTATCGTACAGCGAATCAGACAAAGTGGAAATTTTTTCATTACAGCAAATAAAGTTGCCAGCAGATCTGCATGAATCATTTTATTCCGTGTGAGCGCGAGATCTTAATTAAAACCCCGCAAGAAACCAATTCCGCACAAATTTGGTGCAGTTAAACTCTCATCATCGTCGTCTGAGATCGGATGCTACAAGCATGTTGCTTAAGTTCAATTTTCTGCTTGACGAATTTTTGAGCAAATTTAAAATGCACCATTTAAATCCAATGGTTTGTTTGAGTTTATTGCTCTTGATGTGAAATGTATGAAATGCATTTTCATACAAACACCGGCAGGCAATGCGGGCCGTTCCGATTGTTATGTCGAAATGCAAATTACTTAGTGATTAATCTCAATTATGATCGTTATATTTATGCATCCATCAAATTTGATAAGTTTTTATCGGATACATAAATTTTAAGCTTTCAATTCAATGTTAATGAAAAACATATTTTATTGGAAGTTCCATCAATCTCAAATCATAGTTTTGTTTAAAAAAATATGAAGAACTCTCAACTCTAGAGGCGTTTTCGTTGATTCCACCAGCTGTATTTAAACTACCTCCAAATCTATTTGGACATAACTATTCGTAAGCTCATGCAAATCCGATGATAGATGATGTACGTTGGGCAAGTGCACTGAGAGAATGAAAACCCTTCATAATTCCGTATCCTCCATTCACCGAGCCGAACATAATCCAACGCTAGAGAATTCATCGTGTAACTGCCATAAATCCTGCGTGCTTAATTAAATTTTCCTTGAGTGCATCAGTCATTCTCACTGCATTCACAAATAAGAGTTGAGCATGAAATGCATTTACGAGTACTGTTTTCTCTGTTGCTTCGTTTATATTCGAAAGTGCTATCTTCCTACACGCAGCAAATACACTCAAAGTTCGTCAGATGCAACGTTGTTTGCCTCATCACTTGAAAATGGTTAAAATCGTAGAAATAAACCATGTTTCAGGTATGGAATGGGGATTGCACTTTTTCTAACATCATCTTTAGTACCACTCGAAACAAAGTTACGTCATTATCAACATTGAATGAGTGGTTTTTTGTGAAATGTGTGTCAAAGACGAGAACAAAATGCTATCCAACATAATACATAAACATGTATTCATTAATTTGGAGTACGTGCAAGACGAGGACAGTACACATATTAATGCTTTGAAATGCTCAAAATATTCCATTCAATCGTCCCACACATGCATGCTCACAGCTGTTCAAGGAGTAGGTATTATGGTGTTATGTGATAATGATTTTCACTCATTGCTTTTCAATGGAATTGCTAAAATCGGTTGAATTTAGGGCTCATTCAAGCTTGAAGCTGGCAACCTTTCATTTATGCAACGGTATCGTTTTGTTGAGGCACCCGTAATATATCTATGATCTATATTACCTGTGCCAAAATTGCTTTGAAATTTAACGCTTCCATGATCTGCGATAATCATCAAAGCAGAATTCCTTTATCTCTGATTCGAATGAAATTTGCACATCAAAACATATTTATTCTTCGCACATTAAAGTCTAAATTAAGTGTAGTTACTTCCCCCCACAAAAAAAAAGATTCGCTGCATGCCTCCTACTCGGCTCTGTTCCAAGCTTATAAATTATTTACGATTCATTTTGTCTGTTTAATGTGTAACGAAATTGTATTCGGCCTGTTCAGTGAAAATGGGCTTTCATTCAGGATTTCATGGGGGAATTTTTCTGTGAACATCAAATGCAACAAACAAAGAACCGACGATGCAAATAATAGATAAAACCGAAATAAAAATAAACATGCCAAGTAAGATAGAGCAATAAATATAGATGGCAACGAAATGGCAGCAAACGTATAGAAATGCAAATGAGCTAAAACTAGGCTGACGCTCGCTCGCTTTTGCATATTGGCCAATCCAAAATGTGATACACGTTGCAAAATAATTCATCCTGAAGCAATCTTCCTATATTTAGTTTTCGCTTTATTCTATGAGCTTTAATTCGTTTCGCTTGTCGTTTCGGAAGACCTTATTGTCGCTTACTCGCTTTTTCGCTCCCGTTTTGAACATGAGCATCACAGCAAATAAAGCCTCCTGCGGTTATCTTCTGTGTCAAACCGAATGAAATATCATATTTAAATTATGAGACGCACAAACGGCGTTCCAGACAAATTCCATGTCTTTACAATGCGGTTGTGGAATTTCGGGAGAGGCGCGTTCACGATGCGTTCCCGTATTTTATACAACCGTCATCGTCGAGCAAAATCGTAACTTTAAATCTTAAATATTCAATCCGCAGCTTTAGATTAGAACAACAAACGAATTATTATCATAAGAGAGTGAACAGACAAAAAATCGAAAGGAAAATTCATCACCATGATTATTTATTTAGGGAGATGATTCGGAAAGCTCCTAATTTTTGGTAAGTGCACTGCCGGAAAAGAGACAATCGCTTGATTTACGTGACATTTTTTCATTTCCAGTCATCAAATGAATCGAAATTTGCGGTCATACAACATTTAAAGCATAATTTGTGGTACTGTACCATAAATTTACAGCACTGTTCAGCTTGCAATCGAGCCCAAAACATGGGTGTGTGTGTAAGAACTCTCTTATCCATCTCGAAATGAACAAGTTGGCTTCGCATAATGCGACTGTTGAAAAGCCATGTATGTTAAGTACACAAGATTCACGACCCAACCACAGCACATACTCGAATATTCATCCGAAAAAAAAACATTATAAAATTTCTTGCGTCTTCCATCATTTGCCGCTAAATATGCTGCTCGCCAAATGCACAGTCTTTATAAATATGTACGGCACGTTGTTATTCGTTCAAGTGATTTATAGTTTCTGTATTTTTGTTCCCTAAGGAGGAAAGCGTGAGCTTGATTCTTTCGCGTCGCAAGTCCCATTCATCCGAACACCAGATGAAAAATGCGGATTATCCGGGCGCACCATATTTGCAATGCGACTTCCATACATACATCTTTTTTTGTGCTGAGATATTGAAATAATGTGTCGTGAATGTTGTTTAAATCTCATACGAAAATGTCAGCAATAAAAACGCCACTCAAATGATGGACTCTAATTTGAAATAAGATCAAGTTATATTTATTTGCAATTAATTATCATCATGATCGCAGCAACGTCGTAGAATTTCTCCATTTTTATTTAATTTTGCGAAGGAAAGTTGTTTGTTCTCGTGAGTTTTTTGAGATGTTTAGTTTAGCCAAAAATGATTTTCATTCTCGGAACTTTTCAATCTATGTGAATGGATCAATCTTGCCATTTCCGAGTCGGCGAATAATTAGTTATTGGAACTCAAAGATGCTGGAATTGATTGGAACAGTTAATTTCGAAGCGATTGGACGATTGCTTGCCCGCAGAGAGAAACTGCTTCAAAACTTTGGCTCAAATAACTTCATTTTATGTAAACACAATGTGTGATGGTAGCTCAAGTCAAGTTCAAAGCACCTCGAACTGCTGACACGCACTAAAAACGCAAAGAGGGTGAAGAGAGATTCCGAGTCCTTCGTTTCATTTAATTAAATTAAATCAATTTGGTTATTACTTTTGAAACATACTTTTCGATGTTTGACCCAGTTGTGTTAAGTTATATTCCTTGAGCTGTTTTGATAAGGTCTACGGGAAGCATGGAAAAATTCGAAATGAATATTGGACGATGACGATTTGCAAATGGGATTCAGACAAGAACCCGATATGAAATGTGCAAATCTCAACACTGTCTCAATTCGTTTAGAAAATCGCATAAACTTTTCGAATATTTCAATATGCATGTTCGTAATTCAGATTCTCCAGGGATGCAATCACAATCCACGTTTACATTATGTATATTTGAAATGGCTTTCAGCTGGAAAATTCACAACAATACTGTACCTGTGTTCCAATAAATGTCACTTCTTCATAGAAAAATCGTTTTCTAAAATACAAAGGAATACTACCGTAACTTATATTACTTTCTCAATTCTCACGGCAGCAAAATAACAGAGCAGGAAATCTAGCAGCTCATTTTTTTAAATGAAGTTTGTAAAAACCGGCATCCAAACGTGAAATGGCGCTTTCAAGAAATTACAATTCAAATTTATGAGGGCACACATTTTATGCTGTTCTCATATTACATTTTTTGTGTCATACTTTTTGTTGAAATTTCGAATCTGCAGCTATTTTTTGTAATATCGCCACTGATCCATATTCCGGAACCGCGTCGAAACTTCGGAAATCATTAAAGAATTACACCGAAAATTCAAAATATGTGAATTGTTCCAATAAACATTCAGAAATTTGGTTGGTCCACGCATTCAAACATATTCAAATTAGATAAATAAACGATTTCCGGACTTCGGACGTGTACGATGGGTAGTAATTTTCCAGGGCTTTGGTTCCATTCTATTTCGATTGGGTTTCAATTGAATTAAAGGAAGATTGAGTTCAATTTAATGCTATTGTGTGCGTTTGTTTGAGAAAAAAGAACTGAAGAAATTGTGTCAAAGTTAACAAGCAAGTGTTTGAAAACGGAACGTGCAACTTAGCACACATTATATCTCCCGGAAATGTTATTAGATTGAATCTAGGTTCAACCATATCAAATGCACCAACACCTTCGTCATGCGTTACCTGAATTTTTATTATTTCTCGTTTCTTTATTCTTGGTTGACAACAACTGTTCTCTTTTCCCATGCAATATAATGTAGCAATTTCTATTTCTCTTGGGTCTGCTCTCATTTCACGTCCAATATCAGTCAAAATTTATTTGATCACCTGTTAAGTTGCTACTATTAAACGACATATCTCTGAATTCAATGAAGAAAAAGGATCACATGATGACGTAGCCACCGGTAGGAATACGGTACGGTGTGTTGTGATATGTTCCCAGATGATATGAGTTGCATAGTATACGTAAGTATGTAGTGCTATAGGACTGTAATAGAGATTAATAAAGGCCACTGGCACAACTTCAACAGCTCCTTCATATTTGCATTTATCTCAATTATCATTTTCATAACAGCATTTGTCACGGGCAACATCTGAACGATGAATGTACTAAACGGATGAATGTAAAAATAGCAAAATAGCTTTCGTCGCACTTCCGTTTGGCGGCACGTGGTGCCAACAACTCTTATACGTAGCACACGTCTTGTGTGTGATTTTTTTTTCGTCAGCATACCTCGTCGGAAGTGGAAATTTAGCTATGTATTATATTTGACACCGTCATCGTCAAGTGAGACCCATTCCGTCCTGACATCGTCTAAAAGTCTCATCTCAAGCGTCTCCTCGACTTCATTTCCTTTCTTATATTTCATTCATATATTCTTTTATTACTTCGTACATTTCACAGCATTTTATGGGTTGGCCATGAAGCTACAGTTTACCATCAAAGAATTCACAAGAAATCAAAATCGAAATTTTCGGATGGGTTCACCAAAATGGAAAACTTTTAACGTCAATGAGCTTCGTTCGCGTTTGGGTATCAAATTGCTAGGATTACAATTATTATTTCATTTGTTTCGCAAATTCAACATGACACTTTCATCACTTTGCTCATCCAGCGTATTTTCGCAAATTAGTTAATCAGTTCAGTCATTGAATATTTCTACAGATATGACATTTTCAAGCAAAATAGTGAATGTGGTGATTTCGCTCTATTCATAGAGCGCGATTCGATATATTTTCTAAAGCTCTTCCGACAATTCGACACTTTTTCATCATCTCGAAAGAAGTAAACACTTTGAATATATTTTAAACTTTGCGACTTATTTTCATTTCACACTGACAAAACACAATCTTCATTCCCGTTTTGTAAATCGCTGAAGTTGATGGAGTGGATCGACACTCGAAATGAAATAAACGAGCAATACGACAGACAGATGAACTTGTTTTCATGAAATTGAACTTTAACGCTTCATGAACACATGAGTGGAATACGTTCTATCAGAGCGAAGCTAAATATCACAATTTATGATCACAAACAGCTCTGATCAAAATTTATCAAATCGATTACCTCGAGCTGTGCAAGTATTTTGGATAATAATATTATTTATTTAATCTAAATGGATGCGATATTATGAGAAACGACGAAAATTCACAAACAAGTAAAGAAATGTACATTGAAATGCATTTGATCAGCATATTTGGACACTGCGGCGACCGAAGTTCGTTCAAAATATATTGCAAATACAGAATACACATATAAAAAAACACCAAGAAGGGCATTTGTTTATATGAAAAAGGTAAATTGTCCCATTCAGCCAAACAAAGCCCACAAAATATTTGATCTTGCTCGCAGCGCCGGTTCGATACGTACTTAAGTCGCTTCACCTATATTTCACCTTATTCTTGTATAATTACAAATTAAGCGTTGTCTAGTCACTAACTTTTTCGATAACACTTGTTTTCATCACCAAGTGACTAATGGAACTAAAGTGCTAATTATAGTTTAATTTGTATAAAACAAAGAAGCATAGACTCTTAATTAATAAACTTCTACAGTGTTCCAACTCATAAGTAGTTTCTCATAATACGCGTATCTTCTTCCGAAGTTTTTTTCATCCATCGCAGATATTTGCCATCCAACTATTAATAGTATCGCTATTTCGCCTTGAATGTTTGAAATAAGAGTCGCATATTAAAGAGATTGGCAGAAAAATCTACCCAATGCATTGGCGACGATGTTTTCCCATCGATAATAATCCTATTTATTAGCGTCAAAATGGTAAGCTCATTAAAATAGAATACGGATGACACGAAAATAAGGAAAAATGAACTGGTCATTCTCTTTCCATTTCCCCAGAAAACGCATTTTTCTACACGGAACTTTTTAATGTTAACAGTTTTTCATGAGGCACAATAAAAACTTTCTTTTTCGAAGGTCATGAATATATTCGCCAATTCAATTGTCTAGTGAATTAGGTCAATTTGAAGGGCTTAAAATTTTCAACGCAATTATATTATCTTAATTTGGGTGAACTATTTAGCAGAGTTCTTAACGAGCGCCCCTTGTCTCGAGTGGAATCGGAACTTTTTCGGGTAATTTCAGGAATATTTAGTGAAAAAGTGTGAAAATAATGATATTATTTTTTGCGATGTCGAAAAGACGCATCTACTTTCGTAGACTTTTTGATTTATTTATATATCCATCCCGTTTGAGCTTCAATGCCCCATTTATTGCAATGGATGTCCCCTTTGTAGTTAGTCCTTCGAAAAAATATAAAATATATGGATCAACAAGTAAATTAACTGCATTAAAGAGGCGAGTTTCACCAGTATTCAATTTTTTACACTGATGTTAGATAAGCTGGACAATTGTCCACTTTTGCTTATGCTGGCGTAGGCCAACACAAATTGTCCAGTAATGAGTGCGATATAGTGTGAGTGCGTCCAAGGACATTTAAACTAATACTATATCATTAAAAATTTGAATAGGTATACGTTTTGAAGCAATCAATTTAAATTAGAGATAAAAAACTTCGTTTGTATTCATTTTTATTTGCTTAAATTTAAATATTTTAATAATATCTAATTTTAATTGATTGCTTCAAAACGTATACTTTTTAACGATATAGTATTAGTTTAAACGTCATTGGACGCACTCACACTACATCGCACTCATTAGTGGACAATTTGCGTGTTGGCTTACGCTAGCTTATAACATATGCCAGTGTCCGGACAACGAAGGCGTAAGCATTTCCATCACTGATTTTTTACTCTCGTCAAACAGCTCCGTACATAATAATGTGGTAGTAGCCCGATTTGAGTACTCGAACGTGACCGCCACAGCTTCGAAAATACTTGTTAAAAGCACAAAGAACACCTGCAAAGGTTTTTTATTTAACAACTTATTCAAATAACTCCTCGTATCCGTCAATTATCATAAAAGATGTCGCCAGAATATACAGTTTCAAGTATTAGTATTTCAAAGGCTCTTCACTCGATGACTGTATGGAATTTCTGTTCTTGCAGCAATAGTTTTCAGTAAAATGATATCATTCTCGTTCTCCTGCAGTGCCAATATTCTCATTCAGCGAGTACAAATTTTGTTATAATAGCATAATTCATTTAAATAATCTCATCATTTTCAGCACATAATTTAACTCATCAATTTTTAAACGGTATGAAAGAGATTAAGTGAAATTTGAGCTCAAGTCCACTTCACCTACCTTGCGAACATCAGGTTGAGTACTGCTTTTAACATCACCACATCACAGCTTTTTGTCATCCAGAAAATGAGACAACTATTTCAATCGTACGAGAATGTTAAGCTTATCTTGTCTCTGCCACACGATAATCATAATTTAATGAATTTAATTAACTGTTGTCATCCAATTTCAAGGCGAGGTGCGCGTCAATTACAATTGTTTGGATTATATCTATAAATTTTGAACAGATTTTCGAGTGACGTCTTTTGAATTGTGTGAACATGCCGCAAGCAATGCATAAGTCAACACTCATGTTCGACGACGCTCCTTCTTAATGGAGTTTTTTTGATAAGGAAAAAGATTTTCGTTTCAAATACTTACATTTTCCTCATAGACAGGCCGAGCGGAATGTCAACACAAGTAACAAATTGACCGAAAATGTCAGAAACATAGGAGCAAACAAGTGAATTGAGCATGCAACTAAAGAATGGAATAGACGTAAAAAAAGAAGACAAAACTGCTTTTCATTGTTTAATGTACACTGAAATGGGATCGGATGGCTAAGGCTGTGCGTCTGTTAAAACACTGCCGTTTATATCTCATTTGTGTTTCAGTCACAAAGTTGTTGTGAAAATGAAGAAGATGAAATATCTCGGACACTCAATTTATCTTAATAAACATGTGTTTCATTCTTTGAACTCAGCCCTCAATCGGCTAAAATTCATCACTTTTTTACAAACGATATTTTCAATGCTATTTTTGTTGGATTTTTTCTGTTATAATAAAATGCTTGAATGAATTTTATTTCTGTAAGTAACATACATATACAATATTGTTTTGAATTTGTTCGTATTCGATTTCAGCGTTCATCTTTCTCCAAGCATCCTTCTTCGGTATTCTTCCATTCATGTTCGTTCTTTCATCTTTTAAAAATGCTTTTTTTCACTTCAAACACAGTATTTCTGCAAGCGTTTTCGACACACAACCAATTTTAGGATAATTTTTTTTTTTTAACATAGAAGTTGCTTCTTTTATTTAACTGGAGAGAGTTTAATTACGGATCATTTAGACGGAGTTAAAAATTTATGAATTTATTTGTGAGTGTTTATTAATTTTCCTGTGACTGTTTACTATGATTTTGAGAATGACGTCTTTAAAATGCTGATTCGGTTGTTGATTTCGTGACCTAGCATTACAATCAACACAAAACGATAATATCTAGCTGAGTTTTTATATCTGATTTATTAGATGCTAACATTTAAGATATTTTTCATTGGTTTGTGAATGCAGAAGAACACAACTTCCAACAGGTATCTGAGTTGAATATTAAATTGATTCAAATATTTATATTTAAATTAGCTATCAACGATAGGATTATCGCTTGTGTATTCACATCACATTCACCGAATGTTCATTTAATTTGAATGTCTCATTTGTAACATGCATTTTAAAGGGTATAAAATATGCGGAGTGATCGTATCGACTGCGATTAATGTGAGAGAGCATATGTTTCGCTAGTCCAAAAAGAGATGGCTCAAATTCCTTGATTTGTTATTCAATGTCAGGTGGGATTGATATTAAGAGCCATTGAGCATAGCTCAGCATCAAACACATTTTTTATGATATCCACAACAATTAATTTCAAGTTGAACGACCTTTTAAAATATCTCCTTCGAAGCAATCGATTTACCCAAGCTACATACTGCTTTTGCATTTCATTGGCAAACAATTTTCAATACAGTTTTTATGCAATTTTAAGCACTTAACTGTGCAATTTTCTATGAGCTTTTTCATGTTTTTCTTTTATTTGCGATGAAAAAAGAACGCTTCCAAATTAGTAGCATGAAAGATTGATGGCATCAATTTGATGCTGTTAGTGTCTACAAATGATGTGCATCGCTAATTCGATTTAATTCAACTTTTTAAACACAATTTTTACCAGTATCGTTCTCATCAATGCCATTAAAGGGCTGTCACATGTACTTATGCAGCATATAATTTATCTTTGGTAAAACATTTTAACGCAAAAGAAATCTCGCACTTTTTGCATCATAATCTTTTTAAATGTACCTTAATTAATCTTTGCAAACTACTCTCTCTCCAAAACAATAGATCGTTCAACCTTTATCTATTTCAAACTAAATCTCGTCTCTTATCTTATTGATTCTAAATTCAATATCTTTGCATAGTAAATTGTATATTTTGAAAACAGTGATGCCATTTAAATAGTAGATGGCTACATAATTTTCTATATGAAATGAATTGAAGTCTTTTTTCGTGGTGGTTGGTCTGGTATTCATGCCAAAAATTGGCATGCGTATCAGTTTCAATTGAGTGCAGTATTTCGTTGTAAGCTAAACATTTAATACACATCCAAGCAACACATTTAATTGTTGATGTTTTTGTTTGGTAAATAAATCCATTTGCATCCATAGCATTGTGGAACATTCACCGTGCGTATCATTTCCCGTGTTCAACTGAAACATTACATTTGATGTTTATAACAGATCCGATGTGATTGTGCCATTTTTAATTTCCCATTCATTTCCAATTTTTGAAATTTCAATGGTACGATTGATGTCACGTGCTGGATAGTAAACACATGGGCCAGGCGATGGGGCGCGCACTCGATTAATTCGTTTAATTTTTACACTCGTGCCATTTCGAAGACTGGTTCGTTGTGTACCGTGGCGCGAAAGGCGACTGCTGCTTCGATTCCCATCGCCATTCGAAAATGAGCTGTCGTCTTGCATCAAACCGTCTGGGGATTCATGGCCAATGCGTCCCTCACAAAATAACTGCAGAAATATTCGCTTGAATTTCTCACCAAATATCACATAAATTATGAAATTCACGCTACTGTTCAGTGTGACGAGCAAATTGGATATAATCACAATTTGCATTGAAATTTTATCGAAAAAAGCCTCTTTGAAATTTACATAAAGTGCCAAAAAATTGAATAAAATGAATACAACGACCACACATAGCAGCATCGTGGCTAAGCCAATTTCACGGCGTTCGGTTCGCGACCACATCTGTCGTTCGCGATTCGCTTTACGTACTTGCGCATAAATCATTGTGTTGAATACAAGCAAACCAGTGAATGGTATTATATGATTGACTACGAACGAACTCCAATGAATATAATATTTGATGTAATCGGCATTTTCTCGCATTGGTGTCATTCGGGTGCAATATATTTGACCGAATTCGGGATGGTTGTCACCGCACGGATCAATCTCACCAAATCTAACTAAATTATACAGCACCGCAATTATTGTACAAAAAAGTACATAATATTTGGATCGTCCATATGTGCACAACGCCCGCTGCAAATGAATGCAAGAAGATTGTTTTTATTTTGTATTTCAAGTAAAAATTGGTAGAAAATGTTTGGTCAATTGTTGGTTTGCATACTCACCGCTCGCAACGGATGACATACAGCCACGTATCTTTCCAATGAAACGAGTAATGTGAAATAACAGTTGGCCGTTTGAGCAATTACGGCCAATGTGAACAAATACCTCACAATCATTGGATAAACATTGAACATATAACGAAACCAAAACGGGCTCCCTTCTGCTCTATCTTCGTTAAATGTATACATATAAATCGAACGGAAGCCAAATAAAAACATTGATGTTATGATGAGAATGATGTCGCAACGTGCCAAAGCAATGAGCAGATAATTTATGCTGGATCGCATTTGTGGTCGTGATAAAATGATAAGTGACAGGCTATTTCCGAGAATGCCAACGATTCCAATAAGATTTACCAAAATGCCGCTGCACCAAAAGTCCAAAGTTGGTTCATCTATTCGTTCTATCCAATCTGCTTCTTCTGTTTGATTTTTATGAATCGTTGGCAAAAAGCATGGATCACGCCGCAAAAGGTTGGTTAAATTTTGTGGATCATGAATGCCATTGAAAAAGTCAAGAAAAAGACCGAGATGTTCATACATTATATGCTGTCGCTCGCATTCATTTATGTTTATCGTATCACGGTCGATCACCGTCCTCAGTATATTTTCCGTGGAGTTTAATTCCATATTGAAATTTCTATGTATTTGAAAATCGACTAATTATTGAATGTTCATCTGGGAAAAAAATGATTGAAAGCGTTCATCAACATTTCATGTCGATTCACAATAGATAGGATCGATAGAAGTCCTTCTCTCCCATTGCATTGCGATACAAAAGGGAATTGGACACAATAGCAATTATTGACTTCACAACAATTTACGGCCGGATAAAATTATTTCATGCAGTTCTCGATTTTAATTGCTATGTCCCACTGGATGTTGTGTACCAGCATTCGATTCATCTACGTTGATCTGAAATGAAAAGAAATCGAAAGATACGAATTATTTTCAATAAACAAGAAAAAAAAGGATTGCGATTCGATCACATCGAATGGGAAAGGTTAAATCCGGAGACGACGAAAAGTTTGTGAAACTTGCATTTATTGAATGAATATTTAATTGATGAACTTTGTAGATAAAAAATTATCGAAGAACTTTGGCAATCGTTTGCAATGGCCATTTCGACCTTGATACTTATAAACTTGTTCCAAAAAGCGCAACGCAACACATGCAAAACATAATTAGAAAAGTTTTGATATAACTAACGAATGAACAGTAGGGAAATAAAGTAAGAAAAATGCTTGTCACAAAAGATAAGAATTGACTTGTTGAATGACCAGATTGCATAATTTAACATCTAATTTATAAAATTGATGCGTTGGAGTGATCACATTAGAAACGCCCGAGCGTGTAATTTTTTTTACTTATACATTAAAATCATTCTGGAGGGAAGTCATCTCACAAATAAATACGTGTTGGGGATGCTTCTTAAGATCCACATGAACGATGACTGTTGATTGTTTACGTTTCATTCTATGATTTTCCTTTGCTGGCCTCGTCTTTGTTATCTGATTACATTAGCTTTTCGGTGGAATTGTAAATTTGCCACACAAATTACTTTGCGTCAACATAATAAATGAAACGCAGCAACAAAAATATAGCTATTTTTTGGGTAAACAAATTGCAAAATGATGGCGGTTTTTTTGCAAAATATTTCGCGACGTGTTGACTCTAAAATTGTCATTTGAATGAGATGGAATTTGTTTTATATATCATTTGTTGGAGTTCAAGTATATTTTGTTGGAATTTTCCTAAAATTAAGATTTTTACTCTGTCAGTATTCTCGGGCGCTACGTTCTTCATTCCTCATGGCGGCTGTTTGCCTGAACTCAATGCTTTTCTGCTCTTTTTATGCTCCTACACATTTTAATATAGCATGTTTTCACATAGAAACCATGAAATGTGCTCGGTACATTTTTAAACCATTACTGTTTATTTAGACGAAGAGAATGACATTTTTCAAACGGCTAGACATTGATGAAATGGAATTCTCATTTAATTCTTGTTTGGCTTTGATGTGGAGTCGACGAAGAAACCACCTCAAAGAATTTATCATAAAAGTTGTTGTCATAATTTGATTGATTCGGCTTCTTGCCGCAGTCAATTTTGGTCGGAATTATCCAGACAGATGAATTCAATGGATTGCCGCAGCAATCTTTGTCATCATCGATATTTTTCCCAATTCCATTTGTGGCATTTTGACCTTAAGTTTGCTCTCTTGATTGATGTAGTCACATGCACTTAAATTACTATTCATATCGATTTCATACAGAGACAATTGAAAAAATGGTATCGTTTTCATCGCAGATGCTATCATACGAATCTTCTTTTGCGTATTTTGCTTTCACTGCAAAATGAAAGGCCAATACTTGAGCCATTGGTGGCCTTTCATTGCATCTCTTATTTATATTTCGCCAGTAGCAATCAACCCTTAAATAATCAAATGAAAGCTCACATTCGTCAATCAAATTATATCAGTTTTGGGTGAAATTGACTTTTCATATGAGCTCCAGTGTCAAAGACCGAACATCTTCAATCAGACGAAAACTAAGTTCGTTAAAAGAAAACTCAATAACAGAACTAAATGAAATTATATCAACATCAATAGACAAAAATGCAAACATAGCAATAATACTATTGTAGGCGGCGACGATAGAAATCATGAATATATATTCGAAAATTGCATATTTCCTATTCAATTTCCTTTAAATGCCAGAGGAAAAAGTATAATATTTATGAAAAAGGTTGAACAACAATAATAACAAATAGGTTTATCGTCTGTGTGCCAGTATTTATGTAAAAAATAGCACTTCAACTTTTCAATGAATAAAATCAATTACAATTTAGAATTTATAATCTACAACTCACAATTCTTAAGGGTAGAAAATTGCATTCAAAATTAACTTCAAACTTTAAAACATTGGCTTTACTTTAACATCATATCAATCAATCTATCACCCACATATGCTACTGTACCATCAAATTATGTATAGTTACGATTGCAATGCGAGTGGGATGTAGTTTTGCTTCGACATTGATGGATTAACCTTGATTCACATTACGAATATCGTCTATAGCTTTTATTAACTATCAATATGCTTACATGTGAAGTTCGATAAGTATTTTGAAAAGAGTGTTATGCGTTAAAAGCATATATAATTATGAATCTAATGGACGAGAAATTTCCATTCTATTAATTCATACAAGCATAGCAGTAAGTTAAACGATTAATCGTGTCTGTAAGTGTGGCCCAATCGATTCTATCCTAATTGATTCCAGGGTAATTTTGATTGCAGCTTATAGAGGAGTCAAAATATCGAACTAACTTTTGAGTATAGTATAATTGCTTGATCGATTTGTAGTATTCGCCTGAAATTGTTGTTTCTATTGAGCTTGAATTCTTGAAGGCTGAAATGTGGCGACATGCACTGCAAATCAGAAGCCAGCAAAAGAATGAAGCTTAAAATAGAACGGAAATTTGCATATTCAATATATCGTCTGTTCCTCGACGAAGCATAATTTTGAAATTTCAGAAAATTATTCTGATGAATAACTGATTGGTTGGCAAAGCTGTCAATCTGGATCCATATAAAATTGAAACATTGCATAAAAGTGCTTTAAATTTGGATCCCTAAATTTTTGAACGCATGTTTATTTGTAAACACATACCATGAACAGACGATTGGTCACGTCCAAACAAAGCTAAACACAGAATCCATAGGGAAAAATGTGCTCAGCACCAGCCGAATGAAATAGGAAATATTGAGGGCATGAGTTCAAAATGTTTTAAAGCACAACGATTTAAATGTTTGTTTATATTGAGATAGATGTTCTATGTTTGCAACGAGCACCAGTTCAAAATTGTATAGAATTAAAATTCAATGAACAACTGATGTATTCCAGTAAATAAACGAGATTATCAATATCGCTGAAATGATATGAATTTTGAGCATTAATATAAAACGCAAGCATCCTATTAACACTAATGTATAATTTTACGAAATATCCTAAATATTTCGTACGAGAGAATTCAAATTGAACAACAACGATACGACAACTATTCAAAAACTGCGATTCAATTATAATGATGCAATAAGTAAATAATTGATAAAATAATAGTTTACTCTTTATAACAGTCTCGTTGGAACTATATATTCAATCCTTTGTTGCCATACTCTTTCCATGAATGGATAAATTCTAGAATAATTCACTACTAATAAGACAATAGATCATAATATATGCACTATACCCTTACATGAAATGGGGAATTTTACTAAGCCTCTTGCTGTTACAAACCAATTTAAATGAATTTGTGTGAAACCGGTGAAAAAAAATGCTCAGCTGTGAAAGCATGGCATGAAAGCTATCGTTTGAAATTGGATTTAATAAATGTTGGTGGTTTGGACTAGCACACAATTGTTGGGGGTTAAGAACACGCAAATATTTCGAAAACATGACTATGAAATGTTAACAATTCGGATCAACAACTAATTATTTCCTTCAAGTTGAAAGCTTCAACTCAAAACCTGATTGAGTAAAAGATGGAAATTGCACGCTTGAGTACATTTTGACCTGGCACGTAGCGCAGTCATCATCATTCTTAAAATCAATTCACTTCCTACATTGAGTTTAATGGCCACTCAAGGCGTTCGTATAATCGCTTCCTTCTTAAACAATGAATGAGAAAATGTGTTTCATTCGGGCAGTCAAAATGCTGTCGAATGGTTTTTAATGGGGAAGGAATTGTTTTATATTGCATCGCAATGCTTGGAAGATATGATCCACGTTAAAACGGGCGAAAAAACATCCGCTTTTTCTCCCTTCGCCATATTCAACTTTCGAAATTCAAGTCTCCAAGTAAATTACATTTTTAACGTTTCGTGAACGAAACTCGATGTGGTCGGTGATTTTAATTGAAAAATGAAAGAAAAGATGATAAAATTGATGAGTGAGCGTGCGTCTGTACGTAATTAAAAACGTCCTCACACTGCAATTTTCCCGAATTTCATCAAAAGCAAGCTTGATCAAAAATGTTGAGCACAAAAAACATTTCAGTTAAAAAACGTGCCGTTTAGTATGTGACAATGATAGCAGTTGTTATTGGACTTTCATGTTCGTGCATTGGCACATGAATATAGATTTTACTCAAAACTGAGCTTTTCTGTTCGGTTTTATATATAGCCCTTTGTATCCATCGGCACATTGCATTGGCACGACAAATCGTTTTTTATTTCCCATCATTTTAAATTGTCCCTTTTTTTAATGCTAATGTGGTGTATTCAATGTGATTCTTGCAAATCGGACTAGCAAAAAATCGGACGTGTGACCTATTTTTCGTGTTAACCCTTGTATCGTTGAACCAATACGCCTAATTCCATCTCAATTGTTCGAATGATATCGATGTATAAATGAAATTGCCTTGTAATCAGAAGCTTTGGAAATCACCATTATTTCGAATAAAGTGATGCCGTTATCGAGAGATCTCAACACGATTCACAGCAAAGCTTTTGGGACGAATGTGATGTGATTAAGATTGGTAAACAAACGTTTCGCATGATTTCGCGAATTCACACAAAATGAAGCGTACACAAAAAAAAATAAAGATGTGTCAAATATTTGACTTCAATCATTGGAAAATTTGTCAAGTCAATATTGGAATGTTGGAATGGCGACTGTACAAAAAAATAAAGGTTAAAAAGAATCCTTTTTGAAAAATCAAATAATTGTGCAGAAAGGAGCTTCCGAAGAATATAAGTAATTTTCATGGCATTCTTGGTGCTGCTGCAAGAGTTTTGCAATGACTTTTAATGATGAGAAAAAACTTCGTGTTTTTTTTTGTGCTGTGAAAAAAAGTTGAAGGCCATAGAAAAGCGACGTTGCCTGGGGCCACTTTCGCGAATAAGCCTCGGCAAAACGAGTAAAAAAGTGGAGTGCTTGCAAGTAGATCAGATTTGCTCGAAATTGACGATTTAAATACAACGTAGTCTAACAAATTCGTAAGCATGAGCCGCTCTTTGATTTATCAAGCGAAACTTTAAGGGATACCCTGAAGCAGCGTATAATTCGTGCAAACATATCCGGAGCGTCTTTGACTGATGGTTGACATTGTGGAATGGCAGGCACGGAATTCAAATAGAATATTATTTTCGGCGGAAATATAGAGCCGCTGCACGCGGTATTACGAATGGATACAAACGCCACGAAACAAACTAATACACACATCGTTTAGCTACTACACGTGTTCCCTTTATATCTCATTTTGTTAGCTAGCTACTTTGGCTCTCTGTAAACCAGCTGACAACTGTTTTTCAGCAAAGCATATCTCGCTCACTCACACTTAACGATCCGTTTGTTTTCACAACGCAAATATTTACATATTTTGAATTGAGTGAGTGTGCCATCAGTTCGGTTGAACGAAAGGCATATTTGAATATTGGATTGGTTGCTTATGAGCTGAAACTCGACACAAATTTTGTGCACAACAGTTTATGAGTTGAACCATACAACTCACTACACGTATCACATATTTTAACTGAATAATGTACGAGCCTCTAGCTGATCTATGCTATTGCACTTGAAACCGCAAATTAATGCGAGAAAACTTTTCAATGTTCAGCGTTCAAAGAGTTTATACGGTGCAGTCGGTTGCCAGCGCACATCACGAGCATATCATTCGAACGAAATATCTACAGTCAGACAAGCCAGCAAACATTGTCTCGCCATCAACAGAAATAATTGAATATTTTGCAGATATAATATCTAATGCTTAGTGAGCGAGGCACAGTTGATGTTAGCAGCGACGATTTTAAAATACTCATGTCCTTGACTAAATACACGCATGTCATTCAAATTCCTAAACGTTTCAACGTCATTTTGCGTATTTTCATATTGTTGGAGTCATTTAAAGCAACTTGTGAAGTTTAATTATACTTGCATCACTTCTGATTACGACTAGTGAACTTAATGATGTGGTCATCAATTGTGCAGGGCCGTATTTCGCTAGATTAATTAAGCGTATAGATGCTCACTATGTGTTTTAAAAAGAACATGTCAAAAATATGGTCGAAATATACTGAAAATTGCGAATAAACTAACATTTTTCATCACCTTTTGGCACCAATTTTCGAATATATTCACAATTGAGACACTCAGAGCATAACTGTTTTGAATACTTTTCTGTAGCATAATATTTTTCTCGGTTTTGTTCTGAGGGTCTCAATTTACAGTCAATTATGAGCATATTTTTGACATATGCCATTTGAAATACATTTTGAACATAAGCACGTGTCGAAATAGAGCCTGGCACTTGCAAAATGTGAAACCACATGATAGAAACGTGCCTTCTGATGTTATAAATGTTTCGAATATCACGTCGAGCATTCAATCATATTCAATAGTTCAAGAATTTTCACGAAAATATCAAAACTAATCATTATCCGCATTTTGTGTCAATCATAATTAACTGCCGGTGTGAAAATATTTACACATTGAGCATGTATGACAATTTGAAAGTGACAGGTCGGTGTCGCTGTGTAATGTCGAATCGACAGTATCGATAAAATGACGCACGGTATGAAAGGCAACACGCGCGGAATCAGTGTTGAATCAATTAATCAATCAGTCAATCAAGTAAACACCGTTTAACAACGGACATTACCAATAAACCGCGTTTTCAATGTAATTCTGCTGAACAATTTGTCGCGCTGACATAAAAATACGAAAACAAGAAAGATCAATCATAAAATTTAAACACTGAGATTGAGTGGTTTGGTGGAGAGTAGCGCGAAGCGATTGCAGCTGTTTCATGTAATGCTGTACGTCGGATAATTGCATTTGAGTGAGGGACTTTCGATTTTCCGAGAGCCACTTCGCCGTGGCGGGTCGACATTATTATTATATACACGAACCGGTGGCGTCTGTCCCATGTGAAGCCGTGCAACTGCATTTATTGCTTGGCTATTTTTTATTGCTCATTTTAAAAACATTCTCGTCAAAGCAGGTTCATCAAATGCAGGTTTTTTCACACCGTGCTATTCTTGGCTTTGAATTCGCGATGGGAATGAACGCACGTACCTCACAACTTTCGCCATTAAAAAAACACACAGTATCAATCTTTGGGCTAATCACTTCATACACAAAATAGCAATATTGAGCAAAATATGCACACATTCGAAATGATTGTTTGTTAATGTTGTGGAATGCGACGTTATCTAAACGAGCATTATATTTGAAATATTCGCCACATTTTTATTAACTTTAGAAACGCGATAGAGACAGAGGATGCAAAAAAATATAGAAAATGTGCTCCGAAATGGTCGGGTCTGTGTCAATGACTGCTGAGCATTTTGTTATGATTCATATGCTCGAGGGTAATGATATTATTTTCATATTTTTTATCCTTCAAACTTGCCTTATACACTGAATGGTTTTAATTGCGATAATATTGCTATCGTCAACATTTATAACATTCCCACACTCGTTCGATTGAACAGCGATGACAAACTGGTGCCATTCATTTCATCTTGATTGAAATCACTTCGGAAAACCTTGACATTCTTACATTTCTCTTTTTCACTTTGAATCAATGTTTGTGTTTTGTCAGCTTTATTTTCGGATGCCAACAGTTTCGATCGTAGTCACACGCAGCGTGAAAAGCATGTATGGTCGTTGCTGCTGAGAAAATGTGCCCATAAATCAAATAATTAACTCGAAGGGAGAATTTCAATGTCAACATTTAATTTTCACCAAATTTCCAACGACGAATTGAACCGCTGAGAATAGAAATTACTTCAAGAATTGTTTATGACAAAAGCAAAATCCAATATTAATGATCGGATATAAGCGAACCGAGAATAAAGTTTTATTTGGCATCAGAAATGCCCGAAAAATCCATGCGAAGTTTGGCCATGTTACTTCCAAATGCATGTTCACTGTCTATTATGACGTTAACAATTCAAACGAATCAATCAAAAGCTAGAAACATGTTCAAAAAAATCTCAGCAAAAAATAAATTACAACAAATCTGGAACAAAAAATGATTTCTATCAAAATATGAAAATAAATTCAAGTTTTCATTTTATTGCCACTTTTTCGTTCGCTTATATCGTACCAATATATTGAATTTGGCAATAATTGGGGGAGTTAATTTTATTCTCAACGCCTCAATTTGTTCACGCAAAATTTGCGTGTCACTTTTTGATTCATTTGTTATTTGTAAACAACAACAAAAAGCTCAAAGATTGTTTGCCATCACATTCTGGCGAAGTTATGACACTCAGCGAATTCAGAATGTTATCTTGGATTTATCTTTAGAAGTTTTCTTCGGGTGAATAAAAGCTTCATTTTCGACTGCCCATGGGCAGTCATTGATTATGTTTAATCAACCATCGCATAAATATGAATGTGTTTGCACTTGGCACCGATCCAAATAATATTTACCAGTATCAATTTTCATACGTTTCATACAACTATAATCAAGGTACACATTACACTTTACTACATACAATAAAATATAATGAAATCAGATACAATTCTTTTAGTTAATTAAACATACGATGAGCCAAACATAGATTGTATTTTGAAAATACAATACGTACACATACGATTCGGCTGTATTCATCAGAAAATAAAGCCGATAAATTAGTCGTTGACAAACATCAAGCGTGTCATTTAGTTGGCTTAAGTAAACAACTTGTGAAGCAACAAAAACCTCATTCAACGTCAATCCCAGAGCGATATCATAAATATTAATATTTTCAAATGATGTCGCACATCCGCTCAGTTGTTTTCTGACAATGTAGTGCAACGGTTTTCTTTTGTTCGTAAAAGCAATTTGTTGAAAATGACATTGGTCGATGTTCAACTCATATTAAACACAGAAAACTTTTTCAATATTTATTTTGTATGAGCTCAACGCTCCAACGAAACTTTGGAAACAGTCCATGTTCTTCACAGAGACCAAACAATTCATGCAGAGTACGCACTGCGCTTTCATGTTTGATAAAATGCAATGTAAAACAAAAATAGAATGTTTTCTTCGGGAAGTCTCAGGAAGAATTTGGCTAAACGGAATAATTGATCGTTTCATATTAATTTAATGGAATCAAAAATGGAAGGATATTTTATAAAAATTCTTCAATTTACAATAAATAATACTTCAGCAGAACAATTAACTCGAAAAAACGATTTTAAACAGTAAAATAGCCAGCACACCATTTATATTTTCAACAAAAAGTGTTCAAAATTCCTCATATTTATTCTGAGTGTGCCATAAAACTTTGTACACGTTTTCCTTTTATTTCTTTAGCATTATCAATTGTATAGGTTCAGATTAGATTCGATTGCTGAGCAATATGCAAATTAATATCAAACTCTAATTCATTGCATTTTATCTATGCGTAGGGCACGCGCTTGTAATTGTTTATAAATTGGAATGATATTATTTATGGTATGATAAGGCAGCAGTCTGAATCAAGCGGACCGTGCTTGTATGGGATTGGACAGCTATTCGAGAGCATGCCAATTGACCGCGCCATCTTATTTTACATCGATGAACTCAATTTAGATCCATTGTAATACGAAAAACATTTTTATTGACACAAATAATGAAAACAAATGAGTCATTGAAACGATTGAAATATCACATCAATACTACTGCTCAATAGATGGCGCTGGAGAATAGATATGATTAAAATGTCTCAAATAGCACGGTCCCCTTGGTCTGAATACATTTGCTGAGCTTCCGGAAAACTATTCGAAATTATTGTAAAATTGCAATCAATTAAAAACTTGAATTTGTGATGAATTCACCCAAAAATGAGAAATAATTTTTGAATGAAACGAAAATGAATGCACCGACTTCGAAGTGGTCAATTGCAATGCACTCGAATCGAACCACAAGCCACATGGCACAAAATGTCCGAATGCAAATCTAAACTTACATTTGAAATAATGCAGCCAAATAAATGAATCTCTCAATGGAAACTGAAATGTTTTAACAATTACAATTGCCTAAACCAGTGCCAAATGGTTGTGGAGTTTTCAACAATATTGTATTTATTGTTTTGTTAGCAAATTTGTGAAAAACTCAAGTGAAATGAATGAAATCAATTTGAAACAATGCCCAATTATGGTTTGAACCATTTTGGAATTATTCGAATGCCAAATTTCAGTTTCATGTTTTTGTATTGTGATATCAAAAACTATGAATGATTTCGGCGTTCCATTACGTTATGCTAGCATATTTTTCGCTAATGAACACTTCGATGTTACGATTTTGCCAATAAGTTGATACATTGGAACTTTTTCATTGGAATTGTAACTAGAAGCCAACAACATCAACCAAATAAATAATTTTGCCGGTCCATTAACTGCTATGCATCAATTGATATTTCGCTCATAATATGTTGCTATGGTATTAATCACACTCCATCATTACAAATACAACTGAAAGAAAGTGAAAAAGTTGAGTGAATTCTATTGAGGTTGATCTGCGAATGTGCTGCTTTAACCAATTTATCAAATTTAAATGTATTTTAACTCCCACCAAATTCGATTCTAGTAATATAATTTGATTAAGTGTTTGGTGCAAAACAACGAATAGCAGCACCTTATTATATGACGGAAAAAGCTTCAGAAAATGCATTAAATAAGTTATCAATTCAATTATCGGCTGCCATTTTCGCCTTTTAATCTAATTCTTCCATTTTATTCATTCATTTCATTCCCACGAATTTCTTTAAATTTAACGCTTGATTGAGTGTGTTGCGGCATTTCTTTTGTTCTTCTCTTTCGCTTGAAAATTTTCTAAATTTCCGCGCATTTGATTGTTCGATAGACTGTTTGAATCACCATGAAACCTGCTTTCATTTGGTTCATATTCTATTTCCATTTCGAATTCAATTTGTGTTCACTAAATCATTTTGGCGAATTCTGTGTTTTACAAGAAAATGACATAACAACGTCATAGCCACAAGTCCTGCCAATAAAACCGACAATTTATGTTGCGATAATCAAATTTACATCGTGCAACAAGGCAACGAATTTTATGTTTTTTTTTTTTCATTAACATTTATAGAATCCTGAGTGGATTCCATCTGTGCATCATCGAAATTGATTGCTTTTAGTCCATAACAAAGCGCCCCGAAATGAATAAATGGTTCAAAGCCGAATTTCAAAAGGAATTTATGAAACAGTGCCGGCGTTTCTTAATTTAAACCAAAGAACCATTCGATCAATTCAAGATTTTACCAGCGCATTTTCAATTCTGTTTTGACATCGCATTGCCCGATTTGATTTACATTTTTTCGATTAATTTTGATAGAGAATTGCCGATAAAAGCAGACTATAACATTAATGCCGTTATCTCTGTGCTCGAGCTCAAGTGAGCTTTGGGTGAAATTTTCGCATATTTTTTTTTTTTTTTCATATAACTCAGTGAATCGAGCATTGTATCCTCTGATCGTATTTTGTGGTTCTTCGATGGAATACTTGACATAATCAATTTTCAATGTAAATTCTAATTTGAATTCATGCTCATTCATTCATATAGAAAATTGAGATTGGTGTCGATACAATACCAATTGTCGTATTGGCACGAGAAAAGGGAAAAAATCATTTTCCAAATGTAAAGCATATTTCCCGAGGCGACGATAAAATATTTGATAAATCATATTGCGATCGCACGCATGGCAAAGTTATCTGAAAGGATTAGCTGTGACAATATTTGCGGACTTCTTCAAACGGACGACGCGTGCACCTCCTCCCCTCACACACAACATAATTATCGGGTGGATTGAAAGCCATATCCCTTCAACATTTTTGACATTTACAAATGAACTAATTGTATTGTGGAAATCGATTGAATGTTTATTTTTCTACATTTTAACTTCATAATTCCTTCGTCTTTGCTTTCGATAGAAATTTACACTAGAGAAACATCGACGGGACTGGGCTCCACCAAAACACAATCATCTGGCTGTCTCGCCTCGGAATGAAAAATGGTCTTTGTACGTGAGTAAGCTCTCGGAAAAAAAACTTTTTATCACACCATTTATTGAGAATACATCAAAAATTTGTCTTACAAACACCATCAACATAATAATCTTCCTTCATTTTTTATGTTTTTGAAAAAAATTGCCAGGTTGTTCGTTTTCGGCTTCCGCTCTATTAATCTGATGTGTAACACATTTGTCAAACTTTTTTTAAATAAAAAAAATGCCTCAAAATAATGAAAAAATGTCGAAACGATTTATCATATAGATCAAAGTCAATGCACTTTCCAAATGGAAAAACTATCACATATCAACATTAACATGTCCGACTATAGCACACTTCATAAGTCAGCTGAACGCAAGCGATTTGCAAGGTCATTGTGAAACTATTGCGAACATCAAAATATCCTATTCAGCTTTCCATGTGGATAAAGCGACCAATTCAATTTATCGGATTTCAAAACAAATACGCAATTGCTCAAAACGGTTGGAATGGGCCAATGCCCTTCGACGGGGGTACCCAAGTCTAACCACCCTAAAATGATGCTTTTAAGCGAATCTGAATAATTGTTTGTAGTCATTGAAATGTGTCGTCAACTTTATGAATACTTCGTGCTATGTGAAATGTAATAACATTTCACGTATATGTATTTTAAGTGCAATATTTTGTTGCCCATCGAAACAAAAGCAATATCAACGGAAATTGTAGATTCGTTTCTGTTTTTAGCTAGATATTTCAATCTTGGATTTTCCATTTTCATTTTGTTTGAATGTAGAGTTAAAATGGATCCGTCTCATGTGATAAAATAAGTGGGAATGTCAGTGAAAACTTTCATACGTGTTGACATTTTGTGCGTCGCAAAATAGGCGATCATATCACCGCAAGAGTGAGTGTCGTGTCTTTTACAGTTGTGTCGAATCATAAATTTTGAATGTTTGTCACTTTGACACATAATTTTTACGCTCTCTTGGTTTCATGAGTGCTTTTCACTTGGTCCAATATACGCATATGACGCGACATCTATTTGCATCAATCTCGTAATTTTCCATTCCAAGCTCAGATCGAAAATCACAATTGCGCCACTTACGCACATCATGCATATCTTATATATATGTGAATATTGCATAGCAGCAACCGACATCATGTCTGCGAATCATTTTGTCTTGTATTCATTGAACTTGAACTAGTGCTGGTGACAAAGTTTCTGCATTCGACGAGCAAAAATAAGCGGATATTTACGAATTTTGTTGTGTAATGTTACGAATAAATTACATTTGCATGATATCAAAGTGATTTTTTTGCAAATCCATTACGAATGACTTAAGCCATGTCACATGACCAAAGTGAAATCGATTCATTTTCTTTGGTGTTGAGCGATGTCATCATTCCAACTGGCAAGCATCAATCACTAATTTGTCACATGTTAGGATTTCGTTTAGTGCCGTTTCGTTACGCTCTTCCTCAATCAATCGATCATATCAACCAAGTGCCAAATTGTGCATTGCAAAAGTCACGAAAATTCAAATCACTTTAATTCATTTCAACGCAAAGTTTAACATATCAATCCAAACATATTTATTTACTGTAACATTATTGCTTCTCATTGTTTGCGTTCAATTGAGAGGCATCAAACTTGCCTATCATTTTTGCACGTCAAATTACACAGTATCGAATGGAAACATGCTCTTTAATCGAAGCATTATTATGCGGTTGCACGTGATTTCAAGGCGGCTGTTTCCGTCTCCTTCGTACAACTTTGCCTTTGTTATATCTGCTATTGAATTGAATGTATTCTTGAGTCGGCTTAAGTCGCTCAGACAAACTCTCGGGCAAGCAAAAAATCAAATTTATTTTTTTTCTTCTATTTTCTTTTACTTTATTTCAAGAATTCAATGAAAAAGTTTTGTCGTGCGATGTAAAAAGAGGTCTAGCGAGAGAGCCACTGAGGATTGATATATTTTGTGTCAGTTCATTAAACCGATTTGGCTTATTTCCCTCTCTCTCTCTCTCTCTCTCTTTCTATCTCGCATTCTTGCTATTATACGCCACTTCAAATAGCTTGATGCCATAGAAACTGTTGGCACTTGTTGCTTGCTTCAATTTCCATAATATGGAATACGGATATTTTGATTGAATATTTATTTTCGCGAATTTTTATGTAAGAACATTATTATGGAGAAAGTGCCATTTATAACGGAAATATGCGCAAGAAGTGCGATTATCGCATGGTAATTTGAAAGCCGTAGGGTCTTGAAGAAATCTAAGCATAATCGTGCATGTGTCATCTTGAAAAATAATTGATGTTTCTCCATTTAAATCGCCATATTTCTTCGAAATTCATTCAATAAGTACCAATTTCACATATTTTTTTCGCTATCTTTATGGTATCGATCGAATGAGCAAAATCACTGGTGCCTAAATAGCAAAAGGATACATTTTGTACGGTGTTTAATTTTGCAAGCTTGAAAATAAAATTTATGACGACAATGCTTTCATTGATTTATTTGCCGTTTGGCGTCGTTGTGAAATTTTTGCAATAATTTGCCAACGTTTTACTGCCTCGCTCTAGAACCAAATAGACCAAGTATTTAGTATTTACATATTAGGAGTACAAATTGAAAACCGCGCATTTTTTTCAAAATTTCGATCTTTATTATGGAAAAATGGTTACAAATTGATTATTCAAAGTATTGTCCATCGCTAGCCACAACTTTTTCCCATCTTTCTGGCAAATTACGGATTCCGCGTCGAAAGAAATCTGTGCTTTATTAGGCTATCCATGAATCGACCCATTTTTTGCATTCCTCGTAAGAATGGAAATGCTGTTCAGCCAGGCCATGTGTCATTGATCGGAAGAGGTGGTAATCGGAAGGGGCAATGTCTGGGCTATACGGCGGGTGGGGTAGGACTTCCCATCGAAGCGTTTCCAAGTAGGTTTTAACGACCTGAGCAACATGTGGCCGAGCGTTGTCATGTTGCAAAATAACTTTATCGTGTCTTGCGACCGTTTCCGACCGTTTTTCCTTCAGTGCTCGGCTCAAACGCATCAATTGAGTTCGGTACAATGCTCCTGTGATGGTTTCGTTTGGTTTCAACAACTCATAATAGATCACGCCGAGCTGATCCCACCAAATACACAGCATTAGCTTCGAGCCATGAATGTTCGGCTTTGGCGTCGATGTTGATGCGTGGCCGGGGTAACCATACGATTTTTTTCGCTTCGGATTATCGTAATGAATCCACTTTTCATCACCAGTCACAATACGATGCAAAAAACCCTTCCGTTTTTGCCTTTGAAGCAGCTGTTCACAAGTGAAAAAACGGCGTTCGATGTCTCTCGGCTTCAATTCGTATGGCACCCAATTTCCTTGCTTTTGAACCATTCCCATGGCTTTTAAACGATAGGAGATGGATTGTTGTGTCACTCCCAATGATTTTGCAAGTTTTTCTTGCGTTTGACACGAGTCTTCATCGAGTAATGCTTCCAACTCCTCGTCTTCAAACTTTTTCACTTGGCCTGGACGCTCTTTGTCTTCCACATCAAAATCACCACTTTTGAACCGCGCAAACCACTCCTGGCACGTTCTAATCGACGGAGCATATTCTGGATATGCTTCGCATAACAAACGATGACTCTCGGAAGCATTTTTCTTCAGATTAAACCAATAAAGTAAAACTTCCCGCAAATGCTGTTTTGTAGGCACGTAGCTCGACATTTTCAACGCAATAATAAACTTGTGTATTCAACTGAATGATAAGTTTGACAGATCGTTTTCAATGTATTTTTTTATCCTCTTTAAGATACAATAGCTGTCAAAGTCAAAATAATGACATCTATGATAGATATGAAGTTAGTAACGAATGCGCGGTTTTCAATTTGTTCTCCCAATACATTTTCCGATTGGACTCTTACATCGATTTACATGACTGAATAACAGGAAGATGAACATTCAACAAAATGGAAATTGTTTGCACTCAACAAACGTTTGGAAGACGAGCGCGTGAACATAAACTTGCACGAATTGTAATTGATTGCGTCAGATGCCTGCCGAAAAAACGAATTAAATATTGAACTTTGGCATGCATCATTGATGATTGTGCGTTCTTAGACTTTTTAGAATTGACGAAGGCAATTTTCAGCAGGCATCTTGCAATCCTTTGTTTGAGATTCAAATGCTATCTAGTGATGTGACAGAAAAAAGCGAGAATTCATGAAATTTGCAATACAAAATGCAAAACACGAAATACAACATGACACTTTCCGAGTTCTAGAGGACCTTCAGCTTCTATTTGCAGAGGGGCTGAATGATTTCTTTTCGCGTTCGTTTTTCCATTCTACTTAAATATTTCATCATCATTCATTGTAAATACTGCTTTAGTTTTCGTTCACTTCAACTTGGCTTCGAACAAATAATATGACGGAGCACGAAAACGAAAGCGAAATAAATGGAAAGTCATTTTTTGTGTGCAACCTGTTCAATTATGTTTGTTCTTTGTGCTGTTATGTGGTCGGTTTTCATGCATATCTCGTTTTCAGTTGCTCTCGGTGGAGTTTATGATACCGACAAATGGCGGAAGCACATATCTGTTTGGCATGCCAATTCATTCACCGCATGAAAAGCTTGAAATGGAAAAAGCAATTTAATTTTATGTGCAGCATTTAAAAGATGGAAAAGAGCGCACCAAATTTTCAATATTCGTGGCAATATCCTCGGCTCAACAGTGTTGAGAGAGAGAAAGGAAATCTAAATACAACACAGAGTTATGTTGAACATATACATAGATATCCAAAAATCGCTAAACCTATAATATATTATCATACTTTTGGCGCGCGATATCTATTTACGTAATTGTTAATGCTCATGCAGCAGCCGTCGTCGGTGCGTTCTGGGGTCTTTTTCGTTTAAGAACCAATAATGCTAGTTTGAAAATTGGAAAAGGCGGAAATTGAAAAGATTTAAAATTGCAAAACATTCGGGATTCCGCAAATTGTTCGGGGGTTAAAAAGGATCTCCTATTCTAGGTCAAATTTCACAAAAGAATCCATGAAGCAAGTCGAAACACTGTAATTTTCTGGACAGAAGTGATGTGAACGGTACTAAGTGGCATTATTTTCGAATAAAAAACCTTATAGAAGAGCACCATTATCAGTGATGCGTTCGTTTTTCATCCATGAACAATTTGCCAGCTTTGAATATACGCTACAACGATTCGATATGCAATTGTAAAGTTTCTCGAAGCAAACACGCAAGGTGTATCGCACTCAGTATTTTGGCATTCGCTCACGCATTTCTCAACTTCATTTGAAGTTCTTGCTAGTTAGCTCAGAAATAAGGAGTTCCAAGATTTTATACTGAACCAAATTAATTCATTATTCTTCGTTTTGTGGCAAATTGCAATCGATAATATTTGCAACTGTTTCGCCTTCATACGATTCGGTCTGAAAATTCTACAGAAATCCTGAATCAGAAGAAGCCAAAAAATATCAACATTCTTCAAACGAAATGAAAGATTCAAACGATGAATATTGCATAGTCCAATAAACTTTTGATGTAAAAAATAGTTGCGTGTAATTTGGATTGATTGATCAACTATTTCAAATAGTTAAATTGCAATGATTTTGTAGAAGAAAAGAGACAAAATAAAAAATGGAGGTTTCAGTATTTTTTCCAATATACAATATTTATTCCGAAAATTAACATTTTCGCATAAGCTTCAACCTATTTGAAGAAGAAAACAACCAAATTCCAATACAAAAAGTCGAATGAACTAACTTTACCAAATATAAATAGAATTTTCTTGTAGTTTATAAGCAGTAAAGCGTAGTAAAATTGTGGCGTGCTCCCTTCCCGCCCTCACGATATATTCTATGCAACTTTTGCATGTTTTATTTACACAAGAAAACGTGACAAGAAAACGTGAAAAATGAATACAGACAACGTGCTGCTGGAAAACTAAAAACTTATCCTTGCATTTTCTTTTCGTGCGGAAAATTATTCCTGAAATCTTCTCAAATACTTTTTAATGTTGGAAAATTCCTTCAATACACAAAAAAAATATGTTCAGGAAATTATTCGTTCGCACGCACACAAATATTTGTTGTCAACAGAGATAAAATTATATAAAACTCATTAAATAACTAATTGAATAACTAAACTCTCTTTGGAATTGAATTTCTAAGCAAAATAGACAGGAAACAATTCTGAGAATTCTTTTTGGATATCTCACCCAAGCTTTAATGATTGAATATACCAAATCTCACGCACCAGAGACCCATTCGTTCCGCATAATTTTTTTATATCCAACGTCGTTAGTTGCAGCAGAATGACGAACATATACGGCAAAAAATGGCATTGACCATTTTTTAGACAATTGCTGATTACATAAAGTAGAAAACCAGATGAAATTAGCATTCAAAATCTAAACAGAGCTATTTAATAACATAAGACCGTTTTTTTGCTTGAAGCTTCCTTGATTGAAATATTTAGTATTGTCAATTCGCCGAGCGAAAATTTATTCAGCATGTATGTAGGCTTGCAAAAATAGACAGAGAAATAAAAATGTTGTTTAAAAAAACGCATCAAATGCTGCGATAGAACTGAAAAAAGTAAATAAACTGCATAAACACGAAGAGAACATCCAATGATAGAAAAATCCGAAGCTCTTTGTTCTGCTGGAGCAACATCCGGTTTGCATAAAAAAAAAATCTTATTTCAGAGCTGGTTTGCCGCTTATTTCCTTCGGATCTCTCAAAATCACTTGCTCATCATAATTCTGTTGACGAATTCACTAATGCAGAATATATAAGTATACTAAACTCTATGTTCTATAAACTGGTTGTTAGTGCCTTTGCTCCTGAGTGCCAAATTTTTGATTGAGTATCCAGTCAAAAACATCCCAAAATAGCTTACTATTCGGATAAAAAAATTTGCATTCAGGACTATAATTACTCCGAACAAAATTGATGGTTATATAGTCAACTGAAGCAAAAGTGAAAAACGATTTGCCTCAAATCCAAACTGACATCTGTCTTTTCCCCATTCGAATAATATTTCAGACATAAAAACGTTCGTATATTTCCTCGACATTTATTGGTGAAAGCGAAAAAAAATGTATGAATCTCATTACTTCATATTGAATGAAAAGTACGAGAATGATATGCAATTTCCTAAATCGTAATGCAATTAAATGGAGACACTTGTTTTATTTACTTCGCGATAAACTAAAAGTGCTAATGGAGAAAAAGGCGAGAAAAATACTTACATTTTTCTTGGAAATGTGATAAAATCATCGGAAATCTGTAGAACGATCCATTAACGCTTGCAAATGGTTGGTACGTATGGATTTTCACAAAGTAAATGACGGTTTCTGGGTGAAAAATGCGAATACGATAAAAGTATTAATTCAATCCATACATATTGGCAGAAACATTGAAAGAATGCAAGTGAATCGAGGGAGAAAAAAAGAAGAAATACCAATCATCCAAGAAACTTGACCAACTGAATGTTATACTTGAGCAAACTTCTTCCGTAGATAACTCTCCCTTGTGTGATTATTCATTGAGGTGATGCGAAAGCCAACAGGCGAGAATGTTTGAAAGCAGGATGGAAAAAAAGAAAGCGACGGTAAAAGGTCAGTTTCTGACACAGCTCAGTTAGTTTCCGCCCGCTGCTATGGTTGCTGCAAAAACATCCGATTTTTTTCATTTGATTTCTTGACTTGTTCCTGAACCAGCAAATAGAACATCAACTGGCATTAAAAGAAAAGTGAGATAACTTTAATCCTTCGAAGTTTATTTCAGCTTGTTGTTCATTTCGTTGGCAATTCACACTAAATGGGCTGAGCCCTCTTATTTCGACACCATTGAACACACGCAGAATCACTTTCAAATGATTTCAACTTGCTTTGGCATGTTCATCTGTATCATCCCAACCAAAAGTTTACTAATGGAATTTGATTTGAAGCCTGAGGAAATGTTTTATTCAACACCAAATTTAGGGGACGCGTTTAAAATTGGTTGCCAAATTCATGCGAATGACGTGCGATGATGGGACGCTCAATGTAATCTGAGCCACATTTGTCATGTGCTTTGTCATGTGAAATCATCTGCTTTAGACCTCAGTATGATCGAGTTACTTAAGTTTAATTATTAGCTTTTCTTTTTGATTGTTTCGGGTTCGTGTATTTTTAATGATTTTTTCTGCTTGCTATTTTTTTTTACGTCGTTGATTTCATAGGGATCTCGAACTCGGGCCGTAGCTGATAAAATGGTTTTCACATCTTCCGAGCAGGCGATGCTTCAATGTATCGCAGCAATTGTATATTATTTTAGTGTTCCGTATTTTTTATGGATCAACTTGAAGTATCATCATTAATAGGCTTTAGTAGATAAAACGAAATTCAGATTGTAATGTCAGCGTTGTCGCCAAATGTTATTTGGTTCAATGTTTTACGCATAAATTATTTTAACTATGCCGAAAGCGTCGACCAAAAAGCGAACATAAATTCCAACATAAACACTAAAATCAATGGCAATAAAAGTTGCTTCTGAAACACAATGTTTCAATGTATTCGCGCGGATTTCGAAGAATCCAAGAGATAACTCCCACTTTCATTAAGATTGATGAGCTTTTCCACCATCTCGATGCACTTTTAGAGGAATTTCTATTGCAAGGTAATAGAATTTGCATTACAAGCAACAAATTCTATCAAACACGCTCCAATTGCATTCGAAAAAGATTAATTCGAAACAAATCGAAAGAAATACATACTTTGGTGAATGAGCAAATGATGTGTGACATTGTATCGTTTTACTGCCATTAAAATCGCGTCGTCTCTGATCCATTCCATGTTATTACATCATTTGAACAGTGAAAGAGTTTGCGAAATAACATCGCCATTCATCAAACAAATGCAATAATACCCATTTAAAATCAATCGTGCTCAATTCATTTGATGCTTGGATTGAGTCAGCTCATCAAATTGCATTTCAATGCAAAGTATATCAATCATGTTCGATCAAAATCGATGAATAAATCACAATTTGCAAGAATGCGAGCTTTGGGTGTGCGATGCATTTATCGGCATGGTAGCTACCGCATTCAATTGGATGTATCAATTAGCCAAACAATGTATTTTGCTTGGTCCTCAAAAACAATCAATCAACGAGTTGACATAATCACCAGCATTTTCCAACCTCCCACCCCACTGAATATGTGCATCAACTACGGTAATGAATATCGATTAACAAGCATCTTTGGCCACTGCGTAACACGTTTTTCACCTTTTCTCAAACATATTATTTGTCACACACAGTCGCACTTATTCCAATTGTGTGTGTGTGTGTGTGTATGCCGTTTCCAGGAGAGAATGGTGTCGTTTTCAGAATAGATAACTCCAGAGATCGATATCATGAATTATGGTGTGCGGATGGCAAAAGTGTTTTTGTTTAGACGCACAGGTAAAATGCGACCATCTAATAAATTCCAGCGCATAATCTCGTCTCTCTTTTAGAATTGCAATTTATCGTTTGCGAATGTTTTTTTCCTGTTGATTTAAGGGTGCACAACTGCAACACGACATTTTGTGTTTGCATGCCAACGAGAATCGGTGGCGTTAAATGGATTTCATAAAATGAATCAAGATCACCCGCGGCATTGAAAAATCCTATTTCATTCCGCATTCACAGCAATGGATGTAATCTTATCGCATGCCTCACACGCCATTGTTTTCGAAAATAAACTTCCAATGCAAACAATAATTCATTGAACAAGTTTCAGGCTATACACGACTTGCTGCGAACACTATTTTGATTTAGCTGACTCTTTATTTTATTCGACGTCGGTGTTGATTTTCAATATTAGATTCTCAGTAAACATAACATCATTCGCAATGCAAAACAAATGCTACGCAATGAATAAACGTTATTTATTTGTCACTGCCATTTTTGATTCATTCCATCATAATTTATGATGACACGAATATTTGATGTGAGCCCAACGAATGTAAATGGAAAAATCTACATGATTTACAAGTTTGTTGTACTCTTTCCCACCAAATTGGATTTCTTTTAGGCATGATACGATATACGCCAGTTTTAAACAGAAGTTTTATGACTTCTAATAGATATTTTTATTCGTGCATTCAAGTTGAATGATTCAACTTTGGTGCAATGGAAATTCTGAACGCAAGTCAGAAAGACTTATTTCATATCATATTACTCACCGATATATATTGAATGTTCTTTTTAACTTTGGTTGATTCGCCCATGGCTTCGTTATTGATTCCGATGCTGAATTCATCTCACGAGGAAATATTACAATAAATATCCATAACAAAATAGAATTTGTTCTTATTCTGTTTGCATGCAACTCAGGAAACAAAATAATAAGATCTCATCTGGTTTGTGTTTGACACGCAAATTCCTGATTGGGTTCTGGATAGTTGTTCTTGGCCGTTCAAGGACAATTCGCATTCTGTTTATTCGCTTTATTTTTTTTGACAATATTGCAGCAGAAAAATACGTGTATCCATCAAAATTCGACCAAACATACTTCATACTTGTAATGCACTTGGCACCAATGGTTGCCTTATTGTATTTCTATTTTAATAAAATGAAAAATTTTATTAGAATCTTCGATTTTAATGATTTTTCAAGTGACAAAATGACATTTTGCAATAAAGCTCTTTTTTGAAATGCACTTCGAAAATTCTTTTCGTTTCGATGAAATGTAAATGACGCTAGAACAGATTTATCAATCACAAATTCAAATACACTGTCGATAATATATTAATAATTTTGAAAAGAATATCAAAATTCAATTAAATCGTTCATATTCAATTAATGTTGTAATTCAGCTATTAAGTCGCATTCTAAAACTACTCCATTTTCCAGCTTCTCCCCTCAATTTTTCAATAAATAAAAAAATATTTTATTCTTTATCATTTCAATTGTTAGTATTATTCCTAAAGCAATAATATGGAACCTGAACTTTTTGAAATTGAATACGTCAAGTTTGCAGATGAAATCCATAGATGGGTATGATATTTGCATTTAGAAATGCGCCAATGGGCGAATCCATCCGATTCTAGCAAATACCAACACTTCATTCCGTTTTTATTTCTTGTTATCTTTCATTTCCATCTACATGGTCCTATTCATTGCAAACGAATTCATTTTCCATTCCAATTCATTTCATATCGTTTCTGTATCAAGCACATCTCGGATTGGACTATAAGAAAACCGACTACTTCTTCCTACTGGGCAACTTAAATTTTGTGACTATCATCAGATTGCATTATGTCTGCATCAAAGCACAATTCCCATTGTTATCTTCGTGACAAAGACTTGGCAGAATTGAAAAGCAGCAGCTTTCATCGGTATTTGTATGCAATAAAAAAGACACAAAATGTTCCCAAATATTTTATGATTTGCTTTTTACGAGGATATTCGATGTTGGATTTTTTGTCATTGCACATATTAGGATGCTGATTCGGCTGTTGAATGGGAAATCGATCTATTTGCACATAAAAGCAGAGAATTTGGAAACGGACTTCTGACATGAAAGCGAAGTAACATAAATATGACAATAAGGATTTGTGGTTTGTCGATATGAAAGCGATATTTCGACCATGCCCAAAAATAAGAAAAAAAAGCGTCGAAAGAAGTGTGATTAAATTGTAATTACATCATAGCATCTTAAGATTGGCCCCAACAAATATTCACTACAAACCGTACAGATTCGACGAAACTTCTGCTACATGCCACGAAACCGGCGAACCGGCCAAGAAATATTCGGAACGCTTTTTGAATGCGAAAGTAATAGTTTCATCGATAAAATCAAATTAAATCAAATCAATATTTTTCACATGGTTTTGCTCGTTCGCCAACTTTCATGAAACATTTGGTTTTCCATTTGTGTTTTTATCGGGTTGACTCGATTAATTTGTTCATGATTGATTTCGATCGTTATCGACTAGACTCTAATCCATGTCTGTTTATATCAAGAGAATGAGAGTGGGAGGTGGAATAGAGAAGAGTCTGTAGCTGTTTGAAGTGGACGAAACTGGCTCGCTGAACTCTCGAGATCCGTATTCATGGAATATTATTGAAAAAAACATTCGTTCAGCTCATCTCTATGCTACAAATCATCCTTTATTTAGTATAATTATCACAATTTTTTTGTTGTTGTTGTTGAAATTATCGCAGCGTGTATTGATAAGTCTTTTAACATCGAGGTTTCTCCTTTTCTGATAGTAATTTCTCACACATGCAATATTAGCAAATCATCCCGAGAATTTATTGGATTCAAAGTTCAATACTTAATATGAATCACTGAATGAAAACCAACAATCAAACTGATTTCGTTTAAGAAATTAACCACACATATTTTATAGTAAACAAAACATTTGTAACGATAATTTCAAAAAAAAATTCGTTTAAGTTTAATTGCTTTTTCAACGAGACAGTCTTGTTCGGCCGTTGCGATTCAAAGATTTTTTGGCAGTACACATCGTGTGATTCACATCCGCATTCAATGCAACGTTGTGCAAGCGACGCTTGAATATAAATAAATTATATTCAAAGGGAAATATTAAATCACGATCCAAACGAACTTATGCCGATATTCCATTGCACAATAGAGTTTTCCATCTCTTCGTTTAAAATCGGATGCCCGCGAAAATTGCCTAACTACAATCTATCTGGTTAATATCTCAAATCAAGATTCTCTGCTGTAGAATTTACGGATTAGAATAAATTGAACTTCATCTAAAATGTATCAATTTTTTTCTTCAATATATTCAGAAAAGAAGGAATGTCGCACATCGTTGCCAGATTTTGATGTAAATTTACAGTTTACCTAAGTAAACGGAAATACAATTTGGGAAAATTGAAAGACTTGCCAATCTCTTTCCTTTTTCATTCGTGCACAATAATTATGCTTGCCGCCATAATGAAAATATGGATGAAATGAAACATTTACACTTTTCGGAGCCCAAATGAACGAAAATATAAAATGAAATGATGTTCGATAAAATAAAGGCCCAATTCTGTTCAACCTTTTCACATAATGAATTAAAAGCGATTGAATGAAAGTGATGCTGCCATCTCAAAGGCTCTTTAACACGGAAGCAAGGAAAAATGTATTCTTAGAACATAAAAAATGAAGAGAATTCATCAATCTGATGGAAATGGATAAGTCAAACAAATTTGATTGCAAAAATGAGAAGTGAGGAAAATTTGATTTATTAAATATTGGATCTCAACTAATGATTAAATACGAACCAATAAAATTGCCGCCGTTTCGGTTCAGCTGCGTTCGTTATATTATATTTTGGAAGGTATACGCAACACATTCCACATAGACGCTTTCAAACACAAAAACTTCATTAATCACTGTAATGATCGAAATGACAAGGTCCATACAAAATTTGCTCGCAATATAGCGAGAAGATTTTGTTCATGTTCTGATGGAATTTCCAATATCTTTTCCGATTGTCTCGCTGCATTCACGACCAACCAGGAAACAAAAGTTCACTGAAAACACCGCTTTTGTTCTTACTTGTCATTGAATTTCGAAAAAATCTGTTGATTTTGTACTCGGCGCGAATTTATTTTTCATCAATTATTCCGAAGAAATTAAATTTCGAACGCACACAACCATTGAGAGTAGCATGGACAATGGACATAGTTTTAATTAATTTTTTTTTCTCTAATTTTGAGCTTATTCAGAGATTCAACATGATGCTTCACTTTTTATTGTGACGACAAAAACAAAACGAGCATATAAAACGGCACTTGCAGCAGCATTGGCACAATGAAATCACATGCTGTGCAGATGAGCGTCAGTTTTTAATGTAAATCCTCTTGAGGCAATACTAACCATGCGTCCATAATTTCACTGTAGCTGTAATGTTAATAATGTTATTAATGAATGCACAGAAAATACCACTAAAGCGGCCACAAACATGCGGAACACCGAAATCGCAATTAATGTGACCAAGTTTTCATGATAGCACAATGCAGCTCGTCGGAGCACAACGACTCAGATGCTGCACCATGAAAATATGTAACACAATGCGTTTCAATAAAACCTAAACCGAACGAACACTATTGTCCAGCACATTGACAGCCACACCGACGAGATAGCAGCCACAACACTGCAGTTTCACTACGAAAAACTTGTTTTATCTGAATGTTTGTGCGATAAAAAAGGTGACCGCCAGCGAAATCAAATAACACACTTACACTCGCTTGGGCGTATATTTAATGTTTTTTAATAATATTCAGTTTGTCCTTTGGTTGTTCGGTATATTTTTGGTCTGCCGATTTTCGCCTCTCTTTCTTTATTCATTTGTTCTCATTTCGTTATATACGTAACGCAGCCCGATCGTTACAAAGAAATTCTTTGCGAATGTGATTTCTGCATGTTGGTCGGCAACCACTTTTGGCATGTACAATTGTTGCCGTTAAGTAATCACAAAAGGTTCCAATACGAAATATATGTGTTAATGTCTGTCTATATATAGTATGACAATGCGATGCTTTCTTTTACGTAATTATGCTTTCTTTTCACTTCACGCCAGTTCGCTGCGTGTAAACTGGCTAACAAAAGCATTGCTTAAGTCGCCAGTCTCTTTTTTCGTTGTGTCTTTCGTCGATAATTTGTCTCATTTATTCATTCCAAGTGTTCACATTGAATACGATGATTGGTCCTAAATTGATGGCACCACAATTATTTTCTCTCTTTTCTCTTTGCAATTTTCGTACAAGGATTTTTTCGATTATTCATTTATTCACGCGCATCTGTTCATCACGAATTGAATACTTTGTTTTTGGCATTTCATTTGTTCACTTCTATTGTTTCAGCTTTATGTCATTAATTAACGGCAAAAATGGGACCAAATCTATTTTTTTCGGAAAACCACAATGACAAGTACTGCTGAGTTTATATGCCGTTATTATTCCAACAAAAATTGAAAGCACTGTTTTTTCATTTTTTTTATCTTCACAATTTTGATGTTATTTTTCCTACGTCACTCGCCTCGTAATTCGAATGTGGATCACATTTCAGTGTGATATTCTTTTATTTCGAGCTAATATTATTATTATATCATAAACAGAAACACGCTGCATTCATTTCTCTTTTTCAAATGTTCTTCCGTTATTTCTGGCCATTCCGTATCTACGCACAATATGTAAACACCAATAATAAAAATGTTATTATATGAGCAACGTCTGAAATTAATCTTCTCGGGAAGATCAACAATGACCGAATCGACGATGATAACGACGACGATCACCACGAACCGAGTGCAAAAAATTAATATTATTAAAAATTCAAAATTTCGCCTTCGGTTTTCTTTTCTTTCACCACGCAATTTTCATATCGTGTGTGTGTGTGACGAAAAAGTATAAATAAATACCGCTGTATGAAGCTCAAATTTGTTTATATGTGTATCGCATTTACAAGAGACAAGGATATTTTTATAAAAAAACACACAGTGTTCATATGTGACGGGATTTTGTGTACATACATCTATTTATTGAATTTCTCTTTCACTTCACTGATTAGATGAGCGAATCTTTTGCGCGGCTTCATCCGTGTCACGATCTTCGTACCGATTTAGATGGGATCACTTTATTATTTATCCAAATCACTGTACGTATGTATATTTGTGTGTTTATGTGTTTTAATTTATCGTTCATTTGCAAATTGTTCAGTCTGACGAATATCTTTTTGGGCCCCAGTAAAATTCGGAACAACACGTCGAAAATCGACTAATCGCATATATCACTCGAAACATGCACAGTTTTTCTCAATGAAATTAAACAGCGCCAACAGTTCGCGGATGAAGACGTTTGCTTTTTCTGTTGTATTAGTCGAATTCACATATAATCATTTATTTTTATCTCATCGTTTGTTTTCGTTTGCTTGTCTTACACGCTGATCGCCACTCGTTGGCGTTCATTTGTGCTTTATATTCATTTATTTATGACAACTGTCGCATCATCTTTATTTCGATAAATTTTCATGAACCACAACAAAAACCAACTGTTTTACTAACTTGATTTTAATCGCGTGCGCTAAATGAAACTAAATAAGTCTCTTTTGAATCGTCTTTTTATGGAAGTTTGATTACTTTGTTTTATACTCTTTTGGTTTTAAAAACACTTGAAGAACTGGTTCGCATTCAACATTTCGTCGGTCATCGATCAATATCGAGAATGAGAGAGCAGCAAAATACTTGTACCGTTCAATCGAAGCGATTTTTGGTAACTGAACATACAAAACTCGATTCAAGCGTTTCGAAGTGTAAAGTTTTCCGTATCCTGTAGTCAGTGCATTTGCTTGAATTTCATTCTATCTCGGCTGTGTGTACCATGTTTCGCGATTCTTCACAGTTGAAATTATCGAAAATGGATAATTTCACTCACACTGAGAGAGCCACTCAGGCCACGGAAAATGCGCTCAATTCGAAATGAGTGAATTTTCCCGAAAACGACTACGCGCGCCCGTTGTAAATCCATGCAACGATTGAACTTGATTTTTTTTTTGAATGGCGACTGCATTTTGAGGACGTAGCACGTGGCGGCTCATTGCCGCTCTCAGTTGTTTGAGTGCAAGAGAGAAGTACACTCAACAATCCAACAACATACCGGTTTTCACTCAACATATGAGCATTTCGAATTTGAGCGAATTCCTTTCGGTTATGAAATTTTTGTTCACATTAAGTTGAATGAAGTAGATAACGGCACAAATCAGATTTTCGAGAATGCAAAACACCGAAAAATGGTTAGCAAATTAGTTTCACGTGCAACGGAGGCAACAGTTACCATAAATTCAAACAATTTCAATTGAAACGGTAACATGTGTTGACGATGCACTTTCAAGCCATTTGTAGCTTACTTAAAAGATCCGTGATTTTGTCGTTCACAAATTACCTGGTTCATAGCATTCATAAACATAGTGTCCTTTTCGCAGCTGCAAATGTCACTAAATGCAATGCAAAACCTGAAGGGCTTGGGAAAAGGGCGTTGCGAGCAGTTGCGTTACCTTAATGCAATGCACAATAACATCGTTAGTAAGTTAAAAAGGTTGTTTTTTCCAGTAAAAAGGGGACAATAAAAAAGCTAATGACTCTTGAATGCACTGCTTTCGCTTCCGGGAAGCATTCAAAAGCTGGCAAAAACAGTTAAAACGGAAAATTGATGTCAAGAATTCAAGCGATAGGTTAGCAAAACATGAGATTGCAAATAGAATGGCGGAAAAAGCATATGTCTCATTTATTTCACTGTTGCGATTTTTCCACATTTAGCTTTCGTGGACACACGCGCTTTATGTGTGTCAAATAGTCATGTGAAAAGATAAGCTCCACAAAAAACTATTACATTTTTCGTACTTATCGCGTTTGAGATCACCTATTTTGAGTGCATCATTCGCTGGATAAGAGAAAATTCATCGTTGCACACAAAAAGATGTTCACATTTTAATAGTTACGTACTGTGTAGTTCAAAGAAAACGTATTTCAAGGGATTAGCCGTATTGCATCCCAATGATTCATGTCGTCTAACTCCCCAGGCAAACTATTTTAAGTGTGATTCTTACGTATTGCAGCATTAAATTCATTAAAAAGTTTAGTTTAACTTTTGAAAAGTGAATAGTTCACTACAAAATCCACATTTCAAGTTAATCGGGTTCTGCGATAATTTGTGTTGTGTTACAAACTGTTAGGAATTAATTACAAATGTAATACACCTATCGGTGAGAAGGAGAGGCGAGAATTTATATTTAAATTACTCATATTTAGTCTATAAGGATTTGGACGGTGGCAGTGTCATACAGCATCAAACTTGTACCACATATTTTTTTTCGAAATAACCTTGTTCAATTTGAAACTTGCATTCATCCAATTTTCCTGTCAAATCCAGCGGAATATATTTCAATTCAATGGAGAGTTGAAAGATTGATCCCTTCATGGAAATAAATAATTACGAAGTTGTCCCACTGGATTAATCGGACACGATTGATAAGCACTCAGGATTCACCTAATAAAATCTGAATTTATTTTTGAATCGATTCATTCAATGTTTCGAAACCAAATATCAAATGATATTTTACCCACTAATACCGAGATTGTCATTTAAAGACTTTCGTTGAGAATGAATGTGTTCGATTGAATACGGCAAAAGTATATGGTACATAAATTTTCGAAACAATGATATCGGTAAATAAGAATGAAGACACACACCCGTGCACTCCAAGTGGTAAAGGCTGCTTTCGGTTGCTCTAGTCATGCCACAATCAATAAGTTAGAGACAATTGGCTTGAGTGCTAACGATAAGATTGCGTTCGAAGTAACTTTCTTGTTTCATTTTGAATGTGAATTTCTTTCGATGCCTTTATTTCAGCCAAATAGATAGAGAAATCCGTAGACGATGGAGTGGCATACCGCACGCGTGTCAAGGTATATACATAACACATTTGTGGAGTATTTGCTCGTGGCTTAGGGAATACACGAATGGTTCAACAAACATAAAAATGTCATCACATTGATATTTATTAACCCGACTCGTTGATGCCGGTTTGGCAAATTTGTTCGTCTTTGTTTCACAGCCTAAATTATGGATGCTGAATCAAATGGATTATTTGGATTGATGTTCGATGATTCTCACTTGACGCGTTTACAAACAGACGCACTCGTGCGCAAAATTTATATCAAACATTAAATATTCGAAATCCTCATTGAGTGACTATGACGTAATCGATATCGACAATATAATGTTAAATTGAAGGTCATGTTTTAGGTTAACTGTCTCTTCAAACAATTAAACACTTGTTTGTTGTTCTTATTTGATGAATATCATTGCTCGGCAAACACTTCTTTTAACACTGAGCTTGTAATTTCTCCGTGCGACGTTTTTATTTAACTTCCCACGATCCGAAGCTTTTCGAATAAAAGCCACGGCAAAATCGTAAGGTAGATTTGAATATGGAATCAGTTAGAAATGTAATTTATTAATGGATCATTTCAAACTAAATCTAATTGCCTTCAACGCGTAAAATGTCGCTTCGTTCAATATCACTTTCATACACACATCTTCGATGAACAATAAATGTGATGTAAAATTTGAGCTAAATTAAACCAAATGCATGATTCACAGTTGGATGTACATGTGAACTCCCAAATGTGACAGTTCATTCGTACAATTTCCAGATAAATATCATATTTTTGAAAAGTAATTTTATCTGATATTGCAAATGCCTATTGTCGTTAAATTGAAGTCATCCCCAAGCATGCCTAGTGTTTCGACATTATAATCATATGAAATAGGCACAAAACACCAGCCATTTTGTTGAACCATTGTCGCATACCTGTGTGCACTGGTACTCGCAAGTGCCTCAACGTTGGTTGAAGTCTTATTTTCTAGCATTCTGTACATATTCATAAGCGTTCCAACAATCATTTTGCATTTATTTAATTCTCATGACATTTAATTCAGGCACGTACCGCGCCTTTTTAATGGATGTAATTCAATCGGAAGCGAACAAAATGTACATCATTTTGCTATACATTATACACATCAATGGTGATGTGTCTGTTTCGCCCATTCTATTTAAATGATTTTAATACAATAAAATTGATAAGGCAACCGTTTCATTTATTTAATGGTTGTAATGTCCTTTTTTCGTTGGAATCGTTGGGAACAACAAAAATCGATGAAAAATACATTTTCTGGGTTTTATTGAAATATTTAATGAGGAATATCGTTCAATCCCTTGCGAATATTTTCGAACCGTATAGCAATTTCCCAGGAATTATGAAAATCTCATTCCAGAATTTTTCTTTGATTCAGCTTCAATAGATCTTTTATCCGGAAAATAGCATTTATAAGTAAAAATTTTCATTTTCCAAGTAATTTTGCCTTTATTGGATGCAAATACGCAAAGATTAGATACAAATAAGCACACAATTTCAAAGGGAAAGCCATCGTTGTCGGTTTCACATCGCGAATATTAAACTTCAATTTATCAACAATTGGGCTTCTTCAGTTTTCGAGTGGCTTTTGATGTGTTTTCAATTTAAAATCGAATTGGAATTGCTTACGATTTATATATTGTGAATGAAAACGGATGATTTCATATATTCGATTGGCTGAGTTTAAGTTGCCAACTTAAAAGCTTCTTTGAGAACTATTCTGTATGGCATTAATTTTATTTCTTCGCAATATCTGTCGATATCATTTAATTGAGTAGCATAAACTTTCCATGCGAAGCAATGTAAAACTTCAAAAGCAAGTCATCAAACTGAGTCAAATTGGTTAATCAAGCTGTAAATTAAATGTCGTATATTAGGTTGCATTAGATGGATCGATATAGTGAGTGTCGTGTAAGATATTTCAAGTGGTTAATAGTATAAACCATATTAAAGTAATATGATGCAATTACAGCACATTCTTGGTGTTATTTCGCATCTACACATTAATCTTATTATATCAAATTTGCTGCGAGCGTATGATTTCGACCAGCAAACCATATTCACTTGATTTGGCATATGAAATTACATTTTCACCCACGAATGGTGTCGGCTTTTATATAAGTGGATCCAAAAGTTTCTGTTACCAAAACGGTGATCCAAATAGTCATTTCCAGAGATTTCCAATATAACATATGTCCAATCCATTAGTATTGGGTTACCTGTGAGGTATTCCATTCAACCATTTTGGCAGCATCATCTCTATTTCCGTGAGAGCACTTGAATAGAGAGATACGGAATGAAGCTTGTTTCATACCTTTCATTGTGTGTGTTGCAATGTTAATCTTCTAATCATTGCCACCTCTCTTCCGAGATGCTTTCCCATAATTGATGTGTGCTCTCCGAATAATAGCTGGAAGGAATGTTGTTTTCATCATAACTGACAATTACTCACTTAGCTGCGGGAATGGATGGCAATTATATTGTGATACTCTCTCGCATTTGAATCGTAGTAAGAATCACCAAAGTTGACTATTATGAGCAATGTTAAGCTTTTGATACACATACACACAAATAACCGTGATCTTCCATTCAATGGGTGTGTAGCAAGTGGTTTCATAACAGTAATTTTAAATGGATTAGAACATAATCATGTTACATATGATGTTGTCCCATTGTGTTTTCCAGCTTCAAGTGTATTCATCACTTATTCATGGAGAGAGATGCTGTGATGACATCGAATACGGTGCGGTTACACGGGGTGCTACGATGCTACATGCTTTATATTCAGAGCGTCGTGTGATAGACAGTGTCAGCTAATCCTTCTTGAAAACCCTGCGTTTAAGTGGCGACTACCATATACTTGCACATAAAATATGCAGCTTAGAGATGCAGTACCGATACAAGTAGACAGTAATTAAAGTTAAATTATTTAATGCGTTGTGGTCGCAATTCAGTAAGTTTGGACTGTGCCAGGTTTAATAATTGCTATGTGTTGGATTTCAATGAACATGATGCTACTGATGACGATGGTGACGGTGGCGGCTACGATAAATTCAATCGGCTGCTTTTGACATCCATAATCGTTTTATGATCCTCATGGAAATCCGTTTTTATACCACATTAACCGCATACAATAGCACTTCATATTTATTTTATTTACATTCATTAAGGCTAATTAATACCTTCGACCATAAGTCTGTATCGAATTAATGACAAAATGGTCTCTTGCGCTGGGCCATCGAATCTTCTTTGAGTTTCACACTTGAAAATTACTTACAAGTTTGCTATGTCTCGGTTTCGAATTCTTTGGCTGGCTTTGTTGCAGATTAATTACAGCAAGACAATCTAATGCACCAAAATTATACGTCTCGAAAATATGCTCTTTACACAAAGCGGTTTAAGTTTATATAAAGTGTCGCTTGGAATGTCATTTTACGATTTTCTTTTGTTTTTGTATTGCGATTAGCCAAATTCCAACTCGAAAAAGCTCGGTTTGTTCCATTCCAGTGATGAAATAGTTGAAAATCGATATATTTAAAGCAAGTATATTGCTCTGAATGCGTGCATTAGAATGGTGTACTCAAAATCATCTGTGCCATTTGTCTGTAGTCACAGTTAATGGATGAAAATGGTAATCAGATTAAGAGCATTTGCAGATGGTTGGAAATTCAATCCATTACCTTGCAATTAAATTTTCCATTCATTGTGTTTGCCTTCGAAAATGCCAGAGGATCATCTCTTGCTCTCTGCTCGACTCTTGGATTGGAATAATATTTTTTTTGAATATTCAAATACCCTCGATTGAAATTCTATTGCCATCAAATTCTTCAAAAGTCAAATTATTTTGATTGAACACACAGCAGAATAGTTGAAAAAATGCGTTTTTTTTGCCATAAGAGCGTCAAATATATAGAAATGAAATTGTCACGCAATGGCAAATTTGAATCATTTCAGTTATTTGGGAGCATTCGTGTTGCAAATGAGTGAGAATCAAGCATCTGATTCAAATGCACGAGTAGAAACAATTCAATGACTCCCAAATGTTTAACAAACCGATTTTCCCGCAGATGCTGCACTCTCGAATGCGATCCAAATAATAATGTATTCATGTTGCATCATGCATTTCTTGACACTGAAATATAGAAACGACGACCACAGACAATAGCTCCATTTCATTTAGTGGAGAATAAATGTCGATATAAACTATTTGCCAGTGGCAAAGAAAATACAAATATGCGGTAAAATTTTCATTTGAATGGAATGGATGAGATCACTGGACATTAACACACAAAATGGTCATCATCGGTTTTTATTTTTATGATACAATCTACGAAATAGCCCAATTGAGCTGTACAACAATGTTGCCTTAGGCTTGCGTCCAAACCGAAATCGGCGAGATGCAACTACTGGCAGAGCGAGTAGCTAGTAGTAATATATGAAAAAAGGAATTAAATATCCTCAAATCCAGTAAGCCAACGTCATTTTTTCATATAAAATATAAATGAAAATAGGCAGATTGCCAATTCCAACAATTTTATTTGTATTTAATATAAATAGAGGGTTTATTTTCATTTGCTTGGCGACCGAAACATATCTTTCGCACTCAAGTGTCGATTTCATGCGAATTGCAGGAATTGTGCGGCAAAAATGTTCTTGGAATGAAATAAACCAATATCCGAAACAATATTTGGCCTTAGCCATTTCTGCATTATGGTCAAGCGTGATAATTTGGTGAGACACACAGATAACTAGAGAAAGAGAATGAGAGAAAGAGAGTTCTGGGTAAATGCCGTTTTCAGAATATGGAATGAATAAAAACTTCTCAAATAATTCGTAATAAAGTCAATAGATAGTGGTGAATGTGAATCGTTTTGGAGAAAAGGTCACCATCAAAGTATCTTGTGTTCCATTGTCTGCGTATGCGTAGCTTTAGTGTTCATATATAAATGTCAAGTTTTCGAACTCCGAACGGAATATTAAATGAGAGCCTTTAAGGGGAACAATGGCATATAATCTCCGATTTGGATAAGCGTCTCTTTCAATTCAATGTGCCAACATTAGGCCGCACCGTTGTGCGATCAAGTCAACTTCTATTAACACAAATCAAAAGTCAATAAAGAACAAAACCACCAAATCCACCGGCTTGAGCATGGCAACGTGCTCTGGAGCATTCGTTATTTTTCAGTACTTTTCACAATTTACTTTTGGCACGGTCATATTTATGGTGCGACCAAAACCACAGAGAAAAATCAACCGAAATAAATTTGGATAACAATTTAAAAGTCTCGCTTAATCGCTTTATCCCAAATAAATTAATTAAACGACTTTACGAGAATACGTTTGATGCCCAACTCTCATTCTCAGCTGTTAACACTAGCCGAAAAGTCGAATGTCGAAATGATTTGATAGGACCGTTCGCTTGCTTTTTTCTTTTCTCACTCTCTTTCTCTCTCAATTTTCAGCCTCAGAAGTGCATGAATTTTTCGTTCATTGAGCTCTAGCAGCGCCGTCTTTGGATACGTGCAACGTTATAACAAACGAGGGATGCGTCCAAAAATGAAATGTGTACTAAGTGAAAAATATTGTTATGAATTATTTATTTGGGTTGCGCGCTTAAATCGCGAAACACTGAAATGCTTTTTTGCGCCTTTAAAAAAGCGTATTTTATGATATCCGACACGTTAGCGTAGAAATGCACTGCTCGAAATCCCGGTTTATGGTTTTTGTTTGCTTATAAATTACAACGAAAGAAAAATTTCTTCTACTGTGGTTTCAATGGCGATGTTATTATAAGAATTGGGGATTTGCACGGTTCCCTTGTTTTCATTTCCGGATTTTTTGCCCACTTGCACTTTTCGGTCAATAGAATAACACTTTTCTTGGTTATTTGTTTCGTCGTCTGGCTAAATTTTATGCGTGGTTTGTGTTTCTGAAAGGAAGAGTGCTGTTTTGCTTCATGAACAATTTATCTGGTGTTGACCCAATTTCCTTGTTTCTCTTTTCGTATATCACACAAATCACCGGAATAAAAGGGATGAACGGGCGAAGTCTCGTCGGATTTCACGTTCAACAACAGTAACACAAAAAAAAAATAGAAGGATAAAGTATGCTTAGTGAAAAGCATTCAAATAAACCAGTCAGCAAATTACAAGAACATGATTTTGGACAAATATAAAACTCTGACAGACTTGCAGTTTCAACATGCTGCTGTGGCTTATCCACACTAGCCAAGCAGCTCGTTTTCTAATCATAATCACTATTGTTATACTCTCAAGAATTCTGCTGATACTATTTTACATGTAGCTATACACATGACCACAGCTCTCATTTCGCCATGATGAAGTCATCCAAAGCAAAAACATTAGCTACGCCAACACATTTCAAACTATATCAATCTAGCTTTCGGATGGAACATTTACTACACGCCATTTACAGGAAGGGAACGAAATATTTAAAAATAGCTAGATCCATGCAGTAGCTTTTGAGCGAAATACAGACAGGAGTTCTGTCGACAGCATTTAAGTGTTTCCAAAGAGTGAGCTCGTCGTTTCGTATTAATTTATAAACGTAGAAAAATGTTATTATGACTTTGCGTCGAAGTGGAAGATTTTCTACGAAATCAAGAGCATTTCTGCACTTTCTTTCCATCATTATAAATTCCTTTGCAAAATGAATTACAAAAATTTGGTTCCATACTCACATTCAACGAATAAATTCTATAGCTTAACTTGGTTATACGTTGAGAATACAATAGAAAGCCACATACAAGGATAGGCACTTGAAATGTTTGTGAGGGACTAATTAATTGTGCCGCCGTCATTTCATTGTATCTAGAAAATAATGTCGAATCAGAAAGCGAGCAACAATTTCATGTGTCTCTCTCATCGCACGCAATTATGAAGCAGTGGTATATTTCATTAACCAATAGAGACAGTCATATCCATAAGCCACTCAATAATAATTTACCACAACCACGGCTTGACGACGTATTGTTCCAAAAATATATTGTATAACAATTATTGATATGATCTGCTTAAGGATTTATGCCAAATGAACACAAGGTCACGGCATGCCGTTAGATCCTTAATCGCCATATGACGTCTTGATTTCCTATGAAATGAAAATTGGATTTCGTTCACTACAAGTCATTCTCGTTCTAAGCCATTATTTGTCGCTCTATCCAAAATATGATGTCGGTTTTTATTCACATGGTGACAACCATTTTTGCTTATCACTTTCAACTCGTGTTCAATGTTCGTTTTGAGAATTGACTTCTTTCCTTTTCCTCGCCGACCATCAAAGGCATTCGATTTAAATATACCTGTTGGATATGTGTGAAATAAGTTCAACCCAAAATTTGCACTTATCTCCCCGTATTTTCGTGAAGACTTTTTATACACATTGCAAAACTCTATGCTTGTGCTGTCGAAAAAAGTTTGCACACATTGGGAAGTACCGAAAAGTCGCCTGCTCTATGCGTACATACATTTTCCAAATTGAAATTTTTATTGGCCCATAAATCCAACCCCGTCAACCGCTTGAACGAGGCATTAGTACGAAACGGTTTTGCTCTCAACAGCATTAAGCTAATGTGAATAACTCAAATAGAAGTTTTATGTGAATCTGAAAGGAATGAACTTATCAAGTGCTATGCCACATTATGACGGTGCGACACAAGAAAATGACGATGACAATCATTATTTGTTTGATTTCCTCATTTCCACCTATTCTGTGTAAATCTACTTGAGTGGTTTCGCGTTTTTTTATTTTATTCGTTTTGCGTTGTTAAGTCGTAAAAATAAAGCGAACGTAGTGATTTTTTCACGTATTTTCAATTTATCAACGCCAATTCCTCCCAAGAAACTTACTACATATACTGAAGACTTCATATTCTACACTACACATTTAAGACACAATTGTCAGTGCAAAATTTGTTCATCGTTCTCTTCGGAAGATAATACTTTATTTTCTCAGGAACAATAAAGTGGTTGTGGAACTCATAGCCTCATATCGATTCTTGAAACATTTAAGGATACATTCATTTTGATTTTTTTACGGCATACATAAAAATCAATTTTTGAAATCAATACGATGTGTTGAAATCAATACGACGAGACGATGGATGTCTTGTTCAATATTTTGCTATTACACATGATTTGAAAGAATCCATTACTGAGATTCAAGAAGAGACGAACAATGAATTGTGTATCTCCTGTGGTGTGCTTGATGTAGACGCGTTCGAAGATTGATTTAAAGCTTCATAAAATTGTAATTTGTTTAACATTGTATGGTTGCTGCCATAATATAGGTACACATTATTGATGCTTTTTTCGGGTTAATAGGTTTTATGTAAAAGTTTAGAGAATGGCTAGAGGGAGAATGAAAATGTTTAAAACTAGTTGAAAACGATAGAGCGTATGCTAAAAATAGTCTGGCAACAATTTTTTTGTCAGCTTTGTGAATTTTATTGAGATTAATGTTATCATTAATTCAAATCAGAACCATTTGCCTATGCCTCAAGGCGTTTTTTATTGATGAAACCGTTGCAAAGGACATTGAAGGAAAACGGGGCAATGTATCAATCGACTTTTGTTTTTGACATTTCCCGAAACATTTTTTTTTTATTAGATTAAATTTGCTGCCATGTTTTTCAAGTCGGCATTTGTGCGCCTGAAGACTGCCGACCGTTTACTTGCTCGTTTTTTTCGGAAGAAGAGTTGAGCTTTGATGGCGAGATCTGTTGTTGATCGTGTTTTATGAAGGAAACAAATCTGGAATATTGGCACGTTTTCCTAAGCAAATTTTCGAGACAAAAAATGGAATCAAATTTCAAACGGAAATTTGCTGCCGGATTGTTTTGCTGAATTTTTGGCAGATTGTTTTATCAATGTTGAAATCGAAAAAGGAGGAAGAGAAAAAAGCTTGCTCTCGAAGGCTCTGAGTCGAAGCACGTGATAAATCGAAGGAGAAATACGGCAATGAATTTTTATTGCAGTTGTCACATGAAATTCATATTGTTCGACCGAGTCAGTAAATATCGAACGTATGCAAAAATACCAGATATTGAAATTCAGAAAATTTTCAGATGGAAAAAAACGAATGCGAATTGCAAGTAATAAATTTACAGCCAACGGCACGGCATTCAATTGAGTATTGATTTTCGGGACAAATGCTTTTTATACAATGGTTCATCAATGGTGTGTCAGTATATATACCATTGACTGAGGTGACGATAAATTATATGAGATTGCCGTTTTGCCATCGCTAGCGGACTTACAAGTGTTTGGCCGGAATTGGGCAAATCGGTTGAGTCAGCAAACTCTGTACGGCCAATTATTATCGTACAAAAACTTGTGATAGCATCATCAGAAAAGTCGAATTAGTGTTTGCATTTGTGCTGAGTGTCTGCGCCGAGAAATTCATGAAATAAAAGTAATTTTCGAATATTTTGGCATTGATAAAAACAGTACAGTATAAAAATCTTATGTTCTTCAAAACAGTTCGACACATCCAGCAATTCCAAAATAATGGAATAGTTTTGTATGATATCGTTCCTCTGATTCTTTCTCTGAAGTATGCGATGCATCGCAATTCTCTTATTACAATTTTATAATAATTATAATTATACATCAAAATCGAATGTCCGATAAAAAAGTTCTTGGATAGATAATTGAATAGAATAATGAGAAAACAATTCTTTCAACTACAAAAATTACATTGTTTTGTCGATGAATGCATAATCACTTTTTTCATCTAAAAACTTTGAAATTTTGACGCTGCTCGAGGCAAACGATGGCCATTTGCACTCAATGTTATTACATTCCACTTAAAAACTTTGGACTGTTGGAGGCACAAAGCCCTTCCCAAGTGTTCAATCGCATTGCAATCATTGCACAAGGGCGCAACAGTAAGAAGTTCGGAGCGGAACCATACTTGCACCAGTTTGGCCCCACTGTCTTTTTGCCAAAAAAAAAAAAAAAATAAGTCTTAACACAACACTCAAACGAATTTAAAGTCCGCAAGTGCAAAATCTTTAAAAGTTTTATTTAAAGAGAAAACTTCGGAAAGTGCTTGTGTTTCGATATAGTCAGAAAGATTCTCATGCATGTGTCTGACGATCGCATGGATGTAATTATGATGCAAGGAATGGCATGCAACACAAAAATTGCTTTCTAGCAAAATTTGCAATTCTGTGCGCGGTTTTCATTTTCTGAAGCATTTGTCGGCATGTCAAAAGCCAAAGATACTTTATTTCTCAAATTTTAATTGAATGTTTTTTGCACATCCGTTCATCTAACCCATGACCCAACTCCAAATCTGCGATGTGTAAGCAATAAATTTTGCAAACGGAATCAATAGTACTGACGCAGAGTCACTTAAAGTCAATCATTTGCTCGAATGAAATGTTTTAAATGCTTTGAATGCGCGTGTTTTCTTTTGAGATTTATTCACAGGGCGTTTTAAATCCAATAAATGTTATCAGAAACATAGAATGATGTTAATTCGGTAATTCCAACTGTCAAATAAAATAATGGCAACGGAGAAGTCTCGCAGGCGACAAAGTGCAATAAAAAAAGGAGACACCAAATGCACGCACACTGAATGTTATATCAAGTTGTCGGATTTATTTAGCATCCGCACAGTTTGAAAGTCTGTTGACGTCACTTGAACGAACCACTAACATCCATCACTCAACATCACACACGCACACATATTCTGCATATGGAGAAAATACAGATTTTATTACGATTTCATGGGTTCCATTTGTATAGCATTGTGCGCCACCCTTTTCATTTCCACAGATTTCATAGAATTAAATCCATTTGCTGTTGTCTTTTGTAAGCTCTCACAATTTTTTTTTGCCCGTCGTATTTTCAGTGGCGACAAATTTCAATGAATATTATTTCAAATATTTACATGTGAAACGTCCGAAAGAGACGGGGTAGTTGCATGCGAACACCCTGAATTATGATGAATGCTTCGATAATGCCTACACTCTTTCGCTCGCTCGATCGCTTTTTTACTTGACGTCGAAAATCTGGCAGCTAATAAATCTATGGTAATGGCTTTTCGTTGTGATGTACGTGCAATGTTGAAAAAAAGCACACACACAGTTGATAATAAGATGCTGTAGCTAATTCAATGCTAAAATATGTATACCATTTATTTTCTCGTCTCGATTTTGAAATTTCTCATTTGCTAGTTGAGTGAAAAGCGTTAGACGCAAATACATTCAATTCACATGCACATCACAACCGATGCCATTTCAAACAAAGGCGTCTGCAAAGTTAACCAAATCAAAGATTACATATGAAAAATGACAGCTTTTACTAAATCATAAAGTTGTAAAGTTTCTCCAGTGTTCACAATATTCACTTCTCACTTCAGAATAGAATTAATGATATTTTAAAATGCGATTAAAAAAACTGTTTTAAGTCAAATGCAATTGAATTGACAGACATCGGTTTTTTCATTCGAACTTGAACAATAATATTAATATCGCCTCGATGAAAACACGTGCAAATCGAAAGCACTCGAAATGGTCATATCAACATATTCATACGTTCGAAGGAATTCATTTCGATGAGACAATAAGACAAATTGAATAACTTCTAAATCAGCTTTGCAAAACAATGCCTTTTTGAACGCCATGAATGCTGTAATATTCAATTTGACGTTAAAAATGCTACAATTGACCTACGTCATTGTCCAAGTTTTCACCTTTTTTTTACTGTTTCTTCTATTTTCCTCCCATTTGTTTCCTTTCAAGGACAACAAGCAGCCAATCAAAGTCATACGTATTCATAATTTTGCTGCTTTAGAAAAAATCAATGCGATGCCAGTTTGAAAGTTCCAACTATTTCAACATCCAAAAATAACGGCAATAAAAAGTTTTCCTCATCAAGACAATGCGCTCTGACAAGCGCATGGAAACTTTTTCGTTCATAACAGCACGCAAACTTACGCTGTATTGTTTCTCAACATTTGGTAGTCGTTGTAGAGTTAACTTGTCAAATATGTGTCGTTCCTTTCGATGCTATCGTCAAAATAATTGCATTATATTTGGTTCAAATGAGCTACATTCCTTCCAAAATGGCACCAAATGAATATAATAAACATTTTGCACTACACGCACCAAAAGCATAAGTCAAGAACATGATTTTTATTCTGAATTTTCGGATATTTTTGGAGAAGCACTTATTTGATACATGTGACAATGTGACGAAAATCACAAAGTAAACCACATAATGTGATTTGTTACAGTTTCTATTTAACTTTATCTAAACCTTGCTAAGTTTTGAGTAGGACTTCAGAGCGCAAAAATAAATAAATTTGAACAAAACTCCAAATAGATTCGTCGTTGCTGGCAGGAAAAAAAAGTCGTTCACGCTATTTACATTGTTATATGCACAGTTTGAATTATATTCGGTTATAATTTTCTTATTTAATGTATTTATCCCAAATATGTATCAGACTTCTTATCGTACACCATACAAGTCATAAAGAGAGAGTGAATACGTTCGTGTGCTTGCGGCGACCGCACTACTCTTAAGGCGTAATCCTTACAACAACCCTTGCATCGGTTCTGGTTTTGGTGTTTCATGATTTCTTTTTAATTCTTGGATTTTTTGAAATCTTGTTTATTCATGCAATGAAGGACCATTTTATTGCTCATTTGATGTTATTCAGTTTATGTAAGCTAAAATTCAAAGTATTGGTAAAATTCCTCTCAAAAATGCGCAAATCAAGTCTAATCGGGGGCCAGAGCCTGGCATCATCTTCTATCTTTACATATAAATGTATGTAAATAGACTATCAAGAATAGAACACTAGCGCCAATGTGCAATGTAGTGTTTTTTTAAATTTCTGCCACACTTTTCGAACTAGTCCTGTATTGCTAGTTGAAAGAAACGCAACAAACGTAAAAGGCGCTCGCATAGCGTGTAAACGTCAAACAATTATGATTCCCACCTTTGACGGGGGCACACGTAGGACAAAAAAAACATGGTGAATAATTTGAATAGGGATCCTTTAAAAACAATAGCAGACTAAGAATTGTTTCAATTTATTAGATTTGCTAGATCTTCTCATTAAAAATAATTTATCAACTCTTAATTCAAAAGAACTCGTGACAAGAATAATCATTTGAGTTACAACTATCCAATGCAAAACTCTGATACGTAACAAATATTTTGTGCGAGTTCGAAGCAATTAACGTTTATACTTTTAGCGATAAATCGCAGTCAACGCACTTGGCAATCTATTACATTTTCTTCACAAATGCTCTCAATTATCTCACAATTTTAATGAATTGAATAATGACAATTACGAGGTAAAAATAGCGACACACAGAATATGATCCACTGAAGCAATGAACTCAGAAAGGTCGTTTCTTATAGCGATGCCAAGTTGTCAGGTGCAACATCATCGAACTAGAAAAAAGTGTCATCACTCTATTTTTTTAGAATAAAAACATTGCTGTCAGGGAGTTACATGTTTATTATCAAGTTTAACATTTTTCCATCGCATTAATCTTTATTTGGCAGCTGATTGAACAACACAAACCTAACCATTTTGTTTGATGCCAATTTATAGGGATTTTCAATTTATGTGGCGTTTTTCGTCTGGCAAAAATATGCAAGAGGCATAGAAAAAGTGAATGTATTCTATTTTCGTAGACGTGCACATGCAAACGACAACCGGCTTAACTGAGTTTGCAGAATGCAAACATCATTCAATGACTGTTCGACAGCTCCACCATAGATCTTCAACGTTTTCCACCACACCATTCGCTCTAAGTAAATGGCATAATCTGTTGGTGTTTGACGCAAATTTCAATTTGAAATTATTATTTTGTTTTTACACCGAATAACCAATGAATATTGTTGATGTTAACATATTTATGCAAATTCTCAAATGATTTAACTTTTGATTTGAGCAAATGAGATTTGCCTGGAATGAGCGATTGTTCACAACTTCAACCCCAATTCATTCGCAAAGTTCAAGTTCAAGTTCGAGATGATATTGCTGTATGATTCACAAACAGTAGAAAGAAATAGATGAAAGTTTTCATGGGTAAACACATTTCAAAATGTAACGTAGATGAAAGTCTTGCGCGTAACAATATAATTCTGATGACTTAAAACACTTGAATCTGCGTGACGATAGAAAATTTGATATGAAAGGGCGTTGTGTTATTGCACAGCAAGGATTATATTTATAATTATATATCTAATCATATATTTCATTTAGAATATATATTTTTTGGGAATTGGAACCGAATGAAGTAAGTTGAAAAATCAGATGAAATCATTTGGAATATCTTTTGGGTATTTTCGACTAAAATTAGCCATAGATTCGGATTTCGATCCTCATTAGTGTTGCATTTCATGAATATCGCATTTCAATAGTCTCACATGCAATATTGAATGATTCGCTTGAAAGAGCTGAAACAATTTTTCAACAGGAATATAGAATCAGATGGATAGTGCTCATAGCACGTGGACCATGACCATACACGTCAACAACCAGTCACCATATTCTTCTGGGATTATTTGAAAATAATGAGATTGCTGCTGACCAAAAAGAAGATACAAATTAGCATATGCGTAGGTTAAATGTCCCATCTATACCATTTTCATCATTCATTTTCTTCTATATCTATGAATGAGATGCAGAGTGATGCATGTTCATTCGAGCGTTAAAATGGTGTACGTTTTTGCAGAACAAAAATTTTATAATATAGAATTTGAAGTATACAAAAGTTTTGCGTCAAGAAGCATCCTCAACACATCCAATCATTTGCTTAGAATTTTATATCTACCTGACTATCACCTATTCTACATCAATCGAGGGTCTAATAATCGGTTTTGTTAATGAGATTTCAATTTTAAATTTGATTCGTATGCTCTTGTGTGTTTGTCATTTTCAAGCATCCACTTGAACAAGTGCTTATGTTCTAGAAATCAACCATTTAACAGCAGTATATTTGTATACAAGTAGGCTCTGTTGATTCAATTATATAGAATTAAGCTGTTGAGACTTGTGCAGATGAAACTTGCTACGGAAAGAGCATTCGGTAAACCGAGATTCGAAATATTCGAGGAGAAATTGAGATCGGTCCAATTTTTTCGATGTTTTTGTTATTTCTGTTTATATTCGATTGAATTATGATTGAAAAAAATAGTTATTCCGAGTGAAAGTGGAGAGAGTGGTGAAGCATTTTCGTACAGAGATATGGATGTATCGAAAGGAGATGCGGACCTAGGAGAAAACCGTATTTAAAATCAAATCCCCATTTCTGCATGGATACCGCAAATATGCCGTTTTGAGATGAAATGATTCGTTTTTGTGAAAAATTACCCCAACATCTTAGATGTTACAGGTGTGTATCCGTCAGAGCATGTTCAAAATTGTTGCTTCAAAAATCGGCTGATCAGAATGCGGACTTTTTCAACAAAATCAAAATGCGTGATGATTTAATCTGTGTGATAAATAAAGACGTAAGATTCATCAGCAAATTGTGATGAATGTCGAAATGAATTGGAGTTTTGTAATAAATCAACCGGAATATCGATAACCGATTCGAGTGAAACTATGTCAAAAAAGATCGGCTCAATGTCTGCTTGGTGATGCACTTCCTCCTGGCTATACGTCCTCGTGTTCGCAAATATTCTCGAAAGTACCATTGCTGAGATTCGACGATGAAAGCGTGATTTCAAAGTTTCAGTAAACATTTCCATCTCATTGCCATTGTGAGCTACATAAATCTGAATCACCCAAATTTCAATCACATCAAAAGCATTACCGCATTGTGGTCATACTTTTCAAAATTTCCCTTTTAAAGTGGCCCGAACATCAAACCGAATTGAAAATTTGTAGTTTCAGGGCGCTAAACTGGCGGAAGGATTTTATAATTAACAATTCAAATAGTAAATGGAAAGTTGTTACGGTGCACCGCTTTGAGTAAATAAATCCGATCAACTTTACCCCCGGCCAAATTATTCCAATTCGTCCGAATGAATGGTGTTTTAAGCGATTCAAAACAGAAATCCCTTTTCTTTTGGAATTTATTTAACTTTGTGAACCCATTTTGTTTGAGTTTTCTGTTGTCTTATGACTTTTATGAGCTGATCACAAGAGTACAAAGAAGGTTAAGCCGACATTAACTACACTTCGACGTGATTGTCTTCTGATTCGGAAAGGAAATACTTTGAGCTGTTGTTAACATTATTCTATGTAAATAATGAAAATAAAACGAACAAATATTGCTTCTTTTTGGTTTTATTATTTCTTTCAATAGTTTTGTATGTCTTTAGCGTTTAGTTGCAAGAGTTTTTTATATTGAAGAACGACGTGCTTTTTATAATTATGTGTTTCAAATATTTTGGATTATAAATTCCGAAAATTGGTCAGACAAACTCTCTCTCTCTCGCCTTCCCCAATGAATTCGAAGCATAAGTTCGTTTCGAATGTAATGTCGAAAATGGAGAGTTTCTGGTAAAACTTTTCTGTCTCCTGAGAATCCATTACTAGCCGCCTATGAGTGCACATAGAAAACCATTTTGTTAACATGCAAAAACCCATTTCCCGACAACAGCTTAGCCGATTTTCACCCAATCAGATTTTCGTAATCTCTGCTTGGCTATTGACTTTTTCTTATGCAAATTGTCAGTTGCCATCCAACTTTAAAATAGCAACAAAACCTATGATAATTGCATGATGATTTTACGAGAACTTTGCCAAGAATGGCAGACAAACAGAAATCCATCTAGGCTCGGTTTGTTTCGAGGTTTCACCGAAGGGAAATAAGTTAAGAGGAAACGACATGTTGACGTTATTGTACTTTAAAAATGAGATAGAAACAATGTTCAAAATGTTTTGGCAGAAATTAGCATTAAAAAAAACGTGAACACACTCTTTTATTTAGATTGGACGTTCAAATTCTAGATGGAATTTTCATTATTGATTGCATGCATATCATTTTGACAATTCGTTTTTGTCTGTGCTCACCAATCAAGCTGATGTGATTGAATTTGAGAAATTGGATGTGTTCTCAGTGATTTAGAACTGCACCCAGTGATTTGGGTTGCAATGTGAAAACATAGGTATTTTTGTTCGCATAAAAATCGTGGCAAAAACTTTCAATTGCCCGCCTGTTCGAAAGATCTGAAATTTTCTGATAAAATCCGATAAAACTATGCTTGAAAAATGGAAACAGTTAGGCAAAGTAATAAATTACAAGGCAAACAGCAGAAAATATTCGGAAATTTATTCGTGTAAAATTTGTTGCGTCGATAGTTTGAATAATTTACATCACGTGCTGTTTGGCAAACTCGGGGACCAGTCATATCGAATAAAAAGTTGATAAATTGAAATGGTTTCTCATTGAATACTTTTGTATATGTTTTATCGCAAGCTGTTGCTAACTAAACCAAATGGCCAATGGACAAATGCCGTGAAAAAGTGTTCTCATAGTTTTTGGCATGCGTTGAGCCCGGTTTGTTTCAGGCATTTCTATGGCATGACCGTATATTAATGCGATGTTCCAAGTGGCAGCGCCTGATTTTCTCGCTATAAAATCACACCATGGGTGTGACATTTTGGCAATGCTTGAATATGAGAAGAACATTGAGCTCTTTTGTATACAATGGATTATACGATCGTTTAATTAATCAGCCAGCTATTTTATTTCACTCGCATAGTTCCTAGATAACGCAACAATTCCGCAGAAATGAAATAAAATTGAGATATAAAAATCGTGGCCACTGTTGTGATAAAGCGCATAATTCATCTGCCACGTGATACTCGATGTCATGCACTCATCCACTATGAATCAAGTGAATGTAAGTGCGGATAGGTCTTAGACTCTCAGCAAATCCTGCACGGCTGAAATCATTTTATGACGCATTTTAGTACCAATAAAAATATTCATATAAAAACAGCACGCTTTTCGACTCAATAAACACGCTAACTGCCATCTTTTTACTAGATAGACTGAAAAAACAAAATTGGAAAGCGAATAAAAAACAAGATGCTATCGAAATTAGGAGACCACAATAGAATAGAACGCTTCATTTTTGTGGTCAGTCAACGTAAACTGGGTCAAATGCTGACCGAGTGAATGAACGCCAAGTTTTTCTGCACGGAGCACAAACAGCACAATGACGTCTCTAAAGTGACTGACGATTTTCAACATATATGATGATTTTTTGCCCCGATTTGCATGCGGCTACCAATTAGGAGAAATAGCACACTTAATGGATTGAAACGAGATGAAAAGTACGTAAGTGATCACAAAGGAAAATACTATTTCAACAGAAACCATTTCCCGCTAAACAGATGGCTTTTTAATTTCACATAAAATCCATGAGAGAAAACACATAAATTAGCATTTCTTCGGATTCAATTCGGTTAATTACAAGTTCATTTGATTGTATTCTATTCTAAACGAAAAGAAATGAGATGAGGAATTTCTGGGAATCTTGTGGAAAAAGGATACAATTTTCCCATTTGAGATGGAAAAAGATATTTGAAATCTTAAGTAGGATTTGGAATACAAGAAAAAAGGTTTCAAATGAAGTGTACTATTTGATGGTTTTGCTTTGATATGCGATCTGCAAGAATGAAGGTCGGTACTTTTTCTGCAAGAGACGTCTCGATGACGGCATAAGAATCCTTGATTCAGCCTATACCTTTTTCGTAGAACGACTGTTTGTTAATAGTGTCGAATTGGACGGGCCCACAATGGGTCAAATAAACATCGAAACTAATTTCATCTGTTGACTTAATAATATTCTGTTTTCCAAAGCAGCCAAATCAAATGTTCTCCTGAATATAGACAAATTCACGATATTTTAACTGATGTCGATGTGTTTCTGCCTTCATTCAAGGGTTTTTTGAGTGGCATATTGTGTGTCTAAATTGTATGTTCAAAATGATCAAGTATCTAAAAATATAGCCGAATCTATGAAAGTTCTATATTTCATTTGAATATAATTTCTCACTGTGATTGTCTTATTTATTTTTCATACATTCATCGTAACTCCTCAAATCAAAGTATATTGTGCGTGTCAGTGATTTTGGAGCCAGAGTTGACTCAATGTCAATATTTGAAGAATCGATAGCAAAATATTCGTACAATCCACCAAACCAATCTGTGAAGTGGTGGCGTTACACTGAGCTGTTATTTGATGCGAAGCTCGTTTATTTTACAACTTATTGATTTCGAGGCATATAGTTAAGTTTTTGATAAAAAGTGTAGTGCTCGTTATCGTCAAATCAATATTGCAAACGAGTCATGTAATTGGCGGATAAAGTCATTCCCATGGGAAATGATCTGTATATATGGTAGTTTGGCATGGTTGATTTGCTCGTATTCAAATTCAACACTCTTTATATTGTTGTGTCTAGACACAGATCACTATCGACGTTTTTTGATTGTTGGATCTCTGCAAAATTATGCAGCTGAGGAATTTCCAATCTAATGATGCCATTTGCATTTATCATTGATTTTTTTTGTCACAAAGTTTGCCAATCAATTTTTATTCAATGTTTCCAATTAGTTGGAACTTATTACGGTGTATCAAGAAGAATGGATTTCATAGATCGAACATTTATTGATTTAAAATGTGTGGTTTCAATACGCTCAAATCAGTTTCACATTAATGTTTTTATAATTGCATTTCTTTCCATTACTGATTTGATTTTTATTAATTTTCAGATAGAGTTTGCAAAATGGACATCAAATATTTGCCCTCAATTTCCATTTAAATTTATTTCTTCCCATGAATTTGTAATGAAATCAAATAAACAGATTTCACGTCAAAAATAGTAAATGAACGCTATTACAGAGACATCCAATGGTTGATTTCAAAAGGATTTATTAGTGGTATGTTTGAGGGGGAAAACAATCAATTTATTCAAAACACGAATGATATTGGGTTCAAGAATAATGAGATTTGTGTCTTATCTTCGATTTTCTCATTTCACAATAAACATCATCGCATTCATTCACATATTAATCACATTGAAGATGCAGGAGCAAGTGCGAACACAAGCAAAACTGTATGTTTACAGTGTATATTGAATCGGATTATATGTTACATATTTCAATAAAATCAACACATATATTTTTCGAGAAAAAGTATTGCACTGTTTTCCTTATCGTATCGAGTGTCTAGTACTCCCTTTGAAATCAATAGAAATTCTGAAACTTGAAAATATGAACGTAATCATTTGAAAAATCCGAATGCCCAATATTTTGATCAATTATATAGGAAACTTTTGAGTTACAACGGCTACATCGTAGAATGCCTACATCAATTGCGGTTGATTATAGAACGTCCAACGTCCAATTTAACAATTTAAAGCTTTAATTTTAAATTTTAAGACAGTCATTAAATTTCCATGAAAATCACATATTTTCATGTGATTCCTGGAATGTTGATTTCATGCGATAGATCATGCATTAATAAATAAAACAGAATACAACTTTGAATCGTCAATTTACATACCAAATGTGCACTTTCTTTTATGAATACACCAAGCGTTTGGAAGGGGAATTCGAATGAAAGTGAAAAGCTTTCGGCGACAAGCTGGCGCCCTCTTGATTCGAATAGATTAAAAGTTCGCTAGGTTTCGTGGTGAGTTTTTTATACAGATATGTTCAAAGCGAAGGTGGAAATAGGTTGCCGCAATTTCGTTCCACATATTTGCGAAGAAACAACAAATTAAGAAGAAAACTATCATTTTTGATGTTTTGTTTTACTCTGCTTTGATAAAATCCATCCAGTCAGAACATCTTTTGGAAAGAATGATATTTATCGAGCAAAATAATCCTCTTCTGCAATGTTCAAATAATAAAAGAATAAAACTCGGAACAATGCTATCAAAATGATGCCTTGAAAATTCTGTTGTATAATAATAAAAATAGCCGTTTAAATGCCCATACAAAAATGCATTGAATTGATATCTGATATTCATCATTTGATTCGACAACTCCGATATTATCACATCGAAAGCAAAACACGCGGGAACCATTCGTAGTTTTGCATCGTACGATAAAGCAAGGACAGTTACCTATTGTAATTTTTGTATAGCACACGATAGACTCTTTTCGATGCAATTATTGTCATTAAATCAAAGAAATCAATGGAATCAATCCGCGGTCAACTGTGTAATATTTCAAATGAAGTATGAAAAAATCGATGTTTGAGTCTACGCCCAATGAGAAATGCAGACTGAGGCAAAAGGTGCATTCGCTTGAACATTAGACGAATTTTATAAAATTCCGATTAGATATGTATGAAAATAAAGTATTTTTCTGTCAGAAATGAATATACTGAGGATAAATTCTCTTCTTCCAAACGGGGAAATATATATAAATTCATATAATCTAGCATATTTGTAAGTGATGAATGATATATTCCATTGAAAAATCAGGGAAATCATTATATTTTGTAAATAAATAGAATCGGTTGCTGAATCGGTCGCATTCTAAATGGATAATTTTGCGAGCAATATTTGTCGCTGCTGCGATAAAGTTGATATTACTCGTCTGCATCTAGCTGTTACACATTAAACACAATTGTGTTGCAGTTGCAGTCATACAATGAGTTTCAATCTCACTTTATTTTGATTCAACATATGTATATTGATCGACCGGCACACCAGGAATAATGTTCTACAAACATAATCGAGCCACTTGGTGAACGCGTGTTCAATTCAATTTTCCAGCAACGATTGTGGTGCAATTACGGTAATCCAATTATTGAAGGCCACTGTTAAAAATGGTGAACGTCACGTAAATCGTCATCAGAACCTGTGATATACAGCGAATCATTCAGCGAATGGACAATATATTGAACATTGTTACAGAAAAGAGATCAGCATTATCAAAATAGATGAATTGTATCACACAATCCTTTCAGCAGTCTCATTCATGCCTAGCTTATTGATCATGCAATGTCTCAAATGCTGCCGGAGTTCCAACTAAGAATAATAAAAAATGAATTGGGACTATTGTGATTAACGATCCACATTAGCAGTCAGTGTCATCATTTCACATCGCATAAGTGATGTTACATTGCTCACTTCCTCTGGACGCACCGCCTTAGCGACACCGAACAAATAAAATTCACTTGCAAGAAAAAACAACTCCGTGCGCAAATCAAATAACAAATTCCCATTTTTGTTTGTTTGATTTTCTGTTTCGCAGTGCCAAAACTCACTAAATCCAGATCCAGAGTTTGTTATCATTCTCACGTACTGGACATTGAAAACCGTCGAAATGCTTTGATAAACATCGAATTCTGGAGTGATATGAACATATCTTGGATATTTGCACAATCACACGGACGAAAAGCCTACATGAAAATCAGCGCAAACACAGAGATTACGTGGATCTGTGTGCTGCACTTTACTGTGCTTGATGATTCTTTGATTGATGCTAAACGGCAACAGTATAATCGCTTTCATCATTGAAATGAATTGAATTCGATTGAAGAAATCTTCTTTGCACGCGGTTTAAATTGGGCTCGATTGATTGTATGTGAAGTTCACGTGTTCATCGTTGCTAGCCATCATTGTATCGGCCCTTCTATTTGTATCACACTTGATCCTATCGAAATGCTAAATGGAGGAAAGAAGCAATGAAGCATAATGGAACGAATGACGAAAGCAGACCATGCAAACATCACACAATAGAACATCGCCGAATGTAGAAACAATTCATCCATTCATTTTATCAGACCAATTCGTGATCTTGCATTGTGCGAACGTTTTGCGGTTTCGTTCCACAGCACTACGATTTTTGTTCCAGCGATTTTATTGTGTTTTCGGTGCGTGCATTTCGTGTTTTATTAGTGCTTTTTCTTTTGTTGATCGCTTTCAAGAAATTTTATGTGATATATAAATATTTCTTCAAAAGATCGTCTGATCAATTTGGAAATTACATCTCTACTCTGCATTAATGCAGTCATCATTTTATTAAAACAAAGATAGATCACATGGATAAAGGAGTCAAAATGGTGAACCAAGGCGCTGAAACAATCGATGCTTTCGAACACTTAAAGACTGCCCATAATTTTGCACCGCGTGAACCAACATTCGGGGAGTTTTTGTATAATCCAAAAACAAAATCAGTTTTAGGTCGCAATGCAAATAGTTGGTGTAAGTAAAATCATTTATAAATTCGATACAGTGAATTTAAGAATTTAAGTTAAATGGATTTTGTGAATTTTTGCATAAAGGATTTCAATTTTACAGTTGAGATCTAGATCTTGCAATAGACACGCGATTAGTGAATCGAATCCTATTTCAGGACAGATACGTAAATTGGAGGGACATTTTCATAGAAATGCATAAATTGGCAAATGTTGAATGTCCATTTGTTTTGAAGGCCATTTTTAATTGGATGATTCAAAATTAGTATCTGTTTACTTTTAGAACGTCCATGTTGATGATTGAGTGGATCCGCTAATTAATTGGTGGACAGTAATATTTTAAATGTACCCGGTAGTCGATCCGTAGGCCTGCCTACTTGCATTCATTTAAATTATAATGAATGGTGTTATTATAATCACGGAACTTTTGAATCTATTGGTACAGCGTATATTTGTTTGAGTTGTGATCACGGATTTCGCGAGCAATAATGTTCTGTGAAAGCGTACATATATTCAAAACAGCGGATATTCATTATTATTGCCAATTGAAATGATTCAGAGCTGAGTAACAATGTCATTGTGCTCTTCATGCATATCTGCTGAAGTGATTATCACCAGAGCATATTGAAACGGTTTGCATTCGTGGGCTTTTCTTTGGCTTCTGCCACACACAATGGGCTCTCTATCGACTGCCTTATTCAACAAATTTATCACACTTCAAACTTTATGCGCATTCTGAATCTATATATAATGTAGAAATGCCCCGAGATTAAACCTACAAATTCATTATAAATCAATTACGAAATCAATCCATGGTTGCTTGAATGACATCAAACTTTCCAATGAAATTTCCATCATTTGAATATATGATTCTATTTGGCTAGTTCAATCGGTGAAAAAAATGAATCAAATGAAATTTGTGGATTTAATTGAGGTTTTTCAATGTGAATCGAAGGAAAAACGATCGATACAGATTATGAAACTTTGCCTAGCTGTAATTGGAGCAATAAGAAACTAGATAGAAATGCTAATAGAAACGACATCAAAAAACAGCTGAAGAAAACAACACCCAGTCGAATGCGCGTACGAACACCTAAAAACAGCTTTGCATATTTGTCCAACGATAAATTTGTATTCACTTAAAAATCAGCAATTTGTCTTTGATGCATTTTAGTGGCCAGTTCAACCGTTGATTTAAATTAGATGCATCTTTTGTTTGCAAAACACCCCTCGTATCCAGTTCGAACCGGATTAAAACAACGTCAACGACCTATATAGCTTGTTCACGCATCGAAAGGATGCCACCGAATAGTATGTTTCACGTTGAATATCCAGTTTTCACTGGCTGTATCCAGTGGATTCATGTTACCCCTCGAACTGACTTTTATGTCTGGATTTTCCATCCGACAAACCGAAGCCAACCAACAAAACAGGCTGCGAAGTTACGCGGAAGCGCAACTCGCGTGGAGTGTTTAGTTTTGATTTGCATTCTCCTTGCAACGGATCAGAACTACTCACTGCCAGTATATTATAAACCAAAAGTGCTTAAATCGTACTTAAATCGATTATTCAGAGGTCAATATTTGCCAATTCAGTTCCTTTCTAGTGGTACAATTCGAGTGTATTTTTTTTTAATTTTGATTGTCTGTGTTTCTTAGAAATTTGTACGATATAACGTTATCCAATCGTTCAGGTGTTATTTGAATTGATTGGTTTGAAAGAGTGTCTTAAGCATCAGCTTCGATGAATATTTGAGATGAATATTGAAAAAAAAAAAAAAATATCGTGTTCTAATAGAATTTCATTCGAAATATTTCAAATAAAATTGAACGTTTTTCAATGAACGCATCATTGTTGACTCTATATATTCGACAAAGCCACACACAAAGCGTTCCAACAGTCAATGATGGAAAATGTGCCAATAAAACAACATGAAGCGTGTCTTCTAAAATATCCATCACAATGAAACTGTCTATACTGCATACAAACAATATATCATTTACACGTGCGGAAAAATCGAGCCATTTTATATTTCATCATTTTTATATTTCCTAATGTAAACGATGGTTTTATTAAGATTATGTGTTATTATGCTGAAAATATCGCCAAATCTCAACAAGATCGAATTTTGAAGCGCAAATATTTTCATCTACCAAGAATTACGCATTCAAATTCGCGGTAATCTGTAACACTTCATTCAAAAAAACGGTCCTTATTAAGTCCTTCGTTTATTTTAAGAACGCATCGTATAGTCTGCCTAATGTATAAGCTACATCCTTAAAAATATTTCAGTTCAATCACCACAGTACACGAAAATACCCGTACACGCGCATGAGGTCGTTACCACTTCACTCAGATGAGGGGTATAGATCTTTGTTACCATGCAATTATGCCTGGAAAAAGCGACCTAGCAACAACCGAAAATTCCGTTTCAAACAAATTCGGAACGACCCTAAAACATTATCTTACCGAAGAACAAAACAGGGACAAACCAGTTTTTTCCGGCCACGGAAGGGAACGAAGAGAAGGGGAAACGCACACGTTGCTCTTCCAGTTCAACCACCATAATATATTTTACTTTTACGCGTACACGAGTAAATGGCTGTTACTATGTCATTCATGCGAAGGGGAACAGATCTTTGTTGCCATGCAAAAATATTCGGAAAAAGCGGCACAACAACAACCGAATTCACATCATACACATTTGGAACAACCCTCGACCAATATCTTACGGAATTCGGTTTGAACTGGTTTCATCCCGTGCGCTGCTATTGAGCGTGGCAACGAACATAGGCGTATTAAGAAACGATATGATGGCATTTGTTCAATACAAAGATGGACACAACGACAACAACAGCAATAACAACAATAGTAAACAATAAGAGAAAGTAACCAAGCTGTCAATTTGGCCAAAACAATGGAGAACTGAAATGTGAAAAGACTTTTGAACGGACGCGTGTGTCGCATTACATGTACGCTCATATTCCTTTTGGACAGATTCTTCGTGCGTTTTAAGGCAAAATTCACGTTTTATTTCCATTCTAGCGCTCTGATACTTCGGCATTACACTTCATTCGTTATTCGCTCCACTTCTGTTAACATAATGTTGTTCGAATACGATTTCCTATACCTTGCTTCCAAGGCAACAAGCGTTTCATTTATGCGGCTCGCATTAGTCACATTCAGTGTATACACACTGACACCGACTACGCGGCTAAGGTACGCTTGTGTTGTTGACGGCGTGCGGCATAATGAGAGAATACGCGCGTTTCTCCAACCATTATTCTTGTTGTGGAGATCGATCTTTTTCAGTATCATTTGAACTGGTTGTTGCTTAACACGCTTCATATTGAACTTAGTCTAAGAAACACAACTCAATCATTCAAACCAATTGATATTTTTAAACTTCTATTTTTATTGAAACTACAACAAGAATTTCCCAAATTACATTCCAATAGATAAAATTGAGAAAAAAATTGGAGTGAATTGAAGTGTGTGATGACCTGTGAATTGGATAAGCAGTCGAAGAGAAGCAGTTTATAAGATAGTTTGTGTAAAAAGCGGGCGTGTAACTCATGTGTATTCATTATTATTAAATAGAGAATCTCTTGATTTATTCATCGATAGTGTACATTTATCGATGTACAAATTGTGACTGAACTCTTTCGCTACCTCTTTTCATTAAAATACTTAATAATTTTTTGATACCAATTCCGTCTGACTTGAATCTCGTAATATAAAACGAATAAATAAAAAATGTCTAAGGAAAAATACGCTGACGAAAAACAAGAGAAAAATTCAGTCGATCCCGCATTTTTTGATGGACCACGAGCGAAACCATTCAAATTATCGCGTTTTTTGTACAACAGCCACGATGGAACGATTATGGGCCGTAATGCAGGATCATGGCGTAAGATTAAATTGATAATGTCCCATTATTAAATCTCTAAATTCAATTTCACAGTTTTTTCGGTTTTTTTTTTTTTGTTGTTGTTGATGAACGATGGTGTTGCATTTGTGGAGAGTAGTTAATTGCATCGACAATTTAGTAAAAAAAAAAGTGAAAAAGATATTTGATATGCAATATTATATCAATGGTTGGCCTTTTTTGCCGATTAATGCATCTTATTGTTACGAATCGAAAAGTATTCAAGTATATTTTGGAAATAATGCGCTCGAAGCACTCATACTTGAATAAACAGGTGTGTCACTTTGTTAAAACGCACACTAATGAATAAACAACTCACAACAACCGCACCAATACGTGGCCTCGTTGTTTATTCATTTTTTACGGACGCGGACAGCGTGTACGATTGAATCCAACTCACTTTAGTTTTAATAAGTTTATGTGAAGTGTATGTAACGGCCGAGTAAGCGTGTGGACGTGTGTGGGTGTGTGCGTGCTTCTCATACAACAATTTTATTGTACTCTGTACTCTTTCGTTATATTTGTTTCGTTCATGTTTACTTCATTATATAGCATATATATATATATAGCCCGTTCGGCTACTGTTGGTGCGTCTATCGAAAGCATCGTGCTTTTCCATAGTTTGGAAGCGTTAAATAAACCGACTGTTAACGTGTTTACATCAACAGTTTGTAGCTGTCAGAATATGCAATTTGTCGTGTTTTGTTTTGCTTTGTAACAAGAGCTTATGTATAATGTTTAGTGCAATAATTATCTGCTTATCATAATAAATGCATTGAATGCATATGCTATTCGAAAGCCAAACAAAAATCGATTACTTTCATTGTGATTTTCGAACAATTACCTCGCCATCAATTGTTCATAGTGATTGTTCCGTCTTCCATTGATCCAAATAAACAAATAGTCAATTTACATACAATGACAATTACGCATCGATGTCAAACATAGATATACAAATAAAAATAGTTTTATCCCAGAATTAAATGGCGAGACTTGACCGATTTTTCACCGGAATCCCATTCGATTAGCTCAATTCGCTTGATCTTTGAAGTTGATTGCTGGCTAATCGGACTGGTGCGTTCTTTGTGGGGATGAAATTGATTTCATTTAATTTCAAAACTGCTTCGAAAATGGCGAAAAATATTATTCATCTGTAACATGGCGATAAAGTTTTAATTGCAGCATTGGCTGGATTAAGAAAAAAATCATATTATCAGTAAACAGAAATAACGACTCAGTACTAAAAAATGTTAAATAATAGGTCTACCGGTTGAAAATCAATGCTTTATTGAGGAAAAATGGATACAAATTTAATATTCATCGTTGGCCACAACTTTTTCTCATCTTTGTGGCAAGAGGCGGATGCCACGTCTAAAAAAATCGATCGGTTTAGCGGCTATCCACAATTCGATCCAATTTTTGACTTCATCATAATTGAAGAAGTACTGGTCAGCCAGACCATGCATCAATCGGAAGAGATGATAATTGGAAGAAGCAACATCTGGGCTATACGGCGGGTGGGGTAGGACATATTAAAACTTCCCGCAAATGTTGTTTTGATGGCACGAATGTAGACATTTTACGGCTTCACAAAAAAAAAAAAATATTTTCACTAATGACCAATAACCTAGACTGAAATAATTAGACAATGACATGAAGTTTCTGATGTGACAGCTGTCATAGCCAAAATTCACCTCAGAGTAATACATATGAAGTTGTCTGCAATAACGACATTTTCAATCGGTAGACCTATTGATTTGCGAAATCTTATTCGTAGAAACTGTGATAACTGTTCCATCAAAGCTGTATTTAAAATGTAATCGTATGTTACAATATTCAATATTATTATAATATTCGATAAATATCAAATTGAACGTAGTGTTTCGATTCGAAACATTCTTCTTTCTGAGATAATTATGATTTTTGTTGAAAAACTTTTGATTAGGATATTTCAAGTTTGCTTTCTTTTTGATCATATAGCATTCTGTTGTGGTTCGTTTCTTTCGAAAAGAAAGGAGCTTCTTGAAACTTACTTTTGGTTCATATGGCAATTATGGTTGTATATATGTATTGTATATGAAAATAGAGCAAGAATCGAAAAGTCATTCATCAAATATTCAATTATGTACTTAATTGAAGGCACGACGCAGGCCAATGAACTGTGCGTGCCTTTCCAGCTCATCCCAAAATTATACGTATATCTAAACACTAAGGGTGTAGTGGTTATATTATGATCTATTGTCGAATTATGAACCGGATTGCTCGCATAAATAAGGCTTTGGATTATAGTTAAACAAGTGAAAAGTTGTAGGTCATAATTCCGGATTTTGTCTCAAATTGCAGTTGTGCTACCGAAAAGAGCATTCGTTCAATAGCCTAATGACTTACATGTCGGTGTCAGACATGCTGAAACAATCGTTTGCGATGCTGTTCATTTGCTGTCTAAATGTAGATCGTTGAATGAGACTATAGCTTATAGAATTTTGTGAGCAAGTCACTGTATTAATGTGTTTACAACGACTTGCTGAGCGAAAGAACGAACAAAACAAAAATAGCAACTTGTTTTGCAAGCATTTACGAACGTTTGCTAATTTCAAAATGATTTTATTTTAATTTCAGTTAAAATCGGCATATTTTACACGATATTCTATGCAGCATTAGCTGCACTGGTAGCGATGTGTATGTGGGTTTTCTTTCAAACACTGGATCCACGCATACCGAAATGGAAACTTCGAGACTCGTTGATTGGTACAAATCCAGGTACAATTCCATTCATTTAATGCGTATAAAAATATATGAAATTCGAATCGTGAATCATTTTTTTATTATTTGTTCTCTATTTATAGAGAGTATTTTCTTGAAAAAAAAAAACAAAAAAAATGAGGAAATGATTTGTAAATAAACAACTAACGATTTTGTCGTGGAATAGGTCTTGGTTTTCGTCCAATGCCACCAGCAGATAACATTGAGAGTACGCTAATTTGGTATAAAGGTACCGATCCAGAAGATTATCGTACATGGACCGATGCATTGGATAAATTTCTTGCAAGTAGGTGAAAATTAAATGTCTCTGTCGAATGAAAGGACATTTTTTTGGATCTACTCCTTTCAATTAAGTTGCTAATAGTTTGTTTTCGTTGTTAGTTTACAAGACACCTGGTGTAACAAGTGGACGTGGTCAGAATATATTCAATTGTAAATATAATTCGCCACCACCACCCGGCAAGGTGTGCGATGTCGATATCAGGGAATTCAGAAAATGCACACAGGAATATAATTACAGCTATCACAAGAGTTCACCGTGTGTATTCATCAAGTTGAATCGAATCTATGGTTGGAAGCCCGAGTATTATAACCGTACCGAATTTTTGCCGAAAAATATGCCGCGTCAGTTAAAACAGAAAATCAACGAAACTGATCCAACGCATGTAAGCCACCATATTAATTGTGACATTTCGGTAAAAAATAGTTATCAAACACTTTGTACATATATAGTTGAACACTGTTTGGATATCGTGTGAGGGTGAGAATCCAGCTGACGTGGAGAATATCGGCCATATCGAATATTATCCGCGTCAAGGTTTTCCCGGTTACTATTTCCCGTATGAAAACTCAGAAGGTTATCTGAGCCCTTTGGTGGCCATTCATTTTACTAAGCCAGTTCGTGAGTATCATTTAATTTTCATATCTTAATAATATTTCGGCCATAAAGCCTATTTTTCGATTCTAAAACGGTCTTTTCATTTTCTCAGGTGGAATCATTATCAATGTTGAGTGCAAGGCATGGGCACGCAATATTAAGCATGATCGAAAAGAACGTACGGGTTCTGTGCATTTTGAATTGTTGATCGATTAAGCGCCAATCGTAATAACATTTCAACTTCAACATTGAACATTCATGTGGATAATGGTGCCGTTGTCATAAATCTGCTACGATAAACAATACAAGCAATTCCAACAAAAACGAATGATAATAATGCAAAAAACATGTCGAAATGTCAGTCCGCTTTAATTTGTTTACTTCTTCTAGTAGCTTCAATTTAAATTGAGTTTTTTTTTTTGTTGTTTGATTGTACAAAAGATCTTTGAATCTAAATGAGAAACAAAAATGTTCTACGTTGCAAATAATAATTGTAGCAACAAATGAGTGAAATTCATTATTCATTATATAATGATGAGGAGCGAATATCTATAGTCATTCCATTTCTATTGAATGTACACACAAAGAAAATATCTTGAGCTTTCAAACGATATATAGTTTGAATGTTCGATTTAAGCTACAATTTGTTTGTAATTTTGGCAAATCGTTCGAAATTCAAAAAATTTATGATGATTTTGAACGAATTGCCGTTTCAATCCAACATTTAAACGGTACATCGTTTAAAACTTCAAAATATTTTTTTGTGTGTATATAAATATATATAAAAAAATCATATTAATCAACCGAAAATCGAATAAAACACATTTCTTTTAGTATGTAGAATATGAGAGTCTCGTACATTATGTATAATTTATAAACACTTTAAGGCAATAAAATTGACGATAAAACAAGCCAAAATAAAAAACATGGTGCGTTCATTTTATTGCATTTCTTTTGAAGGCTAAACAAGAAGTTTCATTCTGTTTGAATAAATGACTGAACATATGATTTTCGCATTCTTTTCCAATTCATTTTTCAAAAATAAAAAATATGAGTCTATTTTAAGGTATGGTGAAGAATTCAAAGTCATTTTAGTGCTTTGAATGCAATGCCATCTATGGAGCTATAGTTTCTCGACAGAAGTGCCAAACATTTGTAAACTTTATATGACAGTCGACTCACGCAACACGAACTTCAGTGGCATTAGAGCCGTACGGTACAGTAATCAATTATTAGAATTCATACTGAATGCAACGTTGATTTCATTATCTTTATCAACATTTTGTTGAATGTTTCGAGGCTAAATTTTGAAAACCAGTGTCACTTTCATTGATAAATAATTTGTCATAAAGCAATTTACAAAAATCGTTATCATGATGAACAGCTGTGATTTTGCATGTGTGAGCGCGCGCATTAGCCAAATTGCATCTGTGTGAGAATCAAACTGTCAAATGGCATGAATAAAAAAGAACGGGAGAAAAACAAACGCCGAATAAAGAAAAGAAACAACGCCGAATGTAAGAATAGTGTGTGAAAACAAAGACAACAGAATCGTACGAAAAATCCCACATTCGCGACAAATAAAAGCGATTTAATGCATAAAACAAACGTGAAATTCAATTGTAATTGTGCGGATGTGTGTTTGTGTGTACAAAATGTAGTTTCAATAGCAACCACAAAGCCTGTGATTAAGTCAGAACAGTAGAAAGAGGAGCTGGCACCGCTAATCGCTCAACAACAGAAGCATTGCGAGCAAGAAAATCGCATCGTATTCAAAAGAAATATAGATAAAGTTGATTGTGAGCGAGCTCAGACACCAAAGAAAATCGAGCGATAGTTAGAAGAGAGAGATAGAGCGAGATAGAGAAGGAAAGAGAGCGAGAATAAAGATTCAGAGAGAACACAAACAAATGCGATAGGCGGCTTTGAGAAAATCTGCTCGCAATATGTCTTGAAAAAAGGCATTTGAATGGGTCGCTTGGTCTATGCTATTTTTAAATGTGAAATTCTTTTCGTCGTTGAACATCGTTGACGTGGTCGTTGCTTCGTTTGCTACATCTAAATTCAATGCACTGAAGAAAGTATAAAAAAAAAAACACACAGAAAACCGAAAAATTCACTCTACTAAAAATTGTTACAGACGATGTTCAAGTCAACAGTTGATCGTCAGACATTCTAGGTCCTGTGCTCGTTCCGTGCTGCTAATTTCATTAATTTCTAATCCAAACACTAAGTCTATCCATTCAATTAGCAAATTGTGTTTTGTGAGCGCTGTTCAATTCAAGTGTGTGCCATACGACAAATATTGATTTTTACTAGCTATAGCTAGAAATCCAAGAGTAAATTAAAGAAGATAAAGGTGAGCGTACTCGGTGAGCGGAGATTTAAAACTTGAATACATCCGAAACAAGAAAATGGGTAAAAAGAAATCCACGGCTGTGAGTGCGTCAAAAGTACCAGCACAACAACATGCTGTTCGAGAGAATCTATCAAGAAAATTATCCCAACAAAAGCGCAACGAAATCAATCAGTTATCCGATTACCTATTGAAATTAGGATTCGACTCAGCAGTCACGGTCAATGAAATGTGGGAGCAATACACTGTAATCGAAGCTAATCTTCAGCGACTTCAAGCCATCGAATCGGAATTAAAGACAAAACCGCATCCAGGCAAGAATCGATTGGCTACAATCGATCGCTTCTATGAATGGGCTAAAATGAATGGTGCTCATATTGACGGTGTTCGAATCCAACAATTTCCACAATATGGGCTCGGATTAGTGGCTGAAAAAGATTTCAAATGTGGTGAATTCTTTGCGAAAATTCCAAAAAAGATGCTCTTTACACTTGATAATCTAAGCGATGCAACCGTTGAAGTAATGGAACAAATGCCCGTACTTGATACAATGCCGAATGTTAAACTCGCTTTCGCACTGGCCATTGAACGCTTGAATGGGAATGCAAGCTTTTGGAAGCCCTACATTGACTTGTTGCCAGAACGTTATTCAACGGTTATGTATTACACACCGAATGAAATCAACGAATTGAAAGGATCCAGTGCATTTGTTCAAGCGCTCAATCAATGTAAACACATCGCTCGACAGTACGCATTTATCCGCAAAGCCATACAAAATCTCAAAATCGAACAGCCCAATTCCGTGATGATCACACTCAAAGAACGATTTACTTACGATTTGTACTGGTAAGTGCCTACGCAATGACTTTTCAAAGATAACATGAACAAGAGGAGAATATTATCAAACGAATATAAAATGTGCCACAATTCCAATTGCGCAATTTTGTTTAAATGACTCAACGCAATTCAGATAACAGTTTTTTTTAAAGTTTAATCTTTAGTCACATGATCATAGAATAGCATGGGCATGGCGGTATTATTTTTGTGATACACCAACGATAAACTTTTTTTTTCAAATTACCCACTCATATCGCGCAATAAATAGATGGCATCCATACGAAGCCGGTATTGATGATGTTTAGCCACACTTTGTGTCTTAACAATTAATTTTTTTCTTTCTGTAAAACAAAATACTGATCTATAATTGAAATTCCGTTAAAAAAAGAGAAACTTGAATTTCAGCGATATGCATATGTTTTCATGCACATATTGCTTTTATTACTCATAATTATTCTCTTCTTAGATTACTTTATACAACACAAAACACCAATAAGTGTACAACTAGACGCACGCAATGAGCAACGCACATGTTTGCATTGTAATTTTCTGTGTTTTAACAATTTTAGTAGCTGCTTTCGAATCGTTTTAAAAATGAATGTGTGCGTGTGTGGGTGTGTGTTTGGCCATTCAAGTTTTTCATTAGTGAAGTGAATCGGATGAGGTAAATGAAATAAATATTCTATGTGATTGCCATGAATTGATGATTGAATTCAAATAAGTGATATGTTTTTCATTTGTGATGACTACACTTTAGTTGCTATTTTTCACATGTGATTTTCATTGAATGAAATGCTCTAATTTTTTGTTTACTAAATAGTTCGATCGATGAGGAATATTTATCAAAGATATTTTATGTTTATTCGGTATTTTGAATCGAAATGGTTGACTTCAATCTACTTCACTGCTCAATATAACAATTTTACTTGCTGTATCATTGCTCAGTTCCATTTTTGCTGTGCAATCATATGAAAGAGATTCATTTGAATGCCAAGATTGACACAAAAATGATGTAACTGAATCTGTTGTCGTTCGTGTTGGTTATCCTCTTGCTCTACCGTCCGTCAACTTCTCTTAAAATTATAATTATTACGTTAGATCGCCTACAAATTAACCTTATAAAATACAAATGTTACTCTAATTTATATCTTTGTTATATATTGATGATATAAGATTTAATTTATTGGAATGGTTTTCGCATGGCATCGTATAAATATTCATGTACTTCTGGTGAATTTGGATCCATCGTATTGAGTTTGCTGCTGCGTCGTGAACTATTTGCGGCGCTCAAATATGCAATAACTGGACTGGTGCTTCGTTTCGATGGCGATACATCGCGGCTACCTAAAATAGGAAGGCGTCCTCGAAGTGCCTGAAATCGATCTGAATAGCAAATTTTTCTCTTTCGTCGCTGTCGCCATCGGCAAACCATAAATATGACAAAGAATATTGTTAACGAAATGAGAACGATGCTTGCACTGGCTACGATTGCCGATCGTACACCGATTGGCATTTGTGCATTTTCAATGAGCACACTGTTGCGTTTGTAACCGTGACCGCTGAGCTCGAGGTCGAGCGGATCGTGCGATCGTGCAGCTGCATCGTTTCGATTTTGATCGACAATATCGTGGAATGCGGTATTGATGTTGGTTTCATCGCCAGTCGATGGCCGTAAAATGTTATGCTTTGGTGCAAATGATGATGCGTCCGGTGATGAATTGGTCAAGAAATTTTGCTCGCTGCGCTGCGATAATGCATCAATTTGATCGGTGTTCCACAATTGAGTTGGTATATTGTGGTGAGCTGCATTTTCCGCCAATTTTATGACGAATGGTTTGCGAATCGCTCGCGCTTCTTTCATAACCTCAGCCGTGGGATGAATGTTAACAATGCTCGTGAAATAGCTAGAACCTTGCGAATCGATTTTTATTTCATCGGGATTCACACTTTTTACACTTTCCAGATCGAAATCCGGGAAAGTTTTGAATGCAGTCAAAACAAAATTTTGTTGTTGCTGTGGCAGTTGTGTCTGAGTGAGTGGAGTTGAAGGTGGTTCAGTCGTACCTTTGCTGCGGCCGAATAGAATTTCCGCCAAATGCACTTGACTAGATCCACGTTTGCGATGTTCAAGCAATTCGTCGATTGTCATGTTCCGTTGCTTGAGAACTTTAACCAAACGTGCACCACTTCGCCGATCATTGAGTAGATCCATTAATTCTGTTTTGTCATCCACATATCTCGACGTAATGTCTGTGAAGAGGGCCGGATTTCGTTCCGTTACATCCAATTTATCGATAGTTTTTCGAATGATATTTACCAAATTTCCGCCAAAGATTTTCAATGAATTTGGTTTTTCCGATTTGTAAACGTCCGAACGTGAAGTGGATGAAGCATGAAATAATGCACCTTCCAATTCACCGCTGTTCGGATCCATGCTGTCCGAATTGAATAGCTCCTCCAGGCTAGTCACCTCTTTTAATTTCGATTCATCTTCCAAATCGACCAAATTGAGCTCAGGCACGGATTCGTTCAATTTTTTATTCAAATCATCCATTGGCTGGCTCTCATCTGATGATTCATTGGGTTCAGTAGTTCTTTGATCGTTAGATTGGGCTGTGAATGTAATTATGGTGTATGGTAATGACTCTTCGCTTGTCGTCGGAATTTTGCTTGATGTTACTTCCGGTTGTTGGGCAAAAGATGGCTCGGTTGAACTGACTGCGGTCGGCTGAACGTTAGGAATATTCCGCAGTCTTGGTGGTCGAAGAGCCATTCGATCACGGAAGCTTATTCGGGGAGTCGTTGCTGTTGCTGACACCGACACCGGCTCCACTTCAGTTGTTGCAGATGAAACGTTTTGTTCAGATACTTTTTCATTTTTCTCCAGATTCAATTCCGTTGCATTGCTTACATTCTCTGGAGTTTCACTTGGTTTCGCAGCAGATGCGTCGGTTGTGTGTGTTTCAGATGTCGAAGAAGTTTGCAATTTCGATTGCAAAAATTTCATATTTGGAAGACGCTTGCGTGAATTCGAATTATTCAAATCAGGTCGAATGCCAGAAACAACTTCTTTGATAGTTTTGCCACGCGACGGTGGAATACGTCGTCCGCCCGATTCATCGATATATTTACCTGATGCCGAAGACACATCAGCCAAATATGTTGGAATTGTTGAAACAATTCTCTTTTCAGTCGATGTAATTTCACTGCTTGAAACCTCTTCTGGGGCTCGTGTCGGTGGCGATGCTGAACTTGCTTCCGGCTGATTGAAATACGATATACGTGTCGTGCCATTGAAGAAATTTCGTCTCGGCTTCACGCCATTGAATTCGGGCAATGAGGGTAGCCTTCGGGCCGATGTCACTGCACCGTCTTCTGATGGTTCGGCAGTATTCTGCAGTGCTTTCAATGCATTCTGTTTACCTTTCAGTAAATCTTCCAATGATAGATTTTGTTGTTGAAGAATTTCGCTCAAGCTCAAACCACCGGATTGCTTGAGAATGCTTCGTAAATTGGCTGTCATTCCGCCATCGCTCGATTGTGTTTGAGCCGTTCTCTGCTCTTCACTGCGCCGCGACCCCATGTAGGGTTTCCGATAAGCCTTATTATTCTTGACGGTTGTTGTTGAGGCCGGCGTTGATGATATGAAACGTTCTCGTTGCACCCACGGTTCATAATGTGGACGATCTGACACGTCTCCATTCACTTGATCGACATGGAATTGACTTTGCACTTGTAGCACCGGTGATTGAACAATATCATCTGGTTCGATGGATTTCCAGTCATTTCGTCGATCAACCGTGGGCGCCGTATCACCTTCGCCAAATGTTTGCGTGGCCGACACCACAAATCCAACTGTCGGTTGCTGATCAGCCGTTATTAAAGCTGGCTGCCAATCACTACGCGCTTCAGTCGATAATTCTTCGTCTAACCGCCTCTGCGCATTATTTGATTGCTCTTGATCATCATCTCTCGATTCAAATAATTGCGATAAGTCGGGCGTTGGCAACGCTTGTTGTACTGTTGGTGTCCATGGACTCTGCAAACCGAAATGAAAAGCATTAAATTCTATAAATATCAACATGAATACAAAGATTGTCTATATTATTTGTATGGATGAAAGTTTCTTTCGAGAAAGGGTTTGAATTGATTCTCGTCCTCCGTTTTTAATGGATTTTCAAAAATATCATATTGCCAATCATTCAATAAGACTTGTGAAAGCATGAAATTAATCTTTTCATTGAAACCCGAATGATTGAACACTATTTGAAATTGAAAAATGTCGAAAAGCATCGCATTTCATTCCGAACTAAATAAGTGCCAGGGTATTGCGTTCATTCAATTTCGTGTGTCACAATATTTTTTCCAAACATGTTCAGTGCCGTCAATCATATAGGGTGAAATAGTGTGTTGGTTTTTTTCCGGGCATTGATTTCGATTTTGGAATGCACTTATATCGTTGGCTGGAAGATTGATGTGATGACTTTATGGCGAATGGAAGAGAAAAAAAGTTCACCCAAACTTCAATGCACCACAATTGAATGATTGGAGTAGTGCCTACTTTGTATGCAAAAAACATAAATATTTGAATAGGTTATGATATAATATCCGAATTTCAAGCACGAATGTCACCAATTCTAGCTGAATATTACATGTCGATGTGTACAACCAAAAACTTCGCTAATAAATCGAATCACGGGCCAATATATCGCAATGATCCAAGTCATTCATGTGTGCCCAGAACACTTGAAACTTACTACCGTTTTCCAAACCAATGTTTTTTTCCTCGACGCTCTGTCCCTCTCGCTCGCTCCCTCCCTCTCGCTCGCTCCCTTTCGCACACGTTTGTTACAACACAAGAAATATAGTATTTCCAATTTCATCACACAAATTTGTGTAACATTGTGTGGGTGTGTGTTTTCCCTTTAGTTCGGTCGCTTTTTGTTGTAAGTTAAGTAGGAAAAAAGCCACGCTCTCACGTGCATTCGTGAATTGTTGTACTTGAATATACCGTGTCCTTTGCCAAAAGTTTTCGCTCCAACAAAATATGTATGTTGGTGCGTTTTTCGTTTGCCTCGTGTCGTTCACAGACAACGTGGAAAAGCAAATGTGTGCAGGAGCACATTTATTTGCATCTGAACGGATGTCGGATAACAAAAAGCATATCTAAATGCATTTTTTATATGCAGAGCCGGAAAATTTATCGCCGGAGGAATTGGGAATTTATTGATTTCATTGCATACTGAGCTTTGTGACAGAGCATTTGTATGGTGATCAAAAAATGCACACATTTTCCTCGTTCCGGGAGCGTGCAGAAAGCATTCGAGATATGTTCGATCGTAGCTGTTCTATTGTTGTTGAAATGGTATTAAAAAAAATGATAATAGCATTTCAATCACAACATATATCTCCATTTCAAATAGAATTATATTTTTTTAAATGCAATTCATCTGCTCTCAATATCAAACTTAACACTCGCCACAGCGACCATTCACCACGTATTTGCAACCAATTTTGAAAATTACTCTTCGATCGAAATAATATGCACACATGCGGCAATTTATAGCCACGTTTCCACTTCTTTACACCTTATTTCACGCAAACATTACACGATTTATTCGATTCGACATTTCCGAAACGCAATTCATCTATTACATAATAATATGCAAGTATAGAGTGGGCAATCAACAGCAAAAATATCCGTCGATAGTGACCCTGATCCATTCTCCACTTTCCCATTTTCGTTCGATGAGGAAATATCGTGCACATTCATTCGGCAAATATTTTGGATTGCCGTCATTTTGGAAAGCATCATTCGACATATTCGTTAAACAACGATAATGATTTTTCTTCATCATTTCATTGCCTTAACGATTCAGAATAGAATGATACATTTTTCTTCAATTCGACGTTGGAAATTGTATTTGAACAGTTTGACCCGGTGATGCTTAAATGACATCTGAAATCACTGAAGATACACTCTTTCAAAAGTTCCAACTTTCAACAATTGAAAACGTGTTTGCTATAATGGATTTAATTTGAATAAAGCGACACTCCACTCAATCGAATTAAATTTCATTCGGAAAATGATATCCATTCAGTGGCATTCAGCTGAAATAATCATTCAACAGAACTATTTAAATTCTGGGATTATGAATTCTGACGAAAAACTCAGCTATATTTAGGAATAATTTATATTAAATAATATTTTATTGTTGGATACTGTTCCCCCATCCTTCAAAAAATCAAGAAAATAAATTGAATGAATGACATTACACAAACAAATTGAGACTTCAAGTTAAAGTTATTTTTTTTTTTGTAAATTTGCAAGAAAACTATCAATAGTTCTTATTATCAACTTTCTTAATTCTACTAATATGAACTGTTTTATTTCATTTGTTCAAAACAACAACGAAATTTGAAGTCTCAAATTTGATATATTTCTGGGAGGAGGGGGTGTGGAGGAAAGATCCTTTGAAAAATCATCCAAAAATGTATGTTACCTAAATTTAACGATTCATTTTTAATGCCATCCTTACAGCACTGCCATACAAAAGCCGTCATTTTCAATTATTTTGGGCTGTTCAAATGTTTCGGTCAGTTTATATATACATTTGATGGAGATTTTATAATACTTTATATCTCTACTATTTGTTTCATTTGCTATTAATAGCCAGTTTTGCAGGATGCTGTGCATTTCCATTGCCTCTCAACTATGAATTCCCAAATGGGAACAAAATTTCGCATGTCAATTTCGATTCATTTATGATTACATTGCTGTTTTAATTGCGTTGCTGTGTCAAAAGTGTTTTGTTATTATTTTTCCATGCAATCTAAAATGCAGAAAATACACTCAGAATATAAATTGTGTAGAATATTTTTGGCAAATTTTGATTGATTTTCTTGTTTGGTAATTTTTTTTCGTTGATATGAAATGTGTTCAAATTGAATTATAACATAAAACAACACTTCAGATTCATCTAAACATATCAGATTTGTTCGAAATTGAATAATGGAAATCTATTTGATCCGTTGGGCTTTAATTGAAACTCCGAAGTTACAATGAAATAAAAAAGTATCGCATGATATGTGAGAGGAAAAGAGAATCTGAAATCGAAAATTCAATCAAAATTTACAAAGCGAATTGCCATCAATGTATGATTTCTGTTTTTCATCATCATCACATAAATCATAACTACATGAATTTGGCTTACAGCCGCAGATCGACAGCCATCATTCATTCCAACTGAATACATTTCCTTGCATTTGCTTGTGAATGTGCTTTCGCTAGGAGTAGCTGCGAACGTACGCTCACAAGCGTCAAAAAATTGATATAAATTGAAATTGAATAATTATTTCAAATGTGTACGTTTCGTGTTCGTTATCGCGAGAAGCGTGTGAATAATGCAATGAATAATCGAAAAAATCAATTGCGTTCAAATATTTAATTTGTGAAAAATAAAAATGAAGAGGGGGAAATGAGTGAGTCTTTTTGAGATTGCATTTCAATTTGCAGCTTGTGTTAATCAACATATATTATTCGATTTGTTAATTTGACTATGCACAGCACTGTGGGCAGTGAAAAATTCTTTCAGCATATTTCTTTCATTGTTCCGAGTCCAATTGCGAAAAAATAAACGTCCGAGTTGAGCATTCTCGGATACAACGGTCGCATTGTATTCAAATGAAATGAATCTAAATGAGCATAAATTTTCGTTCGTTTTCAATTTATTTTCGGGATCCCAGATTCAATTTTGTTTGCATAAAATTGTTTGTTTTTTTTTTGTTTTCTTCTCTTGCTGTCGGTTTACCGTTCGCATTTTCCTCCCTTTTGCACATATTTTATGATTAATCAGAACAAAAATAAAACAAACATTCAGTTAACATAGGTTTTTTGTGGAAGAAACGTGAATCTGGCGAAGCGAAGCGTGTTTTTCCAGTGGCTTTATGAACGGTAATAACACAGCACATTGAATAGAATGTGTGTAATTATGGAAATTTGAATTGGAGCAATTAATATTTTTAAAAAAAATGGGCGCAAGTGAAATTATGTCAAATTCCATCAATCTACCTCTGTTTATTGGGCATGGATTTTCTGCAACGTGCGCAATAGAACCGATGTTCACGAAATTTTTCTAGAATTCATGTTGATGATAAATCGCGCCAAATGGCCATGCTGCCAGTTGACATGGTGCATGCATTAATTCCATGTACCATTTGAATGTAGATTAGAGATGGAAATCGAGTAGAACTGGTTTTTACTTTCATTGAACTCAACGAATGGCGAGGCCTTTCGACTATCAACGCGATCGCACCCAAAGAAAGTGCCTTTCAATTACACACACAATCTGCTCATTATATTATTTATTTACATCTTTCGTTTCTTTCACTCTTCTCAGCTCGTCTTAGCTTAATTGCGGTATAATTTAATTACACATTTTATGCATTCGATTTGTGAAACAGATAGATCAAAGCTCAAGAGAATTACCAACCCATGCCAATGAAAGAATACATAGGTATGGTTTTCGTTTGCATTTCCCGTTTTGCGCTATGTAGTTCATGTCAATGCTGCATTTTGAAAAGCATCTCTCAAATATATATTATAGATGAATCAGTGGGAACAAAACATACCTTCAGATTAGATACTAAAAATACTGAAGCTAAAAACTGTTTCGGTAAAATAATTCACCCAAAAAAAGTTGGAAATAATTGTGAAATGAGAATTGAATCGGCATAATTGTGAAACATAAGCTATATATAAATACAATGTAAATCTCGTTTCAATTTTATTTCGATTAAATTCTTGTTTCAGTTTTATTTCAAATATTATCTTGATGCATTATTTCTGTTCTAGTTTCAATATTTTTTTCATCTAATCTGAAGAAAAGTAAGTTTTCTTCCCACCGATTCATTTATTGGATTGCGATAAAAAGAAACCAGTTTTATTCACTTGCATTTCTCCTCATCTCTCATTTGATTTCAAGTTGCAATGCGACATAGATCGACAGCGCGCGCTCAAACCTCCACAAGTATATCGATTCAAAATCAAACAGCCTTATAATTATTAAATGTTGTTATTTCTGGTGCATTTTCTCTAAGATGTCAAACGATTCTAGTAATGTAACCATATAAAAAACCGGTTCGGGCTCATTTCCGTGTTATTTTTGTGTATGCGGCGCAATTCTGGTGAAAATGGTCTTGCAGCATAGTAAGCTCACTTCCTTTATCCGATTTAAAATCGATTTGGAGCAATTCTTTGAGCGAACTGCTTTCTGTAACGAACATTGCCAATATTTTCACATTGCTGCAAGCTCAAAGCGTATTAATTTCTGCATTTCATCGTACATCAAAGCCGTATTGCCTAATGGAATATCCGACTTTGCGGAAATAGGTGCAATGCAAAAGGCAGCAAGTGCATAAATGGCAAATATTGACCAATCATGAGATTAAATGTTGAGCAAAGGATCAATGAAACATACACACTCATAAATCGGTTCGTATGATTACCACATCAAACGTGCACATTCAATTGAATTAAGTGCACTCTTAAAAAGAGATCAACGAAAAGATCAAAAGTGAAGTTATTAATTCGGGCCAATGCATTCGATGTGTTCAAGTGCAATTTTCTTAATAACTTAGTTTATGCGCTCAGTGGTTTAGACATGACGCACACACCATTTAAGCAAATGTTTCAAATAAGTACACATCATTTTATTCACGTGTGCACAAGAAATAGCGTGTTTGATCTAATTACCTAGCAGTGAATCGACGAAAAGAGAAAATTCAATCAAATCGAATTAAAGAAAGCGATATATGCACTGAAGCCATGAAGAGGGGCGCATTGGAAGGCGAACAAGCATGCAATGCTTGTATTCCTTACATTGAATATATTTGAAATCAGCGAATGCAGCTCTCATCTGCGGTGTTTGTGATAACACTCGAAATGCGCGTACACGCGAAAGAAACAAAACAAGTAACAACATAGAAATAAAAATCAATTAAATGCTTTGCTACTTTATTGTATGTATTTGATATTTACACCTTTCAGATGCATTATTTCAGATGCGTCTTCCAATGGATGTATCTCTTTCTTCGAGCAATTTCCTTCGCATACACACAAATTCGCCAAATACTCGTTCGATTAACACATAAATATATAAATGGTCGCTTTTTAACTCAAATTACAACAAAAACAACATGCTTAGCGACTTTTATCGGTTTCAAGTGTTTATTTCTTCTTCGTTTGCCGGCACTTCATCAACTCAAAAGCTGAATAGAAAAAATATTTATCAAGAGAAATTTGCACTTGTTTGGAATTTCTTTTCCCCTTCGATCGCCGCTGCCGTCGATGTCGTTGTTGTTGTCGCTGCCATCGAAAGAATTGCACTCAAAAGAAACACAAATTCAATGACGTTAAGTGGACTGACATGTTTCGATAGTGCTATTTGTCAATAAAAAAACACGCACACAATCACGCACTGAATTTTCCATTTTCTTTCTTTATAGTTTCTTATTTGCGAAGCGTTCGAACATTGCCTTCCATTAGAATGTACACGGGGCCAATTTATTAGGTGAATGAAATCGAATTTCAAATAGGAAAGAAGGGCGAAATAGTGTATGTTGTGCTGGAGCATGATAGTTGCAATCATTTTTCGAGCCATGAAAGATTCGTTTGTACTACTTTTCGAACAAAAGAAATCGGATTACTGACGTTCCGACAATTCTATTGCAGCGGCGCTGTGTTGACTTGCGTATTTTGAAAATAAATATGTTTGATTATAATTTATTGCTTTTCAAAGCAATCGAGCAGGAAATGAAAAACGAATTGAAAACCACTCGCGCTATTAATTACTTACCAGAGCAATTACTGAAGAGCTTTACACAAGAAGTTGCTTCGCAATTCATTTTCAACTTTTAACACCTCTTTCAAAATACAGAAAAATAATCACCGTTTGAAGTTGAAGTGAAAAATTTAGATTTTGTTTGCCATTAAAAATTATTGAAAATACTTTCGATAACATTTTTTTCTATAAAAAGACAAGTTTTGTTTACTTATAACTAGTGAATATTGTGCAATGAGAGCAGCGCATAACATAGATTACTGCGTAAACCGGAGTAGAGATCTCTTCTCAGATAAGACTGAAAACATATCATGAATTCATTGATGAGTTCGAAAAAGACACATGTTGAAAGTTGAGAACGGTGATATTAGAAATGAAATCGCAATCGAATTTGAAAAGATACAAAAATAATATTGCTTTGAGATCATTATGTTTGGAAAAATTGAAACAAAAGTTGAATTGGAAAAATTCAAAACTAACTTCGAATTCAAAAATTCGATTTTACTTTCAACATGTTTAGTCAGTAAATGGAATTGAATGCACTAAGTCGACAAATACTGTGTAGCTTCTTTTTGAACATGCTCTTTAATGTACGAAGTTTGCAATTGGATAATCGCCTCCACTTCTCATTGGAAAAATGCGTTGAAAATTGTGATATATTTTGCCCTGTCACACAAACCCACAATTAGATACAAGCAACTGTGATTTGTGATTAAATGCTGTAGTTATACAAAAGAATAAAACCTTTCTGTCCCTTGAATATTTGCTTCTTTCTCGCGTCATATACAATAAGATGGGAAAGCAATTTCAAAGATGAATGCTGTTATCGTGAACGATAGCTCACTTCGTTCACGACGGTTGCATTTATTGTAGGTCTTATGTACCTCTGGTAACAAAAGAATCATAGGCAATCGCGTGTAATAAGGCGGAAAAGGAATGAACGAAATCAAAATGAAAATGAAAACGACAATAAAAACTATTAAATGAAGTATGAGATTTATATTTTAATCAAGCGTGACACATATTTCGAAATGCGTCAAAAAGTGAAACAAGTAAAAATGAAAAAGCATTTGTGAAATGTGTCTGAAATTATGTTGGCTCGAGAAAATGAGATGGTTCAGCAACGATGATGCGAACATTGGATTGATAAAATGTGGGAAAAAAATTAGATCAAACAAAAATCAAAGTGAAAACATAGTAAAAATCTGCTTCTTAAATGCGCCAAAGACCCATTTTTGATGGAATCACGCATTTCATTTCACTTTTGGCATTTTTATCGTTGCATTCTCATAGAAGAACCAGTGAAAATTTGGTGTGCGCGCGCTTGTTCAAGCAATTAAAATACGCAAAGAAAAATAAAGAATTCTTGAGATTCACCAAAACTCACGTTGAATGCCAAATGTTTTGTTAAAAAGAGCACATTAATCGCTGCCAAGGTTTTCTCTATTCATTTGTCTAGTACGAAGTACGTTGGTTGAAGTCAAGAGATGCAACATTTAATTAGTCGCACACGTCTACATTGTGTGTATGCAATCAAAAGATGCGGTTGCTGTGCAGGTTTGAGAAGAAATTTGAGAAATTCCGACTCTTTTATGCACATACATTGTTTTGTGAATGTATGGTTGGTGCGGCTTCTAGTACAATTTTCATGGCGCTACAAAAAAATAATTTTCTGTTATTGCTGGAACGTGTGTATGCTGTTGGATGTGATGCAGTCAGAAAGTTCGGAATCGCACACACTTTCTGAATGCAGTGAAGAGTTGATATTCTTAGCGAATTTGACACAATGTAATTTAAATGCTACTTATTTCTCCCCAGCAATAACAATTTTCCGGCGTGTCACACAGTCAGAGGTGCGCATTTTCAAAACTTTTGCTCGAAACACACCGTCTAAACAACTATAAAGTTTTCAAAATGAACGCATTGCATGCAACATTGCATCTCCTTATCAGCACTGAAAGGAAAACATCAATTTCAATAACGGATTTCGGTGGAAAATGATCGAAATTTTCGAACGCCGCTTAAATTACCAAACTTTTTTTGCTTGCATAAAATTTGAGGAATATTATTTGATTGCGTCTCATATCGTCATGTCAATATCTCTTTTGCCAGCATTCAATTAGTTAATGGTGCCTTTTGGATGGATGTTACATTCATTTAATTCGATATACCATTGTGTGAGGAAAATTGATACGATCGGTATGTCGGTCAAATTCAAATGTGTTCGTCTATAAATTAAGCAAATATTCGTGTTTCTCTTTGCGGTTTAAAAGCAACAATCTTCAATCAAATTCAGACGCAAACCGCAGTAGAACAGGCAAGCACACGCTTTTCCCAACCAACTAATTACGATAACTATCGATGCAAGTGGCTAATCGAAATTTTATTCAATTACAAATTCTTGCACAAAAACGCATGAAAGAGTATCAATTTTTCAGCGATAATGCCAACAATATTTGTGGTGGTGCCGGTACGTGTGCAGCGCGCGCACAAATTGCATAAAAATACATCACTTCAATTGCTGACTCACTTTGTAGATCAAATTTTATTTAATTCAGCGATTTTCTCTTCAGATCGACGTGTGAATGATGATGGATGCACAACTTGATTGCTACCGATTTTCAAGAGTACTCAACCGAACAATGTTGATTCTTGGAGATTTCTACAATTTTCTGTTTGTTCGTTTGATGTTTAGCCAGTTTCGATGATTTCCATTTGGAATATGGTTGAAGGAGACGCATTTTTGGCCCAACATTACAGACGAATTCGATCCGACAAAACGCATTTCACTCGCCGTCAATTTGGAAAATATTTCGAGAGTCATTCAAATTGGATAATTTGATAATGGTTTTTCAATAAAAAATCCGATTTACGGTCAAAAACCCTTTTTCCTGGAATTTCGCATTAACGTTTGCGGGGGATGAACACGTTGGAAGCGGAGTAATGGTCATTAAAAAATGCGCTAAGAGAAATAAAATTAATTTCCAACTTGTTCCATGGACAATCCTGTGGCATAATTTCATGTGCAATAAAAAGTTTCGTAAATTATTTCGAATATAAATGAATTTTACCTGTATGTCTTCATCGTTGATTGCATCAACAGTATCTCCAGTTGCCATGTGCAAGAGCGATGGTAAAATCCATATGAAAACTGGCAAAACTTTTATGAAATGCCATTTTATCATGTTTTTGCCGGTAATTCCCATCGTTTTTTTGCTTTCGTTGGAACACTTCTCACAATTTACTCCAATTAAATTTTTGGTTCTTCTGCGTTTATAGCTTCATTAGTGCATTTGAGTTGGTCTGAGAGACAGTTTGTGTAATATGTTTATTGTTTAGCTCGAACACGGGCAGCTTATTCTGGACTCGGGGCAGTTTTTTGTTTTGAACATTTAATCTTGATTATATTTTCCGCAGTGGCTCAACTTACATCAGTCTCATCAAATGGAACACAACACAAAATAAAAGTTTCACATAGTTCATATGAATGTTGCACCGAAATCACGAAATCAATCACAATATAAAGATAAAACTGGAAATTTAATTAAAAACTTTCGATGGTGTTTTTCTTGCTTGCTTTTTCACCAAAAGAATGGGAAAATCTTTATACCCGATTTATAATAATTTTATATCTTTATTTTATTTCAATCATTTGAATTCCGTTTTCGTTTCACTTCTCATTTGATTTCTGTTATCTTCTTCACCTACATAAGCTATATTTGCATGCACTTAAGCAAAAGCAATGCACAAAAAATGATCAATTTCATTTCCGGTAACAATAAAACTAGAAGATCTGCTCAAAAAAATTCGTTCCTAATCGAAACGAAACGAATCGGTCAATAATTTGTGAGAGCGGCGTGAAAAGCGATGCACCTTCGGCAACGTTCAACAAACAAGTGATTTTTCGAAGGCAAAAATTGTGTGGGGAAATTCACAATCGCAAGTGCATGCACAACACCTCCAACAGACCGTTGTGCTACCTTCAATATTTAATCAACGTGTTTGCAATGACACACAGCCATACGAAGTGTGTGCACGATAGAGCCGCTTTCATACCGTTTTGAAGCATGGATAGCGCAGCACACTTGCACACCGACACACCGACACGTTTAAGCTTTCATACAGCCAAATGAAAAATTGAACGCTCCGATAAATGGAAAGAAGGAAATCAAAATAGAAAAAACACTGTGCACATATTTATTATATGCAGCAAATTCGAGCGGTCAATCGACTATTCGATAAATGGAATCTGTGGGAAATGTCGCTGCTGACGAGCGAGAGAGAGCTCTTGGTATCGCACATGGCACAAATACAATTACGATAAATATAAATTGTCCATGAAGTATAACCATGGCCTATCGCAACAATCGACAAATGAATCGGGAATACAAACAAATTGTGCTCTCAAATGAAAGAAAGCAATCAAACAAATGAAGACGAAAAAAATTCAACATTCGGAGAGAATCGAAACACAAACGAGAAAACTGCATTATTTTATTAAAATTCTCTAAATTATCTCCGCAAGAATGAATTCCGATGCAATTTTCATTGGAATGAATGTCTAGAACGGAAACAGATCAAACCAGTGTAGCTCTGTCATTGTCTGTTGTCTGTTTGAGTGTGGCAAGTTAAATAATGCATTGCTAGGAATCTAGCTCATCATTGTTGAGGTAAAATGAATCGAAACCGTCATTGCCATTCTTCTTCCCGAAAAAAACACGTACATGTACAGTAAATTCCTTTTTTGCATCATTTTGCCGTTTTCTTAGGAATGACATGGGCTTTTGTACCACTTTCACAGTTTTTTTGTTGTTGTTGACATTTCTGTTGTTCACTAAAATGCTGTCTGTATCGACTATTTTTCGGTGGCTTTGTGATGCATTGGCTCTTAGTTCAATTCACCGGCACGATTCAAACTGGTGAAACACTTCATCCCACTCGTGTTGTTATTGTTTGCCAAGATAGTATGCACAGAACGATTCGTTCTGAACATAGCATTTACGGCTCAAATTGGTATGAGCCACAGCCATTATGTAAACAAATCGAATCACATAAATAAACAAAATGCCATAAAACCAAAATAGAAGAGAGAAAAAAGTGCAATTTTTTTGCTGAAGTGATTTTGTGTTTCTAATCGGGGCATGGCAATAGTCGGCATAAAAAAAGATGTGTCGAAAAATGTGGCAGCGATACCGTTGCAGTGCAGAACGATAGTTGGGCATGAAGAAGAGTATTATTGGGAAACACTTAGGTTGACAGCTTGGATTTTCCGTTTACGAGAGAAGGAGAGAGAGAGAGAGAGAGAGAGAGAGAGAGAGAAATGGAAGGAGACTGAAGGGAGAAATGTTATCTTGAGCTGCCTGAAGCGATTCGCTGTCAATCCACACAAAAACACGAACGGCGAATGGGTTTATTTTTGCAATGGCATGAACACGAGCATCATTGTCGCCACCTCATTGTTGTACGTTTCTGATTCGTAATCCTAATCCAACTTTAATCCGTATATCTCACTGTTTTTTTCCCTATGCTGTAGCATTGGTAGCATCGTTTTCACTACCATCAAATTCAAACAAATGAAGAGATCAGGTGTTTATTTTGTGCAGCATTTGAATCCATTGTATTCGCAATGCATATTTTGACATTTCTCTATTTGTCTGTAAATAAACAATAGTTTTGTCACTAAAATAGACACAGAGAGAGACAATAGTTCTTAAATAGGCCACTCAATATCTATGCCATTGCATTCAAATGCAAATACAGGCAATTTCGACAGGTTTCGGATATTTGGTATAATATACGGCACGGCACATTGATTCGATGCACCATTGCAAATGCTTGTTTGTCCGTATCACTAAAAAATAAATTGTTCATAAGCGAGAGAGAGGCAGACCGTAATGCGACGCCAAATCATTTCCAATTAGATTATATGTATATTGCCATAAATACAATTTCTTGCTATGCAATTGCAAATGATGGCATGCAATCACGTCGAAATATACAAATTCGGACAAAATACCAAAGGGGCGCAATGACCATACAAACGCGGTAGGGCGCGTAGTTGACTACGCCATGTATTTCGCATAGCGTAGCTAGGGCACGTAGTCTCATCGTTGCGCTTCCTTGCAAAATACCATACGAATATTCGAATGTTCGATAATCAATTTTCCGTTTCCTGTTTCAATCTTCGATTTGATAATGCTATTTGCCCAACCAACATGCACACAAACACACACTGCATGTGAGTGTGGGCAATTTGCAAACGTAATGGCCACGATCATCATGAGCCGTACAAGCTAATTTAATCGAAATAAATCCAGTCGCTCTTTTCCAATACCCATCTCATTTTCCATTTATTAAATTGGCCGAAATCATCGTTCAGTCTAACTATGCACAGGGAATTTTCGAACTAATTATATTCAAGAGAGATGTTTTCGCAGTGGAATTCATTAATAATAACGTTGACGATATTGATAATTCGTGCTTATCAAATTCAATTTTTAAATGATGCCACGAGATGTGGAGTTTCTCTTGGCAAAATTCAACGTGACGGAGTGAAAAACTTCTTTTGCAGTTGCAATTGTTCGGAGGATAAAGACACGAGCATTTTCTCTGACATTTAGCAAATCCAAAAGAATGTTCTACAATTAGTTCCTGAATTTGAAATTTTTGGAATGCAACACAAAATCAATATTGTAATTTGTATTTAAGTGATATTTTTTTTCCAGTCATTTTCTTCTTGCCCATTCCCTCATCAACGTGCATCAACGAATTGTTTTTTTTCCTCGGCTGCCATTTGTGCCATCATTTTCATAAATAGCAAAACTTCTATGAACCATTCTGAATTTTTCATTTCATTGTTTTATTGTCACAAGCAAAGTTGTTTGAAACGGATTAAATTTTTACGAACAATGAAAATTCGGGGAAATGAAAATGAAATTCGACTTGACAGAGAAATATGCCTAGAGCAAGAGAGTGAGAGAGAAATAGTAGGGCAGAAAATTCAAGTTTCATAATGTAAAATGGTTCTTTGGAAAAAGTTTCATAAAGCTAGTAATAACAGTTAATCGTTAGTGGCGGTAGTTTATGACGAGTCTCTTAAAATCTCATTCATAATTCAGTGCTTTGGTCACCACTTAAGAACCACTTAACAATGCAATCACTGTTATTTGATTTTTACCGAAATGAAAAAGATGGAAAGCGAGTTTAGTCGGTGTGTGTCTTGGTTGTTGTTGCTACGAAAAAGCCAGAGAAACTTCACATTGTCACCGTCGAGCTGTAATTGACAGATGGACGAACAGCACTTCTATGGTTCAATTTAAACCAATTTTCTCGCCACATATATTCCAAATCAAGACAACAAAAGTGGGGGCTGGCTGAGCTTGGCTGTGGACAAGAAAAATGATTCAAGTGCATCGCCAACAATAGAGAATGCGAAATGCTCCGACTGTTTTATATTGAAGATTCTTTAGCAGTCGCATTAAATAATAATTCAAAGAAATAGAGTGTCAACTTAACATGAACAATGAAAAATAGTCGAGAGAAATTGTAAAGAAAACAAAATCCGGCCGAGAAATGTAACATGTATTTTTTCATGCACAATATTGAATGATGAACATTGAGAGACACACTCACACAGGCATTATTGCGGCCATTTGGTACGTTTTCAAACATTGGGAATGTAATTTTTTTAGTAACCGCATGCATAAAACAATCCAAATGGTTTAAATTGTGCACATTTTCAAGTGGTTTCAGGTCGCGTAACCATCGAAATAGATACAATCCATTTGAAATTGTTACAAATGTCCGAAAAGTACTCGAACTGAAAGCAGCAAGCAGCAGCAAGCAGCAGCAGCAGTGAAAAATTAGGATTGTGGCGCATATTCCATTCAGCTATGAAAATGCGGTTCAATAGTTTCATTTTACAGCAGTAGTAGTTGAACACGGACATGGCGTTGATATTCTAGAATAACAATTGAATAGGCCGTTGCATATTTTCGTTTCACTGCGGTTACTATCTCTACTAATTATGATCAATCATTGAACGCATGTGAACAATGTGCCGTTTGTCCATATGTGTGGCTTATTTCCCAACATTTGCACTTCCGTAACGCAGTTCATCAGTTTATTACAAAACCACAACTAAATTCTCTGAATATATGCAATAGATAAAGAAAAAATATGGTTAATGTACTTAGTCGCTGGCTGTTAATTGCATAATTTACAGTATTGTATTACGCATTGAAACAGCTAGTTTGGCCTAGGCAAATGGATGATGCTGATGTTAAATTTCGCATGTGTTTCGCGCTCATGCAGAATGATCTCATATCACTCGAATTGCTACATCAAATCAATCAATATCGCAATAAATAATGTTTCGAATATTTCTGTAATATTTATTAACAATTTACGAATTTTCATTGATCTCGATGAATTCAACAGGGGAAGAAAATATAAACAAAATGAGTTATTTTTTTTCGTCGAAAAATCATATTACGAAAATATTCAATAAATTATCGGATTAAAAAACAATTTTCAATATGATTAAAGTCAAATGCTCACCTCGTTATTTTTGAATTGTTATCGCATTGAAATTATAATCAGCTTTCCAACATGAAATCAGCTTTGAATAATTTTTTTTATCTTTTTTCAAATATTTTAAAGAGCCAACGCTGACTGCAGTCAGAGGATCAAAATGTAAATGGACATGGAAATGTAATAATATTTATTACAGCGGTATTTCAACAGCATTAAAGAGAAATTCATGCAAAGACAACTCTCGAAAGTTTCAAAAAATCTCATTTTTGAACTGGCAAACAACGACTATTCCTTTGCGACACAAAATCCTTCGAAATGATGTCGAGAAAATCGTTGAAAATCGGGTGAAAAGTGGCTGTTTTCATGTTTCATGACAATAATACACCGGTTTATTTAGGAATTCACGCATTTTTCCAAGCTTCTGCTTTACCATTTTTATACTGTTGTATTTGCAACTCTGTGTATTTTGTCACAGAGCAAATGTAACGAGCATTGAGTGTGCTCGTGCTCTTTTTCCACATTGGAAAAATCTGCGGACTTTTTCCGTCAGTCGTCCTTTTATATTTGATTCGTGTGTGCACGCGGTAAAAAATGCACATCATTTTACTTGTTATTTCGAATCAAGGCATGAAGCAATTTTTACAATTTTAAATCGTTGGCAAAAGAGGAATAGCACTTAAAAAATGGAAAATGCTTCAAATGAAACATAAAGCGATGAGTTTTTGTGTTGTCCACGTGAAAGTAAAAGAACAGGTTGTCTCTAATAAAAAGAAAAATCATTATTTCATTCGCATATGGAGACCAGAAACAAAAAAATTGAGCTGGCAAATGTTAAATTTGAGATGGTGAGCAAATTGTGCTTCGTATACACAGACTTGCGTGTATTCAAGCGCTCGTTCATACAGAGAGAGCGAGAGAGAGAGAGAGAGAGAGAGAGAGAGAGAACCCATATAATTTACGGCAACTGCATATTTTTCTGTTCCACTTTGTTCGCCATATTCCTGCCACAATCGAGTTTTTTCTTTTTTTTGCTCTTCTGTAGTTTAGAACCGAGGGCGATATAAAATCATACTTGCTACTTACCCTTACACACATTTCGTCTTTGTAATGGGAATTGCAAAAAGCATGCATTATTTTCTTTTTCCTCTCAGCATTGCTGAAATAAGAAGAGAAACGTAGTGGTAGTTTTATTTACGTAGTTCGTTTTGTTGCGCTGTCGCTTAAGTTCAGCGGCCAAACAAAAGAGATGAAAAATTGCATTGGAGAGCGCAGCGTGCGCGTTAAAAAAGTGGATGAAAGTACAAAGGTTTTGAATACAAAAGAAGCTACTGTGAGCAACACCATTTAAGTTCACAAACGTCGACGGAGTAGACGAAAAACAGCACAGGAATCGTAGATTGACGCAGAGAATTCACAAAAAATTGCAGTTGGAAATAATCTCACTTTCGAACAGCAATTTTGCGATTTCAAAGCAAATAACATTTGGCAAACGTAAATTACTGTACAATTGGATGAACTAAATAATGGGGCTTGTGAGAGAAGAAAAAAATTCTCTCTTTGATATTTACTTCAAACCAGCATAATCGTGAACTATCACTTCGCGAAAAACACACACCAAAAATGTCAACACTCGAATCGCTTATTTTGTCCTTTTAATTGGCTGAAGGAAACAAGAGCAAAAACCACGAGGCATACCGAGGATGATTATCATAAAAATGGCAAGCAACGCGTCTAGCACTAGAAGTGAGCTTTGTAAATAACACTTCGTGAGGGAGTATGAATACGAGAGGTTTTATCGGCAAGTCATTAATCATCGACAGAACCGAGGCTTTCTTTTCAATTAACATCACTTGATCGTTTGGTAAATAAATGAAGCGCGGCTAATGCAAAATTAATCGCTTTAAAAGAAAACAAGGTGTTCGATATGCAACGCAATCGTGCATATTAAACCAAAACTACCATCATAATGAGCTTACGATAAACATGGCTATTTGATATAATTTGTTGATAATTTATCATTTTCTGCTCAATTTTGCTCCATGGTGTCGTTGGCATGAAATGTATGCACGTGATGCTGTGACGATGAATGGCTCATGGCATAATTAAAAATGGAAATCCGAGAAATAGGAAGAATGGCATGAAAACGCTAACGTTTTCGAACGTGTGCGATTCGATCGGATAAAAACGAAGTACAGAAAGTGCATTAAGGTGGCAAACAAATTTTGAACATGCAATGGCAAGGTCAATAATCTCTGCTTGATTTACTGCTGATATGCATTGAATTGAATGCATTGAGTTTTTGCATACATTGACTGGGTGCATGCTTAGATGATTTAGTGATCTGATTCGAGCCATGATGCTGTGGCTCAATATCAAATGCGCTTTTCGAATAGATTATTTATTATTGTGTGTATTTTGCAGTGCTTCAAACCACTGACAATGAGTTCCAGCCGAGGAAATAAATTCTCGATGCAACTACATGGGTGCAGCACGCCACAATCAAAGCTGTCTTTCTGTGAAGTGTATGCCAAAGATCGAATAAATGTGTGTTTAGATTGCACTTTCACTTTTATGTTGATTTGGCTTGTTTGCTATAACATTGCATACAATCGAATTGCTTGGCGAATCTGTGTACGTTTGTTCAGAAGAAATGCATCCCATGTGCATGTGAATATTTATTACTTAATACGAAATATGGAAATGAAGAATCTTATTTGATTATATATAAAGTGAGCAATCAAGCATCGTCGATTGCGAACAATCTGATGCTAATGGAAAACCGTAGTTCTCATCAAACAATCAGTTATAATAATTCCGTATATGACCATTTATCTGAATTGTTTATGTGCAGAGCGCGAACACATTTAGACTCCGTTACGTTACACCATTTTTTGCCTGTTATCACACACCCATGTCGATGATCCACTCTCGCAGAAGTTGAACATGGCAATAATACCAATTATTGCGTTGGTTTTATGCGAAGCGTGCTCCTTTGACATATGAATTCCGATCTGAATCGTTTGGTTTTGCACACAATGAATTACTTTCGTTCGCTGTCTAATTGAATTCATGACATTATACAGATGAATTGAAGTGAATAATGTATAAATATTTCCGTTTGTTTTGGGTATTTTCATATGATTTGAAAGGCGAATTTAACAGTATTTGAGACGATGAACAACTTTCACAAATGGTCAATCGTGCAGTTTGTTTTCCTAATCATTTTTCGTGTTTTATTATTGGTCTCATGTTTCAATGATTTTTATTATTACAATTTGAAGTAACGACGTTACACAGTATTATTATAATTTATCGGTGGTTTTTTGTGTATTTTTCCATTTGCAGCTGGGCTGTATCGACAGTAATGACGCGACAAAATGATATACCGGCCGAGAGCAATAATAATATCACTAAGACGGATGATCAAGATTCGGCAAAAGGTGAAAATGAGGCGACACTATCGACCGAAGGCAATGCAAAAACTCCCGCTTTAATTCCATTTTGGGATTTGGCCAATCATGCAGATGGTGTTGTGACCACGTCATATAACGTTACCCATGGACAAATCGAAGGCGCCACACTCGCCGATGTCAAAAAAGACGAGCAAATTTTCATATATTACGGAAATCGCAATAATGCCAATTTGCTTGTGCACAACGGGTACGCACAAATTTAAGTTTCAATGATTTTATTCAGCTTTTGTGTAATCGAAATTTATTATAATTTTAACAGTTTTATTGCGGAAAACAATCGATCAGACAGTGTTGTAATTCGTTTGGGTTTGAGCCAATCTGATCCTCTAGTCAAGCAACGAACACAATTACTGGAGAGCATTGGCATCATGAAAAATAGCGAAATCACAGTATTACCATCACCGAAATGCATATCACCGGAACTGCTGGCATTTGTACGCGTATTCAATATGAACGAAGAGCAACTTAACCATTGGCTGGCTCCCGATAAAGTTGCTAGCGATCTATTGTATTTGGACTGTGCACTTGACACGCAGCTCGAAATCAAAACATGGAGTTTCTTGAAAATGCGATTGACTTTACTGCTCAAAGCATTCCCAACAACTCTCGAGGATGACTTGAATCTGCTGGAACAACATCAGAAAGGAGGACAACATAAATTGGGCCATATCAAAACTATGATCGTCCAATATCGCATCATAGAAAAACGAATTTTACGCGACGCTCTCAATTACATTGAGGAGCGTTCGAAACCATAATTCAAGTATCGGCATTAGTATAAGGCCTGAAAAATTTCACATTTTACTCCCTTAAGACACAAATTCAACGAATTTGCCACAACGAAATATTCTAATCATTTTTCAAAGTTCTTTTTTGTTTTTTCCATTTTTTTTTTTTTTTTTTGAGTGATTTATATTTTTTAATTTATTTGAAAGACCAACAAGAAAGCCCATCCTGCACTAAATCGATTTGCAAAATCAGCTGTAGCATTTCATCAAACGATTCAAGTACAAATCAAATTGATACAAATTCAGCTTAGCCAAAACTAACCATCTTACTAAACCAAAAATTATCTGTTGCTTTTTTCATTTATGAAAGTTAAAATTCATTTCAAACAAATATGCAATTTGTATAAATATGAAATCGATGTCATTTTGTCAATGAAGTAATTAACTGAATAAATGTTATTCATGAGATATTTTCGAAAAAGTGTTGTTTGAATTTTGAAGCAGGATTGCAGTCCAAGAGTCGCCCCCAAAGAGTCAATAGGAAAGCGGAAATTGAAGGTGATCTTTGAATAAAGCCAAATATTATTTACTTCCAAATATTTATTTGTTATTTTTGTAACTCATGGAAAGTTTTGTCAGAATGAAAAAAATCTGATTTTAATTAAGTATGCCATTCATATATTACAAATTCAGCTTCTGTCAAAATGTTCACATTTAGTTTTTTTTTCGTCCGTTGGCTATTTTCGTACGCAAATGACTTTTCTCCATTTGAACAAATTTAGAATATATATTTGGGTGCATTTCTTTCGGACCAAAACAAGTTGATTTGCGGAAGCCAAATTATGCGTATTATTAGTTGTCTTGTTCTTTTCATTTCTTCATAAAATTGCTTGGTTAAACTTAGGAAATTCATTTTTCTGAATTTGAATTGCTTAAAACTACAGAGAAAAATCAAATACAAATCTTTTCGAAATGTAAAAGAGAAACCAAAGGTTCTCCGAAGGGGAGATGGTGCACACCCGAATGGTTGAAAAAATGAGAATACTTAAAAAAGCGCTTATGTATCACTCTTCCAAAGCTTGATTGTTTTGTCATTTTCCAGAGCAGCCGAAGCAATAATATTTTCTGTTGGATGACAAGCTGTACAAAGGACAACATCTGTGTGACCTTGCAAACGCTGCACCACCTCTTTGCTCTGTAGATTCCAAATGTATACCATGTTGTCTTCACTGCCCGAGACGATCCACTAAAATTTCAAGCAGAAATACATAGATGTCAGTGATCGTTGTGAAAATTCGCTTTTTACCAATAAATGGGTTAGCAAATTCAAGATAAATGGCAAAATAAAGTGTGGAAAAGTATTTAAAAAAAAACAACAAAATTCAATGCATATTGGATATGACAAAGATTTTACCTTTCCGCCGGTGACTGAGAAATTGGCGAATATGCAATACTTTTCATTTTTGTGTCCGGTGTATGTTTTCAAGCATTTTCCCTTCGAATAATCCCAGAGTTTTAGTGTGTTATCAAGTGTGGCTGCCAGAATGTATTTTCCATTTGGTGAGAATTTGACGAATGAAACTGGTGGATTGTCGTCATCGATGAGTGTTTTTAGGCACTGTCCGGAGGCGGTGTCCCAAATACGGCACAAACCATCGTAGCTTGATGACACAATAAGTGAACCGTCCCGATTAAAATTCACCGCACTCACTGGATCTGAATGTGCCGGCAACGTTCTCAAGCATTTTCCAGTTCGAACATCCCAAATTCGTACACTTTCATCAAAGCTTCCCGACACAATTAAATTGCTCTGTGGATTGAAATTACAGCAAAACACATAATTGCTGTGTCCTTTGAATGTTTTCAGACATTTCCCCGAGCTTAATTCCCACAATTTCAAAGTTTTATCATCACTAGCGCTGACCAATAAACGACTATCGCTCGACCATGCAACATCGCTGATACCCAATTTGTGACCAGCAATCGTTTTCTCGAATTTACCATCATATGCGCCCCAGATTTTGATCAATTTGTCAGCCGCTATTCAATAAATAACAATTAAAATTAGTCACTTGACTTCGCTGTGCTATTGTTTGCTTAACAAAATACTCACACGAACTTGCCAGCCATTCACCATTGGCACTGAATTTTACGGCTGATACCGCCTTTGTGTGTCCGGCCAATGTGAATTTCAATGTGTAATTTGGTTTCTGTTTAAGTTCAAGCAATTCAATTAATCAAAATTGATCTAGATTGGAGTGGAATTGGCGCAAGAGTTACCTTGACCAACTAATTAATGAATGAATACATGATTTATGTCTCACCACTGATGCTGTTGCTTTGTTTGACTGATTGGTAGACAATGTGTTTGGTCCGGATGGTGCGCTCGACATTGACTGCATTGAATGTGGCCCATGAATGTTGTGCGGTGCACCTGGATGTCCAATTGGCACCATTTTTTCGCGTTCTTTCGGTGCAACTTCTTAGAAAATCGGCAAAAATTTAGCGCGTATGTTGCTCTAACCTAACTTTTGACCAATATTTGCAAACGGCTTGCTAAATATGTTTACTCCCAAATTCAATTGAAGTTTTACCTTAACGGCTCCAAGTGGTTATTTTGAATCGATTGTTACAGATATTTTGTATCACTTTGTCGTTTTCAATAATAAAATATGCTTTATATGCGTGAACAATCACAAAATGCACTCTCCTGTGTTTTGACACAAACGACGGAATAATATTCAACATGAGTGACGGCTTGGTTGCTACAAATTACTACTGCCACATCGGGCAGCACTAGTGTTGGCGTTGCTCTGAGCTCTCAGATGCTGTGAGTTTTCAGTGAAAGCATAGAAAAAAGTTTTCCATTTTTATTACAGATTTATATTTATTGAATTTTTTATAAAAATAGTGTCCAAATTATGAGCCCACATTTTTGATTAATGGAAAATTGAAAAACCACCCATAATTTCGGTTTATGTGAAGTAAAAAATATTTCCAATTTGAAATCGACAATTGAACGCACGCAAGCAAACATGTCATCTGTCATTGGCGAAAATAAGGAAAAATAATATCAAAGTTCCACAGCAGTTCTTGGCACAGAACAATGTCAGCCCTTATAAAAAGTATAAAACTTTTCAATAGGATAAACCAAAATCCGGCAGCAATCTATACGGTTGTGCGAAATGCTGGCAGCCGTAAGTATCATGATACACCAATTATTGAGATCATTCATTTGTTAGATCCCATTTACTGATTAATACAGTATTGAAATTTTTTTGTTGGTTATTTACGTAATACACATAAACACAGAACAATGGCATGGAATCAAAACCTGCTGCTTCGTTTAACTCATTCTCATTGATTTGATTTTTAGATTGGAACAAAGACTGGAAGCCGGGTCCACTGCCAAAAACCGAGGAAGAACGTCGTGCGGCGGCCAAGAAGTATGGCTTACTTCCAGAAGAGTACGAAACTTATCCCGAAGATGGTAAATAGCAACTCATATACATTGATGTTGAGCGCAGTGCGCGAATATATTGATAAATTTCATGTATTTTAGAGCCATACGGAGATTATCCGCGTTTAAAAGACGTGCCAGTGGAACAGAAGGATATCAACTATCCATATGATTACCCTGAATTCCGAAGAAACTACAATGAAACAGTATGAATCACGGAACTAATTTTTCACTGAACGTGATCGATTAATGTTGCAAATAATTTTCAGATTCATGCTAATATTGATGCCATGGATGAAACGCGATATGGAACACCAGCACCACTTCGTTATTCGTACTTGGTGAGAATTATGTCGATCAAAATACTCAATATGCAAATTTAATTATTGAATTTGTCATTCCAATAGACAATGTATGCAATGTTCATTGGAGTTGTGGGAGGATTTCTCGGGTTGACCTGGTGGCTTGATGATAAGAAAATGTTCCGACCAGCGATGCCGAAGCAATTTCCACACGATGGCCAGAAACACTATACCTTTGAGCCGGCCCGATAGATTTGTGTTTGCTAGAGATCGTATACAACATTGGCAGAAAAATAACCATTTCCTATCTGTCTTCAATTAAGTGAAGCATAATAACATTATCGTAAACATGAGCAAATAATCAAAGGCTATCATTTTTGACGTGTTCTTTATCAATGCGGTTTTGTTGAATTCTTTGATTCCAGCATTTTTCTTGAAATCTCCACTGATGTGGCGAATCTTTTTCAATTTCCACAGGTTTTTCTGAGTTTTCAATGTACAAAGACTGTATCAAGGAAAATTTAGTCTTTTCGATAGATTCCATCGTAATATTTGAAATATTCGCTAAACTCCCTTCATTTGATTGATTTACTAGTAGCCGATACATGGCAATTTCGACCCATTTTGCGCAGACATTTGCAAAGACACGATTAATTACTTAAAACTGTAAAAGAAAACATCTGGCCATTAACCACAAATATTCTAAAACATTGTTAGTCATATTTTTCTATTTTCCTGCAAATTGAAAATACTAACAAGAATCAAACAGTGCGAAAAAAATATTATTCCTCCAATCATTTGAAATAGTACGAATAATACGTATTTGACAGATGAACATAGTTCACATACTCACAGTTAGAGTGCAAACAAAATCGGCTAACGGTTTGGATGTTAATGTATGTTGGCTACAAAGGGATTTACGCATTTAAATTGAAAGTGTGTACCGCAACCCTCCACTCATACACATACGCCGATTTTCTGCATTTTATCCTAGATCGTTCATGTATTGCGTAGCCTGTGCTAATCATTCAATGAGTGTGAATGTCAAATTCAACTGCTAAGGAAATTTTCCAACATAAAATGTTGATGGATAGATTATATGTTTGTTTGAGTTTTCCAGTCAAAATGTGTTTTATGCGCAAACATACTTTAAAATGGATAATTCTTCAGTCGAATGCAGACGTTTTGATTGCTCATTAAAATGTCGATTGAAATTCAAAACGAAAATTAACAAAGACAAATTAGTTAAATTTTTAGGACTGAAAAGTGCATAATTTGCAAACGAGATTTTGTGCCAAGTGAACGGGAGTGTTTAATTTATGTGTGAAAACGAAGGAGCTCATTTTGGTCGCATATGTATATTCATTCAAGTCCACTATTGTGCTAGCATCAAGTTTTCTTGATATTCGTAAGAGGGCCCATATTTGAATTGCATTTCTATTGCCTTAATGATTAGTGTCGAATAGACGCAGGCATTTATTGTATTCGTTCAACGACGCGGGTGATTATGGCAGACTGTGTGTTGTTGTTCTAATTTGTAGGATCTGAGAAAATATATAGTATATAAGCATTGGCTGTCTCGTCACACACATCATCGCCAAAAATTTCAAGAGCAATAAACATATACAATTGATCCGACTCAACTGTGTGTTGTATGTTCGGTGCGGTTTCCGAGTTGTTTTCTCTATGTATAGACGAAAGCGAGCGTGCATCTGACAAAAATTCAGTTCAAAGTGTTTTTCAACCCATCAAAAGTGAAACAGATGACATGATATTGAAAAACAAACAAACGTATTTTGTCACGATTCCCATGTTTCCAGTGTGTGTATGTGTGTGATATCAGCGATTTCATTTCATTTTCGATGGGAATTTTGAAATCTGCTTATATTTTATGAGCTTCGTTGCGGTATTTCTGCCAATCTAGTGGTTAGTTAATGACTGATAGTCACACGAATCAGCAGCATTTCAATATAAAAACGTAGACTTGTTATACTTTCCATTGGACTTTACCGAAAAGTCACGAAGATTTGAATTCCTAAATTGCGTATTGGATTGAAGGCCGCACATTTTTCGGTTGTCTGTCTCTCTTCAGAATCATTTAATTTTACCAATATTATCGTAATTGAAATGAGAAAAAACAACATTGAATCAGCAAAACAAAGGGTGCCCAAAATAACCAATCGTAAAACGTATGAAATTCAGTTTGTTTACACATGCAAATGCCGTTTTATTTTGCGTGTTTTTTTTTTCTCAGAGCGGCTAACTTTATGTGTTGAAAACTCCATGTTTTTTTAGTTTTCTCAAGTGTAGTGTTCGAAGAGCTGACTAAACCACAAAGAACTAGAATGAAGTGCATTTTGTGTGTGATTTTTGAAGAAGAGTGAGAACCAAAATTGCTCATTAACTAACATTTGATTTAGGCCATCAAATTGATAGTATCAAATTGATTCCATTTTAATTCACCATCGTTACATTCAATTTATTATTGCATCGTTTTTGGCTTTATGAGAAGCCTCGCGCGAGCCAACTAAATATAGACGAGTGATCCATTCATTTGCCCGCTTGCTCGATGCAGTGATAAACTAATAATTTTTACGTCGACACAGCGTCGTACGATAAGTGATAGAATGTGATTTTTTTTTCATCGTAAATCAACTAAGGACATTGAACGGATCAGATTGAGTGACCTGAATATGAAAGAGTGATTTGTATGTGAAATTTTTTTATATGTTGAGTGCTCAGATAAAAGGACGATACTTAGGGAGACCAAAACCAATTAAGTTATAAAGCGTAGCTTGATCCGCAACAATTGAAATCAACGCACTTGTTACTTGCAAAATCATGGCATCGACAACATACTTCGAACTATTCGTGATATGCATGATACTGCTGCTACCATTTCTCTACGAAACCAGCCATGTGTTTCGTTATTACTTCAAATTTGGCTTTTACTATTCGGTCGTATCGATAAATTCGATAATTCTGATACCGCCAATGCTGTTTCGTCCATGTGACGTCAAAAATTTATTGTAAGTATCAGAGATTTTTTCATGAAATGCATTGAATTTTCGAATTAAATCTTGATAAAGTGGCAAATTCAACGAGCAAAGACCCAGATATACTGCAACAATAACGGTAAATATCAATCGAATATTGTATTGCAAAATTGATGTGGCCGACACAAATTAGCAATATTTAATTTTGATAATAGAATGACAACTAAAAGCGCCTACATCAATTTAGTTTTTAAGTCAGAATTTTTGAACGATTCCAAAATTCACAAACGACATGCACGCGATTCCAAAAGTGAATTCGACAAACATCGTTAGCAACATTTCTAAATGGTAAACTGAGACAAATCAAATGCAAAAACAATCCGATTCAGCAGATATCCTTGATTTCAATCGCACGCGTTGAAAAAGCGACCGAAATAGAATAACGTGATTTGATTCACTTTCCTTATGTCCGTTTTCATGCCAAACGATTAAACATATATCAGAGCAGCACCCCAGCTGTGCGCCTTGATACCAAATGGTAGCAGAGAAAAGTCGCAGTGAAACTATTTCTTCATTTGCTTCGTCAAACAAACTGTGCCCTTGTAAAAATAAAGTGACTGAATGATTGGAATTTCAGTCATTTTTTCCATATTTTGTTTGCTTATTTCATGACTGATATTTTTATAGGCTTTGGATAAAGAAGCAATTTATCCAAACGTAACCAGATGGCAATTATAAGTTACGCATAAATCATTTTTCAGGCACTTTTCATACGAAATTCCAGTCAAAATGTCCCAAAATAGCTGACTGCTTGCCAGGATTTATTTTTTCACAAGGGTCCCCATCTGGGAATATATGGAATATCCAGCCATTTTAAAACTTCATTGCAATGGACAAAGCATGAACAAACAAATAGACCTTTTATTACAAATTCATGGATTTTTACCTGCCACCACATAATTCTAGTCTTAATTTCTGTAAGTTTTGTTTCTGTATCTATTACGCGCTTCTTTGTTTTTCACTTCACTATTTGTTTATCCGACATTGCAATTTCAACCTTATGTCAGCAAAGCAGATTATTTTCTGCGCTTTTAATTTCTTTTCTTTGTTGCTGCCATCTGAACGCTCATTAGCGCTGTATTTTTAAATGCGAATGTCGGAAATACACTCCTTCTCACAAAGGATCTTTTGCATAATGGGAAAGAATACAATCCTTAGTTTTTTCGTGTCAACGTTAACTGATGGAAAAGAACTTGAATCAAAGCATCTTTTGGAAAACATCGCACAATAATAATATATTATGAAAATACGTATGTTTTTGGATATAAATGCGATGACAAGAAAAAAATATCAAATAATTAGGTGGAGCTGAATCAGAGATGACCGAGTCAGTAATGCGAATTACTATGTTTAAGGACACACTTAGCTATGAACACTGCATATTCTTTCAACATTCCATCTCTGGCTGGAACAAATTATTGATTCAAACGACGCTATTGCATTTTATTTCTTAAATTTGAATTCCATACAATATTGAGAGCTAGGGAGAAATCACTTGGTTTTTAATGTTCATATGAATGAAAATGTTGCAATTCGGAAGAAACAAGACATTTTTTATAAAATATTAAAAATATTGGAAATATCGATGAAATATTCAATTTGCTGCCCTAACAAACACATTAATACATTCAGATATTCATATTAATGCAATAAGTTCAAATTTATTTCGTCTTTTATTGAAGTTCAATGGTGAGATATTCGATTTGACCTTAAAAATATATCATTTTTGAAAATTTATTAAAATATTATTTCAGGATGACAATATTTGGGGAAACTTTCCCTCTTGCAGTGAGCTCTCAACTCATGATTGAATGCAGCCTTGATAATGATTTAAAAAAGTCAATAAATGAATCAACAATGAGTGAAATCATATGTAAATCAAAATATAGAGAAAAAAAAAACAAATGTCGTCATAAAGAGAGCTATCAACAACAAAAACAGTTCGATTATCCCTTGCTCTCACAATTAATCATAATTTCATTTCAAACTCGTTCTTCAGGGCAAGACTTATCAATCGCTAAGAGCGACTTGAATTGAAATGAAAAAATGCAAATCTATGGATTTGCAAATTCAATAGCGTCAAAAAACCTTCAAAATAAATTGAAATATTGACATATCGCAAAAAAGCGAGAATCAAGCAAAATAGTTTCAATAAATGGGAATCTTTGTACTGAAAAAAACGTTGTTTCCTCCTAGATTGAGAGTGTCATAGTTTGATCCGATACTTCAATTAAATCTTTGTCGTTTTCCTTATTCCCGCACTTTATATACCCAAATATGACTGAAGCAATTGGATTTCATATTGTGCTTCGTCAGAAGCGACTTATTTGCCTTGTTTGTTTTGATTACGCTCAATTTCTCTTTTTCAAATGAATTTATATTACTTCGTTGAAACTCCATTATGGTCAACGGATTGGAATATAGGCACCAATTGAAAATGTTTCGGGTGCTTCGGCACAATGTTTGCATGCCGAATGAGTTCCATTTATGGTCAACGCTCAATCAATAAATTACATTTGGTTTGATAATAAAACGTTTATTTAAACATATGGTTACGGCTGACTTTAAGATACCATCCAGCATAATAAAATATCATTAATTTGCTTGCAGTCAGTTTGGATCAAGGTTTCAAATGATGAAGGAACACAGTCATTTTTAACAATTTTGTTTAAAGTAGTTCATGGTTTCACATTGATTTGAAGCGATTCTCTAACAATGTATGTACTTAAAAGAGCTATTTACCAGACGATTGATTGTATTATTATACTTCAGAAAATGTCACTTGTGTAACAAAAACTGTTTCTTGCTTTACGAATACTGTTCGAAGAACATGAAAATCATTAGTTTGGAATTTGAAGTTTTCATTTTCCTCTAGAACCTCGCTTCATTAACTCTTTTTATTTACATTCTTTGCCTTCAACGCAATTAATAAAGCCCGTTTTTGCATGCAATTTTCATTGTAACTATGGTATCAGTAAAAATGAGGAAAACAAAAACACAGGGCTCTGCGTTCTACATAAGTAACAAATTACCAAGCAATTACCATAATCAATTTATGCTTTTACAACTATCGCCATTGCATGGTCATTAGTAGTGTTCTTATCGGGCCCCATTTCAACGTCCGAGTCCGAAGAAGGATTGTTCCCGATTGATTACTACCTGGAATTGGGCGCCGATCCCGTATAGTTCGGTCGGTACTTGGTAGTCCGTTGAGTTGTCGGAAATGTCGATTAAATCAACGCCAATGACAATAATAAGTTGACAACATTTTTTGAATAATGCAAATGGTGGTGTCCAAGTCCGAATTGGTTCGGATTGATTCAGTCCGGATTGGTTCAGTCCTCGTCCTTCGGGCCAAGTATGACCTTTGAAAAGAAATAATAAGCACTGAAGATGCAATTGCATTTTGAAGAGTTCAAGAAGGATCCGGTGAATAAGACTATTATGTGATCTTCTTGCTTCTGAAAAAATCTTCAAATAATAATTGATAAATGGATAATTCTTTTATCCTCATCATCGCTAAATTTTACAAAGCTAGAGTCGAGACGTTTCGTTTTATTGCTCGTTCATTTGACACTTGAAATATGCCTGGAATTTTACTTTGATTGTGATTATTTCATGAGTATATTTTGATGAATCACACGAGATCTAAGATAGCAAAACAATTGGCGGCATTCAATTGCGTTTTGATTTTCATACGATTATTTTATTTATTTTTATCAATGAGTTTGATGAGGTACTTAATTCAACCATACATAAATTGATTGTAATCGGAAATTGTTGTGAACAATTGAGACCCATTTATTATCATGACCCACTTTCAAACTATTCAGGCAATAGCTTGACTTGTCATGCGATGACAAGCATTGAATGTTTTTGTTTGATTTATGGAGGACGCTAACAAATTGGATTCTATCTTAAGACATTACTCACACTTTCAATTATTCATTTGTGAAGAAAGTGAAAGCCTGATACTTCAAAAGCGAAATAATGGATGAATAACTGACGACAATGTTGTTGGTGAGCTTGCAACTTTTTATGAAGAGATAATGGTTCTATTCGTTTTCATAAAAAATCGCCGTAATGTGTTCAACTATTAGATACAATATATTTTGCTGTGGTTTAGCTATTAGATGTTGAAATGTTGATGTGGCATAAATCGATTGACATTGAATATAGTGTATGAGATGCATGCCAAAGTTAAAACGATTAAGTTTAGCTGAATCATGGCTCAATTACGTGTTTTTTTGAGCGTGAAAAATGCGATTCTACGACGTAAATTTGGTATCATTTGAACTTAAAATATTCGAATTACATCAATTTCTCTGAAAGTGATGATATGGAGAGGCGAGTATGTCTGTGTTATTTTAAATGTAAACTTTACATACTCATCTCAATATCACTGATAGATAATGTGGGTTAAGTTTTCTCAAATACACTATCGATCAAATTCCAAATTCGCAACCGAAAATCCATAAAATTACACACAAATTTTGTTTAAAAAAAAGCGGTGAGAAAAATTCAGCACATTGATTCTTAATAATAAAACAAATAAATACTACCGCAAGTCTGAACATTATTTCTATGTGTGGAGGGATGGAAATATGCCTAAAATTTCATTGAAAGTGACAGCGTACTATGAATGCAAGGATAGACACATCTTATCAATGTGTTTTGTTGCAATAGAAAAAAAATGTTTGGTGTGACTGGAAATGTTGGGCAAGTGTCGTTGGATCAGTTCGTTTTTATGTATCTCAATCAATTAAAATCGATTTGCGTAACCAAAATAAATTCACAATCGTCAAACTACTCAAATGAAAGCAATAACCAAACTATTTCGAAATGGAAATGAATCGAACAGTATTCCTGGTCTTTGCCTTTGAATGATTGCGTAGAAATACCCAATCAAACTAAATTTCGATTGACACATTTTATTTATTCGCTGCTATTTTTAGATTAGCTAGTTCGTTTTGTCATCACATATCGACTGTGCTCGGCTTGAAATGGGAGCTACGAGGAAAGGAGCACTTGGAAAAGGATCAGGCATGCATTATTGTGGCAAATCATCAAAGCTCATTGGATATTTTAGGTGAGGAAAGTCGAAACAATATATTGCATGACAATGGCTAATTTGTACTATTCTTTACATTTCATTTTGTGCAGGAATGTTTGAGATATGGCCTGTGATGAATAAATGTACTGTTGTAGCAAAGCGAGAGCTCTTCTATGCTTGGCCATTTGGACTTGCGGCTTGGTTGTGCGGTTTGATATTTATCAATCGAATGCAGTCGGATTTGGCTCGGGAGCATCTCAACAAGGCATCAACTAATATCAAAAACAAAAAGATCAAATTATGGATTTTTCCGGAAGGAACTCGTCGCAACACTGGCCAATTGCATCCATTTAGAAAAGGTGCATTTCACGTGGCAATCGATGCCCAAATCCCAATTCTACCCGTCGTCTTCAGTTCATATCGAACATTTTTGGATGACGAAAAAAAGGAATTGAACAGCGGTAACATTATCATCACAGCATTGCCACCAATTCCAACGGCTGGATTAACCAAAATCGATTTGGACCATTTAATCAACAAAACATATGACGCAATGAACAAAGAATTTCAACTGACAACGAAAGAGGTAGTCGAACAATCACAATCGTCAGAGCGATCAATGCGCAAATCATCGATTATCACCAGGGCCATAAACACGGCCATATCATGTGCCAGTGAAACCAATAATGACAGCCTTAACAATAGCCGACATTGCATTATTGATGACGATAATGATGAATTTAGCCATCAGTACACAACAATCATCCAAAAGCATAATCTTCGAGTGACATCACCACCAACGGCTAATTAAATTACACTTAATTCCGTCATTAAAATCAAATGATGAAAGGGACAGACATAATTCTATCATTTCATTTTGTTGATTCTCATTTGATGACTCTTTCTCTCTCTTAATTTCTATGTAAGACTGTCACTGATATGGAAAACTAGGAAAAAATTTGTGATGTCCATTATATCTTTATAAAATATATTGTAGGCACATTTCACATGCATTTCAATCTAGGGATATTCAACATTTTTTACATGGCAGTATTTTACACATTCATCTAATATTCCCTCAAAAGTACCCGTGCGCAAAAAAAAAAGTGACTGACTGGCGCTCGGGAATTCGGGAATATTTCCAAAATCCGTTTCCATTTCATTTAATATTTCTAAATATTTGCTAGGAAAACGGAGCTTGAGTGATTTATTTAAAAGCTGTATCGTGTTATATCGTGATAAATTTGCGTTCTTCGATTTGTGTCGTCTTTATTTCATTCTCGCATGCATTCGATGATTTCATGACAGACACATGAAATGAGAATTTATACAAATTTCAAAATATTCCATATATTTTCCTGATGACCTTTTTTTCAACTTTTTCGTTTTCGATACAGGAATGTTTTGTTCGAAAAAAAAATCTCGCACATAACAATTGTATGCGCCTTTTTCATATAATATTATGCTTCATGATGTGAATGCATCTCTAATGGCTAATTAAAATAAAAACCCATATTCTTAATCGAGTTTCCATGAACTATTAAGTATATGAATTAAATTATGTCTTTTCTACGTGAATTTCATTCAAATCCTAACTAAAAAATCAAAAGTTATCAATAAATTTATAAAAGTATGCTAATAAATATTGTTAAACACCAAAAAATCAACGTATAATTTACAATATCGTTGGGTGTAAACCATAAGCCAACAAGTATTTTTGAATGGAATTTGATCGGATTATTATTGGAGCATTAGTACTCTCTTCAATGAAATGAACACACAAATACACATTATCTGTTCATTCCATTGCATTACTCTCCAAACTCAAAACAAAAATGTTGTTTTGAAATTAACCGAAAGTTTTTTGTAAATTATTTATGAACAGTTATTTTAAAAACGTAAACCTTATGAAATGGAAACAATTTGGAAAGTATTGATGGCTTTTTAACAAATACCAAATTCGTCACGCTTTAAAATTGATAAAATTTAGTGTTATTTTAAACACATTTCAATGTAAATTGATATTGTTACGTAATTTTTCCATCAACACAATCTTATATGCTTTTAAGAACATTTTATTGAAATAATTTAAGATAGATCGTATACGATCATATATGATTATAATCAGCAAAGAAAATTGTAAGAAACAATAAAGCAGAAAACTTTTTATTTTATGTTTGGTGTTTCAAAACTATTTTGTACATAATTGTTTTAACAATGCAATTGTAGGAAATATTTTTAATGTCATTTTTTCAAAACTTATCCGAAAAAAAGTTCGTTTCAGTTCAACTAAATCAAAATATGTGTTTGTATTGGTATTATTAATATAATCTCAATTTGTTGACAATCAAATCGACGTGTAATGTAACCTGGCAAACTACAGCTTATTTTCTTCTTGCAAACTCCAAAAATCTCTGTGGGCTCAATTTTATTCTTCAAAATAGCTGCCTTCTTGTGCGATAAACTTATACTAGCCAAAAGCCTCCAATATTTTGATGCTTTTGGAATAAAGTCCTGGCCTTTCTAAATATGAATCAGCTTTCCAATCATCACCTTCATTGGAGCAATTGGTGGAGAAGGAATCCAAAGCTAAATTCATTCAATTTTTCGATCGCTGTTATGAGTGAGTGAGCCGGTGCATTATCTTGATGGAAAAGCATTTTATCTTTGCCATATGAGGATGTTTTTCGGTATAGTATCCGAAAAGGAACCAACAAATTACTGATCGAAGTATATCAATTGAAATTTGGTTGTTATGCTCCCAGAGTGCCGGTAGCTCCTACCTCTTCATATTCTCGTAATCTTTGTGATATATCAAAGTATACTGAACTTTGTAATACAAATTAAGTCAAACACCTCGCGCCTTCATTAACGTTCAAATGGAATAATTATTTAATGTCAAGTACCTGGCGCCAGCTAGCAGTGAAAGCGGGTATCGAAACGTCAAATTGACAGCCGCATGTTGTAAGTATGTGACATTTGAGCGGAGAAGAAGAAGGAAGAAGAATCACTTGATTAGTTTTGTGTTTGATACCGTGACACTTGCAACCGTACGTGAAAATTTTCTGCTAGCTTCCAAATCAAAATAATGGGTGCAAAAAGTTCAAGTCCGCGTACGGTGCATATTGAAAATGATTCACCGACCAGTGTGATTGATGTTTCAGAAGCAGTTGTCGATCGATTAAAGGGATTGCATACCAAAGGTATGTCCGAATGATATTTATAATAACCTCAAAAACTAATTTATTATTTCGGAGAGTGTTTATGTAATCGATTTGACAAAGCAATTCGGTGACATTGATTTCGCCACAAATTCTTATGTTGAGATGTTGTGGATTTTTGATATTTTAGATGTTGCACAACAGAGAGAGCACGATCGAAAAGTGGCTGAAGCAGCTGTAGCCGCAGCTCGACGCGAATGGGAAAGACAACAACAACAACAATCGCCAAAACAATCAACAACACAAGTTATTCAAGCGCCAGCTCCTACAATTATACACAGCGGTAGGTCCTTCACTGATGGTGCAATTTTCATTGGATTCATTCCGATTGTATAATTTCCATCATAGGTGGATCGACCGTATCAGCGTTGGAAGTTCGTCGCCAAAAAGAAGAGGAGCTTCGTAAAAATGATCAATACTGGCAGAATCGTCTTAAGCAGCAGGAGCAAGATCTCAAGAAAACTGCCACGATATTGGAAAAAGAATACAATGAAACGGTATTTTTCATACACTTTCAAGCTAATTTAACGGTAATAATGTGGTTTTATATTCATTTTCAGTTCAATGAAGTGCGAAAGCGTTTCGAAAGTTCAGCACCACAATATCAATTGCCTCCGTGCAAAGATGTTAAAGCAAAACTAGTCGAATGCTACAAAGCCAATGGCCAGCAAACACTCAACTGTTCAAACATTGTCGCTGACTTCGAACAATGCGTTCAAAGTCACCGTACAAACCTATTAAATGAAAAATATGGCATGAAACAGCAACCAATAGTCGCTGCATCATAACTGAATTTGTGTAATTTAAATCCTAAAAGAAACGCAATTGTTTAGCTTGTTAGTTTCGCAGTGAATTAAGGATGATTTTGAAAACTGATCATAGAATTCATTGAAGCAACATGTTCACATCAAAATATCAAATGTTTACAGCGAAATCGGAACAACAGTAACATTTTGACCTTTATTTAAACAAAAATAAATACGCTCTAGGAATACAACAAATGTGTAAAATTATATTTAAAAGAAGGTCCCGTTTTGGCTAGAAATTCCGTTGCTTATTTGTTTGAATCAGTTCACAAATTATTCATCTGACTGCTTCTCAACCGACTTATATTCCAGGACGCTTCGGATGTCATCGAAAGCTGACTGCAGACATTCAACAAATTCAGGAGCGTTGCGTTTGCCAGTGTAATTAGTGAAAAGCACACCAAGCATTTTATCTTGAATGGCATAGCCAATTCCATAGCCGTCAAGAACAACTGGCCCAAAAGTACCAGCCAACAGCCCATCCGACGTTAAACTCGATGTTGACAATATAGTATAGTTTAGTTTGCGATAAGCATCTGACTCGTAGATTGGATCCAATTGGATATTGTTTTGCTCGGCCATCCATTTCAATCCGAATAAATGACGATCAAAGCCTTGTCCCGTTGCAGCCTCTTTAATCAGTCGTCCGTGTGTTTCTGAACATTTTAAAATCATTTGACGCAATTGATTTCTATCCCATACTTCGATTTTGCCCATCATAGCATCGCAAAAGTTTTTCGTATCCATTGTACATGGCCGAATTGTTTCGGTTCGGCCATGCCTAAAAGCGGCCGTACTACAAGACTCATAAGTGCCCACATATTCACCGTGCTGTTTAAAGTAAGCCAACTGAATTCCAAGCTGCAACACAGCATCTGGACTCACTTTATGCAGTTTACAGAAGCCTTTTGTCAACTCATGATTGATCATTGTGTGCATTTCCAGGGAATTCACTGTATTCGTGTAGTTTTTCTGTGCTTGTTTAATAGCTGCTTTTGATTTGTCGTCAAAATTGAACTCTAGGCGAATTATAGCAAAAGAAGGAATTATATCGGATTTTAATCAAGAAATTCTTTTCATTCGTCCTCACCAATTTTGAAAATGTCATCACTGACATCCTCAACCAAATCGCTGTGAAAATCCGATGGCTGGCAGATGGGTTTCGTTGTTGTATCCTTGTAAATTTCATTGAAATACCGGAGCACAGCAACACCTAATCGAAGAAAATTGCATTTAGTTTTATATCTGTACAGCTTTTGGTGAATATTAATTACCATCGCCCCACGAATGCTCAAAATTGATTCCGGCATTCCCATCTTTGCACACAATCAACGATAATGATTTATCAAACCAGCGATTTATTAATCCATTTGAATCTCCATGAAGCATATTTTGAACGATTGGCACCGGATCCTCTGGTGCATAGTCGGCTTTATCATCAAGTGAGACAAGGAACAGCGCTGAATCAATGGTGTCCAAAGCAGATTCGTTGTGAGTTTGCACCAAGTGCTCACGAACATCCGCCCATGTGTCTCGATTTTCGGCCGTCATTACACCAAGCGGGAATTCAGCCGTACTATTCGATGACATATCATTCAACACACATTTTAATCGATTGGCTATTGTCCGTGGCGCTTCAATGTTTCCTGAATGTAAAATGAAAAAAAAAGAATGTTTTGGATGCTTCTTGTTTCTTCATTTGGTAAGAAATGCGAGATTCGCAACATTTACCATCGTTATCGAGCACATTTACAGCATAAAAATGTCCATTACGCATAACGCAGATGTGTGACGATTTTTCGGTACGTTTAATTTCATCTTTTCCCTTCTTTGGAATACGCGTAGCACCAAATAGACCTTGATACTGTAAATTTATAGAAACAAATTATTTAAAAAAGTCGTCAATATGATTTCAATCTATTAGTTTACTTGACTCATGTCGAGCGGGAAAGCTTTAAATGCCCATGAAACGAGCGTAGCAACGATTGTTGGTGTTTTACTGAGAATTTTGCGATATCGTTCTGTGTCGCTTTTCTTCGGATTCATGTGATAGACTTCTGGTTCGAGGACTTCTTCTCGAAGTGAGCGCATAAAACGTAGCGAAGAAATCACCAAATTGGTTGTACGTGTCAATTGGTCATTGTATTCGGCCCGTTCATCTAGTTTCATTACCAATGCTGGATTGTAATTGATTGGCAGTGGTTTTCGATCACTCAAATACATGTCAAACCATGGCTTCGAAATGTAGCTGGTATGTTTATTAGCTCGGTCATATTCGAGAAGTAGCTTCTGTAATTGGGGACCACTACCATCCGTACGAAAATGTTCCACCAATTTAACAAAATTATTGTAAGCAGCTTGATTTTGACTGAGCGGCCGTACAGCAGCTAAAAATCTATCACAAGTTTTATTCAAATCAGGTATTTTCAGTCGTGGCAATGATCTTTGGAAATGCAACATTGGAATTTGACCTTTGTGCAAATACTGATAGTCATCACTTTTATATGAATCCGTTGAAAAAGCACGGAATGCCGCCGCATTTTTGCTAAAACCACCGATCCGATAGAATAAAAATACGGACGGTTTGTGACAAAGCGCACGCTGAATCGTCATTTTACAAACCGAATACTTTTTATAACGAAAAATTGTTTACACTGAATATGAGAAAAGACTGAAAATAAATGAAAGCTCGACTGTTATTTGGGTTATGAAAGTGACAGTTTTGACAGTTCAAACTGATTATAATGACAGCAAGGCTTCTGACATTTGACTATGCTCGTGAATCTAGTTGCATTCTCATTAGACAAAATTGGATTAGCATCGCAGGTGGTTAATGCTCTTGCACGTTTACCGCAACCGTATGCATGCGTTCAATTCAATATAGTGTTTTAAAGAAAATGTTACACGATTTTTAGATTTAATTCAAATTCTTATTTTATCGAAACATTAATTTCATGCGGGTGACAAAGAAACACACAAATTTCGATATTGACAAAATCAGCTGCCAAAGTCACAACTACATCGACGCACATCGTGCTGAGAGCGAGAGAGCGTTCGAATACACAAAGCTTGCGAAAGAGAGAAAATGTGAATGTAAACGTTACTGTATTCTGGAATTTTGGTTGTGAAGAAACCAGAGAACTTTTGCTGTCATCCCCGATCACTGTTGATGTTAGTACGTGAAGGAAAGAGCTACGATAATGTCTTTCAAATCGTGTTTCGGTGTATCAGGTTTGAATATATTTAGTGTATGCATACAGTGAATTGATCAATTTTTTTCTGCTTCGCGTCTTTTTGTGTTTGATCTCGCCCGTTTTTCGCTTTTGTTTCGTCGAAATTGATACGAAAATTGATTTCCTTCAAATCGAAACGAAGTTTTGGATGTAATCGTTATGGATTTTTCGGGATAAAGATAATTTTTTTTCTGGAGCTAATAGATTTGAGTGATTAATTGATTTTTGATTGATATCGATCTCAGATGAACCTAAAACCAGTGCAAATAATTGAAAGCTGAGATTCTTTCCAGCATTTTACTGTTGCTATTGTATCAGTGCCGTGCTCATTTACATTGAGAATATCATTGCAAATTTTCCATATAAAGCATAAACATAAAAGATTCCACCAAATTTACCATATTCTCTTGAAATGTCGGAGTAACTGTTGCCCTGCACATACACAGCATCCACGTAACAATTCTATCATGTTGATTATTATTATTATTATTGCCTTCGCTCGTTGTGTAAGTGGTGCATGTATCTTTTATGTGACATTCGCTCGAGAACACAATCAAAACGCGAAAGAAATCCAGCAACAACAACACCAGCCGCAACATATAGAGAAAAAAGTTCTGTGTATTCAAGTTTCTCTCTTGTTCTCCGAGTTCAATTTACCTAATAATTTGTGTGTCATATTGAGAATCGCGCGCGCGTTCTATCTTATGGTTTCGATACATATTTGTCCTCGCTCGTATTGCTGGCGTGAATTTTGTTATTATAATTGTTATTGCCGCGATGCATGTGTATATTAGTGTTTGTTTGAACACAATTCACTATACCTCGAACTGATAAGGTTGTTTGCTTGGTTCGTTTCATTCATATGACGCAACGATGTTTTCAGTTTCAATTTTATTCTCTCGGCGTTTGTAGCCAACGTTTCTTAAGGCTGATAGCTCTTGTTTTTCGTGCATATTACATTTGAACGTATTGTTTATCCTTGTGATTATCTGTAAAATTGTGTAATTTTTGTCTATTCAAGCGAAATAACATTACATCGAAGACCTAATTGAGCATCGAAAGCACGACTTATTTTTTGTTCCGAAATTATGTTGATAATAGTTAAAATGAAGGAATGAAATTGCATTAGCTGTTGAGCAATTTGATTGTGCATTCATTCATCAGTTTCATAGCAGCACATGGAGAAGAGCAATTTAATTGATTTGAAAATTTGTGCAGAATAAAAACTCGTTGCCTATTACGACAAGAACAAAAAATCGGTACTGATCAAAATTATTACATAAATTATTTCGATTGAAGGGAACTGGCGATGTCTCTGTACCTCTCATTCTCTCTTATTATTTGGTGAACAAATGAATTTTAAAGGATTTTTTTCTAATTTAGAGAGTTTATTTTGAAAAGCTGGTACAATATATTTTATTCAAAGTATTGTCCATCTGAAGCCACAACATTTTCCCATCTTTTTGGCAATTTATGGATTCCTTGCCAAAACCAGTCCTCATCTTTTGAGCGAAAGAACGAATCGAGCCAATTTTTGATACCGTCGATTGAAGTGAACCGTATTCCGGCAAGGGCATTCTGCATGGATCGAAATAGATAGTAGTCAGAAGGTGCCAGGTCTGGGCTATACGGCGGGTGGGGTAGCGGCTCCCATCCAACATTTTTCACATAATTTTTGACCTCTTGAGTTCGATGTGGCCGAGCATTGTCATCATGGAAAATCAATGACTCGTGTCTGGTCGCCCATTCTGGCCGTTTTTGCTTGATTGCTGCATTCAATTTGATGAGTTGTTGTCGGTAGCGTTCCCCAGTAATAGTTTCACCCGGTTTTAGCAGCTCATAAAACAGCACACCCTTCTGATCCCACCAAATACAGAGCATCACCTTGGCCGCATGAATATTCGGCTTCGGCGTCGTTGGGCCGGGTTGGCCGCGCTTCACGTACGCTTTTTTACGTTTCGGATTGTCGTAATAAATCCATTTTTCATCTTGCGTTACGATCCGATGCAAAAAAAGCCTTCTTTTTGTGGCGAGCGAGCAGCATTTCAGACATGCAAAAACGCCGTTCGACGTCTCTCGGCTTCAAAGCTTCAAATCGTACGGCACCCAATTTCCTACCTTTTGGATGAATCCCGAGGCTTTTAAGCGATTGGAAATAGCTTGTTGAGTAACTCCCAATGAATCTGCAAGTTCTTCTTGCGTTTGACATGAATCTTACTCGAGTAATTCCTCCAATTCAACATCTTCAAACTTTTGTGGGCCTCCCGGACGCTCTTTGTCGTTCGTATCAAAATCACCACTTTTAAATCGTCTAAACCAGTACTCACAAGTGGAAATCGATGGAGCATGATCCCCATAAGCTTCCTGCAGCACACGACGACTTTCAGCTGCAGATTTCTTCAAATGAAAGCAAAGAAGTAATCCTTCCCGCAAATTGTGTTTTGATGGAACAAAAGTTGACATATTCGGGGCACACAAAAACTATGTTGTTTACACTTCGGTGAAATGACAGATACTGAAAAGTGATGAGTAATGATGATGCTTTGACATGAAGATAGTTACAAGATTGCCCGATGCGATATAGTACTAGTAACGCCATCTCTTGTAAATCCTTTAAAATTCATTTGTTCACCCAATATATGTGTGCATTCGGTTGAATGTAAAATAATTTTTGAATGAATATTAATCTTGCTGTGGTCGAATAGAAAACAGTGATTACTGGGCGCTTGAGTTTGAGTTTGTTGCATTAATTTATTTTGCGCCTCTCACTCTCGCTCTCTCTCCAGTGCTCACTATTAAGATGATATTCCGACTTAAACGCTACACATGGCGTTTGCTGTGTTTCACAGCAACAACAAAACAATGCAACTTTTAATTAGAAACAGCAATTAGCATGAATTCTAGTTATTTTGATGAAATACATTTTCGAGAGAAACCTAGAACAATCATCCACAAACATTCACAAAATATGCTCAAGTGAGATAGACCATCATTGAACTAGCGTTTGTTTAAAAAATTATTGTGAGTTTGTGGATTTCAAGTATATGGATATCCAAATGTAAATTAGAATCAGTTTTGTTTCAACCAAACAAACGGATTTCGGCAGCAACCGCATTAAAATTCCATTTTCTGCTTCAACTCTTTACGAAACTACAGTGAATGAAAACTGTCAGATGGAGTTTTGCAATATGAATGTAATTTTGTATCGAGCCCGTACTTCCATTACAACCGTGCATAAATGTTGTAGAATCTAATCTAATTCCGTTGAAAACCGTAATTTCCTTATGTCGAAGCCCCAGCCGACAGACAGCAATGAACAGTGAGAGAGGGGGCTGAAATGTACGGCGGACACGACAGCTAATTGCATCAATTATCGGCTTATATCGGCTGGTATAGCTAGTTATAGAATTAGAGCGTAAAAATATCGATGTTTTCACATTTTCCCAGTGTGTGACGCTCATTTGTAAGCCCATCAATAAAAACTACGGCATGTGTTTGTATCATTCATTGCTCGATGGTACAAATGGATTGTTTACAAAGCAATATTGGTGCGCAATTGTTTGTAGGCTCACCAATAAAACTACACATTCCATTGAATTGATGGCTTGTTGATTCATACGCCGGCTTTTGAAGCTTCTGTTTCGCATTCATTTTTGTATTTCAAGCCGCTTCTCGTCTATTTTTGCTGTTGAATTGCGCTGTTGTGAAATTTTAATGTGCCACGCTTCATTGCATATATTATTGATAACATCTTATCAGCCAGAATGGCAGCAACGACCAATTTAGAATAATGAATATATAATGAGAAGTTGCCATTTTGAATTATAGTCGCTCAATGTCATGCAACAGCTGTGACTTTGCGAATATTTTCATTGGTATCAACTTTTTTCCTCGATTTTTACACTTATTTTGGCATATTTATTCGTGGGAAAAATTCGAAAATTTTGTTGAGAGCGCGTGGATCTTTTGCCAAAATGATATTTTATTTTGAGAATACAAAAGCAATAAAATGCAGGGAGCCAAACCAAACCGAACCGAATATTTGGTTTGATTGTGTGAACAAACCGAACCGTTTGGAACGTTCTGAAAAATGGTTTGTATGGAATACAGAAACATTTATTCTTACGTGTATTAGTATACATCACTCGGAAATGAACTACACAGTTTCGCTATTTCGCACAACTTCTTATACAAACCATTCTCGGATCGTTCCGCTTGATACGGTTTGCTCCGAAGAACACTGAGCAAAGCAGTGAAACCGTTTCAAAATCGGTTTGTATGAAAAACGTCAAACCGATTTCGGTCCCTGATAAAATGGACCACCATTCCGAAAAGACTGAAAAAAAATTTAAACCAGATTTGTCCACTTTTCAAACATATTTTACTTCGACTAGTTCAAGTTATGAAAATGATGTACGTTTCGAATAATGTTTGTTCAATGATTGTTATGTCATTTTTGTCTAAGTTTTTTTTCGTATTTGAATCAAAAATCAGTATAAATGCGAAAGATATACGGAAACTGCATACATGACTCTATTGTGTGTTTAATTTAAGCAAAGAGACTGCTGCTGGCACGCAATGACTGGCTGACGCTAATTAAAATGTCGTTGATCGGAAGGAGAAATAGAGTTACAAACAAGATACAAGAAAGTATTCCATTCCATTGTTTTCCGTTTGTTGCTCATTTTCGTAGTAGCTATCAAATCCATGACATGTGTAGAACACACACATGTACGCGGCACCGGCAAATCTATTATAATAGCAAACGTTTAATACATATATGTAATGTGAGCGGCTGAATTATATATGCTTGACACACCGCAAACATGACCCGCAATCGAGATTTAGTGTCCTAATTCGTCGACGACACGGTTCAATGTGATCCGCACGAAAAGAATTTTATATCTGGTGTCATTAAATTTTGCACTTTAGCGATACATATAGGAACATGGCACGTCTTATAAGCAGCAAATGAGTAATTTTGTTTCCTGAGACCATAAAAAATGATGTACTGTCAGTTTATTCGCGATGTTCAAAGGAATGTAGTGGCAAAAAAAGACTCACGCAAAAATTCAGACATCAAACAAAAAAAAACGTTTTTTTTCTTGGCGAGATGACATAGAAATTTTCGTGCGAATTAAATGTGATATCCAAACAAATCCTCACGAAAATATCTATTTTGTACCGTGCGACACACTGATTGTTGTACTCATCACAGTCCGCGAAGTCATGTTCGCAGATTATGCGATTCATTAATCCGGTTTTTTGGCTATTCTGTCAAAAATAAATGGCAAACAAATAACACATGCTTCTACGTTGTATACGAGCTAATAGCTTGAAGCTACAGAGTACATGATATCAGCGGAGCGGGAAGAACACACGAAAGACCGGAACAATGGAAAAAAAAGACAGGAAAAGAATAAATACAAGTCAGGTGTCGCACTAAAATTAATTGCATATGTTTAAGGTATTTAGTGAAAACTTCTAAATGAGCCGATGAGTGTATCAAAGACCGAGACACGAACACTTAAATGTATAAATAAATAGAGACAATTATTACTGTATAGTTTACATGAAGCTAAAAACGCTAAATTAATAAATTGAGCGTCCTAAACAAGGCATTTGTAGTGATTCAGAAAATTGTGGTTAGCACGAAAAATTAATTCAAATGTTTAGCTGAAACCGCCGTCATTGAATTCGAATGTCAATAAACAGTAATCGAATTTGACACGAATTCAAGTTATTTCACACAATCGCATCTCGTGTCTATTATGAACGATTCGAAAATGGATTCATCGAGTTTTTTGCATCTTGGCGACATTGTATCGTTGTATGCTGAAGGCAGCGTTTGCGGCTTTCTCAGCACGCTTGGGTAAGGCACATTCTATTTTTCTTTTTTATCAATCATTCACATTGCCAATAATTGGCCCAATTGATCGTGAGTAAATAATTTAATTGTTCAATAGATTGGTCGATGATCGAACGGTAGTTTGTCCCGAAGCGGGCAATTTAAATAATCCACCGAAGAAGTTTCGTGATTGTTTGATTAAAATATGTCCGATGAATCGATATTCGGCACAGAAGCAGTTCTGGCAAAATGCCGCCAAACAGAATACACACAATTCCAACGGTGGCATTTTATCAGGTGGATCAAATAGTGGTACAAGTACGGACACAAGCCTGCTGAAGCGGCTTCATCATGCGGCTGAGATTGAAAAGAAACAAAATGAAAGCGAAAATAAAAAACTTCTCGGCAATGTCGTTCCATATGGCAGCATTGTACAACTTTTACATTTGAAATCGAACAAATATTTGACGGTGAACAAAAGGTTGCCGTCGTTCTTAGAGAAGAATGCGATGCGCGTTTATTTAGATGCTAATGGAAATGAAGGCTCTTGGTTTTACATATCGCCATTTTACAAACTCCGATCGACCGGCGATAATGTGGTTATTGGCGACAAAGTCATCTTAAATCCGGTTCAAGCTGATCAACAAAATTTACATGTCGCCGCGAATTACGAACTGCCCGATAATCCCGGCTGCAAAGAGGTCAACGTACTTAATTCGTCAACATCATGGAAAATTACACTGTTTTTAAAGCACACCGAAAATCAAGAAGATATTTTGAAGGGTGGCGATGTTGTTCGTTTGTTTCATGCAGAACAAGAAAAGTTTTTGACGATGAATGCTTACAAGGTAACCATTTTTAAGCTGTTTCAATTTAAAATGCTTTGCAATGCTTTAATCGAAAATGTTGGAATATTGATTTTGGCCGAATTGATTTGAATAGAAACAACAGCATGTGTTTTTGCGAACAACGGGTCGAACGAGTGCGACGGCGGCAACGAGTAGTAAGGCCTTGTGGGAAATAGATATAGTCCAGCATGATCCATGTCGAGGCGGAGCCGGTCATTGGAATTCGCTTTATCGCTTCAAACATTTAGCCACTGGCTTTTATTTGGCCGCTGAAGTAGACACATCGGCACCACCGCCGGTGCATGCATCCACATCGGCACTTTCCTCTTCAGTTATTAATAGTGCAATGAATACACCGCTCGCTCAAAGACTTGGCATTGATATGGAATCCAGTGGCCAATCACAAATTGCACCAGCCATCACATATCGTTTGGTGCCTGTGCCGTATTCAAGTGATTTAGCATCAGTATTCGAACTGGATTCCACCACAATGACACGTATCGATTCACTGGTGCCGCAATCAAGCTATGTGCGTATGCGGCATTTGTGCTCAAACACATGGGTTCATGCAACTTCTCATCCGATCGATGTGGATGAAGATAAACCAGTTATGTCAAAAGTTTGTTGCTCATTTGTCAAAGAAGACAAGGAAGCCTTTGCTCTGATTCCAGTGCCACCGGTCGAAGTGCGCGATTTGGACTTTGCAAACGATGCATGCAAGGTAAATGGGATGAAATCCAAAGATTTAATTCAAACAAAAAATATTTAGTTTGTGTTTTTCGCATTCTAAGAACTTTGTTTCTCAATCTTTCATCAGGTTCTCGAAGCGATGAATACGAAATTAAAGAATGGTTCATTATCACACAACGAACGACGTTCTTTGATAGCGCTGCTCCAGGATATTGTGTACTTTATCGCCGGTTTAGAAAATGAGCAAAGCAAAACGGAAGCATTAGATTTAACGATAAACAATCAAAATCGAGATCGTCAAAAATTGTTACGCGAACAGGAAATTTTGAAACAACTGTTTGTCCTCTTAAAAGTGAGTAAATTTGCTGTAAACAAACACGCTCAATTTCTATGTTTAAATTAATTTGCTTTCGTTTTGAATTTCAAGGTTCCGTTCGAAACGCAAGTGCCGAGTGAGGACAACAGCAGTGAAATGGTACCATTTTTAAAGCTCGAGGATTTGAACGACCCCAAGAATGGCGTCTACAAGTATGTATTTCGGCTGTGCTACCGCATTTTGAGATTGAGCCAACAGGACTATCGAAAAAATCAAGAATACATTGCCAAACATTTCGGTCTGATGCAAAAGCAAATTGGCTATGATATTCTGGCGGAAGATACGATAACAGCGCTGCTGCACAATAACCGCAAACTGCTCGAAAAGCATATAACTGCCGCTGAAATTGAAACGTTCGTCGGGCTGGTACGAAAAAATATGGCCAATTGGGATTCACGCTTTTTAGATTACCTGTCGGATTTATGTGTATCCAATAGAAAAGCAATTGCTGTAACACAAGAGCTAATTTGCAAAAGTGTGTTGAGTGCCAAAAATGCGGATATTTTAATTGAAACCGATATTGTCAAATGCGAACCACCGCCATTAATCAATATCGACAAAGATCCAGCTGAAAAAACGGATGATGAAAAGGAACTTGAAAATGACAGTAGAACGAATGGAAAGCAATTTCAAGTGCGATTACTTTGGCATAATAGAACGGTATGTTTAACAAAATATTGGATTAAACAAATGATGAACAAGAATTAATGTTTTATTCAACAACAACAAAAAAATGGTTTTGCAGCAATGCAAATCAATGTTAGAACTTTCAATGAATGATGAACATGGCATTTTGGACTACTATCGACATCAATTGAATCTATTCTCAAACATGTGCTTGAATCGACAATATTTGGCACTCAATAATTTATCTCAACACTTGGACATTGATCTTATCCTGAAGTAAGATTTTACAAATGCAAAACGAAATCTAGTTTTCGAATGTTCATTTTTTCGCTCATCATAGATGCATGTCGGATGAAACTGTTCCGCATGATTTGCGTGCATCATTTTGTCGATTGATGTTGCATCTGCACGTTGATCGTGATCCACAAGAGCCAGTTACACCTGTTAAATATGCCCGATTATGGTCCGAAATACCATCAAAAATGTCCATTGACGAGTGAGTACAACACACATTTTCAATTTGCTTTGAAACTGAAAACAATTAAAATTTATTGATAAACAAAATTATTTCTTTTGGAAAATTTGGTTTATTGATTGTTTGAAAACAAACACATGCGAATCTCCCAAATTAAAGTATTCGAATTTCGTTTTCATTATTCCGTAGCTATGATTCTAAAAAGCAGCCCGATTCCAACAAAGAAGCGGTCCGAGCTCGATTTAATACGACAATCGCATTTGTTGAAAACTACTTGTGCAATGTCGCAATGAAAAAATGGCTATTTGCAAATCAAGATCAAAACAAGCTCACATTTGAGGTGGTAAAATTGGCACGAGATCTTGTTTATTTTGGATTCTACAGTTTCAGTGACTTGCTTCGGCTTACACAAACACTATTAAGCATTTTGGATTGTGCGGATGCCAACGGAGCAAGTGTTGTTGGCGCAATGCCAACCGGAGATATTGGATGTAAGTGTCGGCCAATTATTTTTGTTCATTCATACAGTTCTAATCGAAATTGGGTCTCTTCGAATGGAAATATTTTTCAATGAAATCGTTTAACGTGAAAATACATTAACAACTATTCAAACATATTCATGCTTTCGCAAACAAACATAAAGTGGCTTCCGATGAGGAATCTGATAGCGACATTGATACTAATACTACTAATAAAGAGGAAGACAGTAAGTTCAAGTTTAGCTTGATTGTAATGGTGTGCTTTTGAGAATGCTCTCCCCCATCTTCCCATGTCTTTTTTTCTTTCATTTATTTGGATTAATGCATGCACCGATGGAATTTAGTTGTCATTGGTTTTGTTGCACTTTTTATCGAAATGTTCGTGTGATTTTTTCAATCGAATTCCTAACAATGGCACTAATATCGTTTTTTTTTCTCTCGAAATAGCTGATGGTGGAGTGTTGCGATCCATTGGCGATATGGTATGTTCAGAATACAGGCGGAAATTGCTTGTTTTTTCACGTATTTGTAATGTTTTTTTCCGAAAATTGTATATTTTAGGGTACTGTGATGTTGGGACCCATCGTGACGCCGGCTATATCAGTGCAGCAACGTAAATCTGTTACGCAATTGATGAAAGAATATCCGCTCGTTATGGATACAAAGCTAAAAATTATTGAAATTCTACAGTTCATTTCGGATGTGCGATTAGACTATCGAATCTCTTGTTTGCTCTCGATATTTAAAAAAGAGTTTGACGAAAGTGATCCACAGCAGTCAACCGATGCGATTAATTTGCGTCAGAAAAACATTGATTTAGAGTCGATTGGAATACAAGCGGAAAGGATTTTCTGTGATGAAGAACCGTCGAATCTAGATTTAGATGGCCAGGGTGGCCGAACATTCCTGCGAGTATTGCTACATTTAATTATGCACGATTATCCGCCGCTTGTGTCTGGAGCACTGCATTTGCTCTTCCGCCACTTCAGCCAACGCCAAGAAGTACTTCATGCATTCCGCCAAGTTCAGCTGCTGGTTAGCGACAGCGACGTTGAGTCTTACAAACAAATTAAATCGGGTATGTGCATTTTTCGGAATTCCAAGTTGAAAACTTAAATTTTTCAATTGGTCATTGACTGTCTTTTGAAACAGATTTGGATGTGTTGAGGCAATGTGTTGAGAAATCCGAGCTTTGGGTGTACAAATCGAAAGCTTTTGATGAAATTTTGCCGACGGGAGCAGAAGCGTCCGATTCGAAGGGGTTCAGTGAATTGAATGCAGTCGACGAATCAACTGGAGATGGTGGCTTGAAAAAGTCAAACTTGGCCGTATTGAAAAAGGATGATTCGAGCTTCGGACTATTTTTGGATGACGATGGCACGCAAATCGATCACAATCAAGAATACAAAAAAGTCGAGCAAATTCTACGCCGCATGAATAAATTGTGTATCACATCTGGACCGGGAGATGCAATGAAACCACGCAAACATGAGCAACGACTACTGCGCAACGTTGGCGTTCATACAATCGTACTTGATTTGCTTCAAGTGCCGTATGATGAAAAAGACACACGAATGCATGAGCTTATGCGTGTTGCTCATAAATTTCTACAAAATTTCTGCATTGGCAATCAACAGAATCAAGTTTTGCTGCACAAACAATTGGATATGTTCTTGAATCCGGGCATTATGGACGCCGAAACCGTATGCAGCATCTTCAAGGATAATTTAGCGCTATGCAATGAAGTCAATGAGAAAGTCGTACAACATTTTGTTCACTCAATCGAAATTCACGGTCGACACGTTGAATACTTGAAGTTTTTGCAAACGATTGTCAAGGCCGAAAATCAGTTCATTCGCAAGTGTCAAGATATGGTGATGCAAGAGGTACAACTTAAATTATTTGATCATTATCTCTCACTTCAAATTCAACGTTCTAATTTAACCATTTCAGTTGATAAATGCTGGCGAAGATGTGCTAGTGTTCTACAATGACAAATCTTCATTCAATCAATTTATTGCGATGATGCAGCAAAAAGCAGCTGGTACTCTGAAAGACGACCGTCCGATAAAATATCACGTGGAACTGGTGAAGCTGTTGGCTTGCTGTACAATGGGCAAAAATGTGTACACCGAAATTAAATGCAACAGCTTACTAACATTGGAAGATATTATTGCAATGATTTCACATCCGGACTGCTTGCCCGAAGTGAAAATTGCATATGTCGATTTCTTGAGCCACTGTTACATCGATACGGAGGTTGAAATGAAGGAAATCTACTCTTCGCACCACATGTGGAATTTATTTGAAAATTCCTTTTTGGCTGACATCAACCGGCTGATCAAGCAAACTGTGCCCATCGTTGTGACGACGGACAGTGATTCCAAAGAATCTCTCCCGATTCCACTGCCGCCGCCGCCGCCACCATCAACTGACGGCACAGCCAGCCAGGCACTTCAAAACTATGTCATCTACGAAGTTATGAATTGCTTGACAACATTCTTCAACAGCCCATTTTCCGATCAAAGTACCGTTTTGCAAACACATCAGACCATTTTCATTCATATCGTTCAATCTGCACATCGTTTAACCAAATGTAAATGGATAACAGCTCCACAAAAATTCCACATCGAAAATTGTATACGAACATTAACTGAAGTGGCACAGAAACGTGGCATCGCTTTTCCAATTGAATTGGAGAATCAATTGCTGATGATGTTCAACAAATCGGCATTGTTGACAAAGCAAACCAGCAAATGGTTGTTGGCTTCGAAGCAGCCGAAGATTGAACGTGCTCCATCGCAAGTAATGCGACTTGATCGCAGCATTATTGAAGGTCTACAAGATATTTTGGAATTGCTGTATAATCAATTGAAGCCATTGGTCGAGGCAGAACTGTCATTGCTGGTGGATATTTTGTATAGGTCCGAGTTATTGTTTCCCGATGGTTCGGAATCTCGCAAAATTTGCGAGAATGGCGGTTTTATTCGACGCCTTATAAAGCATGCAGAGAAATTGTTGGAGGAAAAAGAAGAGAAGTTGTGTGTGAAAGTGTTGAGAACGCTGCGCGAAATGATGGCAATGGACACGGATTATGGGGAGAAAGGTGATAGTTTGCGTAATACACTTCTTCGTCGTTACTTTGGAGATACATTCTGCAATAAGTCGTATGCAATTGGGAATTTAACTGGAATTGGTCCAAATGCGATAGGCAAAAATGGTAGCTCCAAACCCAAAGCACATTTATCTTATATCGGACCGAAATTAGAATCAAATACATCAGCTCTGTCCATAACGCATGGGCCGGGTGCAAAATATTTGCAACGCGCCGAAAGAACATTACATGAAGTGCAGAGCCATTTAGATCAAGAAGGTGCATCGAATTTAGTTGTGGAATTGGTTATCAAATCGGTGAATTCGCCATCAATTTTTGTGGAAGGCGTTGAACTGGGCATTGCATTGCTCGAAGGTGGAAATCCAATAATTCAACGCAGCATGTTCAATAAATTCCAAAATGCTGAATTGAGCCAATCGTTCTTCAAAGTTTTCTATGACAAAATGAAAGATGCACAACAGGAAATCAAGTCAACGGTCACCGTTAACACATCAGACATTGCGACCAAAACCAATGAATCGTCAAAGCCAGATGCCAAGGAAATGGATAAAATATCAAAGAACAAATCGAATAAACAATCCAATGGTATCGTGATAACGGATGAATTGCGTGACGAACTGAATAATGCTGGCTTAGCAACAGCACAAGCTTATGCCGCTGCTCGCAATCTCATACCGCCTGGCAGCAGTTGCAATGGAGGTGATGATCAATTGACCGTTAGCACGGGTAATGCTTTGGAGGAAATTCTAGCCGATAAGCTCGAGAAGCGCAAAGAAAAAGACGACAACAATAAATTATCTGTCAAAGTATTGGTAATGCAACCCGTTCTCAGATTCCTGCAGCTGCTTTGTGAAAATCACAATCCAGATCTACAGAATTGGTTGCGCCACCAAAACAACAAAACCAATTATAATGTCGTATCGGAAACGTTGATGTTCCTTGACTGCATCTGTGGATCGACGACAGGCGGACTTGGTTTGCTTGGTTTATATATAAATGAAAATAATGTTGCATTGATCAATCAGACATTGGAAACGCTTACGGAATACTGTCAGGGGCCGTGTCATGAGAATCAAAATTGCATTGCAATTCATGAATCCAATGGCCTAGATATTATAACGGCTTTGATTCTAAACGATATCAATCCACTGGGCAAAAATCGCATGGATTTGGTGCTAGAGTTGAAAAATAATGCATCAAAATTGCTGCTGGCCATAATGGAGAGCCGTGGTGATAACGAAAATGCTGAAAGAATTTTGTACAATATGAATCCAAAGCAGTTGGTGGACGTTGCATGCCGAGCATTCCATCAAGAAGAGATTTTGATTGAGCACGAGCAAAACGACGATATTTATAATTGCGACGATGATCAAGATGAAGACGGTGTGTCGCCACGAGAGGTTGGCCACAATATCTATATTCTCTGTCATCAATTGGCCCAACACAACAAAGAATTAGCATCATTACTTAAACCATCCGAATCGGTTGCGTCAAACTTATCAAGCACACCAGGCTCAGGCACCGCCACACATTCATCCAGCGAAATCAGCAAAACTAATGTCGCTCTGCAATACTATGCAACGCATACCGCGCAAATTGAAGTGAGTTCCGTACTTTTACATTTCTGTGAATGAATTAAATGTTTATATATTTTTTTGATTTACTTGCAGATTGTTCGACATGATCGAACGCTCGAACAAATCGTATTTCCCATTCCGGAAATTTGCGAGTATCTGACGACAGACACAAAAATCAAAATATTCCATACAGCTGAACGCGATGATCAAGGCTCAAAAGTTGCCGACTTCTTCGATAAGACAGACGAAATGTTCAATGAAATGAAATGGCAAAAGAAATTGCGCGGCCAAACCGCACTTTTTTGGTTTAGCAGCTACATGACATTGTGGAGCAACATTCTATTCAATCTGGTTGTTTTAATCAATACCATCATCGCCTTTTTCTATCCATTTGAAAATAATGTTCCAGGTAATAGTTTTTATTTTATCAAATATACTTGAAATTATTTAAAGAACTGAAGTCAAAAGAAAAATCTATGTTTTCCTGAAAAAAACTGTTAAATTCCAGAACTAAACTCTCATTTATCGGGATTAATTTGGACGGTGACGCTGCTTTCGGTGGCTAGTATGTTCACAGTACCGCGGCCATCCGGAATACGAACGCTCGTTTTATCAATTATATTTCGCATGATATTTTCAATTGGACCATCGCCAACGATCTGGTTGCTAGGATTTATGACCGTGATTTTGAAAGGCGTGCACATCGTCAGTTTAATGGGCAATCGTGGCACGTTAGAGAAGAATTTAATCAAAATCGTTACCGATTTCCAACTGATTTATCACTTTGGCTATATGGTATTTTGTATGACAGGAATGCTAGTTCATCCATTCTTCTATTCGGTTCTGGTGAGAACGCTTTACAACACACGCTCAGAAATACAATATTTTCATGAAATTTTTTTCTGTCATTCACTTTTAGCTTTTCGATGTGGTTTACCGTGAAGAAACACTGCTCAATGTTATTCGATCTGTCACGCGTAATGGTCGATCAATCATTTTCACAGCGGTGTTGGCACTTATTTTGGTCTACCTCTTTTCGATCATTGGCTTTGTGTTTTTCAAAGATGATTTTTTGGTAACGGTGGACGATGAAAGCTTGCAAATGTCTGGCGATGGTATACCCTGTAATGAATCGCCGGATGTAACACTGTCAAAATCGTCAAGCTATATGGAACAAGAAGTGTGCTCAAAAGAAGCCCTAGCTGAAGTAGACGGAGGTGAACGTAAAGAACGTGCTTGCGATTCTTTAGTAATGTGCATTATTACAACACTCAATCAAGGTCTACGAAACGGGGGAGGTATCGGAGATATTCTTCGAGCACCAAGTAGCTCTGTGAGTGTGCTTCAGTACTTTTGAATCAATTAATTTGAACGTTTGAATTTGAGGGCCAATTATGCCTATTATAATCCCATCTCTCTTCATTCTGCCATTATTCAGGAAGCCTTGTTTGTGGCGCGAGTCATTTATGATTTGCTGTTCTTCTTCATTGTAATCATTATTGTGTTGAACTTGATTTTTGGTGTGATCATCGATACGTTTGCAGATTTGCGTAGCGAGAAGCAACAGAAAGAGCTGATTCTGAAGAATACATGTTTTATATGCGGTTTGAATCGTTCAGCGTTCGATAATAAAACCGTTAGTTTTGAGGAGCATATAAAAAGTGAGCACAATATGTGGCACTATTTGTACTTCATTGTTCTGGTCAAAGTGAAAGATCCAACCGAATTCACTGGACCGGAGAGTTACGTATACGGAATGGTTAAATCAAATACACTTGATTGGTTTCCACGATTGCGTGCAATTTCATTGGCTGCCGTTGAAGTGAGCGAAGAGCAAATTGAATTACGCAGCCTACAGCATCAGCTCGAAACCACCCAAATTATAGTGTCTCGACTATCCGAGCAGCTGATGGAGCTTAAGGACCACATGACTGCACAGCGTATGAGCACAACAGCGGCCAAATCCGCGATGATGTATTCATCATCATTACACTTGAATATAGGGAAATAAACATCTGCGATTATTCTTCTCTCCCATTTTCATATATTCTTTTACTCTTTTTTCTGTTTTGATTTTAGACTAAAAGAGAGGAATCAAACATTTTTGTTGATACGTTTTTTATTATTGTAAATCTTAAGAAATATTTAGTGTAACGTTCAAATTGTTAAATCTATTTCCAAATTGTTGAATATTATGAAACATTTAGAATTTACTGGAAAAATCGATACGAATTTATCCAACTGTTTCCAATGGGTTTTTGTTTCGTTGGCGAAATCATATTTACTCCGCTTATTATTGTTAATGTTAGGCTTTTGCACCTGATTTTGATGAAATGCATTGTTCCATGGCTTATTTTAATTACTATAAAAATAGCAATCAAACTATTTGAATTCATGCAAAAACAATCATTTTAGTCCTAGTTGTTTCGATCAGAACAAATTTGAAATATTCACAGGAATTTCGATTAGCCAAAAATCTTATAAATAATTGAAAACAAATAGAAATCTTTAAAATTTTAACAAAGAATTGAAACGGATTAAGTTGAATAAATGAAAATGTTAAACATTCTTCGAGTATTTTATTGACAAAAGTATTGTTTCTTTATTTAGGTCTTGCCGTATGATTGCAAAGGATTTTGCAGAAATTGAATATAATTGTTAAATACTCTATTGCAGCAGTGGTTCATTCGAACTGCAGCACATCGAAATGAATAAACATTTGGCTAATCGTGCAAATATGCTTACTCATTGCACATTTTGGAGGTTGGATTTGAATAAAATTCCATTAAAGTATCGAAAAAACTTTCTGCACATCCACGGGATGACATTCAGATTTTCATGCACAGACTTAACAATTTTCCGAATTCCAATTTTACACAGGTAATTACACTGATGAGGTACTATATACGGCAATCGTATTCAGTACAGGAAATATGAGATGAATAAATTTAAAACGAGATAAGAAGCGATAGCAAAGTGTAAATTCTGCTTTCTGATAAACGCTGGCCAAACCATGCATCCTTTTTTTACAGCTTTGCTTCATGTTCAACTCATCTTTGAATACAAATCGAGTTGAGGCTCTACTATTATACGATACATAAATCGCCAATTCAATGTAAGGATAACTTGAGTATGAACCGACATCATTTGATTGACTTTTTTTTGGTACTAGATAAGGATATCCACTTTAATGCGTCAAAGGTCATACAACTGCAAAAAGACTCTTCATCATCACCACTTCGACAAGGCATGATTACTCTCGTGCACTGAAATGCAAATAACTTGAGTTGGTTTTACAATATTTTGTGATCGTTTGAATAGACGATACACAAATACGTGCAGTTGATAATGAATTTTTCTATTTTTATAAACGTTTCCCTACTGAAAATTTGTTTGGAAAATATTTTGTTACAGCATTCGGAAATTTTTTTTGTAAATTCAAATGTTTTTCATATGAAAAGGTGGCGTCATTGTACCGAATCCCGAATGTTCGACGGCTTAAACTGTCAAACTTTGGATTTTTACTTGGTACATCGGAATGTGTACCAAACATATTTGGAGTTCGGAACAAAAACGCCACTTTTTCATATGAAGAACATTTGGAATTTTCCAAAAAAATTGTCAATAGGGTTATAATTTTCTTCTGATGTTCACAAATATCTAGTTTTTTTTCTGAATCAGCAGCAGAACGCAACAACAGTTCTCAATTATTATCATTTAAGTGCAGAACAAACTGATTCTTCGATTCATTCACAGTGTTTCGTTTACAAGACACGGATTTGGTTGTGACAATCGGTAAAATGATCGATTAATTTTTCGATGCATCCATTCTTGGCTTAGCTGAAATTTTTCATCTTTGGATATTCCGAACATTTTGAAGAGTCGCATTGTAGCTCTGATGGGACCTTCGTCCAAAGCAATATTTTGATGCAAGCATCGTTCACAATAATGTTTGCCTGTACTGTCTTGGTCTAAAAAATTATTTGTCGAATGATAAATTTGCACCTTTTTTCAATAAATATGAATCAGAGCGCCGAAAATATTTATATAAATATTTGTAATATTTTTTGTTGAATCAACAAAACACAATGTTGAAAAAAATTGATCCGAATTTGATGTCATTGTGTTGAATAAATATGCTTTGTTTTAGGACTAAGCATGTGAGGAATTGTAAAAAGATTTCACCATTCTCTCGCACAAACGATAAGCGCTGGATTGTTTGTATTTAACACAAACGATCTTTTAGTTCCAAAAAGGAAAGGAACAACAATATCGTTTCTAAATAACGATAAACTAAAGGCGCAGTCACTATTTGTAACTGTTAATCCTCTCACAACTGTATGGCAGCATGACATTTGTCGGTGAAGTCTTGCAGGAAAAGACGTTTTGAGAAAATTCAGTTGCTTGGTTTTCATGTCAATGCCATTTGCGAAAAATAAGATGTCAATCGAACGGAAAAAGTGTGAAAAACAGCAAAGGCAAGAAAAATGCTTTTCCGATTTTGTGCAAAGTGTGCCGGAAACTATAAAAAGTAGCCGGAATAATAACAAATACAAGCGGATACATTATATAGGATGCGTAAGTGAGAGTGTCAATTTGCATGTTATTGTTTATTCAAAACATGAGCGTTTTAGCGCAATTTTTATCCAAATAATTTTTTTTCCACCAAATTCAATCAAATCATTGATTCAAAATTAAGGGTTCTTACGGTAAATGCTATGAAGTGGAAAAAATTGGTACATCCGAGCACTTTGCGTGCAAAATTGTTAGCCGAATCATGTTTCGTGACATTGACTACAAAAATTTGGTGCAAAATGAAATAGATATTCATCGCAAACTCAAACATGAACATGTTGTGAGTTTCATTCATTCTTTTGAAGACAATAAATTTGTTTACATGATTCAATCGTTGTGCCGAAATGACACACTACGAGAGTTACAAAAAAAGCGTGGCACCGTTACAGTTCCGGAATGCCGATATTTTATCCACCAGATTTTGCTTGGAGCACGATATCTACACAGCGAAGGCATCATACACCGCGATCTCAAGCCGGGAAATATAATGATCAATGATGATATGCGCATGAAAATTGGCGATTTCGGTTTAGCTATACGTATAGATGATCCGCGCCTACGAATCAAAGCCCTTTGCGGTACAACGCATTACCTTGCACCTGAAGTAGTTGCTCGCAAAGGTTTCAAAACCCCATCCGATGTTTGGGCCATTGGAGTAATTGCGTTTGTACTGTTGTTTGGGTACAAACCATTTGATGGCGGCAACTTACTGTCAACACATCAACGCATCTTGCGAGTTGAATACAGGTATGTCACGGTGTTTTAACGTTCAATTGGTTTTTTTTTTGTATTAAAATTGAATTTAAATTTGATGATGTTTACAATTCTTGGCTAATGTTGAATATTTCATGCATTTTTCCAGCCTACCGTCAAATGCAGATGCCAATTTTAAGAAGTTTCTTCGTTGTACATTCCAAAACGACGTTGAATACAGATCGAGTGCGGCTGAATGCCTGAAATTGGCTTTCTTCACGAATTACAAGATTCCAGATTGCTTACCAGTTGAAACTTTCTCACATGCTTCATTTTCGGAATCGAACAACAATCAATTGTCATCGATTTTAGATAGTATGTCGCCATCTTTCATTCGAATCAAAATTTATACAATCATGCTCATGTTTCTTCAGTTAATATGGCTGAATTCGTTGAAATAATCCCGGTTGAATATCCAAAAATTGAAGTGAAACAACAGCAGCGACATTACGACTCATTTGAAAGTACCCGATATGGGCAAGTATTGGGACTAGTCTTCAGGCGTTTCGATGCGATATGCCGACATCATACCGTGAGTTTAATGGCTAAAATCACAATTTGAATGAATGCGATATCGATCCTCAATATTTATGAAATAGTGGTCATTTGACACAAGTTGAGTGTGGAGATGAAGCACAAGTCGCTGCAGTCCTTTCACTCAATCAGACTGCGTTCGCTTGAACAACCGATATTTTTTAGATAACCACATACTATATCAATATTGCATTGTAATCCATGAACATTTCTGATTAACATTTTGACAAAATCATGATTGTTCAATAAAATAAAATAAAATTGAATAAATTTCAGGAGAACAATGACCATAGCATCGCTGATTTCAGTGATGTAAATGTTGATCTGCAGCCTGCATATTGGATTGTCAAATGGACATACGATAGAGATTTTCGATATGGCTTTATCTTTCAAATTTCCGATGGATCGGTGGGCATGTTATTCTGTGACGGCTTCAAGCTCATTCGTACACCAGACAATATGTAAGCCTCACGAAGACTAACACAATTCGTTTCTTTTCAATCAATTTTATTGAACTTTTGTGTTATTTTGAAGTGAATGGGCAAAAGAAACTTCGGATAGTCGTTTCTGGAGTATAGACGAACGATCTGCTAGACATGAACTGAAAGTTGAGCTTCAAAAGTTCAAGGCTTTTGAGAAATTGCTAGAAGAACGGGGATATTTCGAACCGGAAACACGATTCATTCATCATAAATCGCCTCACATATTCGATTGGTTCCGAACAAATGAAGCTATGGTCATGCTTTTAAGCGACAACACGTTACAGGTTAGAAAATATTTTGATTTACACCTGAGAGAAGAAATCAAATAGCTATGTGCAATTTCAGATCAATTTCTTGGAAAACCACAAAAAGGTTTTGATTTGCCCGAACAATGAGACTATCACATTTGTTGATCATCTAATCAAAAAGGATAGAATGAAAACGGTTTCATTTTCCAGTGTTGCGGTCAGCGGCTTTGACCCACACAATTTCCAAATGTTCAAATACGTTACAGCTGCAATTGGATACGCGGCTGAAAAACTTCAATCGGATCCATCTGTTTTCTACCCACACTCAAAATCTTTGACTCAGAATTCTGCTGATATAGATATAGATACTTTCACTAAAATTGATTGAACAATGATAACATTCATTGATCCAAGAATCATGTACGCGACGAAAAATGTTGTCAAATCTAAGAAGAAATATTCATGATACTTATTTCTTGTGATTTTCTAAAGTTGTGACATTCTATAACCGAAGATTGAAAAAATATATCTTTTATAATAACACTGTGAACAAGTACATTCACTCAAGGCGAACAAGAAAAATGAATTGACATAGAAAGAAAAAAGAATTTCATTCAATGTTATAAAATAAAAAAGATAGCAATTTTCATACTAACAGTACATTTCAAGAAAATATTATATCCTAAAGTGAATTTGCGCATAAAAAAATGGATCACATTTTTCCTTGGAATATGTAAGCTACCACAATGAAAATGTACTTTGAACTATCAAAATATGGAAAAGCTGGAATAAAAGTTAAATTTAAATTTGAAAGTTCATGAAATTGCCGTGTCTATTCACATGCACCTGATTAAAAATTATTTGTGTGGCTCTTCAAATTTTTACGCAAATATTCAGAAAATTTGCAGTACGAATGATTATGCTTTAAATCGGAATGTTTGTAACGTTGTTAGCTAAAGTAAATAAAATTACTTTCAATTCCATCTATCTAAAATAAATATCTATTTTCAAAAAAATTGTTTAAAAATTGAAACGACCACAAATTGAAGACTTTTTCATGTCATTTGCATCGTGACGACCGGTACGACTAAATTCAGTTGATCAAGATATCGAATTTGAGGCTGGAAAATATTTGAGCGATGTGTGGATCGATATCAAAATGCTAGATGATTTCAAAAAAATTCTCAAAATTTACTAAAATAATTCAGTATGACATTGTCGACTCTTCAGTCAATCGTCGTTAATTTTCATCCGAGAAGAAAAGAATTTGATCGTCTTACTTTAAATATTGTTTGCTCTTGCTACACAATAGAAACTCTTATCCGAAGATAAAAATGTCTCGTTTCCCTGTTATTGGTTTCATATTTGACTTTGAATTACTCAGGCATCTATCCTAGGTGGAAATATTTGCGTTTGCGTATTTGATTCCATTTGCAAGTACATATTTGCAAGCATTTGTATAGCGTTTTACAGTGCTATTGTTGTTGTTCTCCAGTAACTCCGTCTCATTCGTTAATGACAGTGGCAAATGCTTAGTTTAAAACACTTGAAACTATGCTTTTTGGACCTAAAAATCAACGATTGCAACCATTCCCAGAACGATTTGCTGTCCGTTATCCTTTGTCCGTTGTACCCAAACATTTGTTAATAGGATAACTCAAAAAATTAATTATTGTAACTAATTAATAGCACCATGTTCACGTAAAATCTTCAAATTCTCTCTCTCTCTCTCTCTCTCTCTCGATACTCTGAGAAAACGTTTGTAGGAATTTGAAAAAAAAAGTTGGGCTTTTTTTATTTCACTACAAGAATCTATATTTCCACGAGACTTTGTGGTGTATTTCAATAATGAAATAATATTTATATATAAGATACGAAATGAACATAACTTCGAGGTCTAATTTAATTTATACAATTCTACTTTAGTAAAAGGTGTATTTCCTGAAATACCATAACTCATAATTATTATGTTTGATATTTCATCAGCTATTTATTTGTGTGTGCATAGTTTTAATATGAATTCTTTTCAATAAATTCAATTTCTGTTTCTCATATTTGATCTTGCATAGGTAATAAAACGAAATTTTTCGAACAATTTTCAAAAAGTAATTATCAAAAATGGGAAAATTCCCCAATTTGTCGACGAATCCAATTACGATGATAGTCGACTTTTGTATGTCTCATGTAAAGAAAATGGTCCGTGTTTCGTTTGGCCTCTATTCCTTGATGAATACCAACTAATACAGGTCTATTCGACGATGTATGCATTACGATTGGAGCTATAACAACAATATTTGTTGTTGATTTAAAGAATATTAATCTTTGTATTGAACATTAAAATCCAACCAACCTCCTGAGTCTCCTCCACCCGCTGTTCTTTGTTCCGTTGCATCTATTTGTCTACCTGCATTCAATGGATCGACTGGAACAACTTCAGAACAAAAAAATTCATCTGGTTCATTGCATGTAGTTACTATCAAAGGCAGAAATCGTAGATCCCGTGAGTGTTCGCCATCTTCTGTTTCGCCAAATCCGGTGATTCTGAGTGGAACTGGACTACTTCTTGAATATATAAAGTGATCATAGGAGCCGTCATACACAGCTATTTGTTTGACCGTTTCGCCTTCGACAATAGATCCTTCGAGTATAGCCACAGCAATGTCGCTGGCGTGCTTACCAGGAGTAAAACTTTGAGGATGGTTGATGTAATGAATTCTGTGCAAATTACCAAGCAACTTGTCCCTTCCATTTACTGTTTTGAATAACTGATTTGTACCAGCTACGATGGTCCAAATAGAAGGATCGTCCTGACGTTCGTAAGTATCTGTATGTTCATCGTGTTCGTAAAAACAATGTGCCACAGTCAATATAATGTTTGGTCCTATAATGGATCCATCGCATGTATGAAAAAAATTTAGCAGTAGAGCAACTTGATATGGGACGCGTTCTTGTTGCAACTCTCCGTTCATAATACGCTCGCCCAAACGCAATTTAGTTACTGAGATATAAAAATGAGCACAGCTATATTTCTTATTCTGTTTTCCGCCTTACTGGAAATTATGCATTTCAAATCAACGATTATACCTTCACTTTGTGCCCAATCTGCGTGCTATTTTGGAAAAATGAAGAAACAGTTGTGAAGATATTTGATTAATGGAACAATTATTTAGGAGAAGAAAATGGGAATCCAGAACTGTTATACTTACAAAACACACAGCCTGCAACAATAGAACTAACAATCCCCACACAAACTCCATCTTCTCTTTTCAGCGTTCAAAATTATTATTGATGTAATTTTTCTGTATTACGAAACAAATTGTTCGAAACAGATCGTTTTCTACTGCTTGGATTAGAAATGATTGACACCTTTTATACCTTATATTATACTCACATTCGAATAAAATTTCAAATATCAAATTCTTCCAATTTTAAGAAGGGAAAATTTCGGTCAAAACTTTTTTCGGTTGAGGGTAGTATAATTATACATACCAGGTGCTTGCATATGAAACCGCTGTTTTTGAGACACCAGTACACTTTGCGATCAGAAATTTACAAACTGGTGTCTAACCAAATAGCGTCCTAGTGTCTTTGACACGAGTTCATTCATGATGCCCTGGACAAGAGTTTTCATGTCTAATGAAAAACGTCATCGTGTCTAAGAGATTTTATTCAATTGGAATTGATTGCTCTATGAATGATAATGCTACAATAGCTGATGAGATTATTTTGTTTTTTTGAAACAAAAATTTTGAAGAATGGTCTATGTATTTAAAAACCGGATTCCGATAACAGATGTCACCGCTTATGCATTGTAGTAGATCAATGACATATACGTCATTTGAAAAGCCTATTCAGACACAGTCAAAATTAGTCAAAAGTGTTTCATTTGTTTGTGCGCATCATATTTTTTTTGCAACGTTGGAAAATTTTGAAAATTGGAGAAAAAAACAGCGGGAAGTTTTGTTGGACCACTTTTTTTCTTAGACAACTCGTGCTGAAAGTCATCGTTTGCTTCAGGAAACTTATGGCGAATGTGCTCTATCACGTACTCAATGTTTCGAATGGTTTCAGAGCTTCAAAAGTGGTAATTTTGATGTGCATGACAAAGAACGGCCAGGGCAGCCAAAAAACCATTTCTGATCGTTTGCATGCAATGGGAAAGATTCTAAAGCTAGGAAAATGGGTACCACACCATTTGAATGAAAATCAACTCAGAGCGCGAATCGAAGTTTGCTAACAACACCTCAAAGAACACCAAAAACCTAGTTTCTTTGCATCGAATTGTGACAGGCGATGAAAAATGGGAATATTACGACAACCCCAAACGCAAAACAGCGTATGTTGACCCAGGCCAACAAGGATCATCGCAGCCAAAACGAGATATTCATTGCCAGAAGGTTATGCCGTGTATTTGGTGGGATCAGAAAGCCGTCGTTTATTATTATCTGCTAAAATCTGGTGAAACGGTTATAGCTGATCGTAACCGAGAGCAATTGAACAAATTATCGCATGCATTGATCGAAAAACGTCGATTGGTAGCGAGTAAAAATCACAAAGCTTTGTTACACGATTACAATTCCAGGCCACCAAGAAGGCTTTGGTTGGGAACAGCTTGATCATCATGCGTACTCTCCAGACCTTGCCCCTTCAGATTAGCACTTTTTCCGATTGATGCAAATCAGTCTGAAGACAAGAACGAAAATGGATCGACGACTACATAGCTTCAAAAGATGAGGAATTCTTTCGACGCAGAATCGAAAACTTGCCAAGAAGATGGGAGGAAGTCATAGCTAACGATGGGCAATACATTGGCTAGTGCTCATAATGAAATCATTCATTTGGCATAGAAATAAATGTATCTACTCATAAAATCCGGGTTTTAACTACTAGACCCAATAGTTTAATTGTCAAAATAAAAATTCAAGTGCTTACACGTGTGAACGCACAATTTATGCGCCCGATTTTATGTAGAATGCCAAACGTGTCGTCATGTCTTAGACACGAAGACGGTGAGTCATAGAAAAAAACGTCTTCGTGTATACGAAAAAGGTTGCTTCATGTTTAAATTTTCATCGAGACGATGTCATATTTTTGGACACGAATAGTAATGTCCGAAGATTCTCCTTTTTTAAAAATCCGTAGACTTTCTGGATATGATAAGACCATTCTGAATAGATTCTTTTGAAATTCCAAATTTTTGGATGATGATAGAAGCGATGAATATTGAATCGAAACATTGTTATTTAATTATATTCTAATGAAGTCAATTTGATAGAATTTGTGTCGAAAAACACCGATCAATGGCGTGCTCGCTCGTTCGTTCGTTGGACGAAAGGGTACGAGAGAGAGAGACAAAAGATAAATATTTAATGTATTCGATTTTGGGAAATCGAAGCGTAGTGGAGTTTGCAAGTGCAAGCACTTGTCACAAAGAATTCGTTGTTTATATATTCGGAAAAGTTAGAGATCTGATCAAAGCCAACGATATTGCTCCCCACAACAATCGCCTTATTTCCATCATGGAAATACAGCTTGTTTGTGTAGATTATTTACATTAAATTGATTGCCATTCAAAGTGTGTTCAACTTTTGCTTGAAAAATGATATAATTGAACTTGAACTTTGAAGATTTTGGGAAACTTGAAGAGAAAGCGCACTCATAAATACATAGCTGTGAAGATGTTAAACGGTACACATTTAAAAAAGCGGCATTAAAATAATATGTATAATGCAATGATGTGTCAAAATTTAGCATTTACAAAAAGGCTGTATTGTATTATTGTATGCACAGAAAATTAAGTATGTGCAAAGAGTAAAAAAATGGTTGGAAAATGGGATATTACTCTGAGAATTTAGTTGCAGCGGAATTTTGATTAAACAGGGTAATTCATCGAATTACATTTGTTTCCATCACTCTGGTGCTAGACTGTTGAACAATATAAAAACCAAATTTCAAATTCAACCACTTTGAAGTGTCACAGAGACGAGCTGTGCGCGCGTTGCTTGAATATAATTTGCTGTAGCCCAATTGATACTGCTTTGCGATATGCGATATTCGGTATACGATATGCAGCATGAATAAGTGAAATAGCATAGCTGTGTCAATTGTGTTTGAGACGCTCGTGCTACATGCTCAGCTGTGTCACAGCAAAATACACACAGACCGACGTTTGCAATGATGTTTGAAAATTTTTCGAAAGCCTGGACCAAATGTTAAGCAACAGTTTACCATCAATGTAATGGAAAATAGAGTTATTTCAGGGAATTACCCTGTTTACTCAAAATTTTAGTGCACCTCAATGTTCAGAGCATCGCCTTCACAATTCGTTTGACTTCCGTATATCCATGCAGACTTGCATCAAGTATTGCATATTCTTTTATGTCTATGATGCAGGTCAAAAACCAATTAATTTAAAAAACCAAACATATGGACCTCAGGATAATAAAGACATTGTACAAATTTAGATTCGAATGAATTTGATTTCGTGTTCTTGGCACGGGAAAAAAGTGGGTGTGGCAAGTTTATCTTGAATTCGTCGAATGTATTTGGATTCTTAGTTGACACAGTAATTGTGGCATCAGCTTCGATCGATATTGGTTTCATGATCACCGCAAAATTCTATTTGGAATATCTGATAAATCTCTTCAGTTCGTTTAAATTAGTGTAAACATTGATTGTTAAATATTTTATAAATCATTGCATGACATTATGTGAAAAATTTCACTTTCAAATTAATAGAAATGTGTTATTACGGCAGGATTTGTAATATGCATTTCTTAAATCAATTTTAAGTTGCATTTCATAAATATTTATAGTTTGCCCTATATATCTGAATTAAAATTCGTTTAGAAAAGGGATGTTCAAGTTGAAGAATATCTTTGAAACACAATATCAAAAGTTCTTTGACTTCAATTCAAATATGCGATTTATTAACGATAAAAATGATCAACATTAAATATATTTTTCTTTCTTTCATAAAAAGCATTGCACTGATTGCAATGATTGCCATACAATGTTGGCCAACTTCAAATAGAATTAATTGTCAATTTGAAAGGAATGTTACTTATCGATCTCAACACATTCATATCTATAAAGGAACGATGAGTTTAGTTTACCAAACAAAATATAGCGAAAGTTCAAGCAATTTGACTTAATGGATCAGTGCATCAAGGGATTCCTCATCTAAAACACAATTTTAAAAATCTTAGTAAAATACAATTTGTAATTATAACAAAGTGTAGCATTTTCGAAATTTGTTCCGATTTTGCGTGTACTTACAATCTGTTCACCGATCCAATCACGGTAAAAGTTCACTTTTGTATGTATCATGTAATCAAAATATGTCGTATCTTTTATGAACCTTGTTCCAAGATGAACACCAACTAATATAGGTATGTTCGACGATGTATGGAACACGATTGGAGCTTTAAGAATCAAATTTGTTGTTGATTTAAAGAATATTAATCTTTGTATTGAACATTAAAATCCAGCCAACCTCCTGAGTCCCCTCCACCCGCTGTTCTTTGTTCCGTTGCATCTATTTGTCTACCCGCATTCAATGGATCGACTGGAACAATTTCAGAACAAAAAAATTCATCTGGTTCATTGCATGTAGTTACTATCAAAGGCAGAAATCGTAGATCCCGTGAGTGTTCGCCATCTTCTGTTTCGCCAAATCCGGTGATTCTGAGTGGAACTGGACTACTTCTTGAATATATAAAGTGATCATAGGAGCCGTCATACATAGCTATTTGTTTGACCGTTTCGCCTTCGACAATAGATCCTCCAAGTATAGCTACGGCAATGTCGTTGTCAGAATTACCTGGAGTAAAACTCTCAGGGTAGTTGATGCTATGAATTTGGTATATTTTACCAAGCGCCGATTTAATCCCATTTACAATTTCGTATAACTGATTTGTACCAGCTACGATGGTCCAAAAAGAAGGATCGTCCTGACGTTCGTAAGTACCTGTATCTCCATCGAGTTCGTAAAAACAATGTGCCAGAGTTAATATAATATTCGGTCCTATAATAGATCCATCGCATTCATGACGAAAATTCAGCAGTAGAGCAACTTGATATGGGACGCGTTCTTGTTGCAACTCTCCGTTCATAATACGCTCGCCCAAACGCAATTTAGTTACTGAGATATAAAAATGAGCACAGCTATATTTCTTATTCTGTTTTCCGCCTTACTGGAAATTATGCATTTCAAATCAACGATTATACCTTCACTTTGTGCCCAATCTGCGTGCTATTTTGGAAAAATGAAGAAACAGTTGTGAAGATATTTGATTAATGGAACAATTATTTAGGAGAAGAAAATGGGAATCCAGAACTGTTATACTTACAAAACACACAGCCTGCAACAATAGAACTAACAATCCCCACACAAACTCCATCTTCTCTTTTCAGCGTTCAAAATTATTATTGATGTAATTTTTCTGTATGTCTTACGAAACAAATTGTTCGAAAACAGACCGTTTTCTACTGCTTGGATTAGAAATGATTGACGCCTTTTATACCTTATATCATACTCACATTCAAATAAAATTTCGAATATCAAATTCTTCCAATTTTAAGATGTGAACATTTCGATCAATACTTTTTCAGTTGGGTGCAGCATTATACCAAATAAAGTTCACATTTCCAATATATCAGTCAAACAAGTTTGGCTTTATTGAGTAGAATGATTCTGACTCTAACTACAGAAAAGTAATGTCCGAAGATTCTCCTTTTGTGAAAATCCGTAGACTTTCTGGATATGATAAGACCATTCTGAATAGATTCTTTTGAAATTCCAAATTTTTGAATGATGATAGAAGCAATGAATATTGAATCGAAACATTGTTATTTAATTATATTCTAACGAAGTCAATTTGATGGAATTTGTGTCGAAAAACACCGATCAATGGCGTGCTCGCTCGTTCGTTCGTTGGACGAAAGGGTACGAGAGAGAGAGACAAAAGATAAATATTTAATGTATTCGATTTTGGGAAATCGAAGCGTAGTGGAGTTTGCAAGTGCAAGCACTTGTCACAAAGAATTCGTTGTTTATATATTCGGAAAAGTTAGAGATCTGATCAAAGCCAACGATATTGCTCCCCACAACAATCGCCTTATTTCCATCATGGAAATACAGCTTGTTTGTGTAGATCATTTACATTAAATTGATTGCCATTCAAAGTGTGTTCAACTTTTGCATGAAAAATGATATAATTGAACTTGAACTTTGAAGATTTTGGGAAATTTGAAGAGAAAGCGCACTCATAAATACATAGCTGTGAAGATGTTAAACGGTACACATTTAAAAAAGCGGCATTAAAATAATATGTAATATAATGCAATGATGTGTCCAAATTTAGCATTCACAAAAAGGCTGTATTGTTTTATTGTATGCAAAATATTGCTCTCATAGAACATATTTGAAATTTAACGCATTAGTATTGGTAACCTATTGCAATACTACAACTGCTATAGCTATTGTAGCAACCTGTGTATGTGAATGTCCACAATGCGTTGCGCTATGGTATCGCATTCACATACATAGATTACTACAATAGCTATAGCAGTTGCAGTAACGCAATAGGTTATTAATACTAATGCGTTAAATTTCAAATATATTCTGTGATAGTGTATGTGCAAAGAGTACAAAAATGGTTGGATTGTAATATCCCAAAACCGTTGTCTGTACTTTTAACATTTACTTTATTTTCAGTGTGTGATAAGCTCAATCCAAGATGATCGTAGAATAATGATTGCGATAAAATGTAAGCCAACTTCAAATAGTATTATTTTCAATTTAAAAGGAATGTTTCTTATCGATCTCAACACATTCATATCTATAAAGGAACGAAGAGTTGAGTTCAAGAAACAAAATATAGCGAAAGTTCAAGCAATTTGACTTAATAGATCAGTGCCTCAAGGGATTCCTCATCTAAAACACAATATTAGTGAAATACAATTTGAAATAACAAAAAGTGTAGCATTTTCGGAATTTGTCCCGTTTTCAAGGTAAAAGTTCACTTTTGTATGTATCATGTAATCAAAATATTTCGTATCTTCTATTATAGACAATCAAAATGTTTATTTCAATTATATCATTAATTTACAGATCATCATCGAAATATGGAATATTTAAACACAATAACAGAAATTCATTGACGTCAACCTGAATATCTAATTTATTCACATAAATAAATTATTTGGTTACGGCATTTAATTTTTTTTATATTAGAAAAACACATTACTCAGATGCATATGAGCTGCTCTTCTGAAATAAAACTCTCATTCTTATGCAGAGCGTTGAAATGTTTTATTCCTCTGGTTTTTATGATAATATTCAAATAATTTTCCAAATGGCAACACATGTTTTTTTACAATTTCTCTTATGGGTAGTGACCGTCTCTCGTTTTAAATAATGATCATTCCAGGTTCTCCATTAAAATGTTAGCTAACATCAAATGAAATGGAATATCAATTTCAAGCGTATGTAGCTCATCGATCTCAACAAATTCACATCTAAAAGGTGAAAAAATAGGATATTTTTTTTATTAGAAAAGTAAACTAGATTTAACTGTTGAAACCTGTCATTTTGAAGGAAGCCCTGATCGATTAAACTTCTTCGCATCAAATAGAACATCCCGGTTTCAACCAATTCTCCTGGCCAATCTTGACGTCTTGGTCGCTTTTTTGGATCAAAATTAAGTGCTTGCAATTTACTCGAATCGGCCACTTGTTGCCATCGCAATTTCCAATTTCTGTTGAATAAATAAACCAGTTTCAGGAGTATGAAAGGCATGCATTGCACCAGAAACGATTTAATGAATTAAACAAAAGTATCTCGTACCTTTGTGCCGAAAAAACGCAATCGACATGTTTCTTTCGGAACAGATCAGATGCTGCTTCCAAATATTGTTCATATATGAAAATCGATGTGCATTGTATCAGTGCAATATTGCGGATGTGCGAGTGTCCATTTAGAAATTCTTGTATTGATTCGATTGAAGTGGCTTGGTCGCGAGCGGAATAATCGGTGCGGTAGTGAACATTTGCATTATAACGACGCGCTTCCTGTGCAATCAATTCACTGTCAGTTGACACCCACACTTCATCAAAACAATTACGACAGTTGTGTATGACACGCAATGCTCGTCCAAGCAACGAAACACCAGCCACTTTCGCTAGATTTTTCAATGGAATCCCTTTTGATCCACCTCTTGCTAAAATCAATGCCACAACATTTTGAGTACCATTTTCTGAACGTTCGATCCATCCCAAACACCTGTTAGAAAACCAATTATTTTCACAAATAAAGTGATGAATCAAATAGCAATTTACTTGTTCGAAAGTTCTTGTTTCGTTAAAAATGTTTCAACCGATGTTATCATCAATAGTCCAAAACCAAACATGACACATAATCTTTTATTCACGATAATGTGCAAGTTCATATTATGAGGTATCAAATCCACACTTCGTCGAGAGCAAATGAATGTGCTTTGATGTGTGTGTGTGTGTTGATTCAACGCAGTTGAGTGATATGTACGGCCAAATATTAATAATTCAACGCTATTTTCAGTCAGATTTAAGTCAATTACAGTCACTTACAACGAACGCGAGTAAGTTATCTTTGGTTTAGTTTATCGACGAATATCGAGGTTCGACTGACGCGCGTACTTTTTTCACTTGAATGACTTTAAACAACCGAACACCGAAAGAATCACTATTATTTTGCTACATAAATCACTCGAAACTATGTTTCGCAGATATTTTCGGAGTCAATTCCCATTAGAGAAATAGACATTTTCTTAGTCGAATTCGAATGTGAATCTGGAATTTATGAGAAAAGTTTTATTTAGAAAGGAATTTTTTGGAAAGTTTCAATTGAGAGATTCATGATTTATTAGGATTATGGCAAATGTTTAGCTCTTATTTTATAAACGCTTGCTATAAATAATTAGGAGCCCATTTTTATGAGAATTCTCAATATTTTGAAAAATTCCAACACTTGAGATGACATGCAAATAGAATTCGAAATGAAAATATTGACAGTTCGTGATGAACGCATGCGCCGATACAGTCTTTGTAGCCAACATAAATCAGTACGAACACAACATTCGGCACGAATAATAGGAACCTTTCCATTGTATTTTACAGAATGAAGGACGGATGCGGTGTAATAAAAGAACCAAATAGATACTTGTCTCTCCTTATCTCTATCTCACCTCTGAAGATTGCATAAAGCAATTATTTTCCTGTTAGAGTATTAAATCTATCGTTTCGATGCAGAAACCTATATTGCAAATTTTCCTCTGCAATTTAAACATAAAACGAGATTATAAAGTAGAAAAAAAATATAACGTCGGAATCTCGATTTGATTGCAATACAATTGAAAATAGGATTTGTTTTTCTTCGTTTTCGTTTCGTGTTTGGAACATTTGGAAAAACTGAAACAATATTATATTCAAGAAATCTAAGCGAAGATTTATATGAAATAATATAAATCAGACATTCAGATATTAATATTCATTTATGTTTAAATAAAAATATATTTTAATTAATTCCGTGCGTAAGCGTTGAGTGTACAGCTCAGCGTGTATGCGTTTTTATTCTTCCTTTCTTTTGCATTGCCTAACACACGAAGCTTTACGAACGATGCATATATCGACACGACGTCTCACAGGCACGCGATAGTAAGATGCGACGTTTCGCATACACATACAGTTTTGTTTTGTATGATTTGGGAGGTCAGTTCTATTCTGATCGATTCGTTAATTCGAGGTAGATGAGAATATCAGTATAAACATTAATATTGATGACAATTCGAATCGAGGCGATTATTCGTCGGTGTGCCTCCATGCGACTCATGTCAGAACAACCGGCGAACTGACAGCATCATGGCGAACGATCATCAATAAGTCAATGTTTATGTCAGATCTGAATAACGATCACAACTGACAGCGTCATACGCGTCATAACACACAGCCCAGATTCCGCACCTGAGGATTTCTTTTGACATTATCATATTCGGACTGGAAAAGTGTTTTGATGTTTGGTTTGTGCGCATGCAAAAGTATATCGACGCTCATGGGGAATAATTTGAAAAGCAATAAATGATTTTGATTTAATTATCATTTTTTATTATTGATTCCGGAAACTAAATTACTACCCTTTGATTATTATATCCCAAGCGTCGCATAGCCACGGCATCCAAACAGACCTCTAAGGAGCCTGTGAATTTGCTTGAATATCACATTGCAAATGAACGAAACAAGATTTCAATTCTATATACCCAAATATTTCGATTTTTTCAGTTTTCGTACTTAATATTTAAACACACTAACAGTAATTCTTTGACATCAATCTATAGTAAATATGTAATTTATTCACATAAATATATAAGTTTCGACAGAATTCGCATTAAAATGTTAGCCAAATGAAATGGATCGTTTCGTCGGAATTTCAATCGTGAGAGGCGCATAAAGCGTCTGACGGCATTTGCAGGTATTTGCAGTCATTTCGTTCAGTGCTTAGCCCCTAGATCGTGAGCTGCTCAATGATCTCAACAAATTATAGATATATAGATATGAAAAGAAGAGGATGTGTTTTTAATATTAAGAACGTGCAAATGCCAATTGAAATTTTCCAAATGAGATAGCAGTAGTTGAAAAAATTTGACATCAAATATCAGCGGCTCAAAGGATTCCTCATCTAAAACACAGTAATATAATTATTGGTACAAATTGTAATAACGATAAAGGCTAGCAATTTCAAACTCTTGCACATACAATTTGCTGATGAATCCAAATATGATAATAGTTGACTTTTATATGTTTCATGTAAAGATAATGGTCCGTGTCTTCTTCTACCTGTGTTCCAAGATGAACTCCAACTAATATAGGTATGTTCGTCGCTGTATGGAACACGATAGGCGCTAAAACATCAATATTATTTATTGATTTATAGACATTTTAAGTTTATATTAATATAAATCCAACCAACCTCCTGAGTCTCCCCCTCCCGCTGTTCTTTGTTCCGTTGGATCTATTTGTCTACCCGCATTCAATCGATTGACTGGAACAATTTCCGTACAAAAAATATCATCTGGTTCATTGCATGTAATTACAGTCAATGGCAGAAATCGTAGATCGTTTGAATATTCATCATCTTCTGTTTCGCCAAATCCGGTGATTCTGAGTGGAACTGGACTACTTGTTGAGAATATTAAATAATCAAAGGAGCTATCTTCCATCTCAATTTGTTTGACCGTCACACCATCAAGTATGCCTCCTCCAAGTATAGCCACGGCAATGTCGTGAACAGCCTCACCTGGAGTAAAACTCTCATGGTGGTTGATTTTATAAATATTGTACCTTTTACCAAGCGCCGTGGTGATCCCATTTACAGTTCCATGTAGCTGATTTGTACCCGCTATGATGGTCCAAATAGTAGGATCGTCCTGTCGATAATAAATATTCCTTACTTTATCGTGCTTGTAGAAGCAATGAGCAGCAGTCAATATAATATTTGGTCTGATTATGGATCCATCGCATTCATGACAAAAATTCAGCATAAGAGCAACTTGATAGGGGACGCGTTCTTGTTGCAACTCTCCATTCAAAATACGCTCGCCCAAACGAAGTGTTGTTACTTAAAATCAAAATAATAAGGACACTAATAATACTTGCTTTGTTTTTCGGAATACTAAAAATTAATTATGTCAAATCAACAATTATACCCTTTAAACTTTCTGCCACGTCTGCGTGCTATTTTACAAGAAGAAAAAAATTGTGTGGAAGATCTTTCTTTAGTAAAAATGATTATTTTGCAGAAGAGATAAAATATTCGAATGAGAATCCAGAACTTTTATGCTTACAAAATGCCCAACCTGCAACAATAGAACTGAAAATCCCCATAGAATCTTCATATTTTCACTTCGAATGTTTTCGTGTGATTGATAAAATAATTACTCAATAACAGATCTTTTTTCACTGTTGAAATAAAATAAGACCGCCAACTTTTATACCTATTCTTGTGTGCGCGTGTTTGTGTCTGCGTATTTGTGTGTGCGCATGTTTGAGTGTCTTGAGTAAGGTAAACCAAAGGAAGTTAAAGTTCTCTCAATACAAAAAAATATTCAACAAATTTGAGTGATGTGCCAAAAATTTGGTTTCTCGCTGGGCTGATTTGGGTCCCAATCTTGAAAACAAGCCAAATGATCTACCGATTGTTTTTAATTTCATTTTATAGCCCAAAGTGACAGGCAAGAGAGCATTAAAGCTCAGATATGTCTGTGATTTTGTTTTCTTGATCTTGATATAACGGTTGAAAGTTGAAAGTCGAAAAATTATTATTGATTTTATATTTTACTCGTTTTAGAGGACATAAAACGCAAAACTAGACTTAGAATCGATAAAGATTGACATTTGGTATTTGGTATTCGACAGTCGACACCACTTAGCATTAATGAATATTGAATGTATCCTACGAGTGACATTCCCAATTAATAATAATTCCGTATGAAATCGAATTCAAATGTCAAAAATTAGGTTTTTGTGTTTTGTGTTTGTTCTATATATAAATGCCTCAGAACAAAAGTGCATCTTTATTTGGCTACAGATAACACATCAGTCAATGAGTCCCGGGAGTATCTAAGAAACACAATTATTTTTCATGAAATTAGACTTCTTTATTCATCAATATAGTTTCCTTCCAGAGTTATACATTCATTCCAACGCTTTTCCAACTTTTCGATCCCTGTTTTGTAGAAGGATTTGTCTTAGCTCTCAAAATAGGCCTCAGTTTCGGCAATCACTTCATCATTGGAGCCATATCTTTTTCTCTGGAGCATCTTTTTGAGGTCTGAAAAAAGCCAGTAGTCGCTGGGGGCCAGATCTGGAAAGTACGGTGGGTGGGGGAGCAGTTTGAAGTGCAATTCATTTAATTTTGCCATCGTTTTCAGTGAACAACGCGTTGTTGTTTTTGATCAACTGCGAGCCAACGCAGTACCTATTTTGCACACAGCTTTGTCATGGACAAATGTTCATGCAAAATGGTGTATACACTGCCCAAGCTATCTCACTCAACTTCACTTTACGATCGGCCAAAATTATTTTGTGAACTTTTTCATGTTTTCTGGAAGAACTGCCGAATTTGGGCGCTCAGAGCGTTCAGGGTTATTTGTGTCTGTACGACCGCGTTTAAAATCAGCAAACCACCAACAAATCGTAGTTTTCGATGGAGAAGAGTCCCCATAACATTTTTCAAGCCATTGTTCTGTTTGCACGGTGTTTTTTCCCATTAGAAAACAATGCTTATTCAGCACGCGAAATTCACTTTTTTCCATTTTTGAAAAAACTCAGAGGTTGTTTGCACTTTAAAAAATTCTTACAAACAAACTATTGGATGGAATGAGCTCAAAATTTGACAGCTATCGTTTGAAAGATGGTGCTTCAAAAGAAAAATAAAAAAATGCGAATTGTGGTGCCACCTGTGGATTCGTCCCGGGACTTATTGACTCATGTGTTATTAGCGACACTCAAGACGCGTTGCTGCATGAAAGCGGTGCTAATTGTTGTTGTAATCACGGCTTAATAAACTGTGTGCAATATTTATATGTTCGCAGCAGAATTAAGATGTACTTTTATTCAAAGGCATTCATATAAACTACTGAAATCGCTTCTAAAATGCAATTGTGATAGTCACCTGCCATAAAACCGATAAAACTCTTGAGAACAGAGCTGTAAAGTAATCATTGAAACACGTATTTATATACATTTTCACCATTACACATTATATGTCAGATGTAATAGTGTTTTCCATTAAGAATAACCATCAGTAATGGAAATTGTAATTAAAAAGAAGAAATTTCCATTGAATTAATTGTATTTGGAAATTTCAATTACTTTGGTTTTTCGTTTGTTGTATGTTCCATCTAGTCATCTTGTCTCTTACTTTTATATGAGCTGATGCAGACTCGTATGTGTAAAGCAAGCAGATCAACAGATGGCTCTAGCCGTTCTTGTCCACAAAAAGTAATGGAATTTTTTCATTTCATAATTATCATTATGTGATGGGTATGACGTCTTTCCAATTTCAATTGCCATATGGAAATAGAAAAAAGTTCTAAATACTTTTCCATTAAATAATGGAAATCATTACGAAAAGTAGTGAAATACGGAATTTCACAACTTTGATTAAGATGTCGAATTATATTTTCTACATCGATTTTATTCCCTCTCCCATCAAATTCAAATAAGAATGACATGTTAAAACACATTGATATTAATTTAAATATGCGGTTTATTCACGATAAAAAGTAACAACAAGGAAAATATCTTTCTTTATTTCATTATATTCATGGAAATGATGGAATTTGAATCTTAGCCAACGTCGAGTGAAATGGATTGTCGATTTCGAACGTATGTTGCTCATTGATCTCAACAAATGCATGTCAATAAGGATGTTAAACAGAAATTGTCGTTTTATTATTGGGAACGTAGGTCAATTTGAAGTTTTCCAAATGGAATATAGCAGCAGATCAAGTAACTTGACGTCAAATATCAGTTCCACCAGGAAAAGGTCATCTGAAAGTCAATATATCAGTTAAAAAATTATTAGTACAATTTATGATAACAATAAAGTGTAGAATGTTCAGAATATTGTCAGTTTTTACGTGAACTCACAATTTGTTGATAAATCCAATCACGGTGAAAGTTGACTTTTCTATTAAACATGCAAAGAATATGGTTCGTGTTTGGTATTTTTTGTGCTCCAACATGAATGCCAGCTAAAATAGGTATGTTCGACGATGTATGGAATACAATTGGAGCTAAAACATTAAAAAAGAATTGTTGGTTTAAAGATATTTTAAGTGTGTTTCATAAATTCTTAACCAACCGACCTCCTGAGTCTCCGTCTGCAGCTGTTATTTGCTCTGTTTCATCTAATCGTTGACGCGCATTCAATGGATTGACTGGAACAACTTCAGTACAAAAAATATCATCTGGTTCATTGTAGTGACATGGTGTTACTCTCAATGGCAAAAATCGTAGATCCCGTGAGTGTTGGCCATGTTCTGTTGCACCAAATCCGGTGATTCTGAGCGGAATTGGACTACTTGTGGAGAATATCATATGATCGAAGGAACCATCGTACAGAGCTATTTGCTTGACCGTTTCGCCATAAGCAATTGATCCCGCAGATATAGCCACGGCAATATCTAAGTCAACCACACCTGGAATATAATTCTGTGGGTAGTTGATGCTATGAACTTGGTACATATCACCGAGCGCCATATTGATCCCATTTACAGTTTCATATAACTGATTGGTACCAGCTACGATGGTCCAAATAGAAGGATCGTCCTGACGTTCGTAAGTTTCTGCAACTTTATCGTACTTATAGAAGCAATGAGCCACAGTCAAAATAATATTTGGCCTAATTATGGATCCATCACAGTATTGACGAAAATTCAGCAGTAGAGCAACTTGATATGGGACGCGTTCTTGTTGTACCTCTCCGTTCATAATACGCTCGCCCAAACGAAGCTTAGTTACTGAAAATTAAAAAAATAAGGATATCTATAACACATTATCTGTTTTTCAGGAATTCTAGAAATTAATCATTTTGAATCAATGATTTTACATTCTCCACTTTCTGCCACGTCTGCGTTCTGTTTTGGATGAAGGAACAGTTGAAAAGGTCTTTATTTAATGAAATATTTATTTTGGAGAAGAGAAAAAACATTCAAATGGGAATCCAGATCTGTTGTACTTACAAAATATACAGTTTTCAACAATAGAAATAACAATCCCCACAAAATCTCCATGTTTTGTCTTCAGTGCACAAGAGTTCGGTAATTTGTGTGTGTATCTGATTAATGACACAATTGCTCGAAAAACACCGTTTTCGCTGTTAAAATAAGAGAAGACACACACAATTCACACCTTATATTAACTCTTTTCATTGAATGCACATTACTTTGAGTCCCTTTTTCCCATTACTTATTATTAAAAAAATATCAAATTCTTGAACGACAATAAAGGGTGATTTTTTAAGTGGTTTCTTTTTGAAAATCGAAAAAAACGCAAAAAATTTCGAAAAGTGAATCAAATCTTTATTGAAATCGATAAATTGGTTCTTGCCATTTACTTTTTGAAAATAATTTCATGCCCCACAAAAAATAATCCAGGGGCGTTAAATCGCACGATCTGGCCGGCCAATGAACGGGGCCAAAACGAGAGATGAACTGTTCGCCGAACTTACGGCGCAGTTCGTCCATGGATGGACCCGATTTGCAAGCGTTGCTCGTTTGTAAGTCTTTCCATCTTGAAATTGCAAAGCATACTGAGCATTTTTGACTGTGACAGACGTCAGTTGGAATTTGACATCTGTCAAAAAATTAAACGTCAAAAAGAAACCAGCTAAAAAATCACCCTTTAGACGCAAAGACATATTAAAACGGAACATTATGTTAATATTATTCCAATGAACTAAATATGTGAACAAGAAAATATATCATTGCGTCTAATAAAATGCTTTACATCCGTAAGATGAACTTTTCCGCGATGTAATATAGTCCACGACGTGCATTCCTGATTTATTACTTTTAAAAATCATTTTACCTCCTTACATTTCGTCTGCATTTCGAGCTCAAATGTTAACCTTCGCTTTTGACAGATGATAATATAATTGAGAAATTATTTTTGACTTCATTAAAAAAACTGAATCTGAAAGTTTCATAATGATATTGATATAATTAATACAATGTGAACTCAACATAGTCCCCATACAATTTTTTGGTGTTATATTGAAAAAACAGCTTCATTTAATGATTATACCCCAATTAAACTATCTGGAGACGCTGTCCGAATGAGCTGAACATTTGATCGTTTCTATTCCTAATGAAGGCATATTTACGCATTCGTGTACGATTGAATTTGTGCTTAAACTTTTTGAGTTATCGTGTTAATTTTTTTTTGCCTACAACGTAAAGTGTACCACGCACCTACATTCCGAATTCTGACACCGAAAAAACTGGTCCATCGAGTTTTTCTGTGCTTAAAATAGATATAGAACACATTTTCTAGGCGTTTTATTTCACGCTATGTGTGTATAGAAAAGTAATAGGGGTCTTAAAAACAAGAGCATACCGAAAAAAAAACCGCATTTCTCAAATGAATTAAGTATTCAAGAGAATGAAAAGCATCATGAACATTTTCAAAACAGCTGTGGAACAAAACTGATAACATTTTTTCACTGGTAACAAAAAACCGGTGCGATACCAATTTTCATAGCTGCTTTGAAATTATGGAAAGATTGAATAAAAGCGGTGTACATTCGGCCAATTTGAAGATAACCATTTCAATATTTTGAAATAATGCGGAACAATTAGAACAATTTCGCCAATCATAACAAACACACGATGATTGTTTGTTGTGAGAACGAGAAGCAAACCTATTTGAGCATATATTTGCCGTGCTCACGTTCATTTCTCTATCGCAGTGGCAGTTGGCAATAGAAATGGTTTTTAAGTATACCATTCACGCATGAATGTAAACAGAGCCGCGTTCTGTTTCAAATGAAAATCAATACATTCAAACGCAGTGTTAAAAAATGTACAATTTTTGATGATGATTTAGCAGCTATTGAACTACACAAATCGTGTATATTAATGAACAAACCAATCATCGTAGGAATGTGCATTTTAGAATTATCAAAACTATTAATGTATAAATTCTTATATAATTACTTGAAACCCAAGTATGGACAAAATATTCAACTCATATATATGGATACAGATTCGTTTATACTTTAGATAAAAACGGATGATGTATACGCAGACATTCGCGATGAACCCAATGAGTTTGATACTTGGGACTATCCCGAGGGAAATATTTATGGTATTAAACGTCATAACAAAAAAGTTCCTGGTAAATTCAAAGATGAGCTCAATGGAGAAATAGTAACTGAAATTGTTGGTTTGCGATCAAAATGCTATGCTGTGCGTACAAAAATTGACAACAAGAAAAAAAAATATAATGGTGTTAGGAAAAATGTAATAAAAAAAGCTAAAGGTGTAAAGAAAAATATATTAAAAAATCATATTTCTTTCGATGACTATTATTATTATAATTGTATAACAAATAATTGTATTGAATTGAGAAAGCAAAACTCAATTCGTTCGAGAAAACATGAAATTTACACCATTTCAATGCAAAAGATTGCACTGAACCCGTTTGACGATAAACGGTATATAACTAAACAAGATTGTATTGATACACTCACTTGGGGACACTATAAACTCGATTCAGATAAAATGGATAGTGAATATCAATACGTAAAAGAATTGTAGAGAGTTTGAAGGGAATTTTGAAATAATAATTTGAAATTAATACACACATATATACATTTTTTTGTACTTTTTTAATTTTTATTGAATAAAAAATGATTTAATTACAATAAACTTACATACTATTCTTATTTTCTAGAAAAAAATCCGATTTCGATAAGCTTAGCTTGTAATCTTTCTAATCTTAAATTGAAACAATTCCGATCTGCTGCAAATCTCATTGAATCGCTTTTCCTAGCTTCACGATATGCGAATGTCCATACATGCATGTTGAGAATTTTATTCCTATGCAAATCAAAACTAACTCTTCTCTTATTTCTTCTTCCTAAAACCAAGACAGTACAATCTCTCCCAGATTTGAAACTCATTACGTTATCGTTCATTACTTTTTCGTCATCTTGCGCTCCTTCCATTGAATTATTAGTCCCATATTGATGGCTCATTGTCAATTATTCTGCTGCTGGTGTCTTTCAAAATATATTTTACACCGTTGAAAATCAAAAATTGTATTGAATTGACATCAAGATTACGAACTGCTTTCTTTTGCGCAACTTCTATGTTAACACCCTCTACCAAATATTCATAAAGAATTTCCAAATCTCGAACAGTGTAATAATTGTTGATCGATTTGGGGGTGATCTTATGACCGATAATTGTTCTGTTCGTCTTTCCGAATGTTTTGAAATTTTTCTTTATATATTTGCTTGCTTTGTCAGCTGATAGACCTTGGATAATATCAGTCAACTCTTTGTACCATGTATCGGTTTTATCGAAAGTATGATACTGTGCAGACCATACATCGTTTACAGATATGTCGGCAAATAGTTCAATTAACTCAGCTTTTGTGCTCTTTTTCACATCAGCAAATTCAATTGCAGATTTCGTGATCAGCGTACGGATTCTCAATGTTATGCTGTGGTGGTAGGACACGGAAAATCACTTCACCATTCTTCGATGGTGACACTCAAATAGCGTTCATCGCACACAACATCCGTGATATTCTTCGAGATGCGTGGTATGCCCGGGAAAGCTTCTTGACACTTATGTGCAAAGTATCGATAAACATGCCAAGTTCGTCCGAAATCGTATGATCGTTCGATCAACATAGCGGCCGGACGGAATGTTTGAAGCACGATGATCAAATGCGTAAAACAGGTTCCATTGTACAAATCACAATTGCCCGGTCGAGCATATCACATGGAATCTCCAGGTAATTTTAATTTTATGGTCGAATTTCCATTGAGCTACTCACTAAAAACACACGTTTGTTTATGCGAATCAAACGGAGAAGTAAATAAATGAAATGAAATTCGCAACAAAACACATATCATGACATTTACGTTCAGAGCGTTGAACAACTGCAAACCTATGACAGTGTACAACTTTGTAAGCTAAAACCTTTCAAATTCATTCTCAGCTAACTCTAGTATGCATCCATTGAATGAAATCAGTATGTGGTTCTCCATGTATTGCGTATGTGTGTGAATGCGATGTGTCAAAGACCTGAATGTCACTTCATCAAAATAAACTGTCAGTTCCATTGAAATTCCATTTTAAACGGATATAAATTAAATTTGGGTAAGTAAATTCGGAAATATTGATGGAATTTGTCGAATCTCATTTTAAATCTTCGAAAAATGGTGATTTTCACAGATTTACAATGCCACAAACGAATTCGGCAATGCCTTTTGTCAGCCAGCAGAACTTTCCTCCAATACAGGCCAGTTCGACAAACACACATTCTCCGGTTACTGTTATCCCTGCGCCTGTTGTTCATAGTGATAACCGTAATGGAAGTGAAGTATCATCCGATGTTTCTTCGTCATCACCCGATGAAGCAAGGCCCAGCTCAGGAACGTCATCGACTGAGTGGAATGAACTATACAATGAACTGAATACGCTGATTGGAAGCCATCCAGGCGTAGATGAGATGTATAGGAGGATGTTGATCTACAGCGGTAGATTGAATCGCATTTTCGCTCAAATTAGTTCGGCTCCATTGGCTGAAGTTTTGTTGTTGCAACACGAAATTATAACATTGCTTTCGCAAAGGTCCGATCTGGTTGATCGTATGCGTGTAATAGCCACACGGTTACGTGACTTGGGTGCTGAAGTAATGGGCTTGGGCAACATGACAGATGAGGCTGGACCATCGAATCGAGCAAATGGATATTTCAAGAGAAAAAAAAACAAAGAATGTGCCGCTTTTAATACAAATGTTCCAAAAAAGAGCAAATATTTCAAATTAGAGTTCATCTGAAATCCTAATTCACAAATATCAAAAAATATCAAACCTATACAAATTGCAACTGTCTGACGAAAAATTACCACACTTTTTTTCTTTTGTTTATTTTTTTCTGATTTTAGTTATTTTTTTCAACTCACATCCTCGCAAAACACAAACATTCGTCAGAACAAACAAAATTCCTTTTTTTCCTTTTGATTTCATTGTAAATGAGCCATGCAAAAAATGTAAATCATCATATATATCAACTAAACTTGTATCATATTGAAAGAAAATATTCAAGTTATAGCCTAAGAAATCATAATTTAAGTTGATCTTGAGCTCAATACTGTACAAATAAATTTGATTAATAAAATTCTATATATCTCAATTCTATTGGGTTGTGTTCAACACATTTTAACTGCTTTTTTACATTAAAAATAAATTCTTTCTTAAATTTAATTCTTCAGCATCAGAAGCATTGGATCAATTTTTGGAATTCGTCAAAACCGACTCCGGATCGAATTTGGTGGATCAAAAAGTTTAGAAATTAATTAATATCCAGACACACATTTATATAAGATTGAAGAAAACTAATTTCATTTCTTATTTTTTTTTTTTTCGACTTGTGTTTTTTAACATTAGAGACACTAGAAATTCAATCTTTACCACATTCTTCAATCTTTCGATGATGATTTTAAGACGGAGCCATAAGTTTTGACTGATTTGCAGTTATCTTTTAAATGAATTACTTATAGAAATTCCTTTTGCCAATTCATCAGCCTTAATGAGACAATTAGTGGTGTGTTGGGTGGAATGGATGGGTAAATAAATGTATTTCAATTTAAAAAAGATGTACCCAAAACCAAAAGAATATTGTTATTTATTCTCCACAGACATTTTATGAAGGAAAATACTAAACTTGTATCAATGGCAATAAATACGTGAGTAATATTGATAACTTATGACTTTATTGAAATTTACATTTAATTTACAATTATTTGAACTATTTTACAGGATTTTGCAAAGTGTGAAAGAGTAAGACAGAAATTCAGCTCTATAAATTGAAAGGGAGAGAGAGAGAGAGAAGAGAGAGTAAGTGTATGTGTATGTGTATGTGTATGTGTGTGTATGTGTGCACTAATACTAAGAAACGTGGATGAAACCTACAAACATATACTACTTACCGTGAACAAAAAAAAAAAAGACGCGAAAAAACATTGCGCGGGTCATTGCAACGTATGATGCAAAAAAAACAGTGGATCAAACGAGTTTGCCTCAGATAATCTGAGGTCAGATAATCTGAGTCAGATTCAAATACCGTTGAAGACAATATTCAAACCGAATCAACGACTACCGAAACATCTGAACAATTGCCTATTGAAATTGAAAACTCGTCGAATGAATCGAAACAATCAAATAGTTATTCAAATGAATCAAATGAACAAATGCAAAATGTTGACGTTATGGATTCTTCGACGTGGCCAACTAATATTTCAGAGACATTTCGTGTTAAAATTGTTGATTCAGTCGATACTTTGCCAACATTGAATTGGGATTATGCATTTCCTCAAACAAATGGCCGTTCTTTCAATCAGACTTCTATTATTACCGATTTCCAACTACTAAAAATCTTGAATTATTTGTATTTGAATTCTTTCCTTGAACTTTACCCAAATGTAATAGCTGCATTGAAAATTTTGTTAACATTGCCAGTAAGTGTAGCCTCTGGAGAAGGCAGTTTCTCAAAACTTAAATTACTTAAAACATACTTTCGCTCAACAATGTCGCAAGATCGATTAAATGGTCTGGCAGTTATTTCAATTGAAAGAAATATGTTAGATCGAGTCTATATAGACGAACTTGCAAATAAATTTGCGCATATGAAAGTGCGTCGTGCATCTTTTTAAATAGATTTCACTATGTATTGGAATATTCGATGGATTAAATAAATTTCAAAGTCAACAAATTTGCTTTTTTATGTTTTTTGGATTTAGGGCGGCAAATTGAAGTTTTGCCCGGGGCAGCGAAAGTCCCAAGTTCGGCACCGTACACCAAACCTCACACATGCAGAGAGATTTTGGTACAATCAAAGATTATTTGAGAGTTCTCAAACGAGCAACAATTAAGGAGAAGAATGAAGCGAAAGTTGAAGGAATCGACATATTGGTCGAGCAGAACATGATTTTTAAGGTGCGAAACATACTGCAACAAACGAAAAAATGGTCCCTTCAGGGTACTGAAAATAAGTTATTCGATAGTTCATGAATAAAGGTTTATAGCAATAAGAGCAAATTTAATATTTTGTGTTTTTGGTTCGAATGGCGTACGTTCTCAAGGTATTCTCAAAACTTTACTAAGGTCGAGAAAGAAAAATCTAGTCGAAACAGAATTGCTGATTGCAAACTAAACATAAGATCTATTTACGACGAATAGTTACAACATTAAAAATATCTTTTATTTAATTTTTCATAATAGTCATTGAAATGATGAAATTTGAATCTTAGCCAACGTCGAGTGAAATGGATTGTCGATTTCGAACGTATGTTGCTCATTGATCTCAACAAATGCATGTCAATGAGGATGTAAAATAGAAATTGTCGTTTTATTGTTGGGTAAGTTGTTCAATTTGAGTTTTCCCAAATGGAATATAGCAGCAGATCAAGTAACTTGACGTCAAATATCAGTTCCATCAGGGATAGGGCATCTAAAAATTATTCTTTTCAGAACCATTAGTACAATTTATAACAACAACAAAGTGTAGAATTTTTAGAATTTGTTGCTCGATTTTGCGTTTACTTACAATTTGTTGATAAATCCAATCACGGTGATAGTTGACTTTTTTATGAAACATGTAAAGAGCATGGTTTGTGTTTGGGATGAAATATGATCCAAGGTGAATGCCAACTAATATAGGTATGTTCGACGGTGTATGCAATACGATTGGAGCTATAACATTAAATGGTTGTGTTGGTTTTAAGAAATTTCTAACTTGTATTAAAAATAGCAAACCAACCAACCTCCTGAGTCTCCTCCGGTAGCAGTTCTTTGTTCTGTTTCATCTAATTGCTGACCCGCATTCATCGGATTGACTGGAACAACTTCAGTACAAAACATATCCTCTGGTTCATTGCATGGTGTTACTGTCAATGGCAGAAATCGTAGATCCCGAGAGTGTTCGCCATGTTCTGTTATACCAAATCCGGTGATTCTGAGCGGAACTGGACTACCTGTTGAATATATTAAGTCATCTAAGGCGCCATCGTACATAAGTATTGGTTTGACCGTTTCCTCATCAACTATTGATCCTCCGAGCATAGCCACAGCAATGTCGTAGTCACCCTCACCTGGAGCAAACCCCTCCGGGTATTTTATGCTATAAACTTGATATATATGACCTAGCGCGCTGCTGATCCCATTAACAGTTTCATATAACTGATTGGTACCAGCTATGATGGTCCAAATAGAAGGATCGTCCTGACGTTCGTAAGTATCTGTATCTTTATCGTGTTCGAAAAAACAATGTGCCGCAGTCAATATAAAGTTTGGTCTGATAATTGATCCATCGCATGTATGACGAAAATTCAGCAGTAGAGCAACTTGATATGGGACGCGTTCTTGTTGTACCTCTCCGTTCATAATACGCTCGCCCAAACGAAGCTTAGTTACTGAAAATTAAAAAAATAAGGATATCTATAACACATTATCTGTTTTTCAGGAATTCTAGAAATTAATCATTTTGAATCAATGATTTTACATTCTCCACTTTTTGCCACGTCTGCGTTCTGTTTTGGATGAAGGAACAGTTGAAAAGGTCTTTATTTAATGAAATATTTATTTTGCAGAAGAGAAAAAAACATTCAAATGGGAATCCAGATCTGTTGTACTTACAAAATATACAGTTTTCAACAATAGAAATAACAATCCCCACAAAATCTCCATGTTTTGTCTCCAGTGCACAAGAGTTCGGTAATTTGTATGTGTATCTGATTAATGACACAATTGCTCGAAAATACACCGTTTTCGCTGTTGAAATTAGAGAAGACACACACAATTCACTCCTTATATTAACTCTTTTCATTGAATGCAAATAACTTTTAGTACCTTTTTCCCTTTACCTATAATAAAAAAAAATCAAATTTTTGAACGATGATAGACGCAAAGACATATTGAAACGGAACATTATGTTAATATTATTCCAAAGAACTAAATATGTGAACAAGAAAATATATCATTGCGTCTAATAAAATGCTTTACATCCGTAAGATGAACTTTTCCGCGATGTAATATAGTCCACGACGTGCATTCCTGATTTATTACTTTTAAAAATCATTTTACCTCCTTACATTTCGTCTGCATTTCGAGCTCAAATTTTAACCTTCGCTTTTGACAGATGATAATATAATTGAGAAATTATTTTTGACTTCATTAAAAAAACTGAATCTGAAAGTTTCATAATGATATTGATATAATTAATACAATGTGAACTCAACATAGTCCCCATACAATTTTTTGGGTGTTATATTGAAAAAACAACTTCATTTAATGATTATACCCCAATTAAACTATCTGGAGACGCTGTCCGAATGAGCTGAACATTTGATCGTTTCTATTCCTAATGAAGGCATATTTACGCATTCGTGTACGATTGAATTTGTGCTAAAACTTTTTGAGTTATCGTGTTAATTTTTTGTTGCCTACAACGTAAAGTGTACCACGCACCTACATTCCGAATTCTGACACCGAAAAAACTGGTCCATCGAGTTTTTCTGTGCTTAAAATAGATATAGAACACATTTTCTGGGCGTTTTATTTCACGCTATGTGTGTATAGAAAAGTAATAGGGGTCTTAAAAACAAGAGCATACCGAAAAAAAAACCGCATTTCTCAAATGAATTAAGTATTCAAGAGAATGAAAAGCATCATGAACATTTTCAAAACAGCTGTGGAACAAAACTGATAACATTTTTTCACTGGTAACAAAAAACCGGTGCGATACCAATTTTCATAGCTGCTTTGAAATTATGGAAAGATTGAATAAAAGCGGTGTACATTCGGCCAATTTGAAGATAACCATTTCAATATTTTGAAATAATGCGGAACAATTAGAACAATTTCGCCAATCATAACAAACACACGATGATTGTTTGTTGTGAGAACGAGAAGCAAACCTATTTGAGCATATATTTGCCGTGCTCACGTTCATTTCTCTATCGCAGTGGCAGTTGGCAATAGAAATGGTTTTTAAGTATGCCATTCATGGTTGAGGAAGAGACAAAGACTTGTGTTTGAGGGACAAAGTGACATGCATGCATGTAGACAGAGTCGCGTTCTATTTCAAATGAAAACTAATACATCCAAACGCAGTGTTCCCTTCGGGCAATCGTAAGTCGCTTGTCCCTGCTGTCTGTATATGGCATTTTATAGTGAGTAGCATGACTATGAAACGTGGTTTGCTAAGTAATTGTAGAAACGGACATTACTCATTTGGGCGAATGTATTCCTATTTCATAATATCATTTTTCCATTTTTGAATGTCAATTCATTTCAATTTATTGTCCGCAGGGGAGGTTAGGGTTAAAAACTATTGTACATAACACCTTTTTGAAGCTCCTAGTTTCAAACTATACCCATATTTCTACGATCTGACTTCTGGATGTGAATGTCGAAGATTTCTTGTATGGGGCTGCTTGGGTCACTCCAGTGGCACACCGTCTTCTGTTATTGATTAATAGTTGTTAATATACATATATTTTGATGGCATACATCATTATTATTCAAAAATTCTGGAAAACTGTCAAGAAACACGAGTTTAATTTCAGTGAAGTTTGAGCTAACAAATACGAAAATGATATACATAACACTTTTGTTGCCATGTTAAATAGATCTAGCCAAATATTGAACACTTCATCAAATTAGCATAACAATTTGCCTCATGATTTCCGACGTTAAATATCGCAAAACAATATTTGTGGTGAGAATTCGAGCATAGATTAATCTCTTCCACAAGCTTCATTTTGAAATATATAATAAATGTTATTATTTAATTCGGATTCAATATATGACAAATCTGTCTTCTTAATTTCCTCCGGCGACATTCAGGAGTGTTTATGTTTTTCGAAAACTTATTGAAAAAAAGAGCATATAAAAAGTGATTCATTTGGAGGTTTTTTTCAATAGAATTTTTTTTGGCAGATCACGCATGGCAGCTGTCAAACATTTTTGTCATTTTTATTCTGTATTGTTTGGAAAATCATCATGGAAAGACTTACACCACAACAACGTGTCCAAATTGTTCAAAAGAAAATTCGGTGTTTTATCGAGACATTTTGTTCAGTGATGAGGCCCATTTCTGGCTCAATGGGTACGTCAATAATCAAAATTGCCGTATTTGGGCTGATGAGCAACCCGAAGATTATCAAGAGCTACCATTACATCTAGAGAAATGCGCGGTTTGGTATGATTTATGGGCCGGTGGAATCATTGGTCTTTATTTCTTCAAAAATGAGGATGGCCAGGATGTTACTGTCAATGGCGACCGTTATCGCACCATGATTACTGAATTTTTGCTGTCTGAAATGGAAGCCCGTAATGTCTGTGGTTTCAACAGAAAAAACGATTGCAACCATTCCCGGAGCAATTTTCTGTCCGTGTGTGGTACGCTGTCCGATGTACGTTGTGCGCAAACATTTGCTAACACGATAACTCAAAAAATTGAGATTAGAATTGATCAAAAATTTATACACGCATTCAACTTTATTAGGAATAGAAACGTTTTAATTTTCAGTCCAATCGGATAATTTTTTCGGATAGCTCTAGTGGAGTCGAATGGAAAAATGGGCTGTTTTTCAATATTGTTAAGAAACATTTGTATTGGGACTATGTCTAGTGCGCATCGAATCATTATGAAACTTGTTTATGAAAAAAATAAGTCATGCAAAATTTCAAGACATTCCGATTAGATTGAGGACTACCCCCCCGTAAAATTTTCGATTTTTGGGGTCTTTTCGCGGTCAAAACTGAACATTTGTATGGCGACAATCTTAAGTTTACATTGTAACGAATTGGAACTTTCAGAATATTATTTTTCTATGAAAAAAAAATTAGTCACACAAAATTTCAAGTCATTCTGATGAGATTTAAGACCAGCTCCCTCACAAAATTTTCAATTTTCGGGTTCAAAATTCAAATTTTGTCATTAAATTGGATGAAGTATTTGTGATTTTCTAATCTGTGTTTTTTCATCAATTTGAATGCTCCTTAACTTTTTAACGGAAGTTGAGTTCCTCCTGAATTGAAAGCTCACATCAGAGTGAACTAATTCGTAATTGTTATTACCAATTCAAAAATAGAGAACGTTGAAGTAAAAATTAAGAACTGAGATGTTCATTCGTTTTTTTATTAAAATTCAAATTTAAATCACATGATGTGTAATGACTTGAAATTCGATCTCATTGTAATAACTTGACATTTTCTGTGATTTATTCTAAAAGTTGCATGATGATTCGATAAGAAATCAACATAAATCCAATACAAATGAGTAGCAATCAATGAAAAACCCGTAAACACGAACAATTTCGGGAAATGTGCGGAAAAGTTAGTTTTACGTACGTAAGAACATTTATTTTCTTTGGGGCTAGGTGAAGTCTCTGGTCTTCAAGGATAAGCCCGCTTCAATTGACGCTTTGGAAGCCAAAATTACTTGTGTTATTCGCGAGATACCGGCCGCTATGCTCAAACGCGTTGTCGAAAATTGGGCCTTTTGAATGGACCATTTAAAACGTAATCGTGGTCAACATTCAAATGAAATTATCTTTAAAAAGTAAATGCCATAGATTGTTCTTTCGACTCATCATAACATTTTCAACATTACATTCAATTTCATGCGTTAAATTTAAATTTAAAAAGTTTCAAATGAATCACCCTTTATTTCATTAAAAATAAAAATCGTTATGAGCGCACATGTATGTGTGAAAAATACCGCAACCATCGATTGAAAATTATTAAAGGTTGTATTTTAAATACACTTTAAGTTTTGTTCCACCCAAAGCATAAAAGTGATGGGCAATGGCAACAGCGGTAGTAGCGCCGCCATTTCACCTGCATTTTTTGCCAACGGAACTAGTACTATCATATGCTTTATGTTTGCTGTGTTGCCGAGCTATCACTGCATCCGGGCTTTGCTTCCACCGCGTACACATGTTTATGCTGCGAAGTGAACATGTTAATAAGAATCCACACCATTTTCAATTAACATATTGAGTGTTATGAACGAAATTTGCATAAAATAATATCTTCTGAAACGTTGTGAATATTTTTGCATTCTTCATTATAAGGAGCGATGTTAAAAAATAATAAATAGGAATGATTTTCAATATGTTTTAGCTTGTAATACACCGAATGAACGAGAACCATCAAAACACAACAATACAAATGAACTCAATAGAAATAAAACACAATTTGATTGTACATAGATTTACATAATCATTGTTATTGATTAAGAAACCTCACAAAAATATTCATTTATCGATATTAAACCGTTGCAAATTGTCAGCTTGAAAAATGAGTCTTCGGATGAATAACCAAGTTCTTTTCGTTTCAAATTAAATTTATTTCGAATGCAATTTAGATGATAAGTTGCTTCAATGTGGGTGAATTAGGTTGGAAAATGTTAATTTCGACTAATTATGGGGACAATTTTATTCAATCTTTCATATCTCTCCAAAAATATATAAAAACGTTGAGTTAGTTTTCGCGATAATTGGCCAAGTGTGGCTGGCCGAAAGTATCCCATTTATATCTTTGCCCATTTGCTCAAAACGAATATCTTTCTAACATTATAAATGAAAACAGAAAACAGCGCCAATGAAATGTTAATGAAAAATACATTGCTTACCGTCTGATTCGATGAGTCTCTGTAGCCATCGAAACGGAGTTGAATAAAGGAATAAAATTGATCAAAAATTTAAAAAGTTCAATTCCCTTCACATCATTATCGATGCCAATAATATGCTCGTAGCTATGGTTACAAGTCATCTTATTAGTGCAGCAAATTAATATGTAGTCGATAAATTGTATTTCGTCTTTTGGTTGCACACTTGTGCTCGATCCAAATTTGGTGACGTATTACAGAATTCGTCTTACATTGTCAATGAGTGTCGCTTCTGGAGAAGGCAGCTTCTCAAATCCAAATTAATCAAAGCATTTCTTCGCTCAACTATTTCGCGGTTAAATGAACAAATACAATATTTATTTGGCAAGAGTTTCCGGTGAATTTGATAAAATGTCATATTTAAATAATTTTAAAAATTCAATTTGATCAATCAACTGACATACATTTTCCAAATTTTGTAATATTGGCCTTGCGGCTTTAATATGTGAGAATGCTCATCAAGCACATTAAGTAAAGAAATAAAGAAATGATTGAAAATGCACAAAAGTATCTACATTACTATGGACATTGGATTTTTACATTAAATATGGACAAAAATTCAAAAGTAGGTATAGTTCATAGTAACTGTATAATAAATACTATTCAAGACTTTAACATCAAAGTAAATATTTGTGTTTGTGCGTTAAGATAATTCTTATTATCTGTTCAACAATACTTGAATAATACCAACCAAATGCACCTTTATATATTTTATCCCAACCGTAAAAAATATTTTTTTAAATAATATAAATTTGCTGAATCAGAAATGCAAAACTCAAATTGTAAACTTTAAAATTAATTTGGTTATTATTTCGAATGTTCGAACTAGTTTTTTCCTTCAATCTGAATATTCGATTTATTTAACAATAAATATTTACGACATTAAACATATTTTAAAGTAAATCGACATCGAAGATTAGCGCCTCAAGGGATTCCTCATCTAGAATACAATTTTAAACATATTAGTGCAATATAATTTGCAATAACAAATTTAGAATTTTCAGACTTTTTCCCGATTTTACGTGAACTTACAATCTGTCGACGAATCCAATCACGGTGATAGTCCACTATTATATGTTTCATGTAAAGAAAATGGTCCGTGTCTGGTTTGGCCTTTATTCCATGATGAACACCAACTAAAACAGGTTTGTTCGACGATGTATGGAATACGATTGGAGCTGTAACAATAATATTTGTTGTTGATTTAAAGAAATTTTAAGTTTTTATTAAACATTTTAATCCAAACAAACCCCCTGAGTCTCCTCCACCCGCTGTTCTTTGTTCCGTTGCATCTAATTGTTGACCCGCATTCAATGGATTGAGTGGAACAACTTCAGTACAAAAAATATCCTCTGGTTCATTGCATGTAGTTACTGTTAATGGCAGAAATCGTAGATCCCGAGAGTGTTCGCCATGTTCTGTTATGCCAAATCCGGTGATTCTGAGTGGAACTGGATTACTTGTTGAATATATAAAGTGATCATAGGAGCTATCAGCCATCTCTATTTGTTTGATTGTTTCGCCATCAACTATAGATCCACCGAGTATAGCCACGGCGATGTCGTTGGCAGCTTTACCTGGAGTAAAACTCTTGGGGTGGTTGAAGCTATAAATCTTATACATTTTACCAAGCTTCATGTTAATCCCATTTACAGTTTCGAAAAGTTTATTTGTACCTGCTACGATTAACCACATAGAAGGATCGTCCTGCGGATCGTAGATTTCTCTTTCTTCATTGTATTTGTAGAAACAATGTGCCGCTGTCAATATGATGTTTGGTCTTATAATGGATCCATCGCAGGCATGACATCTTTTCCTCAACAGAGCAACTTGATATGGCACATGTTCTTTTTGTAACTCTCCGTTCAAAATACGCTCACCCAAATGAAGTTGATTTACTATCAATTAAAAAAAGTTGACGACACTTATAAATATTTGCTTTGTTTTCTGGAATACTACAAATTCATGACAAATCAATGATAATACCTTCACCACTTTCTGCCACGTCTGCGTGCTATTATGCAAGAAGAAAAAAAAAACATTTTTTTTACTTAAACGATTTTAGCGAAGAGAAAACAGACATGTGAAACTTACAAAATACACAGCCTGCAACAATAGAACTAAAAAAATACACACAATCTCCATTTTTTCTCTTCAGAGCACAAAATAAGTATTCAGTTAATTTGTGTTTATATCTAACCGACCGAATTGCTCAAAAACCCAAAGAGTATAGTCGATGAAATTGAAAAATATTGTCCCTATAGAACCTCGCATTGAATCTTCTCTTTGAAGTAACATTGGTCTTAGCTCTATTTTTCATTCACTAATTATTCAAAAATATTCTGAATTTTTAAACGATGATAGATGCAACGAATTTTTAAAACGGAATGCTCATCGATTTCAACGAATTCACATCTAAAAAGTTAAAAATAGAATATTTATTTTGGTAGAAAAGTAAACTCCATTTACTGTTCAAAGCTGTCATTGTGAAGGAGGCGCTGATCGATTCAATTTCGTCGCGTCACATCGAACATTCCCTTTTCTACCAACTCTCCTGGCCAATCTTGACCCTAAATCAAGAAAATCGTATTCTTGTTGCTGACAATGACAAAATACGGTATATTTACGGTTTAAAACGTAATGATCACATCACTGAATATCGACAGCGCCTTAATGGATTGAACCCTGAGTGTAGAGCTAAGCTTCATTCAGCGACCTTGATCTATAAGCAATTGTCTAATCGTTCGCCGAATTATTTGAATCATATGTTTTTCCGAATCAACGGTAGAGCCCGTTCTCAAAATAATCTTCAAGTACAGTTTCCGCAAACTGAATTTGATAAACGCGCTTTTACTTACGGAGCAATTAATTTGTGGAATAGCATTCCCATCGAAATAAGAAATGTTGAATCGTTATCCGCGTTTAAATTTAAATTGAAGCACTGGTTGCGCATAGAACAATAGTATTTCTCCTTTTTCTTCTATTTCTTTTATTTTTTCTATCGAGTAAATTCAAACATGCTCAGATTTGGTATTATGATCATTCTCGCCTATAGATTTAGGATGAGTTTTTGCATTGTATAAAGTAGGGAAAAATATTAAGTAAACAATGATGTACTTCCCCTGATTCTCCTGAATCAGGCCGGTTTTGCCATGGTTTTCCGGAATCAATATCGATATTTAAAGTCTATTCATAAATACCATCCCCCTTGATGAAATGTAATAGTCTTCTTGCTTAAGTCGCACCATGGGCGGAATTCATATCGTATTGGGTCTAAGACCAGCATGTTCTCAGCTTGCTGAGAGCACACATTGGTATGAATTTAGGTTTTGCAATAAATAAAATAAATAAATAAATCACATTTTTTGATCAAAATGTGCTTGCACTTTACTCGAATCGGACACTTGTTGCCATCGCTATTTACTTTTTCGCACAAACCGCTGTGTGAATATTGCGATCGGTCCACAATATTCAAAACCTTCGAATGAGTTTTCATTGCATTTCTATAGACCATCTCAAATATTTTGTTTGAACCAAGTTCAGATGGCGCATTCGCCATGAAAAATGGCTCAATAGGAGAAAAATCTTAAGCCTGAGGAAAAAACTTTAGTAACTGCCAAATGTCTAGCCAAACATAGCGATAATCACCACTAAACTCCTCGCACCAAATAGAGTGAAAATGGCATGTGTCCTGTTTGATCAACAACAAAAAACTACACAACAGTGTAATTTGTACAGCAAATGACATCCATTTTCGTTATTTTCAGCAACTTCAGCAAATGGAGTTCAATTCGTTTGTCTTGTGAGCAATTTTATGATTACAAATACACAAAAGTCGCTGTGATACTATGGACTTGGAATTGTAGCAATAAATATAGAAACATCCAGCATAGTAAAAGGTGAAATAAAGATTCAATTTCAATATTATTTTTTATTTGATCAGAGTATTAATACATACACTTTTACTGGATGGTGTTTAAAACTCCAACATCAAAGACAAGGATCATCTGTTTGGCAATAATTGAATAATGCAAACTAATAACGAATGACAGTATATTTGAGCCTCACAACTTGGCACAATAGCTGCTAAATACTCTTATACCTGGCCAGCTCTCACCAAATTTCGTTCAGGTAAAACTTTCGCATATGTTCTTGCTTGTGGCAATCTGAATATTACTAAATTGATGATATGATTCTATGACATGTTTCGTGAGACGAGGAGACCCACTTGACGCGAGCACTCGGATTATACTAAACGAGGAACACAAACTTCTACAATCAACTGTGATCCTAGCTTTATGAAATATCTCAATATTTTTTATTGATAGATTAAAAAAGATGATTGCATTTTATGAAACTGTGATCATAATAACTATGCACCTATTTACACTTATTTGTAAAGACAATTGTGATATAATAATAAGTCAAATTTAATTTCATGGGCCCTATCTATGATTACTCATAATAAGAAAAAATCATGTTTTTAACGAGGCTCTTTTTTCCTGTACGAAATTCAGTAAGTTCTTGGCGGTGTTAAATAAATAAATAAGTAGACCGATCACATTTTTTAACAAGTGTTTAATTCAAATATTTTCTTCAATTTACATGGGAATTTCCATGATCGTCATTTTCGGGGGTCAGAAATGCAAGACTACAATTGTTGAGTATCAAATAAGATAATCGTATAGAAATAGAATATTCGAATTAAAACAACATGCATAAATTAAAATATTTCGTTAAACAAGATAACAATATTTCTTTCATTTATTTACGATAAAATGTTACGACATTTAAAACATCTCTGTTTTTTCATAATAATGGCATGAAAATGTTGGCCAACTTCAAAGAAATGGATAATCGATTTCAAGCGAATGTTTCTCATCGATCTCAACGAGTTCATATCAATAGGAGTGTAAAAAAGAAATTGTCGTTTTATTATTGGGAACGTAGGGCTTTTTGAGTTTTCAAATTTAAAATTAGCAGGCGATTTAAAGAAATGTACATGAAAGATCAGCGGCGCAAGGGATTCCTCATCTAGAATACGATTGTGAAAATATTTATTAGTACAATTTGTAATAACAATGAAGTGTAAATTTTTGATAATTTTGTCCGATTTTACGTGAACTTACAATCTGCCGACGAATCCAATCACGGTGATAGTCCAATCTTTCATTCATCATGAACATAACATGGTTCGTACCTTTTTTGAACATTGATGCAATATGAATTCCAACTAATAATGGTATGTTCGACGATGAATGCAATACGATTGGAGCTGTAACAAAAATATTTTTTGTTGATTTTAAGAAATTTTAAGTTTTTATTTAAACATTTTAATCCAAACAACCTCCTGAGTCTCCTCCACCGGCTGTTCTTTGTTCCGTTACATCTATTTGTTTTCCCGCATTCAATGGATTGAGTGGAACAACTTCAGTACAAAAAATATCCTCTGGTTCATTGCATGTTATTACTGTCAAAGGCAGAAATCGGAGATCCCGTGAGTGTTCGCCATCTTCTGTTTCGCCAAATCCGGTGATTCTGAGTGGAACTGGACTACTTCTTGAATATATAAAGTGATCATAGGAGCTATCAGCCATCTCTATTTGTTTGATTGTTTCGCCATCAACTATAGATCCACCGAGTATAGCAACGGCAATGTCGTTTTCAACCTTGACTGGAGAAAAACGTTTGGGATGGTTGAATTTATGAATCGAGCACATTTGACCAAGAGACTCGTTGATCCCATTTACAGTCTCATATAACTGATTCGTACCAGCTATGATGGTCCAAAGAGAAAGGTCGTTCTGAAGATCGTAAATTTCTTTCTCTTCATCGTATTTGTAGAAACAATGTGCCGCTGTCAATATGATGTTTGGTCTTATAATCGATCCATCGCATACATGACAACCATCATGCAACAAAGCGACTTGATATGGGACGCGTTCTTGCTGCAACTCTCCATTCAAAATTCGCTCCTCCAAATGAAGTTTAGCTACAGTAAATAAATAAATGGTCTTACATACGCAAAACTAACTTTACGCGCATTTCCCGATAATCTACGGGTTCACAGGTTATGTTTATTTTTTATCGTATCATCATGTAACTTTGAAAATAAGTCATACAAAATTTCTATTCATTACGATGAGATTTGGGATTTAATAATACGACGAATCAGCCATGCCATGTTTCCGAATGTATTGGTATTTGGTTCAAACTCACCAATAGCTAGATGGGAACTATTAGCCATTGTTAACCTTCTCTTTGAAATATTTTTTTAATATTGAAAAACACTACAAAAACTTGTGAAAATATAGATTCTTGTAGTGAAATAAAAGACAGCAACTTCTTTTTCTCAAATCCCTACAAACGTTTTCTCAGAGTGTCGAGAGATAGAAACTTTGAAGATTTTGTGTGAGAATGGTATTATCTGTTTCAAAAATGATTCTTATAACAAAGATTAAAATATTTTCCAAATCTCTTCGGAATGACTTGAAATTGTGCAGTGTTTTTCTTAGATACGAATTTTGTATCTATATAAAATATAGATATTTGTCGATTATAGTCAATCTATCTAGATTAGATATAGATGGATATTTTTTTTATTTTTATTTATTTATTAAGCAAATGTAGTTATAACAACATACATGAACGCTCTTAATAGTATTTAACATTGATATAATGTGAATAATTGTGTGATAAATTGCATACCAACTTATATTGTTTTTTCAAAGTTTCTATTTTTTTTGTCTACTTTTTGTTGTAAATTACTTTCAAATGACGTTCTTCTCATATTTGATATTTTAGAACACATTGCACCAAATTCCACCAGCTCGGAAATACATATTTCACAGGATCGACCTGGTCGGATTCCTGGGAAAAAGATACTTCCGAGCCGGTGGATTTTTGGTCCAATGTGGCCTTTAATAAACAATATGGGAAAATTTGGTTATCCTTTCGAAAATACCTTCACCACTTTCTGCCACGTCTGCGTGCTATTTTGCAAGAAGAAAAAAACAATTGTGAAGATATTTTATTAGTAAAACGATTTTGGAGAAGTGAAAACAGACATGTGATACTTACAAAATACACAGCCTGCAACAATAGAACTAAAAAAACCCACGAAATTTCCATGTTATCTCTTCAGAGTACAAAATTAGTATTTAGTCAATTTTGTTATATTCAACGGACCAAATTGCTCAAAAACAGACGTTTTTACAATTAGAGAAGTATGATGCGTTTTATACTGTTAATGACATCTTCTCTTTACATTTTAGACATTTTTATTTCTTCCCCACACCACTGCAAAATGAAGAATCTGAAAATCAAATAATGATACAATGTAAACTAAACAAATGCTGAACATTTATTAAAAGGTTATTATTTTCAATGAATTCCTATCTGCGTGTAAAATTGATCCCGAGGCAGAAAAAATTAGTTATTGTGTTAAAAAATTGTTGCGTACAATCTACAAAGGTTAAATTTCCGAATTTTTTTCTGAAAACTGAATTTCCAAAAAAATTATTATCCGTAAAAACATTCCCGAAAGAAGGGATTTTCAAAAAATACTGGAAAATATTTTTTTGAAATCATTTTTGCCCGAACACTGAATTTCCCAAATTATACAGAGGTTTGTGTAGTCTAAGACATTTCATCAACTCCAATATTAAAACTAAACGTCTTTTTTCAGGTCACGATCGCACAAATAATATATCTGTAGGTTGGAACAGTGTATATGCACCGAATTTTCTCGGGAAAATGAGTTTTCGGAAGCATTTCTTATTTCGGGAATTTCTTCCCAATATTTTCTTTTTCGGGAAAATTATTTTCAGGAAATTTTAAACGGGAAAATGAATCATTTTCGAATTTTGGGAAAATATTTTTCGGGGAATTTGGGGACATCCAACATGGACTACAAATTTCACCGGTATTTGTTTCAATCGTTTTTTAATGTCCGAAATGCATAAAAACTCATTCCGGGGATTTTGAATTTTTTGAAACGATCGAAATACTTTCCGCAAACAATGGTGTTTGCGGAAAACTGATATCGACACATCTATTAGACTACAGCGAGTATGGAAATCCCTAATACTTACACCATCTGTAAGGCAATCAAATGAAACCTTAGTAAGGACAAAACCACAAGCACACTCATGAGCGAAGGTGCCTATGCTTGTGCTCTTACATATGTTTCATTTGAATACCTTACAGATGGCGTTAGTATTAGGGAGTTCCACATTCGCTGTAGTCTAATGGATGTGAATATCGAAGTCCTTGAAATCGAACAGTCTTGCGATATTAAAATGGAGATATTCTATGAATTTATAAAAAAAAAATGAAACGCCAAAATTCAAAACAATGAAACAAAGCTGATAGAGATTCTGTTTATTGCACATGCGTTCTGTAAAAATAATAATTTTATAAGTAATTCTATATTTGTCCAAAAGAAGTAAATTTATTGAATTGGACGAAATAAATTGATTTAAGAGCCGTGGACACGACGAGAAAATTACGAATATAGCATCATAGTGCGTGTAATCTGCGAGCAGCTTGCTTGCTGCCGCAGGATGTCTTACGGTAAAATTTTGCATTAATGTGAAACATAGAGATGTTTTCGCATTGTGAATATTCTCAACCACAAACGGGTTGCACAGGATGAAATGTTATTTATTTTATGTTGCATTTCTAAATGTTGTGAATTAAGGTCTCACTTTCATTCTCATACATTCATATTTATTGTTATTATTTCTCAAAAAATGTAGCGAAATAAAAAGCAAATTCTGAAAATGATCAAATAACAACAAAAGCAAAAAAATGTCGATCTTCGCAATTAATTTTCTATTTAAATGCAAAAATGAAGTAAAATCCGCTCATATTATAAAATTATATGATTATATCATCACCCAAACGGACAATATAGTCAATTGATTTTGCAGTTGTTTATATTCAATGCATTTAAAATCCAAATAAATCGTATTGTCGCAATAAATCTCTTTCGTTCTCTGAACGCAATTCCTTTCAATAAACCCCTAATTAAAACGATAAATTCATTTGATTTTCTTGTACAGAACGAAAATCGAAGGAGGTGTAAAATTGCAATTTTCCATCTCTTTTAAATGGTATTAATTAAAATGTGTAGTTTGGTTAGCGGCAAGAGCTCGTTGTACATAAGCACTGGATTCAGCTATAGAGCGATATGCTGGTGCTAATTAACAACTTGGTGCTGCTTGCATCGGTTGTGATAAGTGCTGTTGTTCTATATTACATTGAAATTGACCGTTTTATTGATGTTTGCATAAATTCGCTGCATTCGCAAGTCGAATTGCCAATATCTGCGTTGCGTTCAATATATTCTCATTATTTCAGTCCGTAAGTCAACAAGAAACCCACGACTCATAGTTTCCGAGAATGGTGCAGTTCATTCATCGCTAAAAAGGCAACAAAGAGCCCGCCGCATAGCAACAAAATGATTTCAAGAAAATGATGCCAGTCTATTACTTGCTGTGTGTATTTATACTTCGAACGTGGCTTTTGCTTCGGCTGCGGCTCTGCGAGGATTGTTCGCATTTGTTGGTTCCAATTTCCGATTAAAACTGAGCTAACAACAGCTTGCCACTAAATAGACTGGGGGTTGTTTAATTTATATTTGTGCATTTGCTCGGCATTATTCCATAGATGCGATACACCGCATTTTCCCGCATTGTGCTTCTCTTATTTTCAGTACATAAATCTTATTTAGTTCTTGTTTTGCGCTTTTGAATGTTGAGAAATAGCAAAAATTTGATCTTGAGAAAAAAGTACAGCATGGAAGAATCCACATTGGGAAAATTGTGGAACTGGGAAAACTACAGGCTTGATCACAAAATTATGTGATGAAAAAAAAAACGGAAAATTATATCAGTATCAAGACGCAATATGGTCGTTTATTTCATTTTTAAGCCACTCTTTCATCTTGGCTGATCAGTTTTTCACATTTTGCCACAAAAAGAACGCATCATAATAATAAACAAATAATGGTTTATTCTTCGATCTATTGCCGCTGGCAAAAAAAAAATGCAATTCGTTTTATCAATTTGAAATTCTGCACTTTCCATGAAATCGCTTTATTGCGTCAATGAAAACTTCTTAAGAGAGTAAAAGGAAAAGAATGGTTTGCTCATCCCATCACAGATGATGAAATGCTTTATCTCATATCAACCTGGATTCAACGCGATACATACTGAAAAGCTTTAAAAATAATATTTCTGTTTGGATGGAGCACAATCAATGAACTATCTTTTGTAAAGACTGAAGTGGCCGTTGAGGAAGCAATTACTTCCAGCCATTTATTATTTTGCAATCTATAAAAAAAATTGTATTCAATTTGTGTTTGAGCCAAATTCTTGATTGCATTAGGCAAGTTTTAAATCGATAGTAAGTAAATATTCATGGATATCATAAATATTGAATGAGTTTACGGTGAAAGACTTGAAACTAAAACATAATATGTTAGTCGTTCCAAAGCATTTTTTTGTTGAATTTTATCGCTTCAAGTAACCCGTCAATTATTCTGCTCATTGTTTGAACCTTTTTCCGGATGCAGTGCATAAATGAGCAATAATAACCAACAATATTTTTCATTGAGCCAATGATTTTATTTATATAATCAACGTATCTCAGCAATGTGAATTCAAATATAATTTCCAAAATGGACAAGATGGCGCGTAGAAATTGAGCATAAGATCTGGTGAAAATGGTTAAAATTCCTGAAAAGACACCCATTCGAAAATCGAAATTTATAATTGCGACTTGTAAAGTTCTTTCCAGCAGATTCAGCGCCAATAAAGTCGCTCTCATTTTTGTATATAATTCAATTTCATTAGCTTAGAAATGCCATTACAAATTTCGATGTTGCCAAGGAAATCAAATGTGTCTGAATTTCCTGCACACTTTTTGTATAATCAGAAATAATGTGATTTAAGCCCGTGTTTCTTGTAGCCTGCATAGATCACAAACAAATATATTATGATTTATTGCGCTCCAGGTTGCATTTTGAGATTTAATTTAAATGTGACGACAGCTCTGTGTAGCAGCAAACTTAAATTGACACACGACAAAGAACTATTTACTGGGTGCAAAATGAAATCGAATAAGACCACAATGTTTTCAATTTATAAGCTGTAGTTCACCAAAATCGATTAAAATGATGCAGTTATAATTTACTGAACATTGCTGTCCACCTTTTACATTCATATTTTTGCCTCCATAAATTTATCTCAGACTCAGTTAAATGGAAGGCTTAGAATAGTGACACGTTGGGGGCAAACTAAGAGGGAAGTACAGTGCGGAAATTAACGGAAATAATCGTGTTATTTGCATCCAGACCATGCATATACAGGAAATTAATTTGATAGTTTCGCGTAGAATGCAATAAATTTGATGAGGTCCAGAAAAATGTCGGAAAATGTCAGAAAAAATATGCCGGAAACCAAATTGCATGATACACAAACGCACGCATGTGTCCAAAGTTCATTGAATTTTTTGATCGAACACAAGCGCCTTTATTTCAATACCAACGACCGTGACAGCTGTATAACATTTTGGTATGGTAAAAACGGCTGTACGATGTAACGGAACAAAGTCTCTCAACCAGAAAAACATACGGAACTTGTACCAGTTTTATTCGAAGGTATTTCAAATTTTGTATCCATTGCAAATTTGTTGTTCCGTATCGCGTACACTATGATAAACTTCAAAATATTCCATTTCAATAATTCATGGAAATTTTTTTTCAACGATTTTTTTTCAAAGATTGGAATTTTATTTTTTTCCCTTTCAAATATTCATTTACATTTATATTTAAAGTATTTTAATGTAGTAAGTACGTCATCCAAATTGAGTATATTTGAACCGGGGCATACTTTAAAGGATTTTTCTACGAGAAACGGGCAGTTCTAAAGTCAAATTCGGGATGTTAGAAAATAATACTAAATGTGTGTATATACGAAACACAATCGCTTGTGTGCAATGCTTTTTTGTTGTTAATACAATCCCTTTTCGGTGCTGCGAATCGAAACTGCCCAGATTTATCGCAGAAGGCTCTCACAAAACTCAAAATAAATTACTTGCTTGATGTTTGGTAAGAAAAGATATAGAAAAGCATTGGGTACCTGGAATTTACAAATTGATTCGTTCACATCCATTAATCACTGCAGGGGAGCGAAGTGACGAGACTACGTCAAGCTGCGCGCCCTTATTACGCGCCCTAACTACGCGCCCTTATTACGCGCCCTAACTACGCGCCATAACTAAACGCCTTTAATACGCTATGCAAAATACATGACATAGTCACTACGCGCCCTACCGCGTTTGTATATGTAACCAATATAAATCACCACTAGAAAATTGGATTTCTCGAGAAGCAACAATATTTTGACTCAATGAGAAAAAAAGAAGAAAATACAGTCACACGAAAAACATTTAGATTCACTAACAAAAACATATGTTTTTGGCATTTTAAACAACAATTTGAATTTCATAAAAAATAAAAATGTTGACGTGTTGAAACTGTCAATACAACAAAATGGTTTTTTCGTATAATATGAAATTTCCGAATGAAATGGCTGTTCTAAAAAGTTCTTACAATATTCCATGATTTGAGCACAATTCTAGAATTTACGTATTGTTTATTTGAGGTGTAAGCGCATTTGTGCAATTTTAAATCGTTATTATGTGTGCAAACTGTAAACACAAGGGCTCGTCAAGTCAGTGTGCGATTTTCAACAAGTATTTACATGGTGCCCACACATTGTGTAATTCCAAGTCTGTTTGAATATTAAATTGAACGAATAAAAAAAAAGCACTGTATTATTATAAAACACAGTAAATTGAATGTGGAAAAGTAAAGAAGCAGTCATCTCTGACTTTAATTCTGAAACTATCTTCTGTGATTATATATTTTTCTATGTTTATAAGCTCAACCATATTCTCGTGGTTTTAAAAGCAAATATGAAGATTTTATGCGGATTGTTAGTATTGTCATTGCAAATCGCACTTTCGGTAAGCATTCAACGACAATTTCATAAAAAAATCATTTAACTGTAATTTCTCTCTCCCTCTCTCTCTCTCTCTCTCTCATTATCTCTCTCTCTCTCATTATCTCTCTCTTTCTCTCTGGACATAAAACATTTCTTCTTTCAATAAACAAAATAGCGAGCACAAATTTTCAACGGGAATATTCAACGAGAAGCCGTTAAGTATCATGTAGCCCTATTTAAGAATGATCGTAATGCCTGCGGTGGATCTGTAATCGCAGATCACCTCATATTGACTGCAGCACATTGCTTTTACGAACGTGATATAGTTACAAAAATTTATAAAGACCGAAAAGATCCTGCTATTTGGCAAGTTCAAGCTGGTACAAATCAATTATACCGAATTGAGGAGGACACTTTCATCCCGAAAAATCGATTCGAGGTTCAGAAAATCATTACGCATGATAAATTTCGTCCACAATACCTTGCCAACGATATTGGCGTTGTCAAAGTCGAAGCGAGCTTAATTGATGGTGAAACGATTGAAGCGATAGATTTGCCTGATCGCAAATACAGTTTTGTGTATCGTAGATATAATCCAGTTTCGCTGAGTATGACTGGTTTTGGTGAAACGGAAATTAGTCCGTTTGCTGTGAATTTGCGAGCCCTTCCATTGACAGTAGCTGCCTGCAATGAGCCATTTGACCAGTTTTGCTCAAAGATTCATTCACTTTGTCCAAACGATGTAAATTGTGAAATAGAACGATCGCTGCAAAGAACAGCGGCAGGCGGAGACTCAGGAGGTGAATTTCAAATATTCTACAATATTTCTATCAATTAATAATTTCAATAATTTATCAAACTGTATTGCTTGGTGAAGGTCCAATCGTATATATTGATGAATCGTCTAACAAGCCCTTATTGGTTGGTGTTCATAAAGGAGTAGCAGCTAGCGATTCTAAAAAGAAGGTTATTTACGTTTACATGAAACATACAAAAATAATAAACCATCTTCGATGGATTCATGATCAAATGATAGCTGAATGAAAAGTCTATAGAATTCTCCGAAGCTTGCTCTATCAGAATTGAACAGACAGTTGAACAGTCAATAAGAGTAATGTATTAGTTAAGTACATATTGATCTCAATATATAAAAGAGTATGGTAATTGTTCTAAAGGGTGATTTTTTAAGTGGTTTCTTTTTGAAAATCGAAAAAAACGCAAAAAATTTCGAAAAGTGAATCAAATCTTTATTGAAATCGATAAATTGGTTCTTGCCATTTACTTTTTGAAAATAATTTCATGCAAATGTTGGCCGCGGCTACGGCGCAAATGGTCCATACGGGAAGTCCAATTTTGGCACACTCTCTCCAACATATCGGCCGGAATCCAACATATCGCCAATAACGCGTTCGATGTTGTCCTCCAAGTCGGCAATCGTTGCTGGCTTGTCCGCATAGACGAGAGACTTAACGTAGCCCCACAAAAAATAATCCAGGGGCGTTAAATCGCACGATCTGGCCGGCCAATGAACGGGGCCGAAACGAGAGATGAACTGTTCGCCGAACTTACGGCGCAGTTCGTCCATGGATGGACCCGATTTGCAAGCGTTGCTCGTTTGTAAGTCTTTCCATCTTGAAATTGCAAAGCATACTGAGCATTTTTGACTGCGACAGACGTCAGTTGGAATTTGACATCTGTCAAAAAATTAAACGTCAAAAAGAAACCAGCTAAAAAATCACCCTTTATGTTAGTAATTGAACGCAATATTTTATCATATTTATGGAATAATTGACAATTGTACATAACATAGAATATTTACCTCACTTTTTTTACTTCACATTACTCTCATAAAAAGTTCAAATGTCAATTCAATTCTGGGAGAGTGCTTTGAATTCATTCCTTTGGTAAATTATGAAAGTATTTACAAAATACTGGTTTTTCGGAGCGCATCTATGATAAAGAAGAGGCAATAGCGCGATTATTATGAATAAGTTTTATATATGTATATGATACGAGCAACAACTAAATGTTCAAACACCTGACATTTTTCAAACAATATATTTACTTTGTAATGTATAAATGATAAAAAATCTATTTCTTTGAGAAACTGAAATGTAATTGAGTTATGCAACATCATTCGATCTGAGCCACCATGAATCATTATTGCAACACATTCGATATTGATTTATTCATAGCAATTCTTTTTAGCGTCATAACATCCAATACTGTGGAGTACACATACAAAATTTTGCCGTCAATTTTGAGTTGTTTTGCCGTATTTCAATCCAATATTAGACATTTAAAGGTTTGCCGTCAATTTTTTGTCTATTTGCCGAAGGATTTCTGTTTTTTGAATGAAAAGACGCCAAACTACACAAGTTTGACAGAAAACGTATAAAATTGACAATAAACTTATAAATTTCGAAACAATGATTTGAAATACGACAAAAAAATCAAAAATTGATGGCTGAATTTTGTCTGTGTATATTTGTGAAACGTATAAATCGACCCATTCCTCAAACTACGTTCAAAGAAACATTGAATAGAGAGAATTCATGAAAAAAACACCGAACCCATTATATAATAAAATGAAAAGAATGTGAAATGGAATAAAAGGCGACCGAATTTTCTTATTTGAATTATTATCAAAAGAATGCGAGTTTAGTTTGCAAATAGCAGTGAAATGTTTTCTACCGTCAAATTCTTTTGGTCGGGAATGTATTTATTTTTCTTTTTTGAAATGTGTTGAACGTTGTTACTACGACTCTATTCGATCATTTATGGTTTATTCCATTCATTCGGTTGTTGGCGTAAGGATAATGGTAAAAATTTGAAATGCTTTCCAATTCATACATGCATATTCATGGCCAATTGTATTTTTGAAGCGTTGAAGCAATTCTGATTTCAAATCGGAGTCAAATTCAGATGGATTTGGGTTATATTTTTCATCTTTATGCAGTGAAAATACGGGAATCAAAATGGTAGTTCCTTTCTCCACCATGACTTTTGTTCCAGGTATTTTATTATCATTAATGCATGTTTTGTCCAAGAGCAGTATGACTGGCAAATTTCAAGGTGCTAAAAACAACCAAAAAACGCAACATACAAATAATGCTATTAATAGAAACGTAGTTCAAGTTTTGGTTTAACGATGTCCATTGGAAAGTCTCCAATAAGTTGATCCATGAAATTGACACCAGACCACTTCAACAGCTTTGGGCACACATTGAAGCACATTATTCGAAATTTGTTTTTCAAGGTCAGTTCAAATAATTGACGTTATGTTTAATTTATATTGGGGAATGGTTTATTCGGATCGGCGAAACAATCAGTGCCAATACCAAATGCAACCGGTGGAATTGCATTTGTTGCGAGACAATGATATCGTGAACTTCGACTGTGCCATCGGATTTTGCCATATTATCCATGTAATTTGAATTGTAATGAAGTCCAAATGGCAGCGATGGCTTAACTTAAGCTATGTTCGACGCTCCAAATATTAATGTAAATATTTCACATAAAAAAAAATCAAAAGAAAGTGCTTTGGTGAACTGAAACACTGGATTCGCAAACGCATTGAAATACATTTCGATTTTGCAAGCAAAAAATGCAACCAGCGACTGGCAAACAGACTAAAACTACAATGCATTCAAATGATATTTTATCTTTACGAAATAACACGTTGTTTGCTACCTAATCATTTAAGTTGAAGTGGATTTGCGAGGGTACTCTAATGATGACAACAATCGATTTACCAAAATAATAGCGACCAACTCTGTGCCATTGATCAAAAATGGATTTGTCACGAGAGTCTACAGTTCTAAAGCTAAGCTCGATTGAATTTGACTTAGATGTGTACGAACGCTCAAGCAAATAGAATTTCCCTCAGCGGCTCCGTAAATATTAATTTCTGTAAAGTGAGTGCGGAGTGTACAAGATGTGAATAATTACCAAAAAAAACCACGTGCTATTAGAGCAAATGTATATATCCTACTCATGTTGATGGATATATTGATTAGTAAGACCAGGAGAATGACCACTTTTATTCCCACACCGACACATATAACTATTCACTATTGTTAGAACATCTGCTACACATATTTTCATGAATTTTAATTCGATGTCTGGGCAATTGTTATTGATGAGCTATGAAAAGATATCTATTTGCATTGTCGCACATATTGCTTGTGGTTAATATTATATTTTGGTGCTAATGCATCGTAATCATACATCAAACGATATCATGAGCAACGACACACATATTACCGGTGAAATAATGCAATTTTCGTGCGCACTTTCAAACTTACAAGCTTCGTGCTGCTGGGATGCCGAAATGCATCTAACCAATATCGCGATGCTAAGTAATATAAACTGAGGGCTTACAGGCAACATGCATTCAGCCAGCATATGCACTTTGCAAGTCAAATATGTATTGCATCATGTGTTTGTTGTTCGAATATGGCTGCCATTTCCGTTGGCTTGAATGCATCACATAAAATCATCATGAATAAATCATGTAGCACACATAAAACTCAAATGAGAATATGTGAAAGATAAACAATATTCTAGAGCATGTGCATAGAAGCTTGACTCACCTGAAATTTTATGTGAACTCTTAGATGGCATTGATGCAGGCTATCTAAATTTGAACATGTATATATTCCACAACGAAGCAATTTTATGTAAATGTTCGCGAAATATTCGCTTCTCAAAAAAATGCGGTAGTTGTGCCAAATTCTCTGTACACCATTCATGGCACAAACTTTATTCTATTTCAAGAAAATATGCTTCTCTTTATAAAATAAATTGAGAAATGTAAAAATGATGACACGCCGATGATTCAACACATGTTCTGTTCATTGTGTTGTGTTAAAAAATACCAAAAACTACCAATGCAGCTTTTGAGTAAGGAAGAAAAAGTTTTCGTCCTGCAAAGAAGAACTATAATATCAAACATAAATTTTAATTTATTTGTAAATATAAGTTTGAATCAACGTTTTCATATAGAATTTGTGTGGAGCAAGATCAGGTGCGCTTTGTTAGAAGAATGCTACAGTTGATAAAAATAGTTTTGCCAAATGAAGTCAAACGAAGCAGCAAATAGATGAACTAAATTTACAAACCAAATCAAACTCTTCGCAATGCTTCTCATTAATTAGCTAACGATTTGCTTGTTTTTTTTTGCATGTTTGAGCTAGTAGTTGATTACCTTCACACAATCATTGAATTGATGCTTTCGAAGTCAATCAAATACTGAAAACAATCAGTTCAAAACAGTCGATTTGTATGCTCATTGGAGTTCACAAATAACAGAGCATCTGTTTTCATTACAATCTATATATTTACAGTTTTTTAGTGCAAAAAATGAATGAAATCAAAGATATTAAAAAGAAATATTCGCGAGCTCGAAGGATCAGGAAGACTTTACGCTATTTTTCTATATATTTTGTTTTTCGAAAGTGTTTCAAATGTATTTCACGAAAACATTAAATTTTAAAGATTAAACTCAACAACGATTTCAAACGAATTTTTAATGTAATAAATTCATTATTGAAGTGGGATGATCGTGTTTCGCTACCTGATGTGAGTGCAATGTTCACAAAAAACGTTTTGTTAAATGAATTGAAGCGATAAAAGGTAATTGTGTGTAAATTAAAATATAAAATAAAAATATTATGCCGTTACTTTCAGATGTGATGTAATCAATAAAACAAAAGCCGTTTCATTGAGCGTATTCCAGCTAATCACCAACAAGAACGATTTGTGATACTATGGAACATCTCGTAAAAAAAAAATCGTTTCACATTTCCAATCAATCAATTAAAAATTATTTCAATAAATATTTAGCATATTTTCTACTCGTGTATTTTTTATAACACAAACTGAATACAAGCGATTTTGTCTCAAAGAACATGTTGATGACCTTCACAAAGCACTTGCAACTATCAATCAAGGCAAAACTACTAATAAATTGGTTGTAACTCAGTGCGTACACATTGCTTGCATTCTACTTCAATTATTATTATTATGGTTCTTGAATTTGATGTTCACCATGGTCTTCAATTCAATGCACAAAATAATGGATTAGAGTGAAAATGAAACTTTTCAAAAAATTCAAAAAGTAAAACAAAACTAAAAATGTCATAGAAGTGAAAAACCGGACAACAAATTCAAAATGAAACATTAAACCAATGCATTGCAAAGAGATGTTCCACTTGTTTGTTCTATTGAATAAATGTATGTTAAGAAAATCATTTTCATTCTAACCTATGATAGAAATAAAATCTGTTTAAAAAAACCATTTGAACCAAATGTATCGTAAACATACCAAATTGAATTGTATATTCCAACTTAGACAACTTCTTTAAAAACCATTTTAAATATTGGAAGTTGGTAAATTTTCTGTATGAAACGAAAGTTTAGGTGTAATAGTTTCAATCAATTTTGGTTAGAAGTTTATTACTTCATCATTCAAATAGAATATTTTGGCGAGTTTCCTAATTTAAAATACAATATAATTTCAAATTAGGCGTGATCAGGATTAATTATATATTTTGCTTATGCGGGCCGGAGAAGATAGAATGATGTTGACGGCAAATCAACATATTTTTTGTTAACTATGTGTTATTTTTCAGCAATTTCTTCCAAAGAAATTTTTTTCCTTGAGTAAAAAGAACTTCTCAAAGCACAAATTTCAATTTGCTGGTAAATAAAGGTTTGATTCAACGTTTTCATATCGAATTCGTGCGGAACAGTTTCAGGTGCGCTTTGTAAGTTGCACGCTTTATTTGATTGAAATAGTTTTCGAAAATGAAAACAAGGCAGCGGTAACAGAATCCGACTTCTAAAACCGAATGAAAACAATTTTTAAAGCTCATATTCCGAAGAAAATATGATGCAAAGTAAAGTTATCCATTTCTTATTAGTTGAAATAAATAGTTTTGCTGCGAAATCTTTCTGTGCGATATTCGAATTTAAGGGTAAATTTCGACTTCCTTGGATAGTATTACCGCTTTTTCCTATTTTCCTTGAAACTGAAATCATATAAATCGAACAAAAGATTAGTCCTCAGAAGTGGATTCGAAGATAATTTGCAGCAACTGTTGAATTGAAGATTTTATAAGGTGCCGTTCATTGGCTGCATTCAATTTGATTCATTTCCGAACTCTTGTTCAATTCTTGAGAATAAAGTTTTAAACTGCATACAAAAACATTCATTGCACGATGAGCTCATATTGCTTCCATTTTAACTCTCGCATTCGAAAAAGAAAAAAAAAAACAGATTCATTCGAGAGAAAAAACTATATAAAAGTATATTTTGTCAATGCTTCAAAAACTAATGAACGTGTCATGCCAAAAGATAAAAGAATGGAAGAAATTGATTACACTTTTTTGTTCGAGAGACAGAACATTTTCATTGCGATTTTCTATTATTATACAATACATTTCGGGTTGTGGTGTTAAGTCCCCCACATCCATCCATCCATCCATCCATCCATCCATCCATCCATCCATCCATCCATCCATCCATCCATCCATCCATCCATCCATCCATCCATCCATCCATCCATCCATCCATCCATCCATCCATCCATCCATCCATCCATCCATCCATCCATCCATCCATCCATCCATCCATTAAGTCCTCAAACTGCGTGATGTATGAATTTTGGGAGTTGATCAATTCAAATTAGTCGCTTCATTGACTATTATCATTCCAAAGGCTTAGGTATATGTCATCAGCAGCTAATTTGATGCATATATAAAAAAGAATGATTTTGATTTATACTCCTGAATCGCCCTTAAGCATCTAATAGATAGTTTGAATCAGAACAATGAACAGAAAATTAGACAAAGGAGTTAAATTGAACTCAAGAAGATGTGTCTTGGGAAGGAATGCTAACCTCGAATATTTTATGGACTTTTATTACTTAGACATGCTATATTCCATTAATATAATGTTAAATTCATTCCATCAATTAAATAATGATAAGATTATGTGGACGCAAACAATGATTTCCGAAAAAGAATTCCAGAAATAAATGAATGACGAATAACAAGAAAATACTCACAAACATAAAAACGAACATGACCAAAGCCATAAGAAACAGTATCAAATAGAAATTATTAGCTTTCGCCCGCAACGATTTTAATTATAAAAGATTTTGTTTTAAAAAAGAATTGGAACCCAACTTATTCGTCAGAAATTATTGACTTTTAAATTTTTTTTTTTTAAATGATTTTTTATAAAATGTTTCGCTTTTAATTCATTTTAAGTCTAATTCCATAAGCGGCCTTTTGTAACAAAATGAAAGAGATTTTGTTCGCCCCAAAATGAAAATATCGAAATTAGCTTAAAATATACAAATGCGTTTGTGACGATACGCCACACAACATATTTTAACGACACACATTTCATTTGTTTATTTTATCGAATAAGAATTGATTGTTTCCAAATTTGTGACATTTTCTTTTAGCTATTATTAGGTTTTAAATAAAAAGGAAATATTCTATTCAAATTAAAATTGCATTGAATGATTTTATTTGGAAATTGGAATCACATTACAGGAAAAAAGCGATTTGTTGAACACATTTATATTTATATCAAGGAATATGAAATTCGCCATCGCTTAGAATTTCTCCATCGCTCAGGTCACTGTAATTTTGATTATTCAATGAAACAATTGCTTGTGCTCGTGAAACATTTTCATTTGCCCGCGAATCATGGTGCATCTGATTGTTCATATATTTTTCGATCGAGTTGGCGGAACGATCTGAGTCACTTCGGTCAATCCAATTATTGCATTTTTTCGTAGAACGATCGCTGAATAAGCGGGGGCTAGGCATGCGAAGCTGCAACGAAGTGGCATCACTGGAAGACAAACTTGAACATCCACTACGGCCCGAATTAACGTTGAAATTGGATTGAATGATTTGATCATCGACAATGTGATATCTTTGCCTATTCAATTTTAAGTAGAGACATGAGCTTTTGTCGCATTCGGAACCACTGTGTGGCACATTGGCGTCTGCCTTCTTCAGAATTGATTTCAAAAATTTCTTTGCCGCTTTTTCAATTTGCTCACGTGTTGCCAATCGATATTCGAGGCTATCATTTTTACTGAAATCCAATTGTCTAGCTGATTTACGAATACTTTCGATAGCCCGATTGAACTTTGGTGTTTCCATGAGACGCGAATCAATGTATTGTGGCGAATCTTTGTTTGAATGAGTTGTTTCTGGAGAATTTCGCTGGCTCCGAGTTTCTAGAGCCTCGAACTGTGGTCCATTTAGCAAATCATCACATTGTGTCTCGCGGTCCGTCATTATTCGGGGGGTTGACATAAATTCGGGCGGCTCCACACAGTCCAATGCCACGTCTAATGTTGTTTTATCGCTACGAATCCGCCGTAATATTTCACGCAAATCATTGAAATTGTCGGAATGCTTTTTAGCCATGGGCTGCTGTTGATCGAGGCCATTATTTGGTGTGTACTGCTTTTGATCCGTATTTAACTCATCAATACCTTCCACCTCCAATATTTTATCGATGACACTCTTTGCCGGTGTTTTCGGTACCGATTTAAAGTCATTTTGCGAGGAAACGGATTTTTTATCAGAATGTAATTTCTCATCGTCAGTCAGATGTGACGTTGTAGACAAATTCATAGATAAATCACTCGTTCCGTGAATTTCGTGAGTATCATCAGTTGATATATTTTCTCCCAAAGGTTTCTCAGTGAAATTATTCTCAGGCTCATGGGTAAATGATGCCGTTGAGCTCACACCTTGATTCGGAACTACGATTTTCACTTCATCATGTTGGCTTTCCGGCTCTGATGATCGATATACCAATTCAATAACCCTATTTTTGTCCTTAAAAAATGAATCTTCCGGTTTCACTTTGTTCGGCTTTATTTCGATTTCGTAAATATTTTCGATTTCACATTTTGTCACCGGTTTTATCGAAAGTACTGGAAGATGTTGCATTTGCAGTTCCATTTTAGGCTCCATCAGTTGGTTCGCCTCAAATGGCTCTTTCAATTGGTTCAGCTGGATTCCATCGAAACGAGTTAATGATGAATTTTTAACAACTTCCGTACTGAGATTGCTTTTCTCCTTGCTGCCACTTCCAACGCCCGCTTCATCAGTCTTTTGCTCGCTTGAGCACGGTGTATCGTTTGGTTGCTTCAAAATCCGTTTTGGAAAGATGGAATTGGATGGAACCAATTCGATTGAAGGATGTATATCATTAAATTTCAATTGATTTGCATTTGGATGGCTACTACGATGACCATTTTTTCTTTCTCTGTTATGCGTTAAACAAGAATGTCGTCGAATTTCCTTTCCTTTTCGAGCTACTTCTTCTAAAATCTCCCTTGACTTCGCCGAGACCAGCCTAAATGGTGAGCTATTTATCGTAATAGCATTTTCAGTCTTTTTTTGTGGTGTTTGATTCATGTATCGTGACGGCACTAAAGCGTACTTCGAGTTTTTCATGGTTTTGGTTATATCACTTTCATTTCCGTTGTTAATCGTTTGCACAGACTTTTCGAGCGATTGGCTTCTTTTATTCGTTAGTTTTTCTTTTGGCTTTTGATCCGTTTCACCTTCATTCGGCGGCGGTCCATGGAAGAATTGATCCACAATGTCCACACAATATTGATGCAACTTGATTTTATCGAACAGCGGCGGTACATCGTCATCATTGCCGCGTGCTCTATGACCTGTTCCACTTTTAATTCGCGTTTGTTTACATTTAACTTGAGTCGGTGTAGCGTTGGCAACGGAACACTTTTTGATTGATGTATTGTGGTCACTGCACCTTCCGCGTGCTTTGTTCACATTTGCCACATTCTTTTCGCGTTTTGTTACAATGGTCGATTTATTTTTCGCCGTTGGAATCGCCGGTAAATCTGCGGGAGAATCGGACGAATAATGTTGCAAAAAATATTTTGATATGCTTATCAATTCAGTGACATCGTTGGCCAATGCAGCACGACGGCGACGATTCGCTTCGATATCGAATTCGAAGTTTGTTGCCTGTAATGAGTCAATGTCAATCGCATTCATTTTCTGCAAACAATCGATTTGCAATTTTTAACACACAAAACTCAATGATAAGCACAAGGTTGTCTTCAACTCTTGGACAATTATTTATTTATGGGCGATTTTTAAGTTGAACAAAATAATATTCGATGTCAGATACGATTATGGAACGACCATTTTGATTGAATTCTCCATGTCTACTAGTCAACCGTCAGTTACATATTGTTTTTGTGAGAATTTAATGAGCATTTTAAGGGGTAACTTTTTTCAGTTGCATGTTTACTGAGTTACATACAATTGATGCGATGTGTCCACCTGTCTACTCAATGTGGTTGAGCGTTACGCTTCAATGACGTCCCCTTATTTGCGTCGTCTGTTTCACTCACTTATGCTCTTATGGAAAATGAGTGATATTCAATCCGAATAATTTTTTTCCGATAAACTCATAACGTTTGTTATGGAAAACGTTAATAAAGGCCAAAAATAGTCGAGTTTTTCGTTTTCTTTTCTCTGATCAATTCTTCTTTGCTTTTAGATTCATGCATTATGTTGGATTACAAAAGATTCTTACTTTATCTTAAATTCGAGGTCAAATTATTTGTTGTTGTCGCTGCTTCTACCTCAATTTGTTTCAATTCAAGCAAAACATAGAAAAACGATCAAAAATAAATGCAAATGATTGTAACAATAGTTTTATTATTCCATTTTGACTTGATATATTTATGAATCGAACTTGAAAGGTGTCAGATTTTTCGCATTGAATGATGATGGACCCAGCGTCAAAATCGACCCATCCTTTACAATTATTCGAAAAAATTGTTTTGTGAACGTTCTTTCAAGATCATTCGCTCGTAATAAAGCTTTCATAATATTTCTGTGGTTCCGTTTCAATGCTCGACATACGTTTGTCAGGTGGGGAAACAGGTCAGTCGATTCAGGGGAATCAAAAACTACGACGAAGAATAAGAGCATGTGCTAGTTAATGGTAGTGTTGAGTGTGCTTATGTTGTTACTCCGCCGTCAGTAGATCACTGAACAAAAATTCGAAATAAAATCTGGTCTCTCATTCACTCAATTTATTCAAACATTTAGTTTTCTTGTTCGCATGAAACCGTCGTTTTCAATGTCAAGCATTTGTTTTTAATCATCAATATTTCTCTCCATTTATTTATCAGTCGCACCGTCTCTTTCTTGTCGTCTCGTGGTTCACATTCTACAAACGTTGAAACCATACTGTTCACATCGTGCATTATATACAGCAATTTGCTTGCAATTAAAGAACGAATTCTGTTCGGTTTGCGAGTAATGTGCGTGCCGAACGATTTCTGAATTTGGGCCATTGCAATTAGCACTTTTTAGATTCAGTTGATTGCAGATAGCTACTAAATAAATAAGATTTCTTCGACGTTTTGTATAAACTTTGCTATTCATTTGATAGCGGTCCATCGAAATTGCATTGGAAGAAAATGATTCGCGATGCGATCTAAACTTTCTGTCAAAGTTGTCAGCATTTCAAAGAAATGAAAATTTAAGAAGAAAACACAATTAAAGAAATTGCAATCATTCCGTTTGCGTTTATTTTATGCAAAATCAACATAATTAAATGCAACTTTTGCAATTAAAGAATGGGGCATAAAATTGTTACATTATTTACATACGGTCTCATCGCAGAGACACATTGAACATGGTAAAACAAGTGGACATTGACGCACACACATTCACAAATCGAAATTATGAGGCTGCTACTAAACGAATGCTTTGTTTTGATGAACAAATGAAATTGTTTATATGGTCCAAGCAGCTCTGCAGACTCTTCTCTCGCATCATGAGCGAGTTCAGTTGATATTTGAATGTCGTACATAGCGGAACAACCGAAATTTGCTGTGCAAATTCTCTCATTCTCGTTGCACGTTTCACCTCACATTCCGTTGAACACAATCCAATAAATTGTGTAGAAATTACAATGTGAACTATTTATTCATGTTCAATAATTCTATTGTGACATTTGTGCGAAATATATTAGGAGTACAAATTGAAAACTGCGCATTTTTTTCAAAATTTCGATCTTTATTATGGAAAAATGGTTACAAATTGATTATTCAAAGTATTGTCCATCGCTAGCCACAACTTTTTCCCATATTTCTGGCAAATTACGGATTCCGCGTCGAAAGAAATCTGTGCTTTATTCGGCTATCCATGAATCGACCCATTTTTTGCATTCCTCGTAAGAATGGAAATGCTGTTCAGCCAGGCCATGTGTCATTGATCGGAAGAGGTGGTAATCGGCAGGGGCAATGTCTGGGCTATACGGCGGGTGGGGTAGGACTTCCCATCGAAGCGTTTCCAAGTAGGTTTTAACGACCTGAGCAACATGTGGCCGAGCGTTGTCATGTTGCAAAATAACTTTATCGTGTCTTGCGACCGTTTCCGACCGTTTTTCCTTCAGTGCTCGGCTCAAACGCATCAATTGAGTTCGGTACAATGCTCCTGTGATGGTTTCGTTTGGTTTCAACAACTCATAATAGATCACGCCGAGCTGATCCCACCAAATACACAGCATTAGCTTCGAGCCATGAATGTTCGGCTTTGGCGTCGATGTTGATGCGTGGCCGGGGTAGCCATACGATTTTTTTCGCTTCGGATTATCGTAATGAATCCACTTTTCATCACCAGTCACAATACGATGCAAAAAACCCTTCCATTTTTGCCTTTGAAGCAGCTGTTCACAAGTGAAAAAACGGCGTTCGATGTCTCTCGGCTTCAATTCGTATGGCACCCAATTTCCTTGCTTTTGAACCATTCCCATGGCTTTTAAACGATAGGAGATGGATTGTTGTGTCACTCCCAATGATTTTGCAAGTTTTTCTTGCGTTTGACACGAGTCTTCATCGAGTAATGCTTCCAACTCCTCGTCTTCAAACTTTTTCACTTGGCCTGGACGCTCTTTGTCTTCCACATCAAAATCACCACTTTTGAACCGCGCAAACCACTCCTGGCACGTTCTAATCGACGGAGCATATTCTGGATATGCTTCGCATAACAAACGATGACTCTCGGAAGCATTTTTCTTCAGATTAAACCAATAAAGTAAAACTTCCCGCAAATGCTGTTTTGTAGGCACGTAGCTCGACATTTTCAATGCAATAATAAACTTGTGTATTCAACTGAATGATAAGTTTGACAGATCGTTTTCAATGTATTTTTTTATCCTCTTTAAGATACAATAGCTGTCAAAGTCAAAATAATGACATCTATGATAGATATGAAGTTAGTAACGAATGCGCGGTTTTCAATTTGTTCTCCCAATAATTATTGCGTATTTGATTAGCTTTTGTTATTAATAACTTGTAGTCTAATAGCCCTTGAACAAAAATACTTTCATTTCTGTGTACGGCAGATTTTCATAAAATTAACATTGTCCAAGGATCTTCTATTTGAAACACATCACTTTTTATACTGTAATTGGGCGGATCACTTTTATACGCGATTTATTCGCGCTACGCGAGAAAGTATACTTTTTTTTAACCAATACGGCAGATTTTCTGTTTCAACATTCAATTGGATGTAATTAGCTTAAAAAATAAAAAATCTGCCGAAATGAGTGGGCGATCTATTTATAAAATAGCAAAATATTTACACATTACTAGAGTTAAACTGATGTCAAAAGCGATGAATGCGTTCAATGACGAGTGTAAACTGTAGTAATGTGTAAATATGTTGCTATTTTTTAAACAAACCGCCCACTCTTTTCGGCAGATTTTTTATTTTTTAAGGTTATTACATCCAATTGGATGTTGAAACAGAAAATCTGCCGTATTGGTGAAAAAAAAGTACCAGTACTTGCATATGAAACCGCTGTTGACATCTAGCGGTCAATAGCTGGTACTGTGTGATCTGTCAAACCATGTTGTTCATGCTTATTAGTAAATATGACATCTGTCAACAATACTCCATATACAATATTTCAAGTTTCATACAACAATGTGTTTTTTTCGCTCTTGAAAAATGTCGGATTTTGTGCCTGAAAATAGTGAAATGCGGACAGCACTGCTTTTCTGCTTTCGTTTAAAGGAAACTGCTGCCGAATCTCATCGAATGCTTCTAGAAGCTTACGACGAGCATGCTTTAAGTGAATCTAGTGTGCAGAGTGGTTCAGACGATTCAAAAATGGCAATTTTGACCTGAGAAATGAAGAACGTGGTAGACCGCCGAGGAAGTTTGAAGACACTGCATTGCAGGTATTGCTGGATGAGGACGATGCTCAGACGCAACCACATCTCGCAGAACAATTAAATGTGGACTCAACAACTATTTTCAGACGTTTGAAAGCAATGGGAAAGATCCAGAAGGTTCTAAATCCAGAAGGTGCCACATGAACTGAATGAAAGGCAGCAGGAAAACCGAAAAACCACTTGTGAATTGCTGCTCGCAAGGTACAAAAGGAAGTCGTTTCTGCATCGGATTGTGACTGGCGATGAAAAATTGATATATTTCGAGAATCCTAAGCGCAAGAGATCATGGGTAACACCAGGAGAACCAGCGACATCGACCGCAAGGCCAAATCCGGCCAAATCGGTTCGGGCGGAAGACAATGCTGTGTGTTTGGTGGGATCAGAAGCGTGTCATCTATTATGAGCTGTTAAAACCTGGTGAAACGGTTAATTCTGATCGCTACCGAGAGCAAATGATCGATTTGAACCGCGCATTGCTTCAAAAACGGCCGGAATATCAAAAAAGGCAACACAAAGTGATTCTCTTGCACGACAATGCTCCATCACACACTGCAAGACTGGTCAAGGAAACGATTGAGGTGCTTAGTTGGGAAGTGCTTTCGCATGCGGCTTACTTACCAGACTTGGCACCGTCAGATTACTACTTGTTCGCTTCGATGGGTCACGCACTGTCGGAGCAGTGCTTCACTTCTTACGAAAATGTGAGCAAATGGCTCGATGACTGGTTTGCGTCAAAAGACGAACAGTTTTATTGGCGCGGTATTCAAAAATTTCCCGAAAGATGGCAAAAATGTGCGGATTCGAATGGACTATACTTTGAATAAAATATTTTTTGTCATCATACTAAAATAATCGTGTTTTTTTAGCAAAAATACAGCGGTTTCATATGCAAGTACCTGGTAGACTATTGGTGAACGGAAATGACTGGCCAACAATCAGCAATTTGACGAATTTGTATTGCAGTGCGATTTGAAATAATTGAAAACAATAAATCAAATGCAATCGTTCAATTGAACGTATTTTTGTTTATAGTCGGCAGATGTGCAGCAATCGATAAATTTATGAGATCGGTTTGGGTGGTCTGAGGTCTCAATGTATCTCAGCGATAGCCGAATCGCATAATTTGAAATTACAGTTTGCCAGCTCGAGTAGTTGCACTTCTGCACACGGCAACGCAATAACATCCAACGCATACGAATGAAGTCTATGCCAAATGGTGTTTGTAAATTACATTGCGTTGCTGGCTGTGCAGTGGCTGCCTTTTTTCTCATTTCAAAACGAGAAATTACACGTAATTTTTGCAATTTTGTTACTAAAATTACAGAAACTTGTTCTATCGTTCGTTGTGCTCTAAATTCTTAATGACTGAGCTCATGTGGCGCGCAAAATGTTGTTTTACTCATTTGATTGTGCAACACATGGAAAAGGCCATTTCGAACAGAATTTATTACAATGAAGCGATCAAGTTTGTGTTTAAGCTGAGCTTTGACAGCGCGATCGCACCAACGGTTTTTTGTAACATATTCATTGAAATCTAATCGAAGCGCTGGTGTAATCACCTCAAAACCAATCCAACAAGAATCGAAAACTAGATTAAAGAACAGAAGAATATATCAAGAGGAAGTTCAAATTACATGCAACGTACGAATAAAATTCTAGCATCCCGTGCAAAACAGCAGGTGCTCTATTGACTCATAGCAAAGGCGGAAAAATTACGTCTGAAATGTGACAAAATAAACAGCAATTGGAATACAACGAAAACGGTGTGTATTTTTGATAATCGAATGGCATAAACAACAAAGCACACACCGTCGAAGTCTAGTAGGTGGTAAAATTGCGTTGGTTTCAATCAAGCGATCGCTGTATTCTTGTGCACACACACCAACAAATGGAGCCTCATTTTTAAACAGCTCCAACTGTATAATCGTGTGTTGCTGATGATAGTATGTGCGAGCGCAAGTGATCGTACATGCGTAAACAGACGTTGCTGTTTAGCGTGTGCTGAAATAGACTGTGTGAACGGTGTGCAAAGGAATCAAAATATTCACCGAAAACGCGGCCACAAACGCTGGAGAGGAACGAGAGATAGGTAAAACTGTATGCGCATTGAATAGGTTTTTCAGTTCTCAATTGGCAATGAATGCGGAATCATGCTCGTGTGCATCTGATCGTTGTGTTCGCGCTTACTGTGCACCATACCAAATGACATTCAAGTGAAAAAAGAAATACCGTACCGAGCAAAACAAAACATCATCGACTGAATAAATAGCATTCTAAAGAGAATTGCCGTGCTTTCGAGTCGAGATAGAAAGCAACAATAGCAACAAAAAAAAAACAACAATTTGTGCAATTAGATTCAGTTACATTAAAAAAGGCCGTTGATTGTGTTTGTGAATCAAGTTGATTGTTTCGAAAATGAAATTGTTGTCATTGTTAAGTCTTCGAACTGCGTGATGTATGAATTTTGGAAGTTGATCAATTCAAATTAGTCGCTTCATTGACTATTATCATTCCAAATTTTATTAGAAGATACGAGAGCTCAATCGAACTGGTTCGCTGCGATCGTTAGAAATTTCAAATTTCATGTGTATATTTCGTTTTGCAATTCTCGCCTTTCAACGAGTTGACGAGTCGATAATTTTGAATATAAAATAAAACTCAAAAAATTCCCGGGACAATGATTGAGTCACAACTCTACTGACTGACTCACGCCCAACTGTTAATCAAATTCTATTGAGCTGCGCATTTGCTTGGACTATAAATCAAATGAACAAACAGAATCGCAGGCATCGACCGACTACATGTGACCAGTGTCAAATGTTAATCAAGTGAAATTAATTAAATTACTAGAATTTACGATATTTTGCGAAGACAATAATTTACATCGCTTTTTACCTTATATAAATCGTTTTATTCGATCAGTATTTGATTGCTGTTGACTATTTTTGGAGTGATGATAAGTCGATAAGAAAACAAATCGACTTGCTATCAGATGTGTATTGAACGAAAAATTTGATACGTATGTAAATGAGTTAGATAGCTTTGCAGTTTTTATTACCGCATTAGAGAATTTTCCATTTGCAGTGAAAGACGGCCAGTCGTTTAAATTCAGCAGCTAAATGCGAGAGATGACATTTAGCAAGAGTCAAAGAAAAGATATGCCAGTGTATGAAAATGTGTCATGCTTCAGTAATTTTAATCATTTGATACGATTTATGTGAAAACGGAAACCGCGCAGAGCTCGCAACAGTAATTTCAAGTGAAAGAGTGAAGCGCAAAAACTAGCGACAAACACATTCTATCAAGTGCTACAAACAGCGTCTGCTTTGTTAATAAATTGTTATTGACAGCTCTATATGGCACCTTTTTCTAGCTGTCCGCGGTGAAACTTTTCAAATATCAATCACTCAACGGCAACCGCGAATATGGCGCAATTCAAAGATAATTCTTGGGTGAGTTCTGCACAATTTCTATTTTCTTTCTTTGAACGAAACACACTTCTCACACTGAGTAGAGTTTTCGCTTTCATTTTCTCTCGATCCGTATAACGAATTGCTGAGGATTGAAACTGACGAAAAAAAGCAAGTTTTACTAAAAAGTCGATAGTTATCTTTTTTTCTATTTCTATGGCGTCTCATTAATATGCTTAAATTTAAAATGTCAATCTCTGCAACGCATTCCGTCAAAGATCTTTTTATAAAGATAGAGGGAGAGGTGAATTCAATCAAAAATAACGATTAAGACATTTTGAGAGTTGTTAGGATGCGATTTTTGGGATTATCCATTTAAATGTAGCACCATGACATTTATGGAGACCATTAAATTACGTAATAATCAAAACACGCGTGACTTTTGGAAAATCTACCAAACGCGCACTTCTGATGCGATTCGGTGAAAGAAACGAGAAAAGTAAACAAAAATAGTTCCGAAATCAACACAAATTGTTACCAATGAGTTAAAGAATGGTATACTTCATTTGTGTCACTCATATTCCATGACCGCCATGCACTTGCCGCAAATACACGGCTTTTTTCGAAAACAATTAGCGCAAAAATAAAAGCTTACAATTTCATTAACAACAAATTAAGGAATTTTGTTGAATTTACAAAAGATTTCATTGCCATATTTGAATGAATCAAATGCTTGTGACATTAAACCGAAGGTTGTTAAATTACTCAACTTTTCATATGTGCAATTTACGTATGACAAAACAGTTGTGGGTGAACGGTAGAGGGAGATATGTAAAAATATCTTAAGATATATAGTTGAAGAGATATGCGAAGCGTCGCAGCCAGTCCAAGTTCGTGCATACAATTTCGTTAGAGACTAGAGGCAACGCGTTCATTGCCTTTGCAAACAAAAAATCAGCATACAATCGTTTGTGTGTTTGTGGTCGTTATCATGAATGCGTTCGAAAACGGTGGCAAAAAATAGGGAATTTTGTCAAGTGAATGATACAAAATCACAAAATATGTACACAAATCCATTGTTGGAACAATAACCATATTGAAACAATGGACACGTTTTTTTACCATTAAACAACTGTAGTGCATATAGTAGACACGTAAACAGCCACCGTTTGCTGGGAGCTGGATTCATTGTTACAAGATTTTACATATTTTAATTTGGTCTCTCATGAGTGTTAGCTGATTTTGGTTGTTTCATTCAATCATCAAGAGAGACGCTCACACAACAATATTCGCGTGCTTTCAAGGTGCATTTCTAATAATACCTTTCCCATTATCTCTCGCAATTTTAATTAGCCACTCTTATAATTCTCATGAAACGCTGCTTTTTGAAAAAATGTAAGCGATCGCATGTATCACGGGCTCGCTCGTTGGAAAACTAAATCATTTGTTGAATTAATTCATCAACACATTACAATTTTGAAGAAAACAAAAGAAGAAATGGAAATGATAGAAAGTGCCGGAGTGTTCGGCCATTGCGGATGCAACAAGAAATTGTTACCAAATGTTTGCGGTAAAAATGCAACAAATCCGTAATATGTTGTGTTAACCTTTTTTATTCGGTTGTTTCGAAAATTGCTGATGCAATTTGAACAAAGCAATAATGAAAAAGCCGAAAGCGACTCTTATTATAGCGATTAATAATCTGCATACATGATGAAGCATCTTTCAGCGAATGCACCCAAAATAGAACCTATTATTGCACACCAGAATGTACACATATTTCACAGTTTGCGGAAGCGCTTTTTTTTCGTCGAACTTTGGGAAATGATGTAAGAAGTCAGTTTATTTAAAGCAGGTCAGTCTTAGATCAATCCGGATGATCTGTGGCGGGACGAAAACCGTTGTTCTCAAATCGACGGACGGCAAAAGAAATCCTTTATTTAAATGCATCGAAAGCTCGATAAACGCAACACCGTTATATCAATATGCAATCGTACGCCGAGGAATTATGTCTAACGGCCAGCCAATTTTGCATTCGTTTGCTGCTGACCAACGAAAAAAAAGCCACAGCGATGGCAAATTATCCACAAAATCAACTGTAAACACAAACATGCCGAGTCACCGATATGATTGAACAAAACCTACTTTGGAAATGGTGGAAAAAAAGATCGATGTTTAATCGATGAAGAAATAAATGAATATATGCCGTTAATTCTGGTATGTTCTGTACGTTGACGTGCATATGTAATCAAGTATTTTTACTGCATGACATACCTTTATTGGCAACTCGAAACTTCTTTTTTTTCAAACGCAAATGGATCGCCATTTTATGGCTACTGAGCAATTATAATGATTATTTTATAAAGTGATTTTAGTCAAATTTGTATGGTGTTCAATTGGTTGGGGCCACTTTTCTCTCATTCGCTTACCAATGTTGGTACCGCTCTCTGGCTAACAATTTGTCGTTCGAGTTCAATGATCGCTTTGTAGATTGACAACCATCCGATGAACCGCTGTCGGATTTCAGCAAACACGTGACGTCGACTTATCTGATTAACACAAAGCGAAATACACATTTGGATCTAGTAATTTCACAAATTGCGTTGACAAACGATGTTTATTCGCATGAATGTGAATGGAATGTGTCAAATCACGTCAAAAAGAAAGAGTGGATCAATTTTTGGTAGTAACTTAAAATGTATTTTAAGCTTAACAACTTATTTAACTGGATCATCAGCTATTTTGGGAAATGTCGACGCACTTCTCATGTCCATTGACTTCTTTCACTTTCGCCTCTTTTCATATAATTTCAAAAGAAATGCCTAGCCATCAAAACATAAAACAAAGCATCGCAGTAAAAAAATATTCATAAATTTGAAGTTTGTTGGCCATTATTTAGTCAATTAGTGTGTGGGAACGTTTACGCCTTGGATATTGTAAGAATGGATGAATCTCATGGAGTCCGAGATTAAATATAAATCAAACATCTTCACGATGAAATTTATGAACGAAAAAGCAGCAGGTGAAATCGACGGTTTGCAACAAGAGAGTTGGAATTAATAAAATCTCCATGAAACGTGCGCTTCAATAACAACAATATCTTCATTTTGTTTGGTGTTTAGCCATTTTTCTCGATAGTTTTATCGATGAAGTGTTTGTTTGTGTGCACTTCTCACACTTCAATGGCTTTCCACTTCACATGTGGTCGGTGTTGCGTGGTTTGGCTCCATTTCTCTTGCGCTCTTGATTTCATTTAAATTAAAATTGCTAAAGAAAACCGTTGGCCGAACGAAACGGGTGAAAATGAGAATGCGATTTGTTTTGAAATTTAAAATGCAAATTAATTGGCTTGATGTGGTGCTTCGGCTTCAAACGGTTGGGCGCTTTTTCTGCAACTGCTCATTTTGATCGACACAAATCGTTTCAGTTCACATGCTTCATGTAATCGAATAAATTGTAAAAACTAATTTCCGATAATTTATTCGATTTTCTTTGAAACAAATTGAATTTTAATTCGCTAAATTACATTCACAACATTTTCATTGATGGCCTTTTAATAACAGAAAATCATCTTCAACATCGAAAAGATTATTTATTACATAAGAATATGAAGATAATACTAAAACTTAAATTAAAACAGGAATAAAACAGAAATTAAAAAGAGAATTGAAACTTTATGATCAAAATTGAATAAAATTGAAACTGAAATCTGTACATTCAGTCCGCTTGAATAATATCAAAATACCTAGAACAAGTACATAATACACTTTGATGAGAATATCAACTAAATAATAAATGCTTATTAATCGTATTTTACAAAGATTTTCCTATTCAATGATTTTGCATGATGAAAAGCAGCAAAAATTTGCTGGTTTTGTACACACAAAAATGTGTAATTCATCATTATTCAGTATAAAAACTGGTTCAGCTCAAGGTTATGCAATATAAATGTAAAAATATACGATTTAAAAGAAAGATATCGTAAATTGGAGTCTCTCTGGTTGATTTCGAGTGCAGTGCAGTGCAAAGTGTATATACGATTACAATCGTGTCGCTGATATTTCATCGAATGATGGTTGCACAAACGCTATAAAAAACTTTCGTTAAGATGGCTTGTGGCAAGTTTTCGCTCGTATCACTAAATATGATTGTAAATCGACGCATCGCTTGGTATTGGTGCCAATAATAAACTAATACATTTACATTTTGCCACATTATCACTGTGGCCACCATTCTTCGATTCGGCATCTGGGCTAAAAGAATACAGGAACAAAATTATGTCGCAAATCGTTTCATTTTATCAAGGACGTTTACTTTCTGAGACCGACTATTTTTCAGATTTTTTGTTCAGTTTTTTATCGATGTCTTCATTCATACGGGTTAATTCATTATGAAATGTCTCTAATAGTTTGCGTTGCGTTGTATTTTCATCGAATTCGGATTGGTGGCATGATTTGGCCGTCGAAAAGAGGCGCTGAGCAAACTTTTCATATGCATCACTTTCAAATAAATTTCGATTAGGTTGGCTGTTGATTGAATTATTTTGATTCATCTTAGATAATCTATAACGACTGCTGCTGCTGCTGCTGGCTTGCGGTGTTTCACTCATTGAAGCCCGATTTTGACAATCTGCAACCGCAAAGAAAATCAAAATTAGATCAAATGATTTCATTGTATGAATAATTAACTTAATTATATTCAATTGACCCTTTTTCATTGAATTATATTTCATTTTGGTTGAAAATTGGTCGAAAGTATAAAAAAATTGCAAAGTCGAAATGAACGATACAATGTCTGATCGACTGAGTAAAACTTACTAAAACATCGACAGAACGGTCCACAGACTCTCTTTTGATCATAACACTGGCAATAATTGCGAACACAAGCAGACCGTTTGCATTTGCAAAATGTTGATTTTTCCTTTGATGAACCACTCGCAAGCTCAGACCTATGACAACAAAAACGTTCTTTTTGATGAAAATCAACCTCTTTTATGGAAGAATCGATAAAAATGACGAGCACAGCTTGTAAATACTTACATGTTATATGAATTGCTGTCGCTGACCAAGGACTGTGTTCATTGGATAGTTTAGAGCAGCTATTATATACGATCGACATATAGGAAGAATGTACAAAAATATTTAAGAAATAACAACAGAATATAAAGAGTTTTATTTCAAAGCTTAAATAAAATATGCGGTAAAATTTTATGATTCTGAAAAAATGTGGCTATGAAAATCCATGCAATTTTATAAGTTTTACACAAAAGTGTTTTAATAAATAAATGAGTTCATTCGAAGTTGATATTTTGTAATATAGATCCAAGTATTCCATGTATACTTCTGATACTTTTGCAAAAAAAATATACAATTATTATCAACAATTCGGAATGAATAGAAAATATTGAATCAAAACAAACTCGACCCGTGTGCAAATGAAGTGACCAACTGCTATTAATTATATCTGGCTTTTTTCATGATAATTACTGAATTTCAAAGCGATGGAAAATACGCATTTTTTGTTATATTTAAGTCAGTCGATTGATTTCGAACATTATGATTATAGTTTATTTTGTCCGAGATAATCATAGTGAACCAGTCAAAACTTCAAAAAATAGAATTGTCATTCGTAGTCAATAATTTCAATTGAAAATCACGCAAATATGTGAGGTTTCTCATAACATAGGAAATGAAGAATGTTTCTTCTGAATCGTGCGATATTGGCTGTGTGCCGATTACTCGCTGTTAGGATTCTTGTTTTTTTCTCAATTTTTCAGCGACAATTTTCCATTGAGCGTTTATAATCGGTAGTTTGCTGGATGTCACCATCGTTTAGAGTGATTATGTTTAAACGCTCTCGTTAGCGTGATGGAAATGATAAGCTGAAAATTCACTATGAAAACAAACAGAATAAAATAAAAAAAGCTACAAGTTTTCAATGGCTTGACATAAACTTGAGCGCATGGCAAAAAGTAATGAACACTCGTAATGGATTTGTATGCAAAGTGTTTGCGAACATGTTCCATTCAAAATAGCACGATGAATTTCTTTCATAATTTACGCGTACTCGTGATCATTTTCTACATAATTGAAGTGAAATAAGAGTGAATGCTGTTGGATATGGATACTTCAAATTGATTGGAATAGACAATAGTGGATCAATATGGATGAATATTGAGTGATCGAGAGACACTTGTTGGCTTTCTGGATGGCAGTAGCAGTCCATCGTGTGTGATATTGCCCATTCATTACCACCAATTTGCAATTAATTTGGGAGAGACAGAAAGCGATGATGAAACTGGATCGATCTTTATCATCAATCGAGGGATCATCTTCGATGCAGCAAGACACAAAACAAGTGTTTGCACTGCATTCCAACATTAAAAAAAAAGAAATTTCTCGGTATTGTGTTTGCATTTCTTGTTTTCATGAAGCATTCTAATTTTCTTTTGCCGCTGTATGCCACTTCGAATTGCTATTCCGCAAACGCTCGTATTTATTTGACATGCCGTATATTCTACTTTTTTTATTGTGGTAAATATTTTCACATACATGTCGAGAAATTGAAAGGCAATAAATAAGATGTAGTTCGTAGTTGAGCAAGATAGAGATTGAATGCGACATCAGACGTAAATTAAGCTACATTGCGTAGTGATTCCTTGTACCCCATCCTGTCGATGCCATCGTTTAGTCGATGCAAAAACAGCAGTGAAACGGAGAAAACGGCAACATTTTATGGCAAATAGACAAGTGAGAAATGCTGTTGAGATTGTGGATTCAATGGAAACAAATGCACAAATAACAAATAAATGCCAACCGTATAAATAAATCTGTACAATTGCAACAACGATGAAGAGGTGATTGCTATTTTCATCACACAACTTCCGCTATTCGCAAATCGCTGCGGAACAAAATTGCAGTTAAATTGATTTTTTTAAGAACATGCTGATTGCATAACCGGCGGCAGAAGTCGCACATCAAACGCCAAGAATTGCCTACGGAAATTCTCACAAATCCGACACATATCCATCATTCGATGCGATTGACGGTTTCTTGCGTTGCCATTTTTTGTAGTTGGATTTTGGTGCTCTCATTTCGTTCACACAAACAAAATCTCTTTCCAACTCCGCACTCTATATAATCAAATTTGTTCGATACAAACAGGAACACGCAATATTGTATTGTGTGACTGATATTTTTTTTCTCGTACTTTTACAAAATATAGCAACAGTACGAAAGATATATCTTATGGTATCGAATGAAGTCGGCCGCTCAATATTTCCGCCAATAATAAATAAGCCATTTCACTGATTTATTTTCATTGTGATGTAAAATGTGCATAGAGACGAATTTGGAATGTGAATCAATTGAAATGTGGCACACAGTCACAATGACTTACATCGGTTTACAACGTACGAGAACACTATCAGAGGCAGCCAAGTTTCAATTGAAGAACTACATTGCGATAATGAAGGCTTGAGCGTAAAATAAGACATAGCTCATGATTTACGGATTATTATTCGCTCACAGATTTTATGCACGTACCGAACGGTTGGAAAAAAAAGCGCAAATTAAATGACGAAGAAAGTCGGACAAAATACGCGCGCGCGAACAAACAATCGTTTAATTTCCAAAATAACAATCGCAGTGTACCGACACAAACGCTTGTATAATTCCATTACATTTGAATTATGTCTGTGTTTTTGCTGTTGTTGTCGGTGGTTCAATCTTGATATTCAACAACAAATACAATGTTTTAGCATTTCTACGACCGCCGAATCATAAATGATACATCAAGTTCAGTGTATCATTAAAATGACCCAATTGCTTTGTTTTAACCATTTTCTATTTTTCGATCTTTGACTAACATTGTGTCTTTCTTATTTTTTGTTGAAAATCAGAACATATAATAGAGCGCATTACAAGAAATGACCATTCAAGGCATGGCGCGACATGATTTTTTTTATGATTTAGATCAAATTCTTGTGAGTCACGGACACCGTTAGAATTGTATGCTCGATGGAAATGATTAACAAGTGTTTTTGCTAGAAACGGCACGTTTTTCGTGCATAAATAGGCCATTATGGAGTCTTAAAGCTAAACACTCATTTTAACTGAATAGGAACTTGGCTCCAGGTTTGAATGCACCAAAGAATAACCGGAGCACGGTAATTATATTTTAATTGGACTAAAGCCACTTGTATTTGCCTGAAATCAATCGAATTGGCTCATACGAAACGATACAATTACGTATGATGGCCATGTTTGTACTTTTATTCTCTCTTTCTATGTCTCATTATTGTTTTTGTTCGTTTCGATGGAAACACCAATATTTTGAAATAAAGAACAACTCTCTGCCAAACATGTCATCTGTTAAATATTTTGTCAATTTTTGATTGTGTGGTCGACAATGAATTACGCCGTATTGATTCTGTCATCGAAATGCCGATCTGTCAAATAGTGTCACCATCACATTGATGCGTGCTCGAAGACAGATTGTCGCAAAACACTCACTCACGCGTTCGTATGTTGATTTAAATGAACAAACAAAACACACCATCGCCAGTTTAGTTTATTTATTCCGCGCCATTTGCATTCATTGTGTTTCGCTGACAATGCCAAAATAGTTTGCACTGCAATAATTTTTTTCACTTTCTTATATTTACAAAGAACGACATTTAGTGGCAAAATTTTCCGATTAATTTCAAATATTGCTAGTGATCAAAATCAATTAAATTTTAATTGCTGTTGAAAAAGTGATAGATTTTTTTCTCAAACCACATCAATCGCACAACGAATTCCTCGAATATGGCGGAGAATGATGATATTGAGATTCAGGTTATAACAGACGATGGAATCGACGACAATATTACTGAAGTAGAAGTAGAAGAAGAAGAATATGAGACGCAGTCGCCACTACCACCGCCGCGAAAATTCATAAGATCGACGATTTGGCAAATGAAATCGATTGTTGTTTTAAATCCAACAATTCAGTGTGATAAATCAGAATTGGCACGCAAGGAAAGAATTGGAATTGAAAATGTTTTTCCGGGTATTTGCTTGCCATTTCTATACGACGATTGTGTTTCGATGCCAGACTGCTGTGAAGATTCACACAAACTGCCAACATCAGAAACAATTCGGCAAACACTGATTGAAAGTGGCCTCGACAATGCATCCAAAGTTTTCCATGCGATGATTGCACGTTTGCCCAAAGTATTGAAGGCATATTTTTGCGATTTTGTTGATGTGTTCGGCGAGCATCAACGAAAGGACGATCTCATCAAAACGATTGCCATTTGCGAACGCGAATTGGATGTTCAATTAAGATTTAAATTTTTCCAACAATTGATCAAAGCCTTCATGCGCAACGGTGATACATACACAACGGCCATGGAAACGATTATTTCCAATCTCGAGCTAATGCGGACGGATGACCACAATAAAAGTGTAATCGATACACTGCTCAATATGAATCTGGTGGATGACGTCAGTTTTGCAGATTTTTTAAACATTTTCCGATCATTGGACAATCAACACTTTAGCTTCGATCAATGTATCATTAATCGCTTGATGTTCCTTTGCACGCAGTCCGAAAATATCCTGTCGCCCGACAAATTGAATGCGTTCATTCGACTCATCTTTCATATCATCATAAAACGAAAGAAATTAATTATCAAGTGTGATCATTCGTTCAAAGACAACTACAATCGCTACATTGATCTGTACAATCGCACTTGCCACATCCGATGAATCGGTGTCCAAAATCTTGGCTAACTGCAAAACAACATTATTCTCTTTTTCTTGTATAACCATTTTTTTTTGTGGAATAAATACAAAATGTTTGCTAATTTTATTTTATTTTTTGACTTTCTCAAACTTTTTGATCATCCAAAAGCTTATTGAAAGCAATATTTCTCAAAATTTTTGATCATCCAAAAGCTTATTGAAAGCAATCTTTTGCCGGCGACCACATTTACTTTCGAAGTTCAATTCTATGCAAAAAACAGTTTATCTGAATGAAAATTTTCCCGAAAAAATTACACTTTAGCACATCGACAAACTTGGACTGAAAATTTCTAGGAATATTGGGCACCCATCGGCCAAATTGGCCATTCAATTCAGCCCGGGGAGTTCGTTTTCCCAATTTTCACTGTATTTACATTCCGTTCCAAAGTTTGATGTTATTGTATCATTGTAATCAGACGTATTGTATTATTTCATTTTTTTTTATGTAAAAGATTATTGTGTTTTGATATGAAAAATGTGTACAGAAAACGAAATGTAAGACAAACAAAGTGCTCGGAAATATTGTGGAGTTAAGCTCAACTAGCGTAAAATTCAAATTTCTCATGGTTTTTTAATAATAATATCTAATAGCAAATAACAATTTTATCAGTACCTTCAATTATTGTGCTTAGATTTATCCGTTCGATCAGCGGCAATGGCAAATTAAATAATATTTCATGCATCACACGTTGCCTCCTTCAGAAACTGAATATTGAATCGCACAAGAAAGTGAAACCGAATGAAAAGCACACAGCAGAATAAACAACATACATAAAATTGCGTTCGTTGTTTAATTTGTGATTAAGATCGAAATTGGGCGAAATTGTATAAGAAAGCGAAATGGGCTTGGATGGGCGCAGTGAATGACAGACAAATTTAAATTTTCTCTTCAATTGAATAGAAAAGAAGCGCTGGTGATTTCCCTATTTGCCGTATTGTGAGGGGCTCAGAGTAAAACTGTTACTTCAGATCTTTCCTCCTGCTCTCAATGTCTCATAAGTAAGAGCAGGAGGTAAGATCTGAAGTAACATTTTTACTCTGAACCCCTCATGTGTGCATCAGACTGTTTAAATAAGTAGGAAGCAGGCGCGCGCGGTGTATGTTTATACAATATGCATTGAACACCAAAACTCTTTTATTGCTTACACGCAATTCAAATGGGATCGTATGCAATGCATAACTGTAGCCGCATGTGAAAAGAAAACACAGCGGAAAATATAAATCAAAATGCCATAAGCACGGAATTCTTTTCAGTATCATTTGTTCATTTGACCATTGAAGAAGAATGTCGCATTGTTTTTTAGTTTTGTATAGGATTTCTTCAAATCTTGCTTCATCCATCAATTTTGTTCTGTTTAAAAGTCATCAAACTGCATTTAGCCCACGAAAATATTCGTCTATTTCTTTAAGCCACTGAGCGCCCATTAAAAATAGTGATGTGTGTTGTTGCAGCTTCAAGAAGTACATTTACACTACAAAGCCGCATCCAATTAAATAATTTTCATGGAATCATCATCCAGCCACTTATTATTACGTATACATTCCATAATATATGGAACGCCGATGACGGCTTTGCGACGCCTCCAGTATAATCATCAACAAATATATTGTTTATAGCCACGTTAATTACTTTAGTTCACGCGGAACACTGACTGTAGCCGATGTGAAATAGGTTTCGTGTTCTAACTAAGTGATTTCAACTTCGCCTTAATGCTTGAATATCATTGCTTGAACTATATATGGATAAAATGAAGCTAAAAGATTGCAAGTGTGTGACAATTTTCTTATTTTCAAAAAAAAAAAAAAACAACATACAATCGAAATAACACTATATGCGCATACAATTTATTCGAAAACCGACTCAAAAACGGTTTATAATAGAATTTTTCAAGCTCAGCATCGTTGCTTCAGATCAAACTATTCGAAAAGCGCCTGTATTTAGGCAATTTTTCATATTACAATCAAAGGCCAGCACTCTGTTGAACAACAAAAACCAGTCGAATATATCGACCCGCTGGCCAAAAATAGCAATTCCCTTATGAATATTTAAAAGAAAAAATCAAAGCCGGAGAACAAACGGGAAATATAGATGCTGCAGTCAAAATCTAAATGGAAAGCATTCAGATGAAAACGATAAATACTAATAAGGGAAGACAATAGCAGTGTGTGTGTAGTGCAGATGAAAAGCGCGGTGTGTCTATGATTCAACATTTGCACATTGTTGGTAATTTATTTATTTATGTTGTTGATGCCGGGTTGGATTGTACTTGTAACATATATGAGCATGCTTTTATGTGAGCCATACCAACACTTGAGCACGCATACACAAACCGACACACATCGACACTGCTTGTTTCCCATTGTACGAAGCATGTGCTTATGAGTTTGAATGTATCGTTCCGACTGGCACGGTGTACGGACGAGAGAAAGAGAGACCCAGAGCACACACAAAAAAAAACACACTGAAGACTGTCTGGTGGCGCATATACAAAGCATATGACTGCATCAGTATAGTTTGTGTATTGGCCAGAATCAGTTCGTTATTCATCATCGTCGTTGGCGACACGCCACTAACTACCGTGCACAACAGTTCAATATAGTTGTTTTTTGTATTATATTTTTGTTTTGATTCATTTTTGTGTTGATGTTATTGTTGTACGAACGAAATCGATAATTTTTTTTCGACCAATAGTTTATCGGGACCATCGCATCGAATCTTATTGTGTGCATACCAAATCTCTGTTTTATTCTCAAGTGGATGTGTAGTGTGCGACCGAAAATCCAATGAATTCACACAGTTGATCGAGTCTGAACAGTGTAATGATTGTTATCCACCAAATTTGAAGTCGAATCCAAATAAATAATGTTCTTTTGTTGAAGAATGTCGAGATTTTTTTGCGCTGCTGGGGACTCAGAGCTCGAGATAACGATGATGATGATGATTTGAAAATAGAAACAAGTGCTAACACATTCGCCACTCTCGAATTGTATAAAATTAGAACTCTCAATCGTTCGCAAGTAAATCATCACTGAAAGAATTTCCAACATTTGAATACCATTAGTGAGGGAAAATCAATAATCAATTGTCACAATTTTGCTTTTATGTTATTTTATCGTGATAACCAGATTTCTAAATGACGTAAGCGAAACGGTAAAAACGATTATTTCCCGGTGCAATTGGTTGAAAATGACTTAGTTTTTTAGACTTCATTCCAAGAATAGGAGTAATCTAACTAGAAGCAATTCAAAAACAAAATTGCAATATTCGGTACAATGTCACGTTCAAGATGAAGAAAACCCGAGAGTAACAATATTTCTGCATACCGAATTGCATTATATAATTGCCTTGTTTGGTCGATCGTGCCAGATCGTGAGTTTTCAATGAAATTAAATGAAGAAAAAAAATATCGTCCACGAACGCGAACAATTACGCTCTCGCGCCATCATATATTTAAATAGAACGCGTGCGACACACATTCAATTTTCTGAGGAGGGAAAATGAAAACACCTTGCAGCAGCTTTAATTAATCTACATCGCAAACAAACCAAAATAAAATGACTAACGAAAGAAATGTCAACACTGAAATAAATATATAATGAGAAAATATCGCGATTCTTCAGAAATGTAGCGATCGTGTGAGAAACGAGCGATTTCATTACAATTTGGATTTAAATTAGAATCATATGAAAAAAAATATGCAAAAACGTTGATATGACGCTTTATATCGCTCATTTTTCAATTGGCTCGTATTTCGAGTTGAAACTGCCATCGTGTGATGGGAAAAGGCAATAATAGTTACTTTATTGATTTGTGGTCATTAAAAATTTACATGCAAACGCGTTACATAAACAAATGAATCAGTAAATCCAATTTGTATTAAAGGTTGCCGATCCAGAGCCGAGCTTAGAATCGAGGTAGATTTAATTAAGAACATGCCACTTTTCGTGAAATGCTGAGTTTAAAACCGAAGTTGACACCGCCGTTCTATCTTTCCCACTCGATTTCATTTGATGGCGCACGCACACACAATCACTGTACATTACAGTTTTATTGTTACATTCTGTGAAATGGGCATGTGCATTTGATACGCAAACTCTCGTTTGCTTCCATGAATTCAAATAATCGACTCGTTTTCAAAATGCTATCATTTGTTAAAATAATGTTTCACAATTTGTGTGCTTCGGCTGACGATTAACAAGCGATGCGCTGTGAGAGAGACCGCACGCTTTTAAATGAACAAAAAATTATTGTGCGGCATCGTCAATGTGACCCAATGAATGCATATCGTTGTTTGAATCATGCAATATCACAAGGTGATTATAACAATTTCTATCGAATTTATGTGCGCCGCTGTCCCTTTTCAATGCGGGTTCGCCAAATTTGTAGCTTAATCCGTTTTTCATTTTTGCTTCGCAAATGTCCATATGGACCTGTGTGTGTCTCTCTTGTCTAAATCTATATATTTTATGCAAGACACTCGATTACTGTTATTATTCGGAACAGTAAATAATTTCAATCGAGTTGGAAACAAACATAATATCAATCTAACGTACGATGTTATAAAACAAACTGATAATTGATAGATAAAAATGTAAAAAAAACAATAGCAAGCGAAGATAAAGATACAGAGAGAAAATACACAAACACAATACATTGAATTATGAATGGAAAAGTAGAAAAGGATAGACAGCGCAGCAAAAATACGAATCAAGTTCGAGCGCAAACGTAACGGACAACGATTTAAGTATTTGGTTTTTATCGCAGCTACGAGCTTGTCGCACACAATGATATAAATATAAATGAATAGTGCATTGATTCAGAATCGTTAGCCGTTATTATTGTTGTTGCATTTTTCGTGTGTGAACCAATCAATGCGATTGTTGAATGACTTGTTCATCATTAGGCCACGATTGAATGGATCAGTACTTATGCAATACCGTTGTTTTATCGGTCACTCATGTAAATCGTAAGGTAACGCGACATCATCTGCTTTTTTATGATCACATTCATGAACTGGATCAGATGTTCAGCATGCATTATCCAGTTGCTGTGGTCCAATATGGACGCTTAAAATGCGACCGTGTCGAATCGCCTTTTATTGAAATGTATCTATTTTTCTTGTAGAACACATCAGCCGAAATAATCATTCTATTGAGTGCAAATGCAATTTCCAAACAATGATGTGTGAAGAAAATGCCAGATTTCTGGAAGTCATCAACACCTATCATTTTTACTAATAAAATTGAATTCACCTATAAATTCATTTATTTTACGCACGCGCACGGATATACACGCTTATTGTGAGTGTTTCCCATTGAATGGTGAAAAAAGAGCCAGGCGAAGAAGATGTTTGATTTTTGTTTTTTGGAGTAGTACCACATAGCATCGCACATCGATTCGATTTAATAACGGTAATTGTTGGCTTTTGTGCATCTTTCTCATCACATTGGTTCACATAATATTGAACCAAATGGAATTTCACGCGGAATTGAATCGATTCCGTTCAGCCGTTGAGATGCACTTCGTTTCAATTTCAAAATGAGGAAAGAAAAAAAGGGCTGCATCATGCAAACATAAACAAATATATAAAATCTCAACGCATCATCCGTTGTTTACACATTGAAATTCGTTTTCTTCGTATGTTCGTTTGCGATGCATTCTCTTCAGTCGACGACACGAGATGATGCGAGAAGAATCGGTTCGAATAACCGAAAAGTCTAAATTTAAAAAGACTCCACGCACACTGATCGAGCTGAATCCAAATGAAACCGTATCCATTTTCGGTGATTGTTCAATTTCTGGCGTTGAAACAATATTTCAAGTTTGTTTATGTCGTTTTATTTTTTGCATTCGCATCAACCTGTGGATTTAAACATTTTTGATGATATGCGAATTTTAATTAGGAAACAAATGCTCATATTCAGTCGGCGAAATAGGAAGGCTGTCAAAAAGCTGCTTACTCCGCATACTTGTCGCAACCCAACGAACTTTTTACCGACCAAAACGAATGCGTTGGTTCTTTTTCCGTCGTGTCCAATGTAAAAATAGAATACAAAAAAATTCAAATGACGAGAAAAAAAACCACAATTATTGTTCATAATAAATTTTCATTGTTTGTGTCAGCGTCAATGAAGTAAAGCGAAACAAAGACGTGCGAAATAGAAAACATTCATCACGCTGGATCAGCGCGAGAACGTAGACAAAATGCGTATTTGGAACGGATTTTGTTCTATTTTTGAAGCGTGCGCGGACTTTGGAATGTGGGGCATGAGCAGTGGTCGGGCGAGCTTCACGGGCCACATCGAATCTACAAATATTTCGTTGTGAAAACCACATTTGAATTTGAATTGAAATAGCCGAATTTTGATAGCACTGCATTCCATGAGTGGTGAACTGGTTTTTAGAAACGCATGATGCATTTTGGCCATAAAATGATAGCCGCCATATCATTTCGGCCATTTAAAAACCTACATTTCAATAACAGCCTACCAATATTTATAATATTTACACGCTTCTCTGATTTTCAGCCTGAGCTCAAAATGCCTTAACAAACTGCTCCATTGAAATGATGTACGATTTTTTATTTCTGCATTGAAGAAACAAATTGTTAAAGGAATCAAACTAAAACTGAAAGTTTGAGTTAACAAAAGTGAGGAATTAATTTTTACGATGCCGTTACGGAAACAATCACATTGCGCGATAATCTTGACAAGCCATTATTTTATTTCAGTCACTTGGAAAGAAATATGGTCATTTTTTTTTTTTTTTTAATTCTTTTCTCTCTCGCCCAAACACAAAAAAGACGCACTAAAAAAATCCAACAAAAATCTTATCGATTAAACACACTCTTCTCCCAGCATTTCTATTTCGCTCTCTCTCTCTCTCTTCCTAACAAAAATTAAATTTATTTATTCAAATACATTTGTCAAACAGACGAAGAATAGAAGATGATATAAAAGATTTGGTGGGCAATATTTGTTCACAGATATTTTTAAATTTTCTTCACGAAAAATGATTTTTCTGGCGATCGTCATTTTCGAAAGATACATTTAGGTTCCACGAAAAACCGTTCCAGTCTATAATCGAGTGACCTAATTGTTTTGTCTTAAGAAATGCTCTCTCGACTTAAGCCGTGAATTGTAAAATGTTTTTGATTATAATGACCCTTGAAGTCTGTTGCTTGTTGTTGGCGCAAAGCAAATAAGCCGCTGCCGTTGAGTTGTTTTGAAAGTCGAGGGATTTGCGGGCGAATTTTTTACATCTTCTTTCAAGTTGTCATTAAAAGTATTAGGCGAATAATTTGTCTAGAGTCGACATAATGACACGTTATGATCGCAAAGTATGTCTTAATTTGAATGACAATGGTGATTTTGGAGTGTTCTAGTTTCGTATGAAATGGCAAACACTCAATCTCATCTCGAGGTGTGATTTCATTTCGACCACGCTATCGCCTTATAATAACACACAGCAATTCTTGAAAAAGTGCTCTCGAACTGAGAAACTTTTTATCTGTGTATGTATGATCATGTGATTCAAGTGCTGATCAAGCGATCAGAATGAAGATTCAAAAATCAAAATTTCATGCGGAGCAATATTCAAATAAGTTTCGATACAATCGACGTGCGTGAGCACATATTTTGAAAGCATTTGAGTGACAAAGTGGTTCAGATCAAAGGAGTTTTCTTAGCGTGTGAGCATTTCATGAATAAACTAACAACACATTTTGAACGTGCGCACACACTTCAGCCGCATCGTTTCGAGAGACTCACCCGAATTGAATGGGATCATTTCGTCACGGCACAACGAAAATCAGCACCAAAACGAAAACATGAAAATATTGTCAATCGTTATTATTGGTTATTAATGCGTTAAAACAGAATGCCAATTTGCATGTGAATGAATCGCAAATGGGCAAACATTGATCATGGCATCAACAATGCTTTTTAAATGTGTGATCGGCCAGGCGTAAAAACATAATGCGATATTCATACGCACACACACACACACAACATCAATCGGCAATCAATTTATCACTTGGTTTTTTAAATTTATCATTGTTCAACATCGCTGCCATTCGTTATTTTTATCCAAAGCGTTGAAATGATAAATAAATAGTTGCATTCCATACGTTCGTATCTTTCAGCGCCATCATTATCACAGCCATTGTTTGTGATTGCGTGCACATTTGAAATGCGCTTTGTCGAAACCGAGATTCTATTGAAAAACACGCTCACACTTAATGAATAGGCCGTTTAATTCGACACATTGTCATCATAAAATCTCTTGTGACGTGCAGCACCCAATTGACACGTATTTCTGTGCAAAGAAGTAAAAACAAATTAAAAGCGGCAATTATTTGTGTGAAAACGAGTAACGATTGTCGTAACCGATGATCATCGGTGTGTTTATGCTGCCACATTTTTATTCATAAATGAGCATTGTTTTTAGGTTCACATCATTAGTTTTTTTTTTGCAATATTCAGGTACAGACGATGAGAGTGAAAAGCACCACAAATTAATCGGCTATGTGAAGTCGATGACAAAATGTTTCGATACATTTAAAAGCCCTGTCAAATAACGAAGGTTTTCAATGCAAAAATACTGTTACGTCCATTTGATTGGTTACGGTTAATGTGAAATTTAAATTGAGCACCGTTGAGCTCGATAATTAGGAACGCATCAAAATTCATCATAACCGAAAACAGGCCGAGCGGAGGAAACAGGTCCCCGCGAAGATGCTCGCGACTGCACAATGGCTGGGGTCAAGCAACTGCTTATCTGTGTTTTGGTCTTGATTTCAAAAACTCTCTCTCTTTCTCGCTGCCGCCCAATCGATCGATATGCAACTCGATCGGCACACACTTTCAACTCTGTTTTTAATTGGAATGCTGTTAATTACAATTTAATTCAATTTGGTGCGGCCATATTTCTTGTTATTTCGTATTGGCTTTCGTGTTTGTCATGCGTACACACAAAAAAAAAGTGGTGAAGAATTTGCATTGGTGGTAAATTAGTCTAAATTAACACCCAACGACTATATTTTACACCCAATTTCAATGACTGAAACCTCTTTGTATCTCTACGAGCTAAAATCTACCATTTGCTCAGATCCCCTGAAACAACTAAGCGAATTGTTTGGTTTGAAGTTTAAATGAAATGAGGTAAATTTCAGCTCTCTGTGGTAAATATGACACAAACAGGTGTTCAATCATTGACATTGGGTGTAAAATAATGTCATTGGGGGTAAATTAAGACTCATTTACCAAAAAAGCAAATTTGTTACCTCTCTTTTTTCTGTGTGTAGCCATGTGCTGTTTTTTCCTCCTCTCTTTTCGTCTTGGATGTCGATTGTTGGCTCAGCGCCGCACGGTAATTTAATCGCAATAGATATAATTAAACTCGATCACATGAATTTATTTACGATGCTTTCTTATCGAACTGTGTGTGACTTTTAGAGAAAATGAAATCATCAAACGTGTTTCATGTGTTTTTATTTCATGCTGATCCCTTTCGACGATTTTGTGCATAGAAAGCCGTCAACAGCATACCATTTTAATGTTCGCAAGTGCACAAGTCGTGCCGAGTGCAAGTATTTACTTAATGTGATCGATGCGATTAGGAGCGATTTTCTATATTTAGCCACCTGCATGTCGACCATCCAAATTGCAACGAATACACATTTTGCAATTGTTTTTAGGCTGCAGCTACCTTTTTTTGTGCTAAATCGACACAGTAGACAATTTACACACGCGCATTTTCATACCTCCAGCATTTCGCGTAGCACTATTTCGACCGTTGCTAAAAGGTCTCATTAAATTTTTCTATCTGACTTTAAACTCAGGAATAAGCAAGATTTCGAATGCCTAACGGGAACAATTTTTTTTCAATTAATATTTTTCCGATAAGAATTTATTCAACCGGCGAAAATATCGAGCTAAAGCACAACTAAACGCCCTTGCACATACACAAAATACATAACAAGCAAATATTGTTATGGTTTCTTATCTTATCCACATTATTTGTTTCAGTTTTCAAAGTTATAACGACATCGAAAGCATTTTTGTTGTTGTTTTTGGCTCGTTTATATGTCGCTCCATTTCAACTGTGCTGAAAATGAATTTGCGAATGAAACACATTTCATTTTGCTTCAATTACTTCTTATTTCTTTCTTTTTCAAGCTGAACCATGACAAAATATCGACAAAAATAATATCAATTTCTACACAATCATTTGCTTTTCTCTCGCCCGTTTGTGTGCTCTATTGTTAATTGTTTGAACAATGAACAATAATCAGCCATTTTTGCACGATTCTCACACGTTAAGGCACGACGCTACGATAATTGTGCGCGTGTGCACTCACTCGATATTTGTTGTCTTTGGCTTTGGAGTTTATTTGAGGTGTGAATTATATTGACTAGTTATTAGTTTGAAAGAAAATACCGAACACATTGGCCGCATTTATTATCTCCGTTGAGTCAATTTGCGTTGGGTTTCGATTAGCCACACGCACAATGCCACAAATTGTCAAACTGATAAACCAAATACCTTCAATTTTCAATATTTATTTGAAATTGAATCATATCCGATTGGTTTTATATGTCACCGCGATTATTGTAACAATAAAAATGTGATACGATTCATTGTGAACAAAATTCCAAGAAATATATACAATCATTTGGAATTGCATTTGATGCAAAGTGTTGGAATATGACAATCGAATCGACAGTCGTGTTTATCAAGAAAAGACAGAATAATAATTTCAATCGAATGCACGAGTTTAAAATTTTTTGTGTCCAACGAATTCATTGCATTTTGAAATTCAATCGCATCATTCGCTACCCGATATGCAGCGAAATGGATGGAAATAAAATTGGAAAAATGGTCAAACAATCGCTTGATAGAGATACAACAAATCATCGCTTTATTTCGATACAAAACAAATGTTACGAAATGGATTTTAGGCGTCAGTTTCATTATTATTGCATGTTTCCATCTTGAATATCTATTTGATGGTCGAGATTCGAAGCGAGCGCTCAAACCCAATAGAGAGAATCAAAGAAAAATAAAACGATTGAATTTGCTCGTTGCAAACGTATAATTATGGAAGCGCCATTTGCACATGTGTTCGTTATTTATTGCATAGTGCAGCATTCACCGTGCGAGAATATTGAAAATAACTCAGCTGCGCAAATTGTATGCTCAGAATGATGGATGATTTGTGTTCTTTTGAAATCCAACTCCGGTAAAATGAGCCGAGATAAAGCCAATTGCCAATGGTGACGTTATGGACCGAACACAGTTTACGGCTGCTTGTATGTCATACCTTACATGTTATGCAATCGCAACCGAAAAAATAGCCGCGGCGATTGATGGTGAAATCAGACAATAGTCCAATTGAGATGAAACCAACGGAATGGAATGAAGCGATGGGCCCGAATATGATGTAAACCTCCATCTCAGTTTTGCAATTATACAAGCGATTTAACCATTCATTCACTGCATTGTTTTTTTAAAGGCGATTCTTTGAACAGCGATCGACTTCCCAAATGCATCCAAACACCAATCGACTGCAACGAAAATTGAAAATTGCTCATGGGCCATACACGATCTCCATTTCGTTTGTTATTTTTTTTTTTTTTTTTTTGTAAATCACATAAATTGCATTCAGTTTATATCAACATTACTAACGATGGAATTATCTGAAAATTACTGTCGGTCTTTGTGCCGCTGTGCCGCTTACTAGACAAGGCAACAGCAAGCTGCCGATGATCATCATCATAAATATATTTCTCCCGAGATATTCTATCGAAATCGCTTAATTTATAGCCGGCTTAAAACTCACAAACACGTTTCATTTTAAATTGCTGCGTCCGTGCATCTATTTAAAATTGAAAATGTGTTAAATGCATTGAAAATGGATGCGCATATAAAAAACTAAATAAAAATCACTCCTATCAAGTGAAATTAGATGGGAATTAAAATCGTAGAAAAGCTAATATCATTTTTATTGAAGCGAATGAAAGATAATTTTATGTATCTCATCGCATTGGGCTCGTTTATGCTGTGCTGTTTACGATGAATAGCCTCACGGGCAACAATCATAGATCTCGTTGCATTTGAAAATGCACGTCAATTTCACAATCAGAAGAAGAAGAGCACAAAGAGCAGGTTATTGGATCGAAAACCTGTTGCTGCATCATAATCATTTATTAGATGCACGTTTGGTTCTGTTTTTCTGTTCTGTTTCGTGCTGATTCGCGGACAGAGAGATTCATTGCTAATTGACCAAGAAATAATTACACTGAATCTTTTTAACATGCCGAGATTTAAATCTCATTTTAATGGTAGCATAACATCGATAAAATCCGATTTGAACGTTCGTACGCGTCTATCGATTCGACATTGTTGATCTTTTATGACAACCATTCAAATGATGCTTGCTTGACACATGATAATATCAAGCTTCCTGCCTTTCATTTTGAATCTTCACCATTTCAACCTGTTCGAATCACTCGCATCTATTTAACATTATCGATGCAATTGGAATAGACATGTTCAGAAATTATCAACTTAGTCCGCAATAAGAATTGTACACCACATGAATCAATTACACTTATTAACGCACCGTATACACTCGCCTCTTCAAAATCCTCCATCAAACACTTTAATTAAGTGAAGATCAATTTCAAATAGATAGAGAGAGAGAGAGAGAGAGAGAGAGAGAGAGATAGCGTCGCAATGCAAATGTCAACAGTTCTAAAGCGTTTGTCAAGAATCCACTTGCAACGGAAATGAATTGATTTAGTTAGTGCATTAGCTTTATTCAAATCGAAATTGGATTGAATACGTAGAACTACTGCACTGTTCCCAATCATTTAAGAATATTTCAAATAAACTGTTGTGTTGCATTTAATTGAAGTCGACAGCATCTGTTTTTGTTATTTTCAGTCGAAGACATCCCACGCCAACCATCACATAGATTTCTCATGGGACTTAAATGGCCTCGAATCGAATTCAATTAAACAAATGAAATGTTCTATCGTTAACTGTCCAAACTTGGATATATAAATCTTGACTGTCGAGCACTCAATATATTATTTTCGAAGTTTGAATTTAATTTTGGCAATTTTCTATATCGAATTTTTGTGTACTATCGAGTTTGAGTGTATCGCCGTCTTCATCTTCGTCGCCGTGTGCACGGCACTTCAAAACATGAGGAACATTCGATCGTTCATTCAACCGCCGTACGCTTGCTATCTAAGTCAATTAATGCAAATTCTAGTGTGTATCGTACTCGAAATCTTTACCTATTGCTCGCTATTTGTCGTCTTCATGAAATGTTGCTACTGAGCTGGATGTCGAATCGATTGTAATATGGCGATGGAAACGTGCCCACCGTTTTTGTTATTCACTCACAACTAGCGACTTACAATGCAACATCGGAAAAACACTGGACTCAATAAATAAATATTTCAACAACGGACGATGTGTAGAGAACTTACCGAAGCCGTTTTAGCGAAATAATGCTAAGCACCTTTGGCTCTGTTAGATAAGTGTGTAGAAACAAGCAAACAACAGCGAAATGAGAGAAAAAAAAAAAAAACGATCGGATTGCAAGAAAATCTCGCCTAATCCGACACACAAATGCCAACTTCAAAAGTTACACTCAACCAGAGACTTTAAACAATCATCGGCTACTGTTTTTGACGAATTTTCATATGTCGAACCGAAGTGTCTGCACTTTTAACCGTGTTTAATACCGTGCATACAAACACGCTTATGCATGCGATTCAGCTGCCCGAAGGTTCGTATCGCTAAAAATTCACAATCCGATAAAAACACAGACGATATCCATATCGACGCTTTATTCATCAATACATTCATCACATTCACGGAAATTCGTTATTGCGTGAAAGCCACCACAAAACAAAATCCATTTCATTTTTTTTCCACAAAAGAATACGCGGTTTACTTAAAGAATGTGAAAAGGAAAACGCAAACCATGCAAACAATAATTGCGTCCAACGGACTCGATGCAATCGTTTGATTGATATAGTTTGTTTATTGAATGCATATTTATTTCGTGTTTTTTTCCATTCAGTCTTTGTGGAAAGGAGAAAAAAATTCATAATTTTGACCATTTCGAGAAGTTTTCAGGTTTATTTATGCAATTGGGTTTGTTTTCAATCTTAAAAGAAACAAAAGAATGGAGAGAGGTCTCTATCGACATTTTGTGCGACTGGTGCTTGCATCATATTCCATTGAAGATTCTATGATTGTGTGGCTCAGCAAGACACTTCATTCCAACAAACGAGCTAATACATTGTTTGTACTCAAGTTCATTCACTGCCTCCGTTCACTTGGCGGACACTTGGTGTAACGAAATTGTATTTTTATTCCACTTCTCGATTTTTACCTAGAAAAACCACCAAGAAAATAAGTTTTCACATACTTTTTCAATTATGCTGTTGATTTATCGCAAGCCGTACACTCATTTAACTCTGTTACTTTCCATGCAAATATTCATTCCTTCATGAGAATTACTCGCGATCAATATCATTAGACGAAAAAATGTGCTTTTTGTGTGTAAGAGGTCCGATTCGAATTGGAGCATGCTTGCTGAATAAAAGCAAATTGATTTTAACAGATGGTTTTAATGAAATTGTTTCATCGAAGTGAATGTTTACTCGAATGAAAATTGCAATTTCCGACATTGTGGAGATGTAAATAGCCATGTTGCCTGCCCGTTGAGCATATTCTTGTAATTGACATTTAATTTCACGTTCAATTCTCATCATTTATCTCGCAAAGATCATCGACATTATCTGCATCGAATTGAGCGTCCATCTAACAGCGTGTAAATCATGAAAAATCTCGTTTTTCAATTAAAAATCAAATTAACTGTTATATAGTTTTCGTTGCGGAGCTATTTTCAATGAATTTGGCTATCCAAACGAAAGCAACAACTAAACAAAAACTAAAAACCAGAAAACATCTTAAGTAGTTCTTCGTATCATCATTTTAGTTCTACCGAAATGCGAACGAAGCGAAAAACGCTGAGTCAACGCTGAAACGAAGAGAACGCAAGAAATTCAACTGGAGAGACAAATAATTAAAATTGACGGAAAATGAATAAATTGAAATCGATGAAATACAAAACGGACGAAGGTGCTCACAATGACAACAGTCTATTCGATAAGATCACTAAACGCTATTCAACCGTTCGATTTTTACGAAAATCGGGCAATCGAAAGGATGCTCATGCCAATCCGATTACTGGTAGCTACGATATGAATGGCCGCAATTCGGATGATCATAAATTGGAAATTGGAGCGCCAATTTTAATATCTAAAACGACAATCGACACGGATTCAATCATTGATACAAGTCACTATCGGCTCAGTGATTGCAGTACACAATTGCAACGAAGTTCGGATCAATCGGATATTTATCACGATGCAAATAGTTCGTTGGACACGCAACAGTCCAGTTTTCATTTGTCCGAATCGAGCAATGACGTCCGAATCGAAGAAAGTACTTATGCCAAAATTAAACCACAGCCAATCACTTTCGAAGTTAACAACAATGGCAATTTTGTCGGTAATCGTTCAAAATCGGCCACCAATTTGCATAAGACTGAATTGAGCGTCTATTTACAACGTTCACCAAGCATGGAAATATCGAATCATTTCACGCAACCGTTATCACTCACAAATAACTATCACAATTGCAATGGATTTCGAGCAACTTCAAAGCACAGCTTCGGAAGTGACAGTAGTTTTCATAATAGTCGAAATAGTATTGTTGTGAATGGATCGGTGATCGATGAGGAAGCGCTCGATTTCGATATGAAATCGGCTTCATTCCAAAGCCTTGATGCACGCAATATATTCCTATCGATCGAAGAATTGAACGAAATCACCCGGCAAATTAACGAATCCGACGATTTTCGAACCAGCGACGATGCTCAATTGGAGTATCAGATTCATCGTGACAATTTGAAGCCATGCGAACGACGTGTTACGCTGTTGCGCAATAAAAACCAGAAATTCTTGAATATCGCACCGAAGCGCGACAAATTGACAAATGCATGGAGCGGATTTAAGAATTGGATCGGCGAAGAAAGAGGTAAAATTAAGGAAGTGGTCAATAAGCATGCAGCTATGCAACGTGTTGGCGCCAATTCAAAAGCAGCCGCCAATGGTGAAACGGCCGTCAATGGTGTAACCATTGTAAATGGCACCGCTTTACAAATCACTCAAAATGTCACACAGGCGAAAAGTGAACAATCCAATCATGATTTGAATGAACGAAATAAGAATTACATGCGACACGACGGTATTGAGAATCAACAACGTCGAGTGATTGGATCCGAGAGTAATGATAGCAATCAAAGCAACGCGCCGAAATGCAAAACATTACACGAAATTGAGGTAATTGATGAACAAAAACCGATGATGATTCCGTTTTTGAATGTGTAGCTTTTTCACTGTCCATGCTTCGTTGAATTCAACCAAGCAAATAACGGATTCCATTTGGCTAGTGTTAGGTATTTTTTTTTGTGCGTGCGAGTATTGTTTTGGCAAAAAATATTTCCATCGGCAAAATAATCTCGAATTGATCATGATGCTTACAAAAAACCGCTGCTTTGAATTACAAAAGCCCACTTGCTATTCTTATGACAACCTGTTTTCTATTGAAAGTGTAAATAGTGTTTGTTCAATGGTCTTTTGAAAATGTGTGAATTCCATCAACATCACAAAAAACACACACATTCCAAAGGCTACGTGCATTTCAAATTGACATACTGGATGAAAGAAGAAATGTAATTTGTTCTTGTTATCGATTTTTTGTGATCGTAATGCTTTTTATTTCAGTTTTATTTGCTCTCTTGTTTAAAGATTTTCTCGCGCGCGCATGCACGCGCACACACACTTATCATCCATTCAAAATGTGTTCTTTTTCTGTTGAGTTGAGGGCAAAAAGTCACTTATTATTTGGGCATCTTACATAATTATCGTCATCTTTTTATTCTTTACTTTGATAATTTCGGTTCTTTGTGATTCGATAGAATCGTTTTTCACCACAAGCGATTCATTAGATTTGAAAATAGAGAAAAATAAATATCTTTACTTGACTGTATTGTTGGTTTAGTTTTTGAATGAAAGCCAATGCTCAAAACTCAATGTGAATCGTTATTGAAAAATTAGCCAATGATTTTCTAAATCGCACTCCTTTCATTTCTCATTCTTTATTAGGGTCAAAATGGTTTCGAAGAACTGCGGCGATACGTTAAGCAAGGCAGCGATTTTGGTAAAGACTTGGTTGCGGTTTTACAAGAACGGTAAAGATAACAACAATAACAAAAAGAAATGTGGATTACAAAACTAGAAATGTTCAACAGAATCATTGTATTGATTATCGTTATTTATCGATTTAGAGTGGAATCGGAGCAACTGTACGCCAAATCGCTATCGAAAATGGCATCGAAACTGAACAAAGCATGTCGTGAAGTGCCTGGTACATTGGCTGATGCATGGCGTAACGTCGCCGCCGAAATGGAAAGTCGAAGTGATGTGCATCGGCAATTTTCCACCACGATGACTGAAGAAATCGTTAAACCATTGAAACAATTACTGGACAATCAGCATAAAATGAGAAAAACGGTAATTTACCATTTTGATTTTCCTCTTTACGCACAATCAAATTATAGATATTTCATTGCTTCTGCATTCGTTGTTACAAATCACAGGATTTTGATTTCGGTTTTTGTATTGTTTATTTGAGCACAGATCGAAGGCAATGTTGACAAATCAGCGCGAGTTTTGGCCGAATGGAGAACAGGCGAGGCAAAATCCAAGAAGGCTTCACACTCAGCAGCTCGTGAAAATGAAAAGTTACAAGATGCAATGCTCGATGTGCGAATTCAGCGTTCACCATCGATTGCACATCACAACTCAACCGCTGTATCAATTATCAATAACAATACAAATAGTTTAAACAGCAAAGATGGCAGCAACGGTACGAATCTGTTGAGTTTGCATAAAGGTTCGAATGTTGACAAGGAATTAAAAAATGCTGAAAAAGATTGCGCCAAATTAGATAATAAACGGCGCAAGGCTGAGGAATCCGTGAAGCGGGCCGATGTCGAGTATTACACGCTTTGCATTCGCGCCGAAAGAGCTCGCATCGATTGGGAAATTTCCGTTCTTCGTGGATCGACCGTTTTTCAGAGTCACGAACATCAACGATTGCAAAGCTTGAAAACATATTTAAACACTTATTTCAAACTATCGAACGATATGAATCCAAATATTTCGGCGATCATGGAACGTCTCACACCTCATGTCAACGCATGCAATGTGCAGAAAGATTTGGCTGTTATCAAAAATATTCGCCGAGTTTCGGAGGGCCCAAGCGAACAATTACTGCCTGATTTCTATTGCGAACACACAACATTAGCGATGAATCGCGATAGAAGGAAACATGTAAGGGAAATTCACATTGTTTTAATTTGTGTGGAACAATTCAATACCGAACCGGTTTCACTTGGATTCTAATTTGGAATGATTCATTTTACAGGCATTAGTGAAGCTTCTTCAATTGGTGCGAACTGATTTGGACAGAGAGCGTAAATCACGCATTGGCATCAAGACTCTCACACAAACGCTTAATTCACAGGAAAACCAAAATGTCACCGATAAATTGTATCACGTGAGTAAAAAACAATCGATAATTTCCAAAAGGCGGTCACCTCAATAAAAAAGTGATATATTCTAATCTTTAGATTCGTTCGATGCTAACTTATTTGGAAGGAGCTCGTTTTAAATTGCAATCGGCCTTGCTGGAATTGGATCACAAACCTCGCGGCAACCATCCATTGGCACCACACATTCAGATCACTCGCGATCGAACTGGCTTGCAGCAAAGCATATTAAAAGTACCGCTCTGGCTGAAGAATTCGGACGAAGACAAACCAAACAATGACTCCGAAGCGATGACTAGCAGCAATGAGGATGATGTTGCATCAACTGTTGACGGAAAAAATGATGTGCTCATTAAAAGCTTTGATCGACACTTTTGCCGAAGCAGGTCAAACGTTGACTATCCGGTTGCAATTACAACGGGCGCTGGTACGGCAAGCACGATCATTGTAGATTCTCGCAATTTAGAGAGTATAGACTTTGATCGTGGCATTGCTGATGGTGGTTCCAATCAACATGACTCTGATTTCGGTAAGTCCAACAACAAATATTTTACCGAGCGTCATTTTCATTTGATATTTGAAACATTTTATAAAATAATTTTTAAAAAAATTGTTAAACTTTTCTTTATTTTTTCAACAAAATACTTTTATTTTTGTAAAAAATTATTATTTTTTAAGAGAAATGTGTGGTTCTTTTCCCCAGATGAATTCTCTTCACAAGATGAAGACGACGAAGTCAGCAGCAGTAATTCAGTTCAAGGAACGAATCGGCGGTCCACACCGAATCCATCAACGCCAAAAATTATAAGCCGTTGCAAAGCAATTTATGCGTATTCGCCGAAATTAGATGACGAATTAGAAATTAATCCAGGTAAAAATATACAATAACCAAATTTAATTATTCATTGCAAATGCATTGATATTTCCGTGTTGTTTGTCAGGTGATTTAATCGATGTGCATATTAAACAAGAGGACGGCTGGTGGGTCGGTGCAATGAAAGATCGTGTTGGAATCTTTCCCGCTACTTATGTCGAGGAGATCGTTTAACATTGTGGAACAATCGATCGGTTGAGACATTTGCTAAGGCTTTTTTGTTAAATATATTATTAAAATCTGTTAATTTTGTTTATGCCTTTGTTAGTTTTATTGCAATTTACACTACTTTAGTCTTCCACCGTTGTAATGAATGGCAAATCATCTATCCGACGAAATTGTATTTTTCCCGTTTTATTTTTGTACATTTTAATTTTAATCTAATTTATAAAGCAATCTAGAATATACGAAATCAATTTTATCACACCAAAAAGCAACAAATAAATGATAATTACTCTAATCTCAACACACTTTCAACCTAAGCAATTTCGATGACCTATGAAAAGCATATTTTTATTAACAACATTTTATTTGATTTGAATAATAACAAAATTTCAGATTCATCAATAAAAAGATACGTATTTAAGGAAAAACTGTTTTTACAAATATTTTCAATAATTCAATCTAGATCAAATCGCTTACTCTTTGATTGGATTTATGTGTCAGTTCTTTGTATACAGATTACGAAATGACATTCGCGGCTGAATGATCTGGACAAATCTTGAATTTCTACAATTTGGCACTTTTTATTCGCCATGTGAATTGCTTCAAATATCGTGGTTGTGAACTCACTTTTCTCCATTACTTCGCCACCCACATCAGGTTTGCTGAAAAACTGAGGCTAAACAACTCGATATTCAGGTGCAAAGCTAAATGTTGAGTTATATGCCTGATGCATATCTGAATTCAAAGATTTTTCAAAGGAGCTTCGAGACTTCGATATTCTCCTGGAGAGATTTGGTATAGATAAAACGACTATGCAATATTAGGTAAGTGAATCTTGTGAATTGTAATTGAAAAGTTAAATTGAGGAATGATAAACATTTTTCGTAAAGAGTGATTCATTTGGAGGTTTTTTTTTTAATAGGATCTTTTTGGCAGATCACGCATGACAGCTGTCAAACTTTTTTGTCATATTTATTCAGAAAGACTTGCACCGCAACAACGTGTCCAAATTGAGCTCTGGATAAGCTCAATGAAAATCCGGTGTTTTATCGACACATTTTGTCCAGTGATGAGGCCCATTTCTGGCACAGTGGGTACGTCAATAAACAAAATTGCCGTATTTGCGCTGATGAGCAACCCGAAGAGTATCAAGAGCTACCATTACATCCACAAAAATGCACGGTTTGGTGTAGTTTATGGGCCGGTGCAATCATTGATCCTTCTTTCTTCAAAAATGAGAATGGCCGGAATGTTACTGTCAATGGCGACCGCTATCGTACCATGATTACTGATTTTTTTTCTGCCTGAATTGCAAGCCCGTAATGTCTGTAATATCTGGTTTCAACAAGACGGCGCAACAAGACATACAGCGCGCGAAATAATGAATTTATTGAGAGCCCATTTCGACGAGCAGCTGATTTCACGTTTTGGACCCGTGAATTGGCCGTCTAGATTGTGTGATATCACACCTTGGGATTTTTTTCTTTGGGACTATGTGAAGTCTCTGGTCTTCAAGGATAAGCCCGCTTGAATTGATGCTTTGGAAGCCAACATTACTCGTGTTTTTCGCGATATACCGGCCGCTCGAACGCATTGTCGAAAATTGGGCCATTCGGATGGGCCATTTAAAACGTAGTCGTGGTCAACATTTAAATGAAATTATCTTTAAAAAGTAAATGTCATAGATTGTTCTTTCGACTCAATTTCATGCGTTTAATTTAAATTTAATTTTTCTTTTCAAATGAATCAACCTTTATTTCCTTGGAGCTATGAATGAAATTTATATCAAGCAATCGAAATGAATTTGTAAAAGAATTCTTAAAACAATTTATTTCAAAACCAAGATTTTATTCTTTTAATGCACTACCGAGTCCGACATTTAATCATCCCTTGAAAATTCTTTATTATTTAAATATATTTTTAAGAATTAAACTATCCACCCAAACGGAGAACGCTTCTGTTTCTGCTCAAAAAGTTTATTGTTTGATTTAATCGCAATACGCTGTTCCGCGGAGCTATTCCGTTTGGAACAATTCATCGTACGGAACTTTAGCGAAGGTATTTGCCAATATATTTTCGGCAATTTGAGCAAAAGCGGAGTAAACTGATTTCTTTATTTCGTTCCAAATGTCTTGCCAATTTTCATTTAAAAACAGATTGGTGCTGTCGCCCAAAACCTTGTCTCCATTATACAAATTATCCAGCTGCATGATCATTTTGGAGAGTTTAGCTGAAACTTTGGTATTTTCTGGCTTCAAATAGGTTTTTCCATTCTTGTTTACCGTTTTTCCATTGAATTGAACGAAAAAGTCCGGGTCCACTACAGACAAATGATAGTTCAAAATTCATTGATCTATGAAATGAAATAAATTGAAATAACATACAAACAGTGATGTTGCTGTTTCCGTCGCCTTGAATGGGCAAAATCATAACTTTTCCAGATATAGAATAGGGGCCAATCAATTCGATTCGCGGCCCCTTCAGACGAATCTCATATTTCCCATCGATTTGCTCATTAAATCCTCTATTTCATTTTTAATGACAATCTCATGTAAATCGCTCAATTCGAAATATCAGTGAATAATTTTGAGGAATAAATGGTCTTACTCAATTTCATAAAATGAGAAGTCATGAAATCCGATAATAGAATTGTTTGTGAATTTCAGCACAACATTAACAGGACTCTCTTCGCCCTGTTCGATATGCATTTGTGGAATATTCACAGGATCCAGCGGAAGAAGATGTATATCACGATTACCTGAATTGCCAGCAAAATGCACAACAAAATTGGAAGAGACTTTTAAAATAGAAATCTCCAAATGTTTCATAATTGGTCATAAATACCTTTAAAATATTTATTGAGCATTTTATTTGCTGATTTTACAATGCATACTGAATCACCCTTCCGACACTTTGGAACATCCAAAGCTGAGTTTTAACCAAACAAACGTAAATTAATTTGGAATTTGAAATATGAACAGAATATCCCAGAAAAAATGCACTCACGAAATTTCACTGCCAAAGAGTTGCCGTAGAGCATAAAAATGCAAAAAATTAATGTAGCCTTCATGACCCACAAATTCAAATGATAAATTACAAAAGTCCAAGCTAAAACACTTCTTTGAGTATAATAAATATTGAGTAGATGAATATGAAGTAGCTAAAAATTTGTGAATCATCAATTTCACAAGAGCAAATAGACGAGATTTATCCCAAGAATATAGATAGATTTTAAACTTTGTGAAAACAAACTTCTATGCGATCGTCTTCAGGTTAATCTTCGAACTGACTTCATTTTTCGTTCAATATCGCTTATAAACCAAGAAAATCGTGGAAATTTGTAAAAAAATAGCGTGAAATTTGATTTGTTCTGACTATTTCAAAGACTATTTACATAATTGCGTGTATATTCTTAATTTCTGTCTGTCTCTTTTCGGTATATTGCTAAAAACAAAACTATTGTCTAAATTCTTTGTAATTGAGAAGAGCATAAATTAAATCACTCGATAATTGAACGTGGTTTGCTAAGTTCACCATAAAATGTTATGCATTTAGTTGCAATTATTTTCTCTTCTTACAATTTGCATTGTTTCCAATTGCGTTCTCTACCACCTCAGAATTTACTTCCAAAATAAATGTATTTATATCGAAATAAAATTGTGAAAATATAATAGATTTATCTTTATTTGCTGAATATTTATAAAGTTGCGATTCGAATCTTTCAGCTCTTATTCTGCTCGATACTTCGTTATTAGGAAGTTAGTTAATATTTTCTTTTTTGAATGATAATAATTAATGGAAAAAATGTCAGAAAAGACAGCTAGACATCGCTTTAAGTATAAAGCTCACACGCAATCAACTGCATTTTTGTGAAGTATCACTTCAAAGAGCAATGTTTAAAAATAAATTTTCTTGCTTTCAGAATAAATACACATGAGAAATTGTATTTGTTCTCACTAAGCCAATCCTAAAATATTGAGCTCAATGTGGTTTGCAATGAAGCGTTGTGTGACAATGTATCGCGCACGTGCTAAATAAATGAGGATGCTAAAAGCACTCGTGATGATCGTGTCAACGTCTTACTGAAGATACGTCGAATCCAATCGAGGTGAAAATACCAGGAACCTCCATCAACTTATGCACGGTAAAAATATTAAATTGACGCTTTTTGTTAGCTTTTTCCAGATGGAGTCAGCCAAATGTTCTGAAAAACTTAGCTCAATTCTCATGATACAATGAATAAATAATGTTTTGTTTGTTGAACAAATTGTCGAAAAAGTTCAAATCAAATTGACAACAAAACTTGCATTTTGAACATGCATTCGTGAATTTCTTATCGATTTTCTGAGAAATCTCCTAATTATTACTAAATATTTCAATTTTTATGCTGTATATCTCTACGGATCAAGATCACATTTTTCTATTGCGATTTCGACTAGTTGCTGATATCTGTGTAGTTCTTGAACTTCTAATTCAAAATCATTTCCAAACATTGAAAAAATCGTTAAAAAGATCAAATTGAAAAAAAGGAACGAATAGAGTTTGCCCGATGAGCGTTGAGCGGTTTGAAAACCGAAAAGTGAAACTTAAACCGCAGGTAACGACGACAGGTAAAATCTGGTAGAGTTGAATGAATGAGAAAACACGAAAACTGCACGCACACCATCGCATTGAAAAGGTGATCGTTATATAAACGCACGTAGGGCAGCACAGATGTGATGTGTAAGCGAATGGAATGGATGAAAGAGATACGACAAAAAGAGAATAACAACGCATTCGTTGTTCGTTTCACATGCATGTCTAAGGCGATTAGCGCAACCGAGAAAAAAAAAAAAACTACAAACACACACGGCAAAGCGCAGAGTGACTCAGAGAGCTGATGTAGATCGAGTGTGTTTGTGTCAAATATACGATCGGTAGATAGTTGAATACACACCGTCACAGTGTTAGCATTCCCGTACAGGCTGAAACGAGTGAGTTTAACGACAACAAAGCATAGCATGTATATGCTCTCATTCGCTCGAATAACAGAAGAAAAGAAATCTTCAGGAAACAAAAACTTGGAAAAGTGTTCACACACGAAATGTGTGTAGTAGTTGTTGTTTTTTTCGAGAGAAAGAGAAATAAAAAACTTGAAAGCAGAAACAGTAGTACAACGACCGACGCTGTGCAAAGATGAAATAATAAACTTAAAAAAAAAACTCTATAATATTTCGATTCAACAGGTCAAATCGAAGTTTCGATTGCAAATTTTATCTGAATAAAAACATAGAGTAAAATCGAGATAAATGTTTCGGGTTTGCTTACACAAAAGTGCCTGTGATTTGGAGTTCACATAAATTTATCGCATCCCCCCGAAGTGAAATAAAAAGTGAAAACATTTTTCTCAAATTTTTTTTGCTATATATGAAAACAATCGAGGCACTGACTTTGATTGTGTGTGTGCGTTGAGGGAATTTTTCGAAATAAAAAGTGTATGTTTGAAAACTTTAACTCGATTCAGAGGAAAATCTTCAGTTTGTTTAGAAAAATGTCGGTTTGTCGATGTACAGCACAATCCATGTACCAACAACTATTTATCGTGAAGATGACGATGGCCTAAACGTGTGTGGTTTCTTGTGAGATACAAAAAGAAAGATAGTAAGTAACGACAGAAGAGAGAAGAAGAAATAAAAACGATCTGTACGGAAAAAAGAAGAGAAATACTAAATATCATTCTCGACCATTGTGTGTGCATTTAAGCAAAGAGCCTGAGCAAAGTAAAGAAGGAATAATAGACGGAGAATTGCGGAACGGTGAAATGAAATGAAAAAAAAAAAATGCTCACATTCATGCAACGAAGATGAAAAACGGCACAAATAAAGTAAAGAGCGCAAAGAAAACAAAATTGCACATACGTACACAGATAAACGAATAAATGCCAAAAATGCCTTTGGCTTGAGATGTTTTTTTTCTGCTTTACTCTGCTTTCCTCACTTTTCATCCGTCTTACCTGGAATTCACTGGCTCTTGAATGTTAAAAAAAAATCGAAATCACAACTTTTCGGACTCTTTGGCAAATTCGAGCAACAGCAAAGAAACACACAAAGAGAGCAACATTGTTGAAGTGCAAGAGCCGATGCCGAAATTGAAACTTGCAAATTTTATGACGTTATTCCAATCAAATCGAGTGTACATGCAAGCAAATTTGTTCGTTCAATCTTTTTTTTCGTTAATCAGACCAAACGGAATTTACAATGAATTCAATATATATGTTCTGGCTTGTATGGCTGCGTGCGGCATCCATACAAAAACCCCATCAATTAAGATAATAACAATAAAAATCATTTTTCTTTCTGTGTATGAACAATAAAAACTCCATAATCATAAAGCAATTACGATTTCGGTGATACTGACGATTCAAGTGGTTTCACGATAGAGCGTATTTGCGTGAAACAAACGAAGGACGCACACAAACAATTCACCAACACAGTCGCGTTTTTTTTTCTCTCTCCATAAATAATAGATCAGAAAGTTTAGAGGAAGGCTACCGCTCGAATCAAACAACAACTCTTTGATGTCAGCAAAAGAAATTCATGTCATCGGACCATTTTTAATAAGGTTGTCGGTGTTCATTTTGGGTATTCGTGTCATCGATCACCATGAAGTACGAAGAAATAAAACAGAAAATAGAAATTATATTCAACGAGTGATGGAGATTTCAATACAATTCACCTGCCAATAAGCCGGCCGATCAGACAACAGCCCAAAAATCCAAAGAAAATACACGGTCAAGCTTCATTTTGTTTCCGTTGAATGCTATAGTTTGGTTTGGAACTCCGTTGAATACCATTCGCATGAATTTAATATCTAAATTAGCGACAGCTATTTATGTTTGAATATTTTAAGCGAAAACACGAAAAATGAGTCGCCTTTTTTGTCGAAATCGACTACAGTTTTGGCATGCGAACACAATAGAGAAGATACATGGAACAACAAATCATTCATGTTTGTCGCCAGAAACAGCAAAAACAGAGAACCAAGACAAAGGAGCCGATGGTTTTCAGGCATTTCTCGTGTATGGCAACATCGTCCATTTGATCATTGTCTTTGCTAACATTTATATTGATACTGGCTGTGTATAGTCATTTCGTCAATGCGAATATCATTCGTCAGAATGACTCACACTAATTTCGACACAACATATATTACATGTACATACATATGCCTCGCAAATGAACGGGGCGCGCTGAAGCGACACAAACACTTGTAGAAACAGATGCATTTTGCTCTGGATCGTTAACATTTAACATTCCGTTTTTTTTTTCTCTCTTCAGTTTCGATTCGTTATTTCTTTTGCAAAATGCTGTGCGGTTGTTTAACGAAATGATGTTAATTGATGATCGAACACGACAAGAACTTGTGAATTGGATGTGAGTCAAATGTATTTTGAAAGCCGGCTTATATGTTGACGCGTCCAGACCCTTTGCGGTAATTTTTACACATTGGCTCATTTGAATATCGAGTATGTTGCAATGCTGTATCGAGCAGATGTATGTACGCCAAAGCAATAGCGCATTGGAATTTCAACTACTTACGGCTCATTTTGTCTTTTCGTATTGAATGTTCTTCTTGTATGAAGTGAATGGACAGGAATGGCACCCGAAAATTACGCAAGTCTCGTTCAAAGCCAATTACATCGATGCAAGCACATTCGAATGTTGAAAATTCATCATAATTTTTCAGTTTTGCTTTCTCGTTACAATTGCAGTGTGTCGGTTCGTTAATGCTGTTGCTGATGTTCATTTTGCTTTTTACGTATGGCATTGATGAATATCATTCTGCTTCTTAAACAATTAGGAAGCCATAATAAATCGGTAGCAAAGGTCATTTGTAGAACATCGTCTCGATAACAATCAATTATGTAGCTTCAAAAATAGACATTGAAAATGTAAAATGCTAATTGTTGCTTCAAGTCGGAAAATTGTCGAATTAAATGCGATTCGAGTGGGATATGGCTGGGATATTTCCACCAATTTTTTTAATGGAAAACAACATCATCCACTGTTTTTGACTTGAAAATTTCAAGTTGAAACGCAATTGCAATCAATCAATATAAGCGCTGGCGAGCCAGTTCATCGTCTTGTTTGCGAAATATAATCCTAAAAATAAATTATCATCGTTGTTGTTGCCGCTGATGTATCTTCAAACATGAAGAAATCACAAGTATATTTGTGCATGAACATACAGCGACTCGTTACTTTGGTAAATTAACAGTTTTAATTAGCAAAACGTCAAGTGGTTACGTTCGTTGCGAAGAAAATTATTATGTGAAAACCAGAGAATGTCGTTTGTAAATTGCAAGGAAATGTTTGTGGTGAATGCCAATCGGACATGGCTTCTGTAGTAAAATGAAGAGAAAATGCCATCTAAATAATTTCGATTCATACTGTTAAGCTTCTTGTGTCCATTAGAATATGTTTTTGATTTGTTTGTGTGCCAACTGGACAATGCATAAATGGGCTAACTCTCTCATGTGCACACACACAATCACATAAATATGGTTTACTTACTGTGGATTGGTATTTTTGTGCGTTGCGCGCGTCTGATATTTATTTCTCAGAATATCGAGTCAGTTGGCCGACCTAATGACACCTTCCGAAACGTAATGATCAAAGTCTGAGAGTTGTGAGAGAATGTTTTAATTTTTGAGCCAAATGAACCTGCCCATTTTGATAGCATGATGCATAATGCACCGAAAACCACACTTCTTCAACGACACACAAACACACACAGACATCAACTCCGACCAAAAATCGGCGGTTAGATTGGTGCTACTTCTGCTCGTTGTTGTTTCTTCGTTTTACTTCTTGTAAATTTTTGGTTTGCTGCTCATTTCGTTATGTTCTTCCTTTGTTCAGGCATGTGAGAACATATAAAAGAAGCAGCAGCGGTACAAAACATGAGAACACGTTGTCTGAACGTATTTGTACGATGATGTTTATTATTATTTGCGGTTTTGTGGCTCTTGAGAGGCTGCGCGCATCGTAAAGTTGAAACAAAATACACACACACATACTCGAATTAGATTGAGATGCACAAGCACACAGTAAATGATTGACGGCTAATGAGCAATAATACCATAGCCACACATTCACTTGAAAAAAAAAAACACAAAACGTGAATGCGCAAACGGTAAAATGAGAAGTGATGTAGTCATTGAAACGCACCTAATTCGCTGCGGAGTTTCGCTTCTTTCGATCAAACTATACCTCGGTTTTTGTTGATTTTCTTTGTACAAAGTCGTTCAAGTGAAAAAATTGTGAAAAAAACACTCACACAAACTATAAGCGAAACAATCAAGGAAAAGGCGAAGATCGAATCTCAGTCGAATGCAATCGCTCGCTAGTAAAGCGAAGGTAATCGCTGGAATGACTGCACTGAATGAGATCAATGTATGGAAATTTCAAAGAAAACACAAATATCGCTTACATATCGCCGGCTCCGAATACCTTTGCTATACAAAATGACGCAGAGATTCGCTTTGTAACGTGCATGTCATTAAGTTGAAGTGTTACGATTGCTGCACCCGATCAAATTTGTCTAGTGAAAATAGAGAAAAAAGTACGCATGCACACAATTAGAAGGAGAAAATGTTCGTTAAGAACTATAAAAATGCATAGGTTATCAGTGAAGCACGATGATATGCTCGATAAATTTCACCGATGTATCGTAGTGCATTTACACATGGAATGATTCATAAAATATGCTTAACACGCGCATTGCAAAGAACGATAACACATTGCTTTCCTCTGACTTCTTCATATTTGCGTTTCTCTCCATTTATCCGCGCATTTATTTTACACTTTTGTGCGCTCTCTCTTTCTCCATATGTGTGTCGTCTCTTTCTCTGCGTGCGTACTATAGAACTGTGAAAAAACGAATATTGTGTAAGCAAACAGTCTGTGTAGATTATAACACTAGTTCAGCTACTTCACACTAGCCTGTCTTATTTTACTCGATTCGTTCGTTCGTTTTCCCGTTGACATGCACTTTTTAACTCACCAAATAAGGAGATTATTTACGTTACATGATTGTTGTTTTCCATGCACATACTTCTTCCATATGATTTGCGTCTATTTTTGGTCAATTCAGTGATTTGGCTGTGATTTCCATTAAGCTTAAAACACACGCCTTGACTCTTGCTGTCGCGCTGTCATTGCCAATATGAAATAGCTTTATGAATGGCGTGCCTTTTTTGGCGCGATTGAATTCCATGTTGGCTCTCAGTTCTTCGCTATAACATATTATTTTGTTAATGAACTTCATCTGTCACTTGAATCAAGTTTTCGAAATCCTGGTGGTTGAGAGAGTGCGAACTGCGGAAACACCTGCTACCAAATTAAATTATTTCATTCAATTTTTTATTTTTATTTTTTTCAGATTTATACACAAATCCAGATTCTATATCAATAATTGGACCGGTTTTATTTTTACCTGTGTGACGTGGAATCGAAGGAAGTGATAAATCAAAATATCTGGTATTTTTTGAAGTCGTACTTAACACAAACTGAAAATGCAACGCGATCACCTGTTCAATCGGTCGACTCGACCTTTGTTGTCGGAATCACCGTTCAAAAGTCATTATCATGCGCCAACTGCAACAATTGTTCAACAAGCGAAATCGTCAAAGCCAACAATTGGTAACGATTATAAGCTGCACGGGATAAATGATTTCAATTTTGTAGCAAATCAATACAGAAATCTAAGCAACACACACATGGGCTATCCATATGGATCACCACCATCATCGCCAACTGCGTCAATCAGACATCAATCGAATACATATGACGATAATGGCTATTCACCATATTATGATGATGACTCAGGATTTCACACGAATAATTCGAGCGAGAATTTCAGCTGTCGCAGCAATTACTCTCATTCGCAATCAATGAATTACTGCGAACAGCCAAATGATTTGTATCACAATTTCAATAGCAACAGTCCGCCGTACCAATTGCACAAAGACATTCAACAAAGTGTTACAAATCACAAAAAGGGTGGCTTTTTCAAAGAATGGCCGCGTTTCGGTGGTGCCAACAATGTACATCACAAAATGTCCAACAGTACAAATGACAATACATTCCAAGAGTGTGCCGAACAGCAAATACACCACCAACAACAATACAATTGCAATAAAATCAACTCAATCACACCCAGCCCAATGAATCGTCGTCTACTCGACAATGGTCCATTTATATTCGGCGTTCATTCACAAGCATGCTACACGCTGCCATCCAAAGTAAAAAACGATTCTGTGATAAAAAATTCTGCGGCAACATCTGTTCTAACGACCAAATACACACCAATCGATCCGGATGCAAATGACGACAACGCAAATGATGTAAGTGGAATGTCTTTGATTGCCATCATTCTCGTTTCTCGTTCACTTTCTTATAGCCGAGAGATGCTCCGAGTTGATTATCAAAATCGATTGGTAATGACAGCAGCGTGCAAATGTGCGCGCCGAATAAACAAAAGAAGCAGAGAAACCAATTTTTTCAATTGATTCTTTTCAAGACGATTTCCATTTTTTTTTATTTCAATTTTCTGTCCTTTTTCTCGCTTTCTTTTTATCGGTACCTTCTTTTCGTTCGATTTTTTTTTATGAGCATCGATTTGAATGTGTGACAGCAAATCGCTTTGATACATTCACATTTGGATTTATGACTTAAGCATAACAGATGATGATCCTTTGTATCATTTTATCCTGCAATCCAACATATTCTCGAAACAAAAAATCGTCTACTTTGTTGGATTTAATAGCATCCCAATTTTATTGTTCAATATTGCTATTCAATTTACTAATTTATTTGATGCTTCGCCGTGTGAAAAAATGAATCGATATCTCCTTTGAAACGCCCATTCTATTCCACATCCTATTTGCTCATTCGCTCGCTCCCATTCGGCGCGCACAGTAAATACAATCTTATTATTATTAGATTATCTATTCTCTTTGCGATTTCTCTGACGAAATATGTGATTTTTATCCTGTTATTGTTTGTTTTTTTCTTCTTCTTGATTTTCGGTATTACGGGATGCATTGCACACAGTTATATCGTCGTCGATGCGATGCAGCGGTAATCGATGACAATACACAATCTAATAGCAAACGTAATGTGTTAGATGGAACGACGACCGTTGTTGCAAATGGCCAAGCGACCGAGCATGATCGACTAAAGAAAAATGCTGACAAATGTCGAAACAAAACAGGTATGTGTTTGCTCATTGTACAAATTTTCAGACCAGTTCGAATACTCAATGGGATTTTATGTTTGTTTGTTGAATTCAACGAATGACAAATGCTATGTGTGTATGTGTATTTTGTCTTTATTCTCTCCTCTCGGTTTGGCTCTTGATTCATAAAAAAGATCGTTTCTTTAGCGCAATTGTCACCTTTTCTTCGGGCCAGTTCATGGAATTAGCCAATAATGAATGTTGTTGCTCTTTTAAATTCACCCATTTACGCTTTTAAATGTCTCTCCCAATTTCAACTGAATGCGTTCCATACGCCTTTGTTCTCTTATTCATTTTTGTCACCAAATTCTCTCCTTCTCTCTCCTTCTCGCATGCATCAGCAACCGTTTTCTGTTGTTTTTGTTACAAATAATATGGTCATTTCATTCGCTGTTCACCTTTGTATTACCCGAAATAGCGCTTTTGTAGGTTTTCTTATTGCTTGCTTCAACCATTTTTCACCGAATGTATTGACATTTCGCCGAACGCCAAAGAAACGATGCACAATTAAAGAAACCCGGTAAAACACACCTCTTCTTTTCACTACACTTTGGCATTCATACAGTTCTACAGTTTAACAGCAACAATAACAAAGCAGACAAAACGAAGAGAGATATGCATCGAATCATTCATCTTCTCCATACTATGTGGAATTCGGTACCGCACTCCGTTCAATTCGAATGACAAATTGTGGAAAAAAAAGAAATTGAAATATTTAGTCAACCTTTTGCAAAGTCAACATAAGATTGATGTATCTCTGCATATGACATTTATATACATCGGAAATGTAATTACGGACATGAGGTTTGATGCTATCACATTTCTCTCACTGATTTCCAAGTCAACGGATGTAATCGAATACGTTGACTGGTTGAGTTCATGATATCAACACTCTTCTATGTTATGTAAAACTTCGATAAAAACTTTAACCATTCAATTCGTCGGAACTGGCGTTGGAACTTCTTGAATTGAATATTACTGAGGTGCTTGCCTCATTTGTTTTGCTATGAGAAATGAGTGTACTTGAAGTGGCTGGCCACTGCAAGGAGAATACCTAAAAAGAGATGACACAAAATGTTGATTTGAAATGTATTTTCACTTTTCAAATAGACTCACTAATATATATCATCTTATTTTTCATTTATTCTAGAAACATCGAAGAAGACAAAAAAGAATCAAAAGAAGTCGGGCAATGCGATCAAGTGTGTTGTTGTTGGCGACGAAAAGGTTGGCAAAACCAATCTCATATTGTCGTATTTGCAGCAACGTTTCACCACAGAACATGTGCCAACCGCAACTGACATATACAAGTGTAAGCAAATCAACTGTTAACATTTCAAGCATGTGCACAAATTAAAGTTGAGGCTATTTGAAATTTGATTTTGTTTTCCTCTCTCTCTTTCGTTCTGTTCGCCCACTTAGTTGACGTAAAGGTGGATGAAAACCCGGTCAAAGTGGAATTGGCAGACACCGCCGGCCAGGATTTTTTAGATCCATTGCGTCGCTTATGCTATCCAGACAGTGATGTATTTTTGTTATGCTTTTCAGTCATTAAGCCCGAAACATTCGTAGCGGTACGCGAAAAATGGGCGCCAATCTTTCGAAAAGCACATAAGCCCATCGTTCTCGTCGGCACACAATCCGATCTACGAAGTGATTCAGCTGTTATTTCTCAACTGCTGGTAAATATCAATTCAATTTCGTCATGAGTGTGTGTTTGTGTGTGTGAGTGTGTGTGTGTGTGTGTGTGTGTGTTCCATGAATTTTGAAATCATCAACTTCATGGTGACAGACATGACAAAATTAGAATTATTGATTCAATACCTTGGCAGCAATTTCAATTTACTTCATTCACACCAAATTCCATTTCATAGGCAAAAAATGAAAAACCTGTTTCGAAAGCAGATGCATGGGACTATGCGACATTGATTGGTGCAAAATATATTGAAACATCGTCTAGAGCAAATGTAAGTATCGTCGACATCGTCATCCGTATTTGGTAGTTCAATGTGTTCTATATAAATGTTCGATTATCCGAAGATTGTGTATTGCATATTTTCAGAATCACGTATGCGAACCAGTTTTGATACAAATTGTCGTTTTTTCCTCTCAATCTCATTTCTGCATATATTTACAAACACAATTTTTATAGGTCATCTCTTTCAAATGCAGCATTTTCCATTTATGCGACGCTTTGAGGGATGATGTTTCGTTTTCATATCTTCACAGGCCATTTCTCATAATGCGCGCCCGTTTCGGATGCATGAGTCAATGTGTAATATATAATAATGTTGAATGACCAAATATCTGGCACAGCTTATATCTTAGTTGATTCATGTAATTTCCTCGATCATCGCCAGCAGCCTTTCATTTTATCCAAATTTAATAAACTTCATTCTACACACATCATGTAATACATTTGCCAAATGACTCCAGTGCCAGCGCAGCAGAAACAGATCAAAAAGCCTTTAATGCTTGTACTCCGCAGAGCAAATACTTCCGATGCATACATATTAAAATTTGATCTCCGCACCACATCAAATAAAAATTTGTTTTTTTTTTAACTACAAATAAATTCGATAACATTTTTGTTTTTTTGTTTTGCATGTTTTTGATTCTCTGCCGCAATTTGGATGCATCACACAGACGAATGTAAAAGAGGCTTTCGATACAGCGATTTGGCATGCGCTTGTGTCGGTGAATGAAGCGAAAAAAACATCATTTTGGAAGCGAATACTTTGTTTAACCTAAAAATCGAAGTGATAACATTCAATTCATGTGAAGACAAATGTCATGGTTATGCGCTGATTGCAAAATTGTTTATAGGCTTTTGATTGTTAACATTCTTATTTTGTAGTGAATTAAGAGAAAATCACATAGGTTTAAATTAATTAATCAGGACACAATCAATAACAATGGAAATATTCAAAATCTCTACTGAATAGCTCTCCCAATTGAACGCTTTGACATGAAAATCTCTGTTTATCTCATTTTCTTTGTAAATTTTAGAATGAAATACATGCGATAATCGAAATAAATGATATTACACAATAAAACGAGGAATATTTGTTTGGAAAACGTGTATTTTTCTCCTTCGATATCGTGAGCTGTGCCATAAAATGAATATTATTTCGTCAAAAAGTTTATTGCCATAAGGGTTATTCGTTTTAGTATCACGATAATGAATGAAACTCCCTGTTGTTTGGAAGTTCAGTTTTGAATGTTAAGCTTACTTCCCTCGTTCTGTGCCATGTAGCTATTAGTATTAGAATACTTATCGCCCTTACTATCACATTGTTGACATGGAACTACAACAGCAGGAGAATTAGCAGTCGAAGCTCATGAAGTCACTGACATCAGTTTGATTGAACCAATCTGAAACGATTTTCAATTATGAAGAAGCGCAGCCCGAGCTCACTAATTCCGGCAATGAAAATCGATAAACATATCATACCATCCCGAACATAGTTGATTTTGGTTGCTGGTGCAGCTCAATATGCAAGTGGAGAGGTGCATTTACCTACGATTGGCACCTAAAAATAGTAAATAAATTACTTCAAACTGAAACGAATTCCAATGTTATATTTTGATGGCATTATCGCAGCATGTTTAGAACGAGTTAAGTGCGAACACAGTTTAAACCAAAAATAAAGTAATAAAAAAAAAAATTGAAAATGAAATGAAAAATATTTCTTTTGAATTCGTGATATATAGTTTTCACATACTTTTTCCTAAATCGTGATGAATATTTTTTAATGCGATCGGTAAAAGCGTATAAGACACGAGGCACCTACATTGTTTTCAACATTTTTCATTAGTATCTCGCTCTCCTTTGATTGCGTTCTACTATGTTGGTCAACGTTTTTGTTTGTATCCTTTTTTGTGGGCGTTTAGCGGACGCCTACAAAGTGCTCATCGCTCTTCCTACTCCGTATTTTTCACACCATAATTTCGGGGCTGCCATAGCAAAAGGATTAGTAGCCGAGGGCCATGAAGTGACTGTGATCAGTGGACGTAAGGAATCATCGCCAAATTATGAAGAAGTGCATCTCGAACTCAATGCTGATGCAGTAATGTCTAGTAAAAATTTATTCAATCATTCAAGGAGGAATTTCGATTTTACGGTTTTCCAACGAATTTCTTTTACAGCTTATAAAAAATACAAAGCGGATTTGTATGATTTTCCTTCAATTCCCACACCGAGACTTAGGATGTGTCACATAGAACTTGAGCAGGCAATCAATATTGCGACAAGAAATAGTGAGAACTTCCAACGTTTTCTTAGAAGTCAATCCAAATTCGATGTAGTTTTAGTAGAACAATTATATTCTGACGAATTTATGCGGTTGGGACAGCATTTCGGTGCACCAGTCATTTTAATATCACCGACAATGCAAATATCAAACATGTATTCGCTAGCAGCCAGCCCAGCGCTTCATTCAATTATGCCGTTTATAGTAAACGAGTACACGGATAAAATGAGCTTTTGGCAACGATGTCACAATATCTATATACACGCATTAATCGCGCATAGTTCACTCAAAAAATACATGTTGTCATTGATATTGCAACAAAGACTCGAGCCTATATTTCCAAATGCCGAAACTGCATCATCTGCTAGTGAACTTGACTGTTCGTTGATTCTCCTGAATTCGAATCCGACACTGACATCGCCAAGGCCACTGATGCCAAACATTATTGAAGTTGGAGGTTTGGCAATCGACCCCGAAAATGTTCATGCACTTCCTCACGATCTTCAGACATTTTTGGAGGAGGCGAACTCGGGAGCGGTTTACTTTTCACTCGGTTCACAGGTCAATATCAGCAAAAGCCCCATCGAAACACATATCTGGAATGCATTCAAAGAATTTCCACAAATACGATTTTTATTTAAGGGCAATGCTGAACAAATGGATCTAACCCAAAGAGCACCAAATATCCTTATTCGATCGTTTTTCGATCAAAAAGCTATTCTGAAACATCCAAATTTAAAGTGCTTTATCACTCACGGCGGACAAAATAGCATTCAAGAGAGCATTTTTTATGGAAAGCCAATGATTGTGATACCAGTCTTCTACGATCAATTTATCAATGCAAGGTGGGCTCAAGAAAGAGGATATGGAATCCAAATGCGATTGAAAGAAATAACGAAGGCGAATATGATGTTGGCCATTCGAAATGTTCTTTTCAATTCAAGGTTTGCTCAGTTTCTTTTTGCTCGAAAAAACACTCGTTTATGATACTTTCATAGGAAATTATAAGAACCGCCTCAAAATATGATGTATTATTTGCAATTTTCGCAGTTACACAACGCAGGCTCAAATCACATCGGAATTATTTCGCGATACAATGGATTCTCCATTAAAACGGGCAGTTTATTGGATAAAATTTGTTGCAGCAACTAAAGGCGCACCTCATCTACGAAGCAATGCAGCAAATTTAAATGTTTTCCAATATTACAATTTAGATGTTTGGATATTTTTCATGTTTGTTGTGACATTTATCATTTATATTTCGTGGAAAGTCCTCTCGCTCATTATCAAACATTTCAAATCGAATGTTGAAGAGTCGAAATTAAAGCTACCGTAAAAATTAGGCATTGTCATTAAATCCTTGAATCCAATGAAAATATATTGAGTCATTTTCATTGAGAGAGAATTTAACCTTTTAAGTGTATAATTCGTCATTGATATGACGTAAATCAAATTTCTCCGGTCGAATTTCAGTTTGAATAACGATGGATGAATGCCCAAAAAGAAAAAAAAACTTTACTGGACAAATTTCACAGTTCCAAATTTTGAAAAAGTAGTGAACCGAGAGTTCACTCCAAAAATGAGCCGCAATGAAAATAGTAAAAAAGCAAACAGAATGTTTTCAAATTAAGTTTATTACAATTTCCAAATGGGAAACGTGGTGCCTTTTTCCGCTGAGAAATCAACAGCAGTGCCCATTTGCCGTGACGTTTTTGTACTAATTTCCAATTCACTGATTTCACTTGACAATCAAATTCTCCCGGGGCCAAGAGTGAGCGAATAAATCTATTGCGTCAACAAAGAGCAAAATCTCTCAATAAGAAGTTTCTATTATTACCAGTGCAAGTGGGTTTTTTCACAATTCACTATATTATCAGAAATAAATGAAAAAAAAAAAAAAAAAAATCAAACGTGTGCAGAGGCTGCAGTACTGACATGCCAGGCTGCAGTACTGAAGCGCCGCAGCCCACTTGTCACGTGGCTACATGCCAAATTAATTGATTAGAAGATGAACTTACTGAAAACGACCCCCCGGAAAGGAATACTCCGCTGCAGCTGCAGTCCAGATGTATTAAAAACGACCCAAAGAAGAGTCTGCGCTCAACTGTCACAATAAGTAATCTCCCTGGCAATAACATGCTTTTTCGTGCTTTCTGTACGGAATTTCAAATTGGGTTTCTTCATGAAAAAACGTGTAATAACTCTGAAATGGGCTGTTTTCGATAAAATTTGTGTGAGGGTTTTCAATTTCAATAGAAAATGAATGTTCGTATTGCTTTATCAGCTTTCGTGCTCTCACATTCTTGTTGTAAATCAATCAATCGTGCGCTAATAAATGGAGAAAGAGCGATAGCTGGAAAATGAATGGTTTTATTACAATAATAAAATACAATGCCGTCTTATTTTTAATATGATTACAATTATTTTATTTGTTATCCACATTTCCATTTGTTTTGTATTTTGATACAATAATATTAATATTAATATTTATCGTATAATCTCATCATTTTTATTTAATTTTTTCCTGTTAAGACATAAATAATCTACAATTTGATATTTGAGCTTGTCTATTCCTCAAACGTTACCTGCGTGAATTCATTCAAAATCCCATCAATTCCCCGCAAATACCTTGCAAATATATGATTTACTCCTGAATTTTGCGTATGGAAAAACGTAACAATGAAAGAGAATGCATTTAACCACGGAACATTCATTTCAATAAACAAATTCCGTTATCCCGGTTATTTTGCATTGCATTAAATCCCCAACAAATGTTCCTATTGAGAAATCAAGATGGAAAAGTTATCAACATTACATAATCCGAGTGACGCTCGCTCTTCCATCTTCCCCACCATTCATTTTCAATGTTCACGCATTTAATGCTCTGTGATTTTGTGTGGATTCATCGATACATTTAGGAAACATTTCAGATTATTATACTATGATTTTACGGTTACATAATGTAACTTACATTTGAGTGTTGCCTATATAAATATATGAATATCTCTTCATGACTTTGGTAATTTGAATTGTCATCAGCATCATCAACATGTTAAACTCTGATTCTCTTAATCGCGTTGTTCTATTCTTGCAAACGAACGTGCGAAAGCCATTTTAATATTAAATTATGAGCGACGATTCCATTTATTTTGAAACAATGTCAACTTTTTGACAATAAGCTTTGTCTGCGAGCGTGTGCGCGCGTAACGTGTTGCCTTTGAAGGCACGCTTAGTCAGAAATTCTTATTTAGTATGATATAATCTTGGTTGATTTTCTTTTGAATTGGCTATAAATGTGAATGGCAAATAATTCCCCTTGATAGGATTCACATTCAGTGTGTATTAATATGGCATGTCTCGCTGTATGCGTACAAGTTTGGTTCCATCAGAAAGATATGTATTTTCAAAGTAGATTTTGGTGTGATTTCTCAAATATGTTCGAGAAGGAAGAAGTATAAGGTCATTTGATTGGTTGTTTTTCTCTTTATGTTGGTGATTGGTGTATATATGTATAAAATAGCCATTGATAAATAGTCGAAAGCGAAAAAGACTACTTTAATTCTACTCTCGATAAGTTTACTATAGATATTATTATCTACATTCATGAGAACACATATATAAAAATGCTTTTGAGTAAACTCTATTGACATCAACAGTTAGCAGGTGCGTAGATTTATTTAGTGAAGCCACACATTTACTGATTAAACATTATTTCCGCCTTTTTTGCTCTCTCTGCCCCTCTCTCCCACCCTCTTTGTGTGTATGTTTGCGAGAGAAATTTATTCATCTCAAAATAGAGCTCGTCATGCACCCCTAAACATACACATAAAGACTCAGGTTCTTTCGTAATTCGCAGTGTCCAGTGGCCATCTATTGTCCGATCGTAAATAATCTGGATAAAATGTTTGCCTCGCACAAATACCAAACTCCATAATTTGAATTGGGCATAAAAAGATTTTTGCTCATTAGATTACACAAACGAATGAATTTGTGATGCTGATCGGGGCAACTATTGGTTTGAAAACCCAAACGACGACAAAAAAACAGCGCTCACTTCTTTGATAATAATTCAAAACGCTATAGTTGGTTGCAATATTCCACTCTTGAATTGCTTTTCATAGCTAGATGAATGATATGCCTAGAGATGAAACGACTGCAACGCTACTTTTTCTTTGGCCACGGCTATTGCATAGTCTGAACTTTGATGATAAACAAATTACTTCATTTATTCTCTCTCTCGCTATATTCATTGCGTGTGTGTGTGTGTTTTATCTGTCTCTGTGTTTTTCCTCCTATGTAGATTGTGTTTTCATATGCCATTTGAGCGGGTGCGAACTTTTGGCCGAAGCGTTGTGTGTTTTGTTGTTCGATTGAATTTGCGAACGGATGATAATATGGAGTGGCTGGTGGTGGCATTTAGGGCAACGGAAATGTATTTTGTTCGGTATTAATGCGACGTTGTTGCCTCCTGCCATCCTCAATGCGTTTGTCGGTAAGGGCGACAAATGGAAGCTTCTGCTTAATTAAACCACCACCAATGGCTGCTGTACCAACTAATTTCGGTGTGGCCACACGATGAAACAGAAATGAATCAGCTTTTGGCGAGAAATGTGTCTTTTTCTTCAGATGGCCGGCTTTTGTATGTTGCACTACATTTTTGGTGCAATCGGAACCATCTTTGTCACATTCTTCATATTCTTCAGATGCAAGTGACAAATGCTCACCGGGCAATGCGTTTGGTTCGCTTTGTACATTTTTCTCCGTCAAATACCTCTGTTTTGAGTTCAATATGATCGGCGAAACACTTTTTACCATGTCCGGCGGCAATGAATATGGTGGTGTTGCGGCCGGTTGAACGCTTTGATTTTTCTTATCATCTAGTTGATCTTCAAACAAATTCTTTTCGATCCATTGATTCTTTTGCTTTTGACGGCGACGTGATTGTTGGTTTTGTTGCTTTGCATTTGAATCAGCCGTATCAACATTTGGCATACCCTCACCTTCGAGCAAACCGATGAGTTGCTTGTTGCGTCGATTATATTTTTTAATGTACGGTGGCAGCGAATCGCCGAGTATATCTTGATGCAATTGACTTTGTAGCCGCTTTAAGTGCGGCCATTTGTCGCCGCTTCGATGATTGTTCGTGGATGTGAATCGATTCGAATTCAATGTATCGTCAAAACTAGAATCATAGAAACTTACGTGAGCTTGAACATATGATGATGGTTTCCGTACACTTGATTTTATGCCTGCAGTAATTCTTTGTGATGTTAAGCCACTTCGCGACGCACCTCTATGACGATTTCGGTGAGCTTTTGCTCTGTGCTGCTTCAACCATTTCTGATGATGTCGATACCATCTTCCATTGTGATTCGTTTTGCCTCGATTATTATGATGACGGTGCGATTTCATGCGTGAGGTCGAATTTTTGTCTTCAATGACATAGACATGCATAGAATGGAGCGGGCGGACGGTCGGGTGACGGTGACGGGGGCGAAGTGAAAGAGAAAACATAAAAAATCACATTACTTATATGTGCTTAAAGGCAGAGTTCAACAAATTTCACACGATAACATTAGAAAAAAGCTTGCATTGAAAGTTGTGCTGCAGAGATAATAAAACACCACACAATAATTTACGATATTCAAGCATGTATTTCCCATTTCAAACGATCAAAAATCAACACCGAACTAATGGCGAAACTAAGGAAAAGAAAACATTCGTGGTATAATTCGGTCACGCGAACATAAAATATCGGAGGTCATCCATTCTGAAATGTGTTCCCGAAAATGAATATGACATTGATCTACTTTCAGTGGTCTGTTCACATTCGAATTTGGAATGGTCGCTTCTTTTGCTTTCATTAGGTTTCGGTTATATGTAGAGCTAAAACCACCCAATGATTTTGGCGATGGAGCGAACGAACTAGAGGTTAACCAAGCTTCACTAACTTTACCTCGGAATACAGAAGAACAATCAAATCAAGGCATTCAATTTGAAATAACCTTTTGTAAATGAAGGAACTAACTTCTCGAGCATCAAAAATGCCCAAAAATTGATTACTTTTCGGCATGCATTCAAAGCCGTCAGCAGCAATACCGTTGGCCTGGCATGCAAAGCACACAAGCGATAGGTCTTAAATATTTTATTTTATTACGATCATATGATAAGCCGCGTTGAATAGCCTAGCACCGGCTGCCTACGTAAAGACAACAAAACACGACAAGCCACGGAAATTTATCGAAATAGGGAAAATAACATAAATAAATAATTGGAGTCCCAAACTTTTTGTTCAGTGAATGGTGTATGCGGTCATTTTGCCTTAAGTGGCTGCGTTTCATTGAATTATTCTGAAAGCTTATCGGGACAAAAGATCCGGCCACCCACTCGAGTTCAAGTGGGGAATTATTTATTCCCATTTTGACAGCTTCAGGGCAAAAATTATACATATCGGGGGCGTTTTGATGGCATCGGGGTCTTTGTTCAAAAAAGTAACAGCGTGTTGATCAAATGCCAAGAAAATATGTTGTGAAAAAAAGTTGTGAATGAAGTGTTGTTTGAAAAAGTTTTCAATTCAAGCTAGATTCTGCTCCATAATTTTTGTTCAAAGCTATCGAATTTTCATCCGGAACTCTTGTGCAAACTATAAAATGCTATGTCCATGCGAAATTCCGCCATCGTTCGGTTATCCTACGGCATTTCAGTTCGATAGTAGCCCTTCCTCACGCACTAGCTTTGAAAATTGTTTGCGTGTGAACATTGTGTTTTTTTTAATCAATTATTCACAGTCTATGGTCAAAGGTCAACATTCATCTCATAGATACGTCAACTTCAAACACACATACACAAACACATACAATTGGACGAAATTTCATGTTCATTGAATATTCACTCGTGCTCCTTTCTGTATATTGGTATGGTTTTTGTTTCAATCGCATGGCAATCCAACGTGAATATGCGCTCATCCTCAATTTAGATTGAATTGAAAAAGTGATTTGCATTTAAAATTCAAAAGCCGATCAGCTAAATTTGCTATTAACACAGCTGGGAATAGTTCAATTTAAATGTGATTTATGCAAAATTAATACGGATGGTGTGGGAGAGCGATTGAATGAAGAGGATTGTTTGTTATTTGATCGAAATGCAATACTCCCCGTATAAACCATACGATACGACTTTTAATGGAGCTTATGTGGATTTAACTCATACAGCTTAGTGTTATTCAAAAAAACCGAGCACAATGCCATGGTGAACGAACACTAGTTTTATCGATTGTTGCACTCGATTTTTCACCAGGCATTCACAGACACTGGAAGAAAAGCTCAAACAAACGTACGATTAATATTCATTATGTGTGATTGCCACCTTTTTTTCCTCACTCGAGTGTGTTTGTGCATCAAACTTTTTTATCCATTCAAAATAATATCAATTCAATGATGTATTTACTTACTCGAATGCTCATAGGTCGTTTGCCTGTTTGGTAAATGGGTTGCGAAAACATTATTTTCTGTAAACGCTTGGCCTTGATGTACTGGATCATGTCGGTGGTTCTGTTCCAGATCGCTGGTTGCATTCGGTGATTGCTGTTTATGCTGCAGCTGCTGCTGTTGCAATTCGATTTTTTGGATTTGCGGTGGATTATCGCCGCTTTTATGGTTATCGATTCTCTGGTGCTGATGATTATGTTGCTGCTTTTCTTTGGGAAACGCGAAATTAGCGAATTTCGAGTGTGCGGTTGTTTGTTTATCAACCACACCATCAATGTCAATCACATCGTCGGCCACATCGTCGTCTTCATCACTATCATTCTCGACAATCGCATCATTCCCATCTCCAATTGTAAATAAATTATGGTTGATAAAAGATTTGTCATTGGGATTACCATGCGTAACAACATCTTGAAGTTGAAATGTTTTCGCTTTGTCATACGGTTCGACCTCGACACTTTCCTCGTCGATTGCATATACAATCGTTCCGATTGGCGTTTCAGTTAACGTTTCATCATAATGGATTTGCCCATTCTATCATGGTAAAATGAGATAGTAAAAGAACGGACATTGAGCTAATAATCTATCGAAATTAATCAGAAATCGATAATCGGATAGCATGAAAAATTCATTAAATTTTGCACCGACACACGGACAGCGATCGAACAAGCGTGTAAAGGGAGGTAGGAAAAACGAGTGAACGCAATGTATTTAATCTAATCAAATTTAAGCGACTGAATAAAACAATTTCCCGGCTGCCATACATCATTGATTATAATGTATCATAACGGAAAATGGCACTAATGTGGAGCATATGCAGTAAATGTTCGTTGTCTACTCATTGCACCAATGGCTGTAATGAATGTCGCACTGTATTTGTAATCTACTGTGTGCAATCAAATACGCTTGTCGAGTGAGAGATAGTTAATTTTAGCAGACCCGAAACTACCCGAATAAATTTAATTAACCTGTCACATGTCCAATCATAATATATTTGCCGTGAATGATGCTATCCACTATCTGAAGCGGTGTCAACACTCATTTATTTCACATGATGTGCATATCATTCGATCAAAATGGTATATTTATTTTTTGTTGTTGTTGAAAAAATAGAAAAATACTCACATAAAATGGGTCGCTCAAATCGATTTTCGGGCGAGCTACAAATATAAAAAACAGTTCGAGAGGCAGATAGAAACAGAGAGAACGAAAAAATGATATAAACAAAGACATAAGAAAAAAGTAGTTATTTTGTCTATCATTTATTTACAAATGGATTGATTTCAGTCGATGAAATTGTTCAGTCATCATAATTCGTGGCTTGGGGTGATACGAATTTGTGCTGTCGACCAAATATCATGACAATTTTCCATAATATTGTGAAACAATCATGTCGAAGGCATTTTCATGTTTCACAACTGGCGAGCCAACAACCATCCGTTACGAAGCAAAGTGTGCATGATGAATAAAAAATCGGATGTGGCAAATGTTGCAATTCTTCTGAATTATTTATCTAGTATTCAGAAATTAAGGAATTAAAATGCCGAAAATAGGCGAGACTTTTGTTAGTTTTGATTTTCTTTTGATTTGAGAATGCGTTGCCAATCTGTTTCGTTTGAAAGAAATTTCAATTTTGGCTATAAAATTTGAATTGCGAATTTTTAATACACGTGTCACATAACAAGCGTTCGCCATTCCTGTTGCTGTCATCATTTCACCTGGTTACAACAAGCTCTTCGGAATAAACAAGTATATTGGATTCAGTCGAATTGAAGAGCAGCACTGCTCGTGCAAAATAAACACTCTCTTCTTCCTATTTTTTGTATATGCTTTTTTCGAATGCCAGCAGTATTCGTACATTCAAGTACATTGTTCCGGTTGTTTGTTTATTGTTCATACCCACCTTTATGCGAAGCGCTAGCAGCGCTTACGATTAATCCATCTTGTATTGTGTGCACAGCCAACACAATCGAAAACAATCGAAGAAAACAATTTCTTTTCATTTTATTGAAAATTATTGTTTGCATTACTCGAAATTGAAATAAAATTGGATCCAATTTTTACATATAGTACAAGAGCGTTTTGCTGATTCGAATGTTGCGTATTTTCCTTTTTCGATTAAGTCATTGTTTCGGCTAATATTTATACATCATTTGCAATTGTTCGCAATGAGATTTTTGTCTCGTTTGCCCACGCACACTTGAAAATTATTTGGTCTTTAACAATTCGTTGCCTGTTTTGTTTTTCGTCCTGTTTGCGATTATTTCGGTTTTGTTATGATTGGTTTTTTATTTCAGCACTTGTTTTTCAGCAGTTTATTTCAATTCAAATGCATCTCATGACTGGTTCATTCGAAATTCCATGTACTTGCTCATACACCCAACAATATTGATTTCTGTTCGGGGCTGGGGCAGCAATAGCAGAGAACGACGAAAAAAAGTTCACGTTGCAAATTAGATTGCTGCTTTGTTTGCACGCTACGCTTAGCCGCGCAAAACCATCGGCATGGAAGATATTTGGAAATTGCTTCGATTGATTTTCATCAATTCATTCACCGGATTCGATTTTCTCTCTCTTTCTCTCGCACTTCTTTTCTCCCACTCTAATTAAATATTGTCGCTTTCTTGAAGTATTTAGTTCAAGGTTGCTGGTTAGCTATCAAACTTGCCGTTTGCTCTTTAATTAAAAAGTAATTTTTCCGTTTTGTCTTCATCAATCGCAAATTGGTTTGTTATAATTTGCTTGCTTAACTATTCAGAGCACATCCAGAAATTCAGAATGCGACTGTGCGTGCTGTTTTAGCTGGGTAACTGCAGGACGAGAGCGTTTGACTTAGCTCCCAAATACTCACAATATCATTAAATGTTAACGGTCACGTCGCTCGTTGTATAATTCTGAGCGCGCCTTTCGATTTTTGCTTGGTTTCTTGCTTCAATATAAGCTTTTTGCCTATTGTCTCTACTATTTCATTGCAAATATGGGTGGAAAATGAAATTTTATGATTTTTTCTCTGTTCACGGCGCAATTTTCTTCGTGTCTTTTCTGTTTTTATATGTCTATTTATTTTTTGTTCGCCGTCTTCTTCTCTGTTTTGCCCCGTTTCATGTATTATGTGAACTGAATATTCGTTACAAACCCGTCACCTTACTGCACGTTTATGTTCTTTTTATATTATTATCGTTATTAAATTTTTCTTATAGATGTATTGTCAACCGCTGTGTGCATGTAGTTTATAAAGTTAGTGGTTTTTCCGACATGCCGACGTTTTTCGCTGTTTTGTTTATTCACATTTCCAGTGTGTACTTGTCTAACCGCTCATGCTCGATTGATTTATGCAAGAAAATCACATTTCATTCTTCGATTGAACCATTGAAATTCTCCTATCCGGTCTATCTCTCTTCCTCACTGTGGTTTTGTGTCGTTTGGTTCACGCATCCACTGACTGATAAAATTAACCGAACTCAACGTTGTCAAATGAAAACTACACCAAAACGCTTTTTGTATTTTTTCTGAGTTTTTTTCGTAATAAAAGGAAGAAACAAAAACTGCAATGTAAAGGAACAGAATGAAAAAACAACTGAATGTGAGAAAAAACAAATAACTTTGCAAATAGCTGTCGTACACGGAATGTATGACGTTTTAGCTTTTAGTTATTGGTATTAAGTTTCATTCTATATTCTCCGCTGTTAGTTGTGATGTTTCAATTTCTTTCTCTTCCTCTGCGTATTTTGCGAGCTAGCCTCGGTTATCGTTCTTTCCCTTAACAAGTATTCCAGAAAAAAACGAGTATGATTTTATTGGTGATGCAAGCCGCAACAACACTTGTTTTCGATGTTTCGATACACTGACGAATAAATTTGTAAGAGCGAAAGCGAAAACACGTTATCCTTGTTCAAAATCTGAACACGTACTGCTTATGCGGTGCGATATGTTTTGGTGGCTACCAGTCTCTCCACTTTCTCTCTCTCTCTCTCTCACTCTGAGCCATTTGGTATGGTTCGCTTCGGTTTGATGGATAATAATGTATGTTTGTACATGCGAATCAACTTTGTTGTTTTCGAAATAGACTTCACCGTTCTCGGCTGGCAAATGTGAGTATTTGTTGTATCAAACAGTTCTGAAATGTTTACCGAAGTATCAGTGCATGTTCATCACCTTCATCCATACCCATACACATCTATAGGTACCTATGCGATATGTGGTGGTTTGGCGCTGCGAAGCGATTCAAAAGTTTTCTTGAATCATGAGAGAGATACAGAGCCGACATGTGTATATTCAATATGCTTGATGTGCCTTCACTCATATATGTATTGTAACTTATACTTTTCATTTTGCCGATAGAAAGAGAGAGAGAGAGAGAGAAAAGACAGCAAGACTATAAAGCGAAGAACTGAAAAAACGTTTCCTTCTTTCTCTTTTCCATTTTATCGTTCCTTTTAGTGACTTTGCTGGTGAAGTCTTCTTGTTCGTTTTCGGATAATACCAACATTCACATCAATTGTTCACATGAGTGGCATATTCTCTTTTCTGCTTGTGAGTGGGTGGATTTCATATGGGAGAATCAATGTACTGAAACGTGTTTCGACAAATCGCTTCAGCTAAAAGGATAACGAGTCGCACAGTCAACCGGAGAAAATGCTTATGAGAACCGTTGAGAGCAAAATGTAGGAATCAAATCCATTTGCATTGCGTCGTACTAACTTCACATCCATTGAATGGGGAATAAGTGGTCAAAAATTCCAGGAAAGTATTTCGCTTTATATAATTCTTTCTCGACATTCTTACTGTTGTCAATGTTGTTGCTTTTGTGTGTCGTTGTTCTTGTTATTGCTAATATTCAACTATAGAAGTACATCCGAAAGTTTTGCTTGCATTTTGAATCCGGACCATTTACAAATCTATTCGTAGAAATGTGTCCCAGAAACATCATGCATCACATGTTCTCATTTGTTATTTGACATAAATTAGGTAATTGTGCAATTGATTGATTTCCTCTGGAGTAGCGAAAAGCGAGAGATATAGAGCGAGCGAGCGAGCGAGTGAACGTTGTTATGTGTGGGAACAAATCGTCGTATGGCGTTTGTTCACTGCTATAAAAAGCGAACATTTTCAAAAGGAAAACTGCAGTGCAGTGGGTAGTTTTTGCTGTGTGCCAGGCTCCTGTCCCCATTTTTCTTCAGCATAAATGTATGTATTTATTTGTCAATTGCCTTTCGTCTGACAAAAACCGGATTATTTTTATGGCCCCATCCGATTTTCGCTCATTGTCACCATTCAAAAGAACGAAAAGAATCACATTTTGCGACATTTCTCTGATTTGAGGATCTCGCCAAACAACTTGATACGATTTTTCATCCATTGTCAAAAAAAATGGATTTTGATGGTTCATTGAAATTAAATTTCTCATTTATTATATCACTTTTAAATTCCATCAATCCAAAAGTTATATAAAATCTAGGCTATTTAAATAATGAATTGCAATGGAAGAGAGCCGGGGCGGCGGCAGCAAAAGTTCAACTCAAGAACATTTAATGTGGAAAATTGAAAAACTAAGAACTCCGACTGGCTTTTTCTTTATTAAGACAACATGCATATTCAGCGGGATGATATTATTACGACCCGAATCAAGAAAATTCTAGCGCAACCTATCACACGATGTATCTTTAGCTTTCGGTGTATTTTTTAAGAAAAACGAATTAATTCACGGTGGATTTCTGAAAATAATTATTGCTGTGAGCAGAATTATAAGTTTCACGGTGATTTTGCCATGAGAAAATGTTGAAAACCGCGCTACAGATCCGCGGAAGATAGAAATACAGACGGACAGAGACACACAGAGAGATATCATATTATTCAAACAATAAACTTCCCGAGAATGTTCGAATGGATTAACCGAAAATGTATACTTTTCCCATTTGTACACAATTCGTGTGAGTGTGTTCGAGTATGCCGCATCATTTTGAGTACACGAGTCGAGAGAGGAAAAAAGTTCTACAAGTGAAATGCGTTTTTCTTTCCGCTTGTTGAAAGATTGAATGTGAATTCAATGTGAACATAAAAGTCACACTCACGTCGTGGCTGTTATTGGATTGCTTTAGCAATCAAGATAATAGACTTGGACTGGTTCACTTTGAACATTCTTTCACTCGTTCTAGTATATATCACTTTACTTTTATCTTTTTGCACTCAGCCCGTTTCCGTGTTCCATATGTCTATTTGAATACTTTTAATTTGGACGAACGTTTTTGCGAAGCATTTTTGTATGCCCATAAAATGTGTAGAGAATGAAAATGAGAGCACGAGGCATTTGTGCGCGCAAGAAACCAAAGCCAAAGCGAAAGTGGAGTGCGCTTAAGACGAATCCGAATCATTTATTTTGCCCGTTCTAGTTTATGCTCGTTCTTGCCGCCGCCACCGCAACGCAAAAAAAACAACTTGAATCCACCGCTCTTTTGAACTATTTAAATATTCTGGATATGGATGAAAAGATTGTACAAATGATAAAAAGGCTTTAAGGAAAATTCGAGAAAGAAAAGAATCAGGCTGCAGCAGCAACAGCAGCAAAAAAGATGGAAAGAAATATCATGCGATATGATTTTCATTGGAAAGTCGCCGTTGGCGGCATGTTTCTGTACATTGCAGTAGACACGCTCGATGCCGGAGTGCACTTCTGCTCGTATTTCTACAATCTAAATCAGTCTTAATTCAAAAGCCATTTTTGTTTATGTGAGTTTGATTATGTTGATATGTGTGTGTGTGTATGAAGCTCAGCATACCGAATCAACTGAAGCTTAATGTATGCAGCTGGAGAGCTTTATATTTCGTGCCATTTATTTAAAAATCGTGTTTTTCTTTAATTTTCCATGGGTTGCATATTGCATTCGACGCCCAATATTCATTTATTGAGCCGTGATTCGCGCCAGCCACGCTCACTCCTCCCCGTCCTCCTCCTCGTCGTCGACACGATATTCATTTTGTAGTCGTCGCAATGCCATTTGTAGTCAAAACAAGTCAGCAGTTTGAATTAATTAGGACAAAATGATTAAGAAAATCAAGTGTGCTTGTGAACTTGATATCGACAGACGACTTAGATATGAACGCGGCACGTATGCATCGTTGCGGTGCATCGTGGCAATCAAGAATGTTCGTGATGCGCACATTATTATTTAATATTGCTTCGGCGAGCAATAAAACAGTCAGACCCAACACACAAAATTGCTAACGAACTAAATCAATATTGTTGATTAGACTTGATTTTGTTATTAAATGCGGCTACGGTTTGCTGTTATTTGCGTGCCACCATTTTGACATCGGATTCAAAGCTCGCATTTCAAACTGCTTGAAAATACTAAAATTCAAATGATTGTTCGGATCATTTTTATTGCGAGCCTTCGATTCATACATGCAAACCTCTTATTTTATGCATATTGCTTGGATTTATGTATTTGCATTTTCCATTATTATGCAAACTGGGAACATTTTTGATGTGGCCTAGATGAAAAGTGGAACGAAATCAAGCGAACGGAAGATAACGCAAGCGAGCGTGCACGTGATCCGTTTTTATTCCACTTCATTCCATCGGCAGCCATACATTTTTACATCACAATTTATGATTTTTGTGAATTCACGACTATTTTCACGGTTTTTCATCAAAGTTGAAATTACCTAACAACAGCCATTTAAAATTTCTCTATCTCTCGCTCGTCAAAAATCAGCAACTTCTTCACAATGTATCGGCTATAGAACCGTGTTCCAATTAAGAAGAGTTTCAATTTCATGCAAATTGAGTGCCGACAAAAAATACATTCCTTTGAAAAATACCCGTGTGCAATTATTCTGAATATCCGCCAGTCGGCTTATTTGGGACGACAACGGCTGACTTTGATTAAAAAAATTCTTGCATCAAAATTAACATTTGATCGTAATGAACTAGAACTAACCAAGCGGCAATAACATATATGAAGACTATAAAGAGCTCGTCCCTAATTAATATCTCGTTTCATTCATTCAGTGCATATTGTTATAGTGAGAGAGAAGAATATGGTTAGATGGCGCTTCGTTTGTGCTCGTCTTGATATTTACATTGCTTCTTATTTACTGCGCGCACGCTTTGGAACTAACCCGAATACAATTGAACAAATCGAAATAAATCAATGTTGGCCAGTTTTTTGGGATATTACAGCTAAAATTGAATGAAATTCACGAAAATTATATGTTTCCACCTTTTCCACACGGGTACCGAACAAAAAATACATTCTAATACTTCAGCATATGATAATAAAATAATAAATGATTCATGAATGTGAATAATGTGATTTAGGTACACAAAAGCAGCATGTAGTGATGAGCGGAAATGGAAAAAGGAGCGTTTGCTGAGCGTGTGTGCGTGTTAGGTCCTGTTTTGAAACCAATTACATATTTTGTTCAAGCAAAGTTCAATGTTGTCAAACAGATGAATGTTGTTCGATACGAAGGCAGCATCACCATGGCAAACATTTGAAAACCTCAATTTGCTCCATAATTCATTATTGTTTTCAGGAAGAAATTTTCAGAAAAACTTTAAAACGATTTCAATTCGAAATTTCAAGGAGCTTTAATCTTCAAATCAAAGCTCGCAATACCCCTCTGCCACAAGCAGCTATCTGATAAAACTTCAAAAAGTGTTCAGTCTGAAAATTACTTGCCTTGAAATGAATTTCAACACGCACTTTTTCTAACAACACAACACAACAATTATAATTATCAAGGGAAGCGTTTGTACTCAGCACGTATCAGTACAGCAATTAAAATCTATTTATATTTCGACGACGCTGTTATAATAACTAATTAATTGCCGATAAAACTTTATCAGTCGTTTGATAAAGATACAGTTTATTTGCGTGTATTCTGGGTTCCGCCGTTCTTCAAATTTCACTCGTTCGTATACATACAATCCGTACTAATTGAAAAGGTGACGGATAAACGCCTTTAAGCGTGTTCAAGTCGAATTTTCACACACAGCAAGCGAATCGCTGTTATGTTTTGTATTTGTTTGTGTAATAATTGGAGTGGTTTAATTGGTACACCTAAAATATTTTTCTCTCTCTCTCTCTCTCTCTCTCGCTCTTGAAACAGATGTTGGATAAAACAATTTACGGCGGTAGGAATCAGTACTCAACAATATTAAGGCGCACACTGTGTGCTCGCTCACGTAATCTGCTACACTAAATTTTGTGAAGTTTTTGACGTAACATCGACATATTCCATCGCAATTTCCCGTCTATTTTCAAGGTTCGTAACCAAGCGACTTTTTTTTATTAAATATCGCACAAAAATACGATGGCGACGACGAACATAAAAGTGTACCTGATAATGGCCACGCTCGTGCAAAAAACAACAATCAAAAGTAAATTATTCTAATTTTTGTAATTCGTGTGAATCGGGTTCGTTTGGTGAGCGAGAAAAACCGTTTTGCAAAGTAATCAAAAGGATTTTGCGGCTCTTCTATTCCACACAAGGCCAAAAACAAAGTAATACACAATTGAAAGCGAAAGAGAAAGAGAGAGAAAAAGTTCCAATTCCCAATTTAAATTCGATTGACATATTTAAAAGCATTCGACAAAAGCTCCGGTTCGGTGCGCAGTGATATGGTAAACGTGAGCCTTTGTGACGGTTCTTTCGTTACGACGGAATCATCATCAATTCAACCCATGCAAACTCGCAACTACTGCACCGCTCAATATCCATAAATTGAAACGCACGTACTGCGTGGTCCATAGACAGTTTGGTTCAGTTTAGCTGAACTCAAGTCTCGTTTACTTTTCACATCGTTTGGCCATTGAAACAACGATTGCAGAGAATAACGCTCACAGTGATTTTCCATTTTATTTATCTCGTTATCTTCCGAAATCAAGAGTTATACTCACATGTGAATGAACATTTCTGAATGACTTCCATCCGCCGACCTGATTTTAATCGTATGCAAACGAAATTCAATCACTCTGAACGGCGCTTCAAAACGAGCATAATACATGGAATATAAAGGAAAATTACGAACAACACATCAACCAGCCCGCTAGCCATCATCATTCTCGTTCGACCGAATGGGATAAAAGGAGTTGAGTAAAGCGATTTTAAATCTGCCACAAGCTGTTTTTTGGGCATAGCAATTTTAAAGCATAAACATACAGCTCCTGCGCTTTTATGACCGCGTATGAAAGTAGCATAGAAAAGCTGGTTTTATCCCGCAATATTTACTTCTTAAACACGATGTAGGTGTAAAGCGAGAAAAACACACATGCGCATGAATGAAACAGCTATTTCTCATATTTTTTTTCTCTCTCTCTCTCTCACACACACACACTCTCTCTCTCTCTCTCTCTCAACATGATTCATATAATAATCAGTTCGTTGGTGGTCATCTATTGTTATTTGATTGATTTTTTCGAGCATATGAGTTGCGTTCGTACAATGTAAACAATTGAACTGTTGTGCGTGAACTGTTTTGATTACAAATGCAAAAGCTGAATTTATGCATCTCTCGAAACTCTTTTTTGTTAAATCAACATTTCTTTCTCTCTCTCTCTATCTCTCACACACACACTCAAATGACAACAACGTCAGCAACAGCTCATGTGATCTTGAGATTATAAAAAGCTATTAGAATTGGTATTTACATTTCTTGGTGGTGAAACGTACAATTTTTACCCATGTGGTGGCACATCAAATGCAATATTCATGTCCAGAAATATCTATTGCCTGAAAGTATCCTCTTCATTTCGGATCTTTTGCGAATCATTCATAGGATTTTTTTTTAGCCGGTATAAGAGTTTTTATAATTTGTAGAGCATGTATTTAAAATTAGGATATTTTTAACTTTTCAATTCAATTTTTAAATATACACTGACAATAATGAAGTTTTGTTTTTGACAACCTACCGTTGGAATAAACGTTATTCTCTAACCACTGAGCTACATCGGTCTTCAGTAGGTAATCATCAATTTGTTTGATGTTAAATGCGAAAAAGAGGAAAAGAGGAGAATCAAACCAAAGTTGCAAAGAATTTGAATGAATTGGCTGAAAATTCTGATCCATAATTTAATTGCAAAGTGCGGAGCTGCCCCGAAGTTGGCAATATGTTATTAATGATCAATGACACCCGATTTGATTATTACTCGCTCTATGGAAATGGTATTATTTCAACCAATGTTGCATACTATCTGTACTTTTGAATACAAGAGCTTCAAATCCAAAAGCCGCTGATCTATTTACGACCATTTTTACCTTTCTAAATTCGAAAAAGAAAAAGATATGCCTGTTTTTTTTTTGGTTTTGTGTGTTTTTATTTTTGACAAAAAGAAAAAAAAAAGGTTACAATATGTTTTTATTTTTACTTTCAATGAAACGGAAACTTTTCAAATTTAAAAAGTTTTACGTTACAATACAGTAAAGTGAAAAAGAATTAACGATGAAAAAAAATAATTGTAATTGATTCGGAAAATCTGAAAAAAAAAAACGGTTTTCTTTTGGGAACAAAAAAAATTAAACCATAACTTGAAACAAGGGGTTTTTTACTACCAAATCACCAAAATGAATTCCAAGCACCAATAAAAATGCATGAAGTACCAGAAAATATTCAAATGTACCAAAAATGACCAAACAAAAATCTGCTGATATCTGCAATTCGTATAATACGTATAGACCTATCGAGACAGACGTATGCACGTATGTATTTTTCTATTTCAGCAGATTTTTGTTTAGTCATTTTTGGTACATTTGAATATTTACTGGTACTTCATGGAATTTAATTGGTGCTTGGAATTCATTTTGGTGATTTGGTAGTAAACAACCCCTTGACTTGAAATGATCGAGTAAAACAAAAAATTGAACTTATTCATTAGGATTATTTCAACAAATTTTCCTACTCCTCTTCGTGTTATGTAGTCCCTTCTTGTGTGTGTATCATTTTTTTTTTGTAATTGCTTTTTTTTTTACCATTTTTTAAAAAAATCTCTTCATATTTTTCATATGATTTTTTTTCATATTCTCATTCTTGAACAAATGCGATTGATGGTTTGCTGGTTTAATTTGCAACTTTGAAATGGATTGTTGTTTTTGCCATGATATCTTTTATTCAAAAATGTTTTTCGATAAGAAATGTTAACATGTAAAGAGAGAAAAAAAAATGGGAACAACCATCAATTGATACGGTGATTGGCACCGATTTTTCTTTAGTTTGCATTTTGGAGATTGTGATTTGAATCAATCAGCGCACGCATTGTGTTCGAAGTTACTCTTTTTTTATTCGGTATAGATTTTGAAAGTAGTAAAAGTTCGTTGCAAATCAAGAGAATTTCTATTTGTATGTTTGTTTTTTTTTTTATCAGTTTCTTCATGTTTTGTTGTTGTTGTTGTTGTTTTTCTTGTGATTCTTGCCTTTGTTTCATTGAATCATTGTTTCTTCTCATTTTTTTTGCAGAATTTTGATATTTTACAATTTTTTTTCTCCAATTATCGACCAACCTCAAACATTTCAAGAGTGTGGCCGACAGATCGGATTGAGTTTTTTTTTATTTAATTTTTGTTTCAATTCAACTTTTTATTCACTTTTTATTTTTCTTTTCTTTTTTTTTTTGTTTTATTTTCTTTTTTGCTGATGTTGCGTGTGTATTTCTTTTTTTTATTTCTCTTCTTGAGTTTTGGGATTTTCGATTTTTTTTATATTTTAATTTGTTTCAAAGAAATTAAATTGTAACAAATAAAAAAATTAAAAAAAAAACAAATAATATAAATGGCATTTATGCATGAGAATGTTTTTTTTTTGTCATGTTCTCATTTTTCTCTGATTTTTTATTCCGAATCTGAAAAAGTTTTCCACAAAAAGCGGATCGGAAGAGTTGATTGCTGTTTTTCTTTTCATTTTATTCATTGGTTTAGACTCAATGGACAGAGTTCTCTCAGTTTTTGTATGTGTATGAATATTGATTTTGGTATTTTGTGTGTATATTTTCTTTTATTGTTTCGTTGGTTTTGTTTTTCTCTCCATTTTCATTCTTGAAATTTCGAATTTGAATAATTATTTTCATCTTCTTTTCTTTTTTTTTTGTTTCCACGAACTAATCGTACGACTTTTTAATTTTATTCAATTCGAATCGTTTGCGTTGGGTTCAGCTCTAAAAGAAGTCAAAAGGTTTCTTCATCAATATCAAAGAGTAGAATCAGAGACTGCTATCCCAAGTGTGAACAGACACCGATCGGTGTGACATCCAAGCGTTCACACTTGGGATATCGCTGGAAAAGCACAAGTGGCTATCGTTCGAGCTCTCCAACACATGGATGTGAATAAAGTCTCTGATTCAATAAATATTTTTGCATAAACACTGCCGAAGAAGTGAAATATTTCGTTTTTTTCTGTGCTTAGTTGACCTTCTTAATTGACCTTCTTGCGTTTGTTGAGTATCTGGGACATCGATTATCTCCACATCGATGCTTCCAAGTAACAGCTCACCGTTGACTGACGATTCTGACGATACTGGTGATTCTGGCGATGCATTTGCTATAGGCGATGAGGGTGCTGGGGGTTTCAGCGATACTAACGATGGTGAAAGTTGTGGGCATATTGGCGATGCTGGCAATGATGAATTTGCGGCCAGGGATTCTACGCTGTTCGCCGGTGTTGAAGCACGATCGATGACTTGACTTTTTCCCATGAATTCAAACGCATGATTGGTTGACATCTGAATTTCACATTTACCACCATCAAAACGGGCACCTGAAGCATCATGAAGCATGGTCGAACGGGATTTATAGATTGTGCCGTAGTTATTTGTTACGAAGGTAAAAAATTCATTTTGAGTAAGAGTTATGCCCGAAATCGACAGCCAAGTTTTGCTTTCTTCAATCTTTTCATCGATAATTCCACATAAAACATACATTTTTAAGTAAAAGGCCGCGAACCAAAGTTTGTAAAGTGTTTCTGCAAAGAAATTGAAAGAACAAAATTTAGTAATTCATTGAAAACATAAAAATATCGCGTCATAAAGTTGTTGGCAATAAACAAAAAAATGCGTGAAATATTCTATTTGACTTACTTCGATCATCACTCGATGATGAACAGACTGATCCATGCTTTTATGTCTTCGGTCCGTTCAAAATCGCTAGTGTAGTATTTGGCCCATGCTAGTACGCGATCCAAAATGGTCGAGTTTACATCTGGCACCGGTATAATGATTTCTGCATTTTCGTTCGGATTACTTCTTTCCAATATGGTTTTGATTTCGGTCGCATAGTGTACGGTCATAGTTTCGTTGTGTGAGAAAAAGATATACATAGAAACAACATATTTTGCTTTGGACAAAAATTGTTGTCATTTTTGAACAACGTTTTTTTTCCACACATGGTTCGCACTTTTGAATCGTTTTCGAAATAAATTTCAATTTTTTTTCGCCAACATTTTTCACAAAAAATTCAATCAATTTTTGATGTTGTGTGTTTTTTTTTTCTCTTAAGATGCCGACCATCAAAATGATAAGTTCAGACGATGACGTAGTTGTCTATATCAATGGACAAGATGTTGAGCACATCGCTAACTCATCGGGCACCATCAAAACCATATTGGAAAGAAGTAATCCGAACGAAAATGCAGAAATCATTATACCGGTGCCAGATGTAAACTCGACCATTTTGGATCGCGTACTAGCATGGGCCAAATACTACACTAGCGATTTTGAACGGACCGACGACATAAAAGCATGGATCAGTCTGTTATCGAGTGATGATCGAAGTAAGTCAAATAGAATATTTCACGCATTTTTTTGTTTATTGCCAACAACTTTATGACGCGATATTTTTATGTTTTCAATGAATTACTAAATTTTGTTCTTTCAATTTCTTTGCAGAAACACTTTACAAACTTTGGTTCGCGGCCTATTACTTAAAAATGTATGTTTTATGTGGAATTATCGATGAAAAGATTAAAGAAAGCAAAACTTGGCTGTCGATTTCGGGCATAACTCTTACTCAAAATGAATTTTTTACCTTCGTAACAAATAACTACGGCACAATCTATAAATCCCGCTCGACCATGCTTCATGATGCTTCAGGTGCCCGTTTTGATGGTGGTAAATGTGAAATTCAGATGTCAACCAATCATGCGTTTGAATTCATGGGAAAAAGTCAAGTCATCGATCGTGCTTCAACACCGGCGAACAGCGTAGAATCCCTGGCCGCAAATTCATCATTGCCAGCATCGCCAATATGCCCACAACTTTCACCATCGTTAGTATCGCTGAAACCCCCAGCACCCTCATCGCCTATAGCAAATGCATCGCCAGAATCACCAGTATCGTCAGAATCGTCAGTCAACGGTGAGCTGTTACTTGGAAGCATCGATGTGGAGATAATCGATGTCCCAGATACTCAACAAACGCAAGAAGGTCAATTAAGAAGGTCAACTAAGCACAGAAAAAAACGAAATATTTCACTTCTTCGGCAGTGTTTATGCAAAAATATTTATTGAATCAGAGACTTTATTCACATCCATGTGTTGGAGAGCTCGAACGATAGCCACTTGTGCTTTTCCAGCGATATCCCAAGTGTGAACGCTTGGATGTCACACCGATCGGTGTCTGTTCACACTTGGGATAGCAGTCTCTGATTCTACTCTTTGATATTGATGAAGAAACCTTTTGACTTCTTTTAGAGCTGAACCCAACGCAAACGATTCGAATTGAATAAAATTAAAAAGTCGTACGATTAGTTCGTGGAAACAAAAAAAAAAGAAAAGAAGATGAAAATAATTATTCAAATTCGAAATTTCAAGAATGAAAATGGAGAGAAAAACAAAACCAACGAAACAATAAAAGAAAATATACACACAAAATACCAAAATCAATATTCATACACATACAAAAACTGAGAGAACTCTGTCCATTGAGTCTAAACCAATGAATAAAATGAAAAGAAAAACAGCAATCAACTCTTCCGATCCGCCGTGTGCGGCGGAAACGAGGAGCATGAAACTATCTTGCGAAGAAAGAAAAATCGGTGCCAATCACCGTATCAATTGATGGTTGTTCCCATTTTTTTTCTCTCTTTACATGTTAACATTTCTTATCGAAAAACATTTTTGAATAAAAGATATCATGGCAAAATAACCAACGTATGTTAAAAAAAAGACGGAAAAACATCAATTCATTTCAAAGTTGCAAATCAAACCAGCAAACCATCAATCGCATTTGTTCAAGAATGAGAATATGAAAAAAAAATTCATATGAAAAATATGAAGAGATTTTTTTAAAAAATTCTAAAAAAATCAAAGCAATTACAAAAAAAAAATTATACACACACAAGAAGGGACTACATAACACGAAGAGGAGTAGGAAAATTTGTTGAAATAATCCCAATGAATCTTTTACTCTTTTCGATCATTTCAAGTTATGGTTTAATTTTTTTTTGTTCCCAAAAGAAAACTGTTTTTCTTTTTCAGATTTTCCGAATCAATAACAATCATTTTTTTTCATCGTTAATTCTTTTTCACTTTACTGTATTGTAACGTAAAACTTTTTAAATTTGAAAAGTTTCCGTTTCATTGAAAGTAAAAATAAAAACATATTGTAACCTTTTTTTTTTCTTTTTGTCAAAAATAAAAACACACAAAACCAAAAAAAAAAACAGGCATATCTTTTTCTTTTTCGAATTTAGAAAGGTAAAAATGGTCGTAAATAGATCAGCGGCTTTTGGATTTGAAGCTCTTGTATTCAAAAGTACAGATAGTATGCAACATTGGTTGAAATAATACCATTTCCATAGAGCGAGTAATAATCAAATCGGGTGTCATTGATCATTAATAACATATTGCCAACTTCGGGGCAGCTCCGCACTTTGCAATTAAATTATGGATCAGAATTTTCAGCCAATTCATTCAAATTCTTTGCAACTTTGGTTTGATTCTCCTCTTTTCCTCTTTTTCGCATTTAACATCAAACAAATTGATGATTACCTACTGAAGACCGATGTAGCTCAGTGGTTAGAGAATAACGTTTATTCCAACGGTAGGTTGTCAAAAACAAAACTTCATTATTGTCAGTGTATATTTAAAAATTGAATTAAAAAGTTAAAAATATCCTAATTTTAAATACATGCTCTACAAATTATAAAAACTCTTATACCGGCTAAAAAAAATCCTATGAATGATTCGCAAAAGATCCGAAATGAAGAGGATACTTTCAGGCAATAGATATTTCTGGACATGAATATTGCATTTGATGTGCCACCACATGGGTAAAAATTGTACGTTTCACCACCAAGAAATGTAAATACCAATTCTAATATTAGGAGAACAAATTGAAAAATGCGCATTTTTTTCAAAATTTCGATCTTTATTATGGAAAAATGGTTACAAATTGATTATTCAAAGTATTGTCCATCGCTAGCCACAACTTTTTCCCATCTTTCTGGCAAATTACGGATTCCGCGTCGAAAGAAATCTGTGCTTTTTTCGGCTATCCATGAATCGACCCATTTTTTGCATTCCTCGTAAGAATGGAAATGCTGTTCAGCCAGGCCATGTGTCATTGATCGGAAGAGGTGGTAATCGGAAGGGGCAATGTCTGGGCTATACGGCGGGTGGGGTAGGACTTCCCATCGAAGCGTTTCCAAGTAGGTTTTAACGACCTGAGCAACATGTGGCCGAGCGTTGTCATGTTGCAAAATAACTTTATCGTGTCTTGCGACCGTTTCCGACCGTTTTTCCTTCAGTGCTCGGCTCAAACGCATCAATTGAGTTCGGTACAATGCTCCTGTGATGGTTTCGTTTGGTTTCAACAACTCATAATAGATCACGCCGAGCTGATCCCACCAAATACACAGCATTAGCTTCGAGCCATGAATGTTCGGCTTTGGCGTCGATGTTGATGCGTGGCCGGGGTAACCATACGATTTTTTTCGCTTCGGATTATCGTAATGAATCCACTTTTCATCACCAGTCACAATACGATGCAAAAAACCCTTCCGTTTTTGCCTTTGAAGCAGCTGTTCACAAGTGAAAAAACGGCGTTCGATGTCTCTCGGCTTCAATTCGTATGGCACCCAATTTCCTTGCTTTTGAACCATTCCCATGGCTTTTAAACGATAGGAGATGGATTGTTGTGTCACTCCCAATGATTTTGCAAGTTTTTCTTGCGTTTGACACGAGTCTTCATCGAGTAATGCTTCCAACTCCTCGTCTTCAAACTTTTTCACTTGGCCTGGACGCTCTTTGTCTTCCACATCAAAATCACCACTTTTGAACCGCGCAAACCACTCCTGGCACGTTCTAATCGACGGAGCATATTCTGGATATGCTTCGCATAACAAACGATGACTCTCGGAAACATTTTTCTTCAGATTAAACCAATAAAGTAAGACTTCCCGCAAATGCTGTTTTGTAGGCACGTAGCTCGACATTTTCAACGCAATAATAAACTTGTGTATTCAACTGAATGATAAGTTTGACAGATCGTTTTCAATGTATTTTTTTATCCTCTTTAAGATACAATAGCTGTCAAAGTCAAAATAATGACATCTATGATAGATATGAAGTTAGTAACGAATGCGCGGTTTTCAATTTGTTCTCCCAATAGCTTTTTATAATCTCAAGATCACATGAGCTGTTGCTGACGTTGTTGTCATTTGAGTGTGTGTGTGAGAGATAGAGAGAGAGAGAAAGAAATGTTGATTTAACAAAAAAGAGTTTCGAGAGATGCTTAAATTCAGCTTTTGCATTTGTAATCAAAACAGTTCACGCACAACAGTTCAACTGTTTACATTGTACGAACGCAACTCATATGCTCGAACAAATCAATCAAATAACAATAGATGACCACCAACGAACTGATTATTATATGAATCATGTTGAGAGAGAGAGAGAGAGAGAGAGAGAGAGAGAGTGTGTGTGTGTGAGAGAGAGAGAGAAAAAAAATATGAGAAATAGCTGTTTCATTCATGCGCATGTGTGTTTTTCTCGCTTTACACCTACATCGTGTTTTAGAAGTAAATATTGCGGGATAAAACCGGCTTTTCTATACTACTTACGAATACGGGCTGTTATAAAAAGTGCGAACAAACAGCTAGCAAAGTAGCTATGGATTCCAGCTGAAAAGATATAGGTAACGATAATACGGCCATATTCGTCATACAATTTAACGATATATCCAATTCTACTTTGACCTGTTATTTATGTTAAATGTGAAATTATTTTCCATTATGTGCACTCGCGTTTGCGAGCGAAAAGAACAGATTTTCGAACACACAGAAGACACACGAGAGAAAGACACACACATAAATATACTCGGCAAGTAATAGCTTAGTTTTCGCCTAAGCGATAATTTACACTTCACAATTGATTCCAATTCATTTTTTTACCTAGTTTCTTGCTTTATTTTGTTGAAGTTTCGTTCTCCGTAGCTGCAGTTCAAACACCGGATGAATGTAATTTCAAGACGAACAAAGCAACGGAAAAGTATCTGACCCAAATAGGGGAAAAAGCGGAGCGGGTGAAAGAGAAAAGCTGACACGGAAAATTGTTTGAAGAAGGAAAATCGGGTCTCGTCAGAAGCACCTCATTCACAGATTCTGACAGTCATGTGAAAAACAAAGCGAGAAAGCGCAAAGAAGAAGAAGCAAAAATTACGAAAAGCTAAAGGAACAGTAAAGTTCGGAAATGGCTATTATTTCCATTACGGTTTATACCACTAACGGCAATGAAGCAGAAAATCGAAGCGATGCCAACAATGGACAATCATCGACCAGAGTAAGTGCTTTTTCACACAATGTCCCAATCATTCCATCGAATTTAGCTGAGACATGTAAATGTGTGTGTGTGTGTGTATGTAGGGGGATTCATGGTTTATCATAGCAACATGTCAGCTCACGCAATCCCACGCAAAGTTTATTTTAAGTGCTTCATGTTATCATTGTGCAAGCAAAGCTATCAATTTCTTTGTGAATCGACGTTTATTGACGTCAAAAGTCTCAGCGAATCACCCGTATCGTAAACAAATTTAATATCAAACAACAGAAATTCTTGTGTTACCTTCCTAATAATGTGCGAAGCAGTCGTTAGCAATGCGACAAGAAATAATTTGACTTATAAAAGAATGGAAATGAGTTCCTGCTCAAAATGTGCATATTATTTGAACATTTGATTTACATCAAGTCGCCGCTATAACCATTTAACTCTCTACAATTAGCTCAATCAATAGATCAATGATCGATTTAGATTAAACCCATAGCAACGCCGATTGTATGGTCAAGCCACTGTAAGAAAATACAAATAGAATATATATTTACATTTGAAACAAGAAAATCTAGATAAAAATGTCAAAATGAAAAAAATCAGAAAAAAAAATCAATAAAAATTAGAAAATCTATAAATCGACAGAACGAATTACATGAATGAAAAAGCATTAATATCAAATTAATATCATGAACTGAGAAAGATACAGTCAGCAAATCCATTCAAAGGGAAGGTAGACGAGCTATATATTCAAAAGATACAGAATAATAAATTCATTAGAAATAAGATGAAAACCTTTTCGTTGTAAGTCTTCGCTGACCATACCTATTTTCAGTCTAGAAAAGAAGATGAAATGTGGCAAACAGAGTGCTACCGCATTCGAACAAGTTCGATGGCCGATGCATGATCTTAAGATCAATCACACGTCCACATTAGTGATGAAATATCAATGATGCCGAGAGCAAGCGCTTGCGACAGCTAAATTCGGCAGCTGTAATCGGTTATCAATGTGAGTTTGGTTGCAAACGTGACACATATCCTATAGAGCACGATAATCTATAATTGTAATTTTTTAATTCCGATTTCGTAAATAAATCTTGACGCATTTACATGCTCACATAGATTGGGATGCTCTGACGACTGTCATCGTGTGCAATGATTGAAATATTTGAAAAATCCAAAGCACGCAGTATTGGGCCGAGATTTGAGGCTTACCATTGTCCCTGGACATATGAATCCCATGCGAACGACCGAAATCTATCACTATTTACGTTGCAAATGCCGGTTGCGGTCCGTCGGAAATCGATGAAAATTACACAAACTGCTCATCGTTCGTAAATACTTTAAATGGCAACTAGTCCATGTTCGATAATACCAAGGACCGTGCTTATATGGAAATTGAGAGCTATTCGATAGTATGCCAATTGACCGCGCCATCTTATTTTTCATAGGTGAACTCAATTTAGATCCATTGTAATACGAACAAAATTTTTATTGACACAAATAATAAAAACAAATGAGTCATTGAAACGATTGAAATATCACATCAATACTACAGCCCAATAGATGGCGCTGAAGAATAGATATCATTAAAATGTCTCAAATAGTACGGTCCCGTTGGATAATACTCTCGCCCAAACATATTTCGATGTTCATTCAATATCACGGTTCTTGTCATCCAATCGGCAACTATTGAAGGCACAGCCATAAATTCCAGATTCACTTTTTTCGTGACCCTCCACGATTGAACGCTTAAAATTGGTTAAATCTTTGTCTGTTTGTACGTCCACAATTTCAATTCATAATTAGTGCTGCCGATTGGGACACGTACTATCGAAAAATGAGTGCCATTAATCGGTGAGTGGAGACTTTGGAAAACGTGTCATTGCAAATTTGCTGTCATTAAACTTGTTACATAAGCGCTTGAACCAGTTTATGTTCCACTTCAATCATGAGATGCTCGGTCACTGATTATATCTTTGGTTTTCATATTCGTTTTACTCATGCCCAATGGAGCGAATACGCTTGAAAAACGAATCCGTCTTAGAAAGTTTCCAAGTGTAAAATTGAAACGGTCACCCGCCGCTGATGATTTTACAAAAACATATATGTTTCGTCCATTTGTTTCAGGCACATCCATCCCAATATATATATATAAATATTCTCTACTATTCGAATCAATCGACGTTTTTCTCAATAGACATGCGACATAGCTTCGATGTTTGATCAGCCAACGTAAAAGTCAATGCTGTATAAATGACGTAGAAAAGTTTGATCCACTTTTTTACGCCTTTATTCTTTCTTATTTTCTTCTCCTGCTATATGCTTCACTATATCGATCGACTCGTCAAATTAATGGGCACGAGTCATCCACGACACCTTCTCTCGATCAATCAAGCTAATGATTCTGTTGATTTCTCTCGTTTCCATGACATTTTATCGTTAGCAACCCAAGTATTCATGTTAAAAATCAAAAGCGGAAATTTTGAATCGTAAATTTATTTATTTTGCCATACATTTTTTTGGCACGAAATCCGATAATATTCTGGTTTGATCAAATATACAGTAATTTTGAATCATCCTTATCAAAAAACAAACCCATAAATGTGTAATTATTGTGATTCAATAATCCAACATCCCCAGCGTGAAAGAAGATAAAATAACTCGCTGCAAATTCGAGCTACGGCTCTTCATCATATTCATTCCACGTACGTGTACGATAAAGTTGCTATAGTATTGACTCATATTCATAGAAAATATCAGCTGATTTTAGGTTTAAAATTTTTATTTCACTATGCTGTAATTCAAATGAACCATCACAAAAAATTGTGATTCAATCATCCACCAAAGTTTGAATGCTATTCTGTCAAGAATAAAATAGTTCAAAAAATCATAAGAGACGCTGTGTATTAATGTACAGTACTATCTTGAAATACAAATTAAAATTTCGACTTTTATCTAATAAAAATATAAATTTAAAGAGTTCCAGAGGCCGTTCTTATTCATAGAAATCTGCTCTCAAATGATGAACGGGTGTTATGACAAAACCAAGCTAATTACAATCGCGAGATTCTTTGAATGATTAAAACTTGGGTATGATAAAAAAGTTAACCGATTTTGGGCATGACGATGATGCATACGAACCCGACAAAGAGTCCGATAGACTATTCCGCATTCTATCTCGTTGTTTTCTCCTTTGCGGTCTATCGACTAAATACACCAAAGTATTGATTGACTTGGGCTTGAGTTTAAGTTCAATAGATCCTTTTAATTTATCTTCAACTGTTACTAAAATGCTTTTCCACGTGCTTTTATTGTACAAGATCACCGTCATCTTCTTATCAGGACGAAGGAAAGCCAATGATTGAATGACTGAATTCCGAACTCCTTGTAGTTTCGCGTCGACTCGCACCGATCCCGATGGAATGAACTTTGAAAAATGTGCCATTGCATAGAACATCGGCTGTTTGTACATTTCAGTGCGCTCTTTATTAAGAATAATCGGTGCATCGGTAATACCCTTTCCGTTTAATGCATTGTTTGGTCCACCATCATGATCCAAAATGAAATTCCAATCGATATATCCAACCATGGAGTGATTCAAGTTCGTCATCAATATGTTTATTTGATCTTCAGCCCTCGACCATAAACCGAGTTTGGGCCCTCCCCCATTCGAAATATCAACGCCGAAACAGTTTTCCGAATACCACATTTCTTTGTCGGGGAACTTGTCCTGAATTTCATCGATGATTTCGGGGCTTGAAACCGAATCGGAATACCCGTGGAAATCGATTGCATCCAAATATTCGAACGCTTTTATTGTACTGTTCTGCATCGCAAGGAGATATTTTATTGCAAATTTACGTGAATCATCGTAACCGTGAATTTGGAGTTTATAAAATTTCGATCGTCTTATCGATGGGCCAAGATTATCCGCGATCCATATGGCTTGCTTCATTGGATCCCAATAAGTTGATTCAAAAATATAATTCATGGCGCCGACTACTGGCTCATTGCCCGTCGAAAGAGCCCAGATTCGAATTCTATCTTTCTCCATCAACTCTAGCCATTTGACATGATAATCGGCCCAAAGCTGATAATATTCTGATTTAATCGAATTATTGAGGCCTTCGAATCTATGTTCTTCTTTCATCCATGGTGGCGGACTCCAAGCGGCTGCTAATATTTTGATATTTCGATTTTTTGATATGCTTGCCATTTCTTTTAGTTGCCGATTTCGCATTAAATCTCTGTCGTCGAGCTTCGTGAAATTCGATAGGCGAGTGTCATTTTCCGGATACTCATTATAAGCCCATGGTTCTAGATCAAAATCCGTACCACCGATTGGAATGCGCAGATAGAGATACTTCATTCCAATGTTATGCGAAAAAAAACTATTGTACACACACTTCCGCATATTTGGTGATAGTTTGTCCATCAAATAAGTAACAGAACCAGTGTAACCGCCACCAAATCCACGTATTGTTTGATATTTTTTGGTTGAATCCACTCTTAATACGTTTTTATAAGCACCATCATTGGAGATAGACAGCGGCTGCCACGAGTCTCGGTTTTCATATGCAAATCGATCACCATCCTGCGATGATGTCACCAATATGTATTCATTTTCGTCTCTTGGCTCTTGCACATCCAATGTATCACAATAATCATCGTCACAAACACAAACGTGGCCATCTTCAAACTGTTTTTTTTGACATGGTCGCTGCGGACTCAATCCTAGACTCCATGCAAACGAAGTCGTTACAATCACTGAAATAATAGCAATTTCAATAATAATTTTCGAACTCTTTATCGATGGCATTTCGGCTGGAAAAACGCTCTTTCAGTTCCCTCCAGTGAGAAAACTACTGACCGCTTACTCTTCCAACAAAAGCATTTATAGTGTCAATTTGAAGGACAGAATGGTACTCAATGTTTGGCAAAACTAAAAACTAAACATTTCTTTTCAAATATCATGCATTTGATGCAAACTAAACATTTGAGCAAAGCTTATTTATAATTTGCGTGCGTCTTGTTTGTTTGCATTTGAAATGAAAAAAAGTGCAGCGCTTGCAAAATACCTAGCTTCTTGAATTGGCTCACATATGTTAGATGAATGTTTCGCATGTTATTTCATTAGAAAATATTCACATGAAATTCATAAAAATTAAACAAAGAAAAAAACATTCTAAATTTTCATTTCATTTTTTTTATTGAAGAGAAATTTGTTTTGCGGCCGTTGTAACATTTGAATCAATGCTATTTTGTTTGGAACGAACATTTGCACACAAAGAGTTCCATTTCTAACCACAAATTTCTGGTACAACACAGTTAAAATTCACGCATAATAATAACTATGGCAACATAGCATATGTTCGTTCGAAAGTCTTCTGATATCAGTTGATGCGAATCAAACAGCGAATTGGTGTTAAAAAAATTTATAACAGTCTAAAGAAAATAGTGGCCGACTTACGCTCAGTGAATACTTAGGTCACACATACACATAAGCGAATCTATGAGCAATGTTTACGCACAGTTATGCATAATGTGAAGATACACTTTATGGGCTTTGTTCCAATTTGGTGTGTTAGTATTGAACTTTTTAGCGGCAAGTTTGACATTTATACCGAATTGGAATAATAATCTATTGTTTTACTCTAGTGCGGCATAAAAAGTTCAATATTATCACACTAAATCGGAACAAAACCAATAAATTATTACTCCAGTATGGAGGAAGATAACTGGAGTAATTTGCGTGAATCTTGCTCATAGATTTGCTTGTGTGTAGGCCAGTGAATATATCATTTCCACTAACGCACGCATCAAGTGATGACGTTGAAGACTTGACCCTATGCTCTACTCCGATTGCATTCCTCATTTGCAACCAGTACATTGTAATATTCTAAAGTTAAAGTCTGCCGATGAGATGGAGTTATTTGAACATGTTATTTGTGTCTCATTTCTATTTGCAAAACAGATGTAATGGATTAGACAAGACCAAATGATGTCTTCAGAAAATGTTTATTTTTAAATTTCCACAATTTCACTTCAATAAAAATAGCAAAATGTCTTCGGACACCTTTCTATGTGCTAGAAATATATTTATTTCGTTTAACTGTACTCAGGGAAATTTATCAAACATTTTTTTTCTTCTGAAAACATAATTTCAAAATTGTTACTGTACGTGGCTTTTATGAGAATTCACACATTAAAGTTGAATAATTTTGCAAGAGTTCTGCATTGAAAATTACATTGAAATTTATTTTGGAGAGATTCATTCGCTTTTCCAATATTTTTAGTTTCGGAATGAAATATTCTTTGTGATGCAAAATATTTTGGTTCGAAAAAGAAAAATCAGTAAAAATATTTATTTTAATATTTTTTCGCAATGAAAATGTTGATAGACTTTGCTCAAATTACCAAAATCATATCTACAATTGAATCAGTTAGGCGGAAAGATATCCTCCGAAAAGCTAAGTACAGAAACGAAACTATTCACACGTTTGTACCAAAGAGATTCAAAACAAATTTTCGTAACAACGTGAATCAAGAATTCTCGATTCTTGATGCACTTTGTAACTAAAATTTGTTTTGAATGATTTTATTTCTCATTTCTCTAATAAAATCATTCAAAACAAATTTTAGTTACAAAGTGCATCAAGAATCGAGTATTCCTGATACACTTTGTTACGAAAATTTGTTTTGAATCTCTTTGGTACAAACGTGTGAATAGTTTCGTTTCTGTACTTAGCTTCTCGGAGGATATCTTTCCGCCTAACTGATTCAATTGTGCGTTCAAAATCTCGAAATATCGAAGTTTAATGTGATAATTTGGATAGAGCACAGTATTTGTGAAGAGAAATCGACCAAGAATAACACACTCTGCCATCCATCTCATCCATCAAACTGTGCATATTGAACGCGATCCGTCCGATTGAATCATTTTATGCATAACAACGAAATGATTCGTCTCTGTTTCCATTATCAATTATGCTATGGCTTGAAATAAGTTCATATTCTATGCATATTTTTATAGTACAATTTTAAGTCAAAGTATCAATTATTCGAATTGTGGCCAAAACAATAAAAATGAATGCTTCAAATGTTTGCTTTTTATACATTCTTGTATATTTCCATTCAAACGAATCAACATATTTGTTTAAATTAAATAAATAAAATAAGAGCGAAAGAAAAATGTTTGTCAATGAAACAAGCGAACGATATATGTGTCGCGAAAAACCATTCATTTATCTAATTCTGTGATATTTTGAAACGAGGTCAAGCTATGAACAAAAATAAGAATAATATATTCGAATGAAATCTGTGCGAAGCCATATTAAGCCAGCTCACTAAATAACAATTTCTCAGATTTTTTCTTATGAAATAAACATTTACATCTTTGATTTTGGTTTTACACCAATCACTATGACAACAGTTAATTGATCTATCACACTCTGATATGCTAACACTTTGATGCGGAACTCGTGTTAGTGCTGTCAGCCAAGTAGACCAATGTATTGATCGATTTTGGTCTCAGTTTGATTTGAATGATTCCTACCAATTTGTCTCGTACATTCACATCTATTGTCTTTCTCGGCGAATTGTTGTATAGAATTACGGATATTTTGTTATCCGGCCGCAAAAATGCAATTGCTTGTACATGATTTGTATGGCGCCCCGAAACATTTGTATCTATTCGCCGCGAGCCAGGCGGAATGAACTTGGAGAAATGGGCCATCGCATAGAATGTTGGTTGTTTGTACATTTCGGTTTGGTTTTCATTTAGTATGATTTGTGCATCGATGTGGTTGTCCACATAACTGGGTCCTCCGACGTGATTCAAAATTAAATTCCAATCCAAATACCCGACCGTTGAATGTTTAAAATTTTCCATTAGAATGCCTACCAATTTTTCAGCTCGTCCCCATGTGCCAAGACGTGGCCCTGTGTAACGTGTCATGAATGGTGGACCAAAACACATTTCAGTATACCAAACTTTGAATCTTTTGCTGTATTGATCGAGAATTTCGGGCCCCATGGCTTTATCGGAATACGCATGAAAATCCAATGCCGTGAGAAAGTTTAATGATTCCGGATTTGTCTTTTGCATTTCGCCAATCCAAGCCGGAGCAAGATCTCGATTTTCATCGAAACCATGTATTTCAATATCGGAAAATTTGGAATTTTTAATTGTTGGACCGAGATTTTCGGCTATCCAATTGGCTTGATCCGATGGCAGCCAGCACAATGTTTGGAACTGAATTATAGCCGCTGACTTCGGTTCATTGCCAGTTGTCACACTCCAAATCTCAATCCCATCATTTTGCATCAATTCCAACCATTTCATATGGTAATCGGCCCATGTTTGGTAGTACTCTTTTTTCAATTTATTATCGGTGCCGCCATTCCAATCATTTTGTTCCTTCATCCAACGTGGTGGTCCCCAAGCTACGGCCATTATATTCAATTTCTCCATTTTGCATATTTTCTGCAGCTCTCTTAATTGGTTATTTCGTATTGCATCTCTCTCGTCCAGTTGCGTCATGTTCGATAGATGTTCGTCATTTTCCGGGTACTCGTTGTATGCCCACGGTCCAAAATCGAAATCAGTGCCGCCAATTGGCAGGCGAATGGAATTATAGCCAATTCCATTGTTTCGTGTAAAATAACTTTTATAGAAACATTTACGCAAACCTGGAGACAGTCGATCGATCAAATGTGTTACGGCACCAGTGTAACCACCGCCAAAACCTTCGATCGCTTGGTAGGTATTCGATGAATCCACCTCCACTACATTCGGCGAGCATTTTTTGCTACATGAAGGCTTAATGGCACCCGTTTCGTAAACAAATCGAGCTTTTGACTTCGCCGAAGTCACCAACAGATATTCATCATTGCATGTTGGCTCCGGAACATCCATCGTATCACAATGTTTATTATCATTCACACAAACATAGCCGTATTCAGTTTCACGCAATTTACATGGTTTACGTGTGTTAAGTGCTACCGCACATACTAAAACCATTGAAATGAAACAAATCCCAAACGCCGGCTGCATCGCCATAACTAGAATTAACTCTCAACTGAATCGTCGAATCTCTCTTCACAATAACATCAATTGCAGATTTGTACCAATCCCTTTATATGCCTTCTTTCTATGTCGGTCAAATTTAATGTACACATATCTCAAATTGCGGTCATTGAAAGGAAACCACTTATTTAATTGATATAGATTGAAAAATTACCTTGCACACGTGAACTGGATTTTTTGCAATTCGATCGAGAAATTATATTCATGCGACATGTATTTGCCACAAGAAATTTCGTGCTTTATCTTTCATTTTTGGATTTTTCAACCACAATCTATGAGAACTGCTTAATTAATGAACACACTTTCACATAAAAACCTAAAATTCCTTATTTTAATTTTTTGTAATTCCTTTCTATTTTTTGAGAGAGTTGTGGCATGTTTCACAAAAAAATATAATTAAGGGTAGAGTGGTCATATTATGTGCTCTAATTATTACGATCTAACTGCAAAAATATGCCTCATTGCACATATACATAGTCTTGGGTCTGAATCAAATACACAAAAAATTGCAGCCGTGATGAACAGATAGCAAGTTAAACTGTTGACATGCAAAGGTTCTGTTTAGTTTCCAGATGGCATTGGATGTATCGATATTTTTTGTCGGTTCGTAAAGTTACCCTTATTAAATACAAAAATGTAAATCTTTACTTTAAGCTCTTTTTTGATAAACAATATTGACAAAGCTGTTTCGATGTTCAATTAGGCTATTCGTCAAAAGCTGTGCAAAAATATTGCTCTATAATGTAGCATGTTCTAACAAATTTGGTATAGATATTTATCGTGAAGAATTTCAAACGTTGAAAGAAATCTTAATGCAGCTTTTGAGGGTCCATTATTTCGAATGCATTCACGGTAAGACGACGCGAATTATTAATAAAACAGTTACAATTGAGTGCCAGAGAACAGAAGTCTAACTTGCAAACTTCATTGATGAACTGTTCAAAGAATCTGCTCCTCGTGCAAATTTTAAATCTCAATTTGTTGCCTGTGATAAATTGAATCTCAGGTTGAAACAACAAATCCAATGATTGTAATTAAAGCATTTCTTTTTGAATTTCATCAGCATTGTTGGTATTGTGATATTGTGACTATGTGATATTTTTGGCATAGTTATCGAATGTAATATTTATACAATATACATATTTTATTTCTAATCATTCAACCTTGCAATGTTTGAATGGATTTTTCTAAAAGAAAAGATACAGGTTTTAATGGTGGTGAGATCTGATCTAATCGATTAATGACCCTTACCTTTTCCCTGACAGATATGTTATTACTTAACAATGAATATAAACAGCCAGTCTTTGGTGGTGCATTATTATTATTATTATTAAAAGTGAATATACAGGAGTGAATTCACAAAAACGCAACATGGCTTCGAACAAATCATGTTTCGCTCTTGCGAAATCAATTTTCATGTTGCGTTTATGCCACAGTAACGCTCATGTGAAACTCCTGTTTGAACGATTTTGTATCTTCACTTTTATTCCGACGCACTTAATTATAAAAAGGGACAAAAATAAGCGTGTTATCAACGCGCACATATATTTTTATTTCAAAAAAAGAAATACAATAAATTCATTTTTCATTTGCAACTGAATTTCCGCAATGCTTAATGAACAAAAACACTCTCTGAATCCGAATAAAGTAGGGAGTTAAGAGATTTTGGTTGCAGTTCAACAACAAGTGACCCTTTTAATTTATCAATTACTTCGAGGCAAATTGTATCCCGCTGATTTTTGTTGTAAAATATTGCAGCGATTTTTGCGTCTGGTCGTCGAAATGCCAATGAACTCAAATACCTGGTGTTATTTCCCGAAATATGCATGTTAATGCGCCGCGAGCCAGGCACAAGAAACTTCGTGAAATGTGCTGCTGCATAGAAAATTGGCTGCTTATAGATTTCCGTGAAGTTTTCATTTGCTATTATCATCGCATCAACTGTGTTATGCATGTAATTCGGTCCACCGTTCGAGTCGAGTATCAAATTCCAGTCTATGTACCTGTTGAATCCATACTAATTATTTATTAATTCATGCATAAACCATCAATTTTGAACTGAGCTGTAACCGAATTTGCATTAAAATTGCACATACCCATTAACATTATGCATCAAATTTTCCATGAGCATGTCGGTCAATTCTTCGAAATACACCCAATTGCCCAATAAGGGGGTGGTGCTTGAAATCAAACCGGTTACACCGAAGCACATTTCCGTGTACAGAATTGATTTGTCGGAATATCGTTTTTTGGCATCATCGAGAATGTCAGCTGATGAGTTTCTATCGAAATAGCCATGAACTCCAATCGTCGTAATGTAATCCATAGCATTATTTTTATCGGTCGATGCACTCATTTCGTTCAGCCAAGACAGCAAAATATGACGATTATCATCGAATGCATGGATTTCGATGGCCGAATGTTTGGATTTTTTCAATGTTGGCGCAAGATGTTGAACGATCCATTTAGCTTGATCCGATGCATTCCAGTTCAGGCCAATGAATGGTGTAAAATTTGAAAAATACGGTTCATTTCCCGTTGAAATGGCCCACATCGGAATTTTAGCTGCATCCATCAAGTCCAGCCACTTGATGTGGTAGTCCGCCCAAGTTTGATAATATTCGGGCTTCAATCGGTTGGTAAATTTTCCTGACCAGTTTCCTTTTGATTTCATCCACAAAGGTGGACTCCAAGCAGCACCAACAATTTTAATAGCAATATTGTTCGATGTATGCATGAGGTCTTTAATTAAATTAGTTCGTAGGACATCCATTGTGTGCAATTCTGTGAAATTGGTATATACCCATGGCTCCAAATCGAAGTCACAGCCTCCTATTGGCATACGCATCAACGAATAATTGAGCCCGTCATCATGCGTGTAGTAACTTTTATATATGCAGTCTTGCAGATTTTTCGATAGTTTGCTGAGAATATGGGAAACGGCACCACTGAACGAACCACCAAAGCCAATAATCTCTTGATGCACACTGTCCCGGTCAATTTTTGCAACGATTTTATTCGCATTCTCAGCCATGACATTGTTATCGCGCTGAAATTTACCCAATGAAAAATGGAAACGTTGACCAGATTGTGCCGATGTCACTAGCATCCATTCGTTGTCATTCTTCAGCATCGGTATATTCAATGTATCACAGTATTCATCGGTACACACACAAACATAACCAGCTTTGAACTTTCGTAGTTGGCATGGTTTTTCAGTTTGCAAACACCAAATCGATGTAAAAAACAACAAAATGATTAATTTGTCCATGTTTTGTCTTGATCGGATCAATAAAACTCCATGTATTTTCAGTTCAGCGACTTTATTTTTAATAAAAAACGTTTACTGTGCACAAAACATTGGCCGAACACGACAAGATGTTGAACGAAATGATGTAAAAATAGCACACATTTTTCAATTCTATATAGTATGGAACAATTCTAACTAATTGCATACTTGCAATATCAAATGGTTCCGAAATAAAATGCGGCCCATTCAAAAGTATAGCGATTGCTGAATAAATAATCAATTGTACAGGGTGGGCCATCTAACGTTTGCATTTTGACAAAATTGTTTATTTAGAGAATGACAGCTCAAATGTCAAAATGTCTCAAATGTCAAAATGTCTCAAATGTCAAAATGTCAAAATGTCACAAAAATTTTTATATGGCCCACCCTTTACAATAATATTACCCAATATAGACAGATGATAGAGGATCATTAGACTGAATTAACGCAAACTGACATGATGCGGAAAATTCAAACTTTTGAACTCTAAGCCTGATTGTTCCTTGAATGAATTAAGCAAAAAATTATGTGACCCTCATAACAAAAACGTGATATATTTTTATGGCTTTATTATTATATTTTTCGTATGCAAATCAGTTACAAATATTTCCGGACTGCAAAACTGCGATAATTTTTCTTGAGAGTGAAAACGGGATAGAGTTTCATCCCACACTCTTTCTCGTTTTTTCTTTGAATAATTTTTGTATCACACTTTTGCCCGGGATTTTTTTTTATCACGTTCTTGCCCGCAATTCTTTTATCACACTTTTGCTTCCAGGAAAGTGGTCTCACTCTTGCTCTCGAGAAAAATATATCAAACTTTTACGTTCCATTTCTTTCATCTCGCTTTTGCTAGCATGTGCTTCATACATCACGTTTTTGCTAAGAGGGTCTCATATGAACCAGTAGGAGAAGAACATGACTTCAGATAAGATAGTAAAAATATTGAAACTGAAACTTTTGCATTGAGATAATATTGGAAATAATCGTGAAACAAGATTTACATTGTATGTATAATGTGGTTACACAGCAAATTTCCGAAGTCGTTCTATTTAAAATAAAAAGAATGATCAGTGGTCACAAGATTGCAAGCAAGTTGCTCGTATTTTGTAATTACATATAGTTTTTCGTTTCATAATTATTCCGAATTGCCGGAACAGATTCAAGTTTCACTATTTTTCCTATCTAATCTGAAGGTAAGGTTTCTTTACACCGATTCATATGTAAATGATACAATTTTATACGATTGATATGGAATGCGCGTTATTTCAGCAGAGATGGCCGACGGAGATGTACGAGAATTAGACGGCAGACGCTGTTCAAGTATTGCTTCATTTTATTCTCAAAGCAGCCGACGCCATATTCAAAATGAATGCGTTTAATGACATTTTGAAAGGTCATATTCACTAAATCCACAGAAAACAAGTATTCAAATTCTTAAAATATCGTAAAAATGCCAAATTGTAACCTCATCCAAATAACAACATATTAACTAACTGAGCCATTTTTCTACAAAGATATGAGAAAATGGAATTGTCAGACCAAAAAAGTATTCTGTGCTTGTTTAAATTAATGGTCAAAACACGACACTATTAGCTTTAACAGAAAATAAATGAAAAAACAATGTAGAAATTCAAAGTCCCGAAGTGAATGTTTTTTCAACAATCACTATTTGGTATTGAGTGTGTTTAATACCGATCATGTTGTGCCAGTTGCCGAGTGGAGGCTCGGCCAGTTAAACAATGCAATATTCAAAGAATATACTCAATTGCAATCTGTCAGTCGATGTTTGCGATAACGACGAAACAAAAAAAATGTGTATTTTGAAAATTAGACATTGCAGGTTGCAATCTGTAGAAATCAAGCAACTTGGTTCTTGGTAGAACATTCATATTGCTAAAAAATATCAAATTCAAGTTGAAATATTCAGAAAATGACACATTCCAAATTGTAAATAATCAATTTTGTAGCAATAAGGCTCATTTGAGGGGTTCAGAGTAAAAGTGTTACTTCAGATCGCCTTTCAGGAGGTAAGATCTGAAGTAACATTCTTACTCTGAACCCCTCATTTGTGGAATGAATAAATAAATATGCCTCAAAAATTAAAATGATTTTCAATGAATTGTATGTGATATCAGAAAATCAGTTCATTCGTTGTTCATTGGATAATCCTAGTGTAAAGAATGTGATCAAATTTGATCAAGATTTAAGTTGGAGTTGAGCTGCTACCGTTTGATTTGTGATGATTTTCAATTTCAACATTTAGTCCCATTGCAAATTGATATTTTCTTAATCTCTTATCGCTTTGCCACAGAACTAACTATCAAAAATATGATAAGATAGCCAAGATAAAATTGTGTACGAGAGAACAAGAGAAAAATATCCGCAATCTGTTGAGTTCACATCGTAAAAATGCACCAACAAATGGCACATAAATTTGTGCGAAAACACGTCAAACACTTTATTTACCCTCAACCAAAATAGCAGCGACATCAACAAGAAATTGAGAGTGTTGTATTTCGAACGAGGAACAAGCACACTTAGACTTCCAATCGGAATACGGCACATTTAGTTGTTCGCAAACTCCGTATATGATGAGTTTAACCATAGCCAGAGAACAGATAGTTACTCAGTGACAATCAGAACGAAATCAACCATCATCAACAATTATTGCTACTTTATGATATGAACGGCAATCGACCGCGAAAATTTTGTATTCAAATCGCTGAGGCCATAAAAAGAATGCCAAGATTACAGGCAAATAAATAACTAAATCAAAATCAAGATAATCAAAATCAAGTAATTTGTAAAGTATATGTTAAGCAATCAGCTGAGCTGTGCTCACAAAATCCATTTGAATTTTGCCAAATGAAAGTTCCGTATCGAAAGCTGCTTTACAGACTTAATTGCCGCGTACTACATTTACCGACGATTTAAATTGATGAAACATCGAAAATGATAATGGTACCATCAAATATGGGTACCATCGGAGCACCTGATCCGACCATTGTAAGCGCAACCCACAGTTTTCCAGGAAATAAAATTGTTACAAGTGGAATTGGTGCACAAGTGTTCAGCGCGATTGCAACACATTCAAAATAACTCTAGAACTCTCAAGTTTCTATCACATTCTAAATCGAACGTGGTTGACGAAATCGCAAATTAAAAATAAATTTTCTTATCGATATTGCCGCACTTGACTCTGTTCATTAAAGACGGAATCACAAGAATTGATTGGAAATTCTATTTAAATTGATAAGCGGTTACAATTTTTATTAAGGAAAGCGATTGAACGCAAGCGATTATTATCTGAGCGCTTGAACATTCGCAATGTGATTGTGCAACTTATTTTGTTAAAACAAACTTTGAAATGAGAACACTCATACCTTTGATATGTTACATGCACGAAACGAAGACGATAAACAAATTGTTTGCTTATTATCTTGTATTCACTTTTGAATATGGTGCAAATTAAAAATTTGTTGGTCGTGAGCTCGTTCTGGTGAATGAATTTGTTTTCAGAACAATTCGTTTCCACATTTCAAAAAGAATAATACAAATCAACGTTTTGCAGAGAGACGGAAAGGAAATCATGAGTGAAATTATATTCACTTTTATTGTATATTTGTTCCAAAATAATTCATATTTCCGTCACATTGCATTTCACAACCAATTCATAAGTTTAGTTCTCTTGGTGGCAATTTCATATCAAACTCATTGCAACGTTTTTTTTTCTGTTTCTTTGCAGAAGAGTACAAGAAATCCGTATGTCGACATATTTGTCGCCATTATAACAGTTCCGACGCTGATTTTGCTCGCATTGCTGCTCGATGCAAATATACAGGATAATATCGAAACATCATCGGACAATCGTTCATCATTCATTGTGTTGATTTTTGGTTTTGCTTTTTTAGTGCTAAGTTCATTGGCCTGCGGATGTATCGTTCATAAAATGGGCATGTGCCGATGGAATCGTAGCCGACACGAAGATGAAGTGATGACATCAAATCAGACGATGGATTGTGTGCATGTCATTGACTTGCCACCCACTTATGAAGCGGTCATCAAACATGGTGGCGAATTTCCAAAATTGCCATCGCTCCTTCGATCACCGCCATCCTATGAAGTAGCATGTAGCGTAGAAAAACCCACTCGAAACCATTCCACCATCGGCACGGTTCATCATCTTTGATGACAAATCTGTAACAATAATAATTATATTTTGTAGTAAATGTCTCGCTTTAACTTGTTTTAGAATAGTAAACATCGAACGAGAAAAAAATGTTCGACTATTGTCGAAAGCAGCACACGTTTTAATTACAAAACAATTGCGCACAGAATTGTTGTTTGACTGGAATGCAATTTATTAAGCGAAACACATGAAATGAAAGAAAATTAGATTTTTAAAGCCATGCATTGCCGACTTGTCTACAATTCAAGTTGATATCATGTGATAATTAAATTGAAACGAATATCAGTGTATCGTTAAATTGTTCTAATAGCGTCGAAATTACAAGCTTTTTCACACCGTTCATCTGAAAAAGTATCAAATATTTAATCAAATAAATTAATTTAAGAAATGAATATATGTTTTGTGGCAAATGAAGGTATCGTTAGACTTATTTTCATTTTTGTATCAGCTAAATTTAAGTTCCAGCCAATGTTTTGCGTACCAATTTTTCAGTAAATAAAAAGTGTTACATCACAATTTTTTTTCTGTATTTTCATTTCATGTTCAATGTTTGTTTCGAACTGCAACGATAAAAAATCTAAATACCTGCATGAACAAAGTATTGTACTTAATTTTCGTGTAACGTTCGACTTTCTGAAGTACGATTGACATTAGACGGTGACACCAAATATCGAACATACATTCGTCTCGCTCATTGCCATTATGAGATTGCCAGCACACACAGATGATAAACTGTCACATTTCTATAAATTGTTTATTTTTCATTCGGTTGTTGTGTTTTATCGCTTCCGTGGCCGGTTATGAAAAGTAGATTTTTTTGCGAATCAAAATAAATTATGGTTTTTATTCACATGCTGAATCGCATCAAATCACTTTTCCTCACTTTGATCACCGTTTTTCGACGGGCGTTATGCTGTTTTTCACGTCGACGAAAGCCATCGTACGCCGAATGCGAGGTGCTTACTAGTGTTAATGTGGTGCAAAATAATAACAATCAAAATACAAGACATCAAAATGAGGTTGGTAAATCTTTACAGCTAAAATCTAACTATTGGTATTGAAATGGCAATGATTTTGTTGAAGTTTGATCGGGATTGGAATTCATGGGATGATTCACCGCGAACAGTCACCGAACACATTGAACAATATCGACAGAAACTAGCACAGCCAAATGCGGTTGACAACAATGAACCTGCACTTGATTTTTTCCAAGTAATTACCAAACGAATTTTCCGATCTCATCTATATTTTATTGTTTTGTTTTGAATAATTTCATGTCATTTTAGGATATGACGCCGAAAGTGGTTAAACAGAAAAAAATATTCATTGACACGAATAAAAGTGCATCGGAGAATTTTTCACGTTTGCAAGCAACAAGCGCTGCAAACATTCCACGCATACAAACGGCCGAATTAGGAGACTGGAGCGACGAGAACATTGATGATAACGAAGCTGGCTGGGAAGAAGTCAATGACGAAATGACGATTCAAATGATCCGCGAGAAAAGGCGCGAATTGAGAGCACAGCGCCATCAAAGGCTACAACAACAAAAACTACAGAAAAATCAAACACAAATTGGCCTTTATGCAAATCACTGAATTGGAATCATTGCCATGGGCAATGCTCATCCTTAGTTTCAGCCAATAAAATCAGTTTTTAGATGTTAAGATGAAATTTTGCAAAGCATTTTATTTCAACACATTTAGTTTTTCCTCCAAACACACCAATTCTCGATGTTATCGAATTCTTTTATATTCTTCGAAATTTAGTGCAATAATAATTGTTTGAAAGTATTTTATTGTGTGCTTTAAATTTGTTTATGTGCAGTGATCAAAAATATGTTTTAAGATTCTAAAATCTTGTTTATGTTCAGTAAATCTTTGGTGCTCCACGGTTCAAGCGGATCTGGCGACAAATCATTTTCTATGTCATTTCTTGACGTGAATTTGGCCGAAATTACTCGACTCGATTTCTTGGTTGGCAATGATTCCAAATCATCATCAGTTGGGGCAACACTAGAACGGAAATAATCGTGATTAAAAAATACGTTTTCTTCCAAAATTTAAATTGACAAAATATACCGATTCGATTTAGTTTTTGCGGAACGGCTTTTCGAGTGCTTAGATTTTCGGCATTCTTCTAGTTTTGCGCTGGGCGGAGGCTGGCCACGTCGCAAGTGAAATAGTTCCATGTGTCGCTTAACTTCTTCGGGCGTTGGAATATCATCGTTTGATCCTTGTTCATAATCATCATCATCATTATCAACATTAATATCGATAGTGTGCGAATCTTGTCTGACAAGTGTTTCATTTTTTGCAATCGATTTTTGATTTTCCCAACCCACACTGAATAATGGGTGTTTGTCATTGATCCTACGCTCAATTATGCTGCGCGATACAGCCGATTTGGCTCTCCGCATCAAAGAAACCTTGCCCAAAATTGGCCGTTCCACATTCATAATGCCTTCAGTATCCGATTCCTCCATTGCGCTGATCTTCATTAGAAAATCACGCTCTTTCACGGGATCAATAATTTCGTTTTTGTCTCGAAAAACTGTTGTCAAACTTTTTACATCTGTCGTTGCGATTGATGGAGTTACCAATGCGGCTGGCTTTTGAACGGCACTCTTTGCTTCCAAATGAATCTCCTTGACGTGGCTCAAAACAGTTGCTTCCTTCGCCAAATTTGTGGCATAGCTCTCATCCACTTTGGCTGAACTGTCCTCAGAAATCAAAATCAATTCACGCAGTGGATCCTTGAATGGCTTGTCTACATTCTAAATTTAATTTGTGATTAGAATTTTTGATTAATTGTTTTTTTGCTTTTACCTGGGCGTCAATGCCAAGGCCAATAGAAATTGCGTCATCGGTCATCATAACGATATCATGGGCAAATGACATTCGATCCACAGCTGTGCTCAAAGCACCAGTTGAAGGAACGGCCGTGGAATTCGCGGTTTGTTGTGCTATCATTCCTAATTTTTCAGTCATCTTTCTAAATTGAAAATGGACAAAATTGGGGAAAAATGAAGAAATTTTTTTAGACAATTTGAAAATGAATTGAAACAAATCTAAACAATGAATTAAAAAAAATCCTTCTTCAAAAGGAAAAAAGCGAAAAAATTGGAAGCAATTGATTTTTTGTGTAATGTCTAGCTGAAACTTCACAAAATCCCACTGATTCGAATGCATAGTTGTCGCCAATAATAAGAAAGCAACAACCGTCTGATTGAAAGCAATTTATGACAAATGTAAAATAAGTAAAGAGCCGAAAGTTTTGCTATAAAAATACTAACTTCTTCGATTCTTTTGTTGGAGAAGTGATTGAGGCTCGTCCCCACATGATTCTCCGCAGCTCTTCACCTGTTAATCCTCTTGATTTCAATGCATTTAGCGTAACTCTTCCAACTCTCTTCCAATTTGAAACTGCTCCTTTCCTTTGCTTTGCTCGAGTTTTAGCCTTACTTTTGATCACCATGACCCCACGCGTTTCATATCCGGAATCATCCGATGGACCCAACGGAATGGAATATGCTTCTAGATATTTCTGGGCGTCCGTCTGAGGCACCGCCCTCTCTAGAGTTACCACAATCTTTGCCCATTGCTTCATCCACTCTTTTTCAGATTGTTCAATGACGTGCGCGTAAGTATTACCCATCATAGCAATTAACATATTCAACAAGAGAATTGGCACGAAAATCATGAAAATGACAAATACAGTCTTCGCCAAATTCGGATAGGTCGTATTGTTCAAGTCTGAATACTAAAAATTCAATAAATTCGAAATCAAAAATGAAATCTCATTTGATATTTGTGTAAGAATTGAACAAAGGCCAAATAATAAGGACATTTGATAATTTTTAAAAAAGAACTCAATTTTTCGACATCCCTATCACTTTTATTGGTGCAAACTTATACACTCTCTGTAAAGTTCAAATTCCACCAAGAGAATTATCTTTTGAAATTTGAATATTTGTAGTTCATTATTGGAATTGATAAATGGAAGGTTCAAGCGAATGTTGTAAATGAAATCTCATAAAACTGTGAATTGATGGTAATTATAAACCAAACTGCATTTATTCCCTTTGGCCTTTTTCAATGTTTGGTCAATCCGAGCAAAGGTTGAACTAGAAGATAATTAGTCAAGTATCTCGGGCATATAATCCGAATAAAGTCATAAGATGCTCTTTTCTTTGTTTTGTTGTCTGTATCTTTATCCACAATACAGCATCGAAAGCAGTATAAAATGACTTCCGATGGTGGAGAGCTTCATTCGTTGCTGGTTCGTTGAAATTGTAACATCGAAACACTCAACCAAATTCGGCCAAAGAAAAACTACGATAGGCTCAATTAAAATCTGGTGTTAGTTCTGTTGATAATAAAGAAAAAAACTCATATCAAAGAGAACATGGCTGCTGTTGTCAATCCTGCTGTTGCTATCGGAATCATCGATGATTCAATTTCAGCTGCTAATAACGTCTTGGATTTGTATGTACGAGTTGTGGACAATGTTATTCCATGGAAAATATTTGAAGAAACATGTGAAAAATTGGACAAATACCGCGAAGACTATTCAAATGAAGCTGGTGTTCTAGTCGGCGAGCTTAAAACTCTTTTCAAGAATGCGCAGGATGAATACTGTCAATCGACGCAGTCTGTCCTCGAGTGGTGTAGTTTGACGAGCAAACTAATTCCGACATACATCAAGCTTTTTGATAATAGTGACGAAAAGAAATTCGCGACACAGAGGACCATCCTTATTACAGTGCTTGACAAAGGAATTACCAAAATGACTATAGCCCAGGAAAGACTCGCGGCCGCTTAAAAGAGTTTCAACGTTGCAGTAGGAACAATAGAAACATTGAGAATTCGCTTGAACAATGATTTTAACGAGAACAGCGAGTTCTTCAACAGCCAAGTAGATAAACTTAGAACAGAAGCATACGCTGGTGCTGCATCCGGAGTAATTTTGGGCGTTTTTGGGCTCATTATTTCGTACAGTATTGCAGCCGGTGTAGTAGAGGGAAAACTTATTCCAGAACTGAAAGATAAGTTTGAATCGGTCAAAAAATTCTACGATGCGGTGAAAGAGACACTGGAAAAATCCAATGCCGATATTGACGAAACAAAGGCCAAGCTCAAAGAGGAGATCGCTATCGTTGGCAACTTAAAAGTTCAGACGGAAGAAACACAAACATTAATTGATTTAGATAATTTTCCAGATCTTCGCGATACTGTCATTGAATCTGCGAATAGCTTGAAGACTCAATGTGAAAAATTCATGATAAGACACAATTCAAAATAAATAAATACTTGTTCGCCTGAAGACAATATAATTGGCCAATTTTTCTTTCTTTTTTCAAATACTTTTCACTGAACATGTAAAATGAGCAAATAAAATTTCAATAACATACAAAAAACCAACAAATCAAAATGTTTTCAATCAGGAATTCAGCAGTTTATGGATATGGAAAATATTTACACTGTAGTCACCCAGTGTTGTTTGAAATAATGCCATCCATGTGCTGGGATATGTGGCAAATAGTGTTGAGTCCACTTGTGGATGGCCTTTATATAAAAAGTAAAATGCCTGCGAAAATCCAACGAGTACAATCAAATAGATGATGCCAAAGGTAAACATATCACCCGTTATCATCGAGTAGATCATTGTAACGAAAGGTCCAGTCAATCGAACTGCTCTGCAATTCGAAAAATAATTTCAAATGAATTCTCAATGAGTTTGGATTTGAAAATAGCTTTGAAGAAAATTTGAATACCCTGCGAAAAACATCAACAAAAACCAGCTGCCTGGAACCGCAAAGACTAAAATTGCCTCTTCTGTATCTGTATCGCCGATGATTCGAAATGGAATGCAGGCCAATATCATGATGTTCGATATTAAAAATATCGCTTTGGCCGGTGCATTGGCCTGTTCACGGAATATATTAATATTGAAAAGACAATCTTTATTTAAATACTCTTGCAAAAATGCCATTCTATCGGAATGATTTGAAACCAAATTAACTTAAGCTCCTAACCAATTGTTTGAGAAAAGCAGGTAATCCTTGATTTTTAATTTCGTGTCCTTGCTGAAAAATGACGTAGCTCAAAACACCAATTAAAGTAGCCACTTCGCTGATATAGCGCAGAATATTCGTAAAATTTACAGAAACATCATGCTCATCCGAATTATCAGCTTCATTTGAAGATCCATCAGCGCTTGGAATGCGATCCGTTCGGCTTTCTTCATATTCTTTATTTTGCAAGTTCTCCGTCGCTGGCCTCAAATACACCGATATCGATAAAAAGAACAAATGCACGAACAGAATGAGCAATCGTTTGAGGAACTGATTCTGTGTTGATGACAAAAATATGTTTGGTCTTTTTTCCATAAAAATCAAATGATTGTAATAAATGTGTTACTCGTGCGAATGTCTTCCATTTTTCCTCCAACAAACGCTGAATTATGCCACCATCCAGCATATCCAAATGCTCCTCTTTCGTTCCGTTTAAAATTATGAATAACGCCGAATTCCAATCTATTTGCAATAAAATGTGGCTTGAATATTTTCAAAATAATACGATTATGATTGGTTTGAATGGTAAAATTACTTGTTCGTCCATCGGGTAACAAAGTATCGAGAGCATTCAATGGATAACCAGAACATGTAATGTTGCTGTATCGCCAAAATTCACGGGCAGACAGCTCTAACATCTCTCGAAACACTTCGGCTCGTCCCAATTTACAGGCCAGCGTGAGCGGTGTTAATCCCGCTTCATTGAGAATGCCATTCTTTGCTGGATGTTTTGGATGACGCAGTGCATAACCAAACATATCCTGGATAAAATCGAACATTTTCGGAATTTACGAAACATTATTTTGCAGAAATGTCATTCTAGTGCATGAACATAAATATTCTTTCAATTCATTTGAGAACAGAAACAATTCAAAGTGATCTCACAAGTTTATCGCAGACGACGACCATGTGTAAAATCATGTTTCCAAAGCTGTCTTGAGCATCTGGATCTGCATTGTGATCAATCAATAAATTGTATACACTTTCATTTGCACAGCAAGCAGACCACGCCAATGGATATTCACCCAAATATGCCAGTGCTTCGTAATCCGTATTTTTGGCTGGTCTGTTGCTTTGCTGATCGCGTGGCAAAAAGAAACTTCCTATTGAAACAGATTCGAATCAAATCCAAGTAAAACACCTTCACATAACTTCTAATTGCAGAAAATGTTTAGCATACAAATATTATTTACCAATTGCACGTTGGTTAACATCGGCACCGGCTTCAATGAGATCAACTACAAGTCCATTATTGCTGTAAGCAATGGCTAAATGCAATGCACTTGCACCCAAATATTCTTCGCCTTCCATTACGTCGACCGAAAGCATCGGGAAAACGCGCAACAGAATCCGTGCCAATTTCGTATGGATCTTTGTGTCACAAATTATCAGGACGTGCAACAAACTTTCACCCAATGATCCCCGATATTGCATTTTCCAGCAGGCCTTGTGATCGTTCCACTTGCCGAGCGGATCATGATGTGAGAGCGAAGCTTCAATTGGAATGACGACTTCTTTGTTGTCCATATATTTCCACCGCAAATACTCGGCCCGATTTATCACTTGGCCTTTGCCATTGTTATACATGAACGTACCAAACTGCTCACGAATTAACGTTTCAACAGCCATTTGGCCACCTTTTTGGAATGCATCGATCAAATCACCACCTTTCGATTCCAGTTTTTAATTTTATGTTCGATATCGTTCACAAATAAGAAAACAATGCGCAAATTCATTTGAATTCTACCTACCTCGTTTGTAATTCGCCAATTTATATAGCAAACATTTATTGGCAATCGATGATGATTGTGAAATCACCTGATCTAGAATTTCACCAGGTTTTGCTTCGTGTTTTTTTTTGCGACAAGCTTTAAACAACATTCTCTTTTGATGAGAGCACTGAAATATTCAGAGAAATTTACTCAAATGCGTAAATCAGTTTTCCAATAATATGCTGGATCGATATGTGCTTGGAAACACTCCAAGAAAATAATGAGCCAGTGTCGCTAGGCATCGCAATTAACACTTGTTTGATATTTGTTGTCAAATTTTTCTTCAATCTGTTGCCTTCGACTGCATGCATGATTCAAGTCTATTTTCGTACAAAAAAAACGTCTTGCTATCACAAATGTGATATTCACATCATTATTTTGTAGCTAGATTAAGATTATTATCATTTAGTTTGGTTGCATATGTATTTCGAACAAAACAAAGCCAAACAAAATTCACAGCGAGAAAAATGCAGAATGTTAAAACACATATTCTGAAAATATTTTGATTGATAAAAAATACGATAAAATCATGTGAAGCGAGCTACAAGATGATTTATCTACAAAACCATTGAAGTCGTATTTCAGTGATCAACAAAACATATATAAACTTCTGAGATTGATTATAAAGTTCAAATTCCATGCTTTAAATGAAATCTAAACTGAAATCGAGAAAAAATTGAACAAAATCCAAATCTATCGATGAGATGGAGCGGCGAGTATGTACATAATTGGAATTGATAAGTGGAAGGTTCAAGCGAATGTTGTAAATGAAATCTCATAAAACTGTGAATTGATGGTAATTCATTATAGATGTTTGGCCTGTTTCCCTGTTTGGTTAATCAAAGCAAAGGTTAACGAAACTATTACCTCCCGAATTTGTTATAGAATTGATATATCTAAAAATAATTAGTCAAGTATCTCGGGTATATAATCCGAATATGGTTCTTTTCTGTAATAATATAATAAAATGTTATTTTCTCTGTTCGTTCCCTGCGGGCAAAACATTTGCAGCAATTGTGAAAATATTCCGAAATGTTTTGGTGAAAATTCCAAATATATTAATAAAATAACACGGATTTCCAAATATTTTTCATATGAAAAAATGGCGTTTTTATTCCACCTTGCAAACGCTGATTTGACAGTTCAGAAATACTTTGAATATATCCAATGGGTTTTCCAAATGTTTTTTCCGCACAAAATTCCAAACGTTCATGGATTTCGAGTCGAAAAGAATTCGAACATTTTTCCCAACATTGAACGCTTTGAACGTTTATGACTAAATGTATAGATAATAGCGCAATCAGTGCACTTACACTTACCGAATTAACGGGTACTCATTCATATTTCAGTTTTGTTTTGTTAAATTTATTTGAGGAAAAACACCAAATATTAGAAGTCACAAACGTTCAAAGCGTTCAATGTTGGGAAAAATGCAAGCGGACGATGCAAAATTGAATTTTGACACTTAGCTTGACAGCAGCGCCCTCTGTACCATTCGTCTATGGATGGTGAACACTTTTTCCCCTTCTTCAAACAATAACAGCAAAGAAGTCAATGAACGTTTGGAATTTCGTGCGGAAGAAAAATATGGAAAATCCATAGGATATATTCAAATATTTCCGAACTGTCAAATCAGCGTTTGGAAGGTGGAATAAAATCGCCACCTTTTGATATGAAAAATATTTGGAAATCCATGTAACTTTCCTTGGATTCTAGGTTTGGAAAATCCGAACCATTTGCCTGCAGGGTTGTCTGTATCAATCTCTAAAATATAGCATGGAAAGCGGTATAAAAAGGCCTCCGATTCTTCAGAGCTTCATTCGTTGCTGGTTCGTTGAAATTGTAACATCGAAACACTCAACCAAGTTCGGCTAAAGAAAAACTACGATAGGCTCTCTCGCTTATAATCTGGTGTTAGTTCTGTTGATAATTAAGTTAAAAATTTATTACAAAGAATATGGCTGCTGTTGCTGATTCTGCTGCTGTATTCAATATGTTCGGTGATTTATATGTTGCTTCGACTGGAGCTGCTGAAAACGTGTAAGACGTGCATTCATTTGGAGCTGCTTGCAACGTCTTAATTTTGTATGACCAGGTTCTAGACATAGCTATTCCATAGGAAATATTTGATCAAACATGCAAAGAATTGGATAAACACCGTGAAGATTGTTCCGCGGAAGCTGGTGCTCTGGTCGGTGAGCTTAAAACTCTCTTGAAACATGCATTGGATGAGTACAATCTATCGAAGAAATCTATTTTTGAGTGGTGTAGTTCAAGCAGCAATCATATTAAGACATACATCGAGCTATTCAACGATAGTGATGAAAAGAAATGGGCCCAGACAGAGGACCAAAGACTAGAGACATCTAAGGCCTCATTGATTCGCACAAAATATGAGCTATCGTGTAAGCTACCCAATTTAAATATTTCGATCACAAATATATATTTAGGGATTATGTGGCTAGCATTTTGTGTTGAATATTTTGTTTTCAATAAAGAAATATGCGGATTTATGAACATTTATTCTGTGACATTTTTTTTATATGAAAATCATATTGGTTATCGGTAAACACACTGAATAAATAATGATAATTAAAATGTTCTCATGGGTTTTTTATTCAGTTCAGAACTTATTTTTATAATGGTGATTCAAAACACGTATTAACATGCACATACGTTGCAGAATAATTCATCGATATAGGCTCGAAATATAATTATAACATTTTTAGGGAAGAAGAATGATACACTGAATTAAAAAAATTGGTTCAAGGTTTTCAAGATTTCATAACAGCAAAATGGTAAAGTTAACATTGTACTACGTTTGACATTTTTTTGATCGCTTCTTTGAATTGGCTTCAACATTTTCACGAAAATATTTATCTCTGGTAACTGGCGAAAGTAGCATACAAAATGTTTTACATCGATGAAGTTATTTTTGTTCAAGTCATACTGATCCAAAATTCATTCTTTTGATTGAACCGTTGTAAAATGCCCAAACAAATTGATTTAAAATTGCTCATTTGGAGGCTCGTGTAGATTATATTCAATATATCACACATTGCACACCCTTCTAATGTGCTTATAGTCACACACACACACACACATTCACTTATGCACTCAAGCACTTATCGTATAATTCGAGTCTTATGATCTTAGAAAACTAAACGTTTAATGCCTTCATATGAAACATTTATGAGTCCCCAGCTAATGAACGCTCGCCAACAATTGATACTGCAACCTCTGTAAATATGTCGCATTTTCGAGCCACGCTCGATGTACAATGTTCTAAATGCGTCGATAATACTTTGTTCGGGTGTGCCCATTGACGCTTGCATCCTCACTTTCAACACATTTAACGGATAAAATAACGAACTAAGAAAGGCACCAATCAACGCTCCTGACAAAAACTCCTGTCCCGATCTCCTGAAATGATCGGTCTGAAGAAACAGAAAGCCGTCAATAAATCGTCCATTGAGTGCATTGAACCAATTAAATCAATTTAAATTTGAAAAATGTCTTCAAATGATTAAACGAGAAAAACGAAATGGGCAAAAGAAGGTATAAAAACGTACGTGGTGCGGCAATCGGTAAGCAGCTTCTTCCCGCATTATGAAAAACAAAATATTCGACGGTCCATTTCGTAGAAGGATTGGCGTCAAACCTCTGTATAATTCTCGATGCCCATAATTCCTGCAGACATAGTGAAAGGCTTGCGATGTATTTTTGAAATGCGTATGATAATGAGAATCAGCCAGGAGAGTTTGAATTCGTTCAAAAGGCATCAAAACAGCTTCAACGGTACCTAGGCAGATATCAATCAATTAAAACTTCATGCATTTGAAGTCAGGCCCAGTTGATGAATGTTGTGCAACGACCTGCAACTAACCTGCAGTCATTCCGGCAATTCCTTTAGCTAAATATTCATTAACACCTAATTTGACTAGCGGCCGTTTTGTTCCATCATATAGCCCAAACATGAGTGACAAGGAAGCTGTTCGTTGCGCTAATGGAGGCAGAATGCCACGATAAAGAAATGTAATACCTTCATGCTTCAATTCCTGAACAGCTGATTTCATTTCAACACCATGCAGCATCTCAATGAAAAGAATAAACATTGATTTTTGTTAAAGTTTTCATTATTTTTTGGGTCTTTAAGCTGTAAATACTTATGAAAATCGATTCTTACCTGCCGAAACATAATTTTGTAGACAGGATATGTGACGCAGATGTTAATGAAAGAAGCTCCCCAACCGCACACAAATTCCTGTATATTAATGTGCCAGATTCCATTTTGCTTATTGCTTTGCACCATATCGTTTCAAAGGTCCTAGTGCAATCAAACCGAAATTCCAATTAAATCAAACGAATAAAATTATCTTCAGCGAAAGAAATGATATTGGAAAATCAAAACCAAAAAATTTTGCCATTGCAAAAGGATGATATACGTGCACAAAATTATATAATTTACAGGAAAATTGGCACAGCAAAACAAACAATAATTTATGCATAAAAATCGATCCAACTTTTTACCTAAAATTATTGCGATTTTTACTTAAAATCAAGCATTTGGACGCAATTTCACTGCGATTTTGATTGAAATGACAATGTGCAAACAATTTTCAATAAAAGATTTCAAATCCAATCATTATCAAGAAAAAGATTGGAAACAGCACGTCAAAGTTCTGATAAGCATTCAGGATGAAATGTCAAAAGCGAATGGATGAACCAAAACATAGGTAAACAGACAGATGATTGCTATTCAGCGGTACGGAACGGTTCACAACCGCTCACATTGACAAATAAGGTCTTGGTTACATAGCAACACATTTGAACGTGCATTGCTTTTTGCTCTTGTTTTAATACGAAAAATCATCTGAATTCGCCAATTTGATATTTAAAATTTTAAATATTGTGAAAAATAAAAAGAATGATAAAAGAACTTTCGATAGATTCCAAGATTTTAATGACAATTCGATTGATATTTTTGTTCAAACGTTAGCCGGCTGCTCCATTGAGAAAACTCACGCGTTCGATTTATGACATCGTGTTGACACATTGTAATTATAAACAACAGCATTTTTGGCTTTATTTCAATCACCATCAAATGCTCTCTGTTTACAAATGCGTGAAAAAAACTAAGCGTTATTCGCATCAAGCAGCGTTGAAATGGAGTTAACTAATATGGATCCAACAATAGCCAAGTGTTTTATATGCGATGTGGATTGTGTGGCCGAAGAGAGATTCCTTGGCACGAATATTGCGCGTACATTAACAATGCAATTGAGTGCGGTTCTGGCCAAGTGTTTACGCACTATTGTTGAAACGGAAAAAGAGTACTTTTGCTGTGATTGTTCAAAGAAAATCGAAGATTATGATCAAGTGATTCAGCTGAGTTTGCAAATTGAAAGCGAGTTATATGAATTGTATCAGAAGAAACCAGCGGAATCTTGCTATTTGCTGGATGCCGAAATCGTTGTCGATCAAGATGCAATCAATGAAAATCAAACACAAGCTGATGATTTAAAAATCGAAAATGATTCGACTGATTTGGATGATGATTTGCATGATGCTTATGATGAGATGGTGGTTGAGTATTTGGAGGATTTCGAAATGCAGTCGGATGATGCCGATTTGGCCGTAGAGCAGAAAGAGACGGTAATTGCCAAGGAGGAATCAACCGAAGACGGTGCCCAAGAGGAAGACGAAATCGAAACTATCGTTGAACGGATTGAACCAACTCGAAAATTAAACGGAAATAAAGAGAGCGTCAAGAATCGCACGATAAAAAAGAGATCAACGAAAATTATCACAAAAACGAAATTCAAGTGCCAAAAATGTCCATTTACTACCGATAATAGCGAACAACTTGAAAAGCACAACACATTGAAACACTCAGAAGCAGCAGAGGCGCGATTGGTTTGCGACATTTGCGGACGGTCCTACAAATCCAAGTCAGCACTTTGTGTCCACCTCGGAACGCACAACGGACGAAGTTCACATGGTAATGCGAATGTTCATTGATCTTTGTGATAATACGGTCTTATTTCAAATTTTAATTGAATCTATTTCATCTTTCTAGAATGTCATATTTGTGGGAAATCGTTCACTCAGCGCGGTGCTCTAGTTCGACACATGCCAATGCACACAGGCGAGCGACCGCATCAGGTAAGAATTGACGTAAAGGAAACGACGATTTTTTATATGAAAATTGCATCAATCTTTAATTTCGAACTTGTATTTATATATTTGAATGTTTGTTTCTTCAGTGCGATGTTTGTGGAAAGCGATTCATACATTATTCATCATTTCACATGCATCAAATGATTCACACAAATGAAAGAAAGAAGAAATGCTCGATATGTGGTTCTGAATTCCGATCAAATTCTCACATGACGCGACACATGCGATCTCATACAGGCGAAAAACCTTTCGGTACGGTTCATTAGAATGTTCGTTGTTTGACATAGCCGCGCAGTTTTAATTGAACAAAGTGTTTTTGTTTCTTTCTAGAATGTCCTATTTGTGGCCAAAAATTCGCTCAGAGGTACAACGATCATGTGATTGGCTTTATTTCTCATTTAATTTCTACAATTTATTTTACAAATTTGAATTTTTTTTTTTCATGTTCAGATACAACATGAAGACACATTACAATACACATCAGGGGATTCATCGGCCGCAACCGAAAAATCAAAAATGCTTTTTGTGCACCGATGCGTTTCCTCGCCGCGAAAAACTAGTGAAACATTTGAAAGAAGTGCATCGTGCAATGGATGATGATATCGAGGCTATCGCTGAAAATGGCATAGACAGTGAAATGGCGCAGAAAATAATCGAAAATTTAAAATCAAGTGAATATACAAAAGAAGAGATTCTTGTGGAATATGTAGAAGATGTTGGCGATGATGTCATCACTTCCGATCCGCTGAAATAGGTAGAAACGCTTTTCCCAAAAAGTCGAAGCGAAAAATGCTGTTCATATTTCAATCTGTTATTCATAAGCTTACATTTAAGATGTTATAATATTGCAGCAATATATTTGTGTATCCGAATAAACCACTGTTTTTTATCAAATCTAATCTTATAGCGAATAAAGGAATAACTCAAATCTTCTAATAGAATCTTGTATATTTTGGATAACGTTACTTATTTCACATAGTAATTTCATATTGACAACAAAGATTCTAAATAGCCTAATATTATCGCCAACAACAGGGCAAAAAATCAAAACTATCACAATCGGCTTTGTTTTGGACTATTCGTACGCTCGCATTCATTCGGTGCTGTGCTCCATTTTATATTTGATTCACATTTCAGGATAATTTCTATTTCTTTAAAAAGGCAGACATATAAAAAATGTTTTATTCGGATACCTAAAAAAATATAAGGAGTTTGAGATGAAGCGCAAGATCTTAACACACGCTCAACAAACACTTTGAGAAATCTTTTTGGGCAAAGGAAATATATCGATATTAAATATCAACCGTTGCAGCAACAAGTTGTTGCATAAAAATGTGCAATATCTAGCAAAATATCTATCAAATTCAAAGCATAACGTGAGACGGAATTCAATTCACTTGATTCTTCACTTTCCATTGAAGATCACGCCAATGTCAAAACTCACGCACCATCCAAAACACTGTGTCATTGAACTGTCATTAGTTGACACATTGATTTCATAAACACAATTATTAATACATTGATAACTTTCAGATAGAAGAAGCAGCTATTCCTGGAATAATTTCAGCAAAAACATTTGCAAAAGTTGACTAAATAGAGGCAAAACAGATATTGCAAAAAGATGGACGTTAATCAAAAAGAAAACTCTAGAGAAAACAACAAAACTCGAAGAAATACAAAAAAATCGGCTACATTTATTGAGTCTGTTGACGCTGTTACTTTAGAAGCGAGAAACAAAATATTTAGATGCAAAAGTTGTTCATTCGTGGCCGACAGTAGAAGAAAACTAGAAGATCATAAAAGTGAACAACATAATATAATAACAAATAGATCAATAGAATTAGTATTTTGCGATATCTGCGGACAAGCGTACAAATCGAAAGGCGCACTGAGTGTTCATCTGGTGAAACACAGTGCTGAAAATCCTCATAGTAATCATACAACAAATTTTCCTCATTGGAAAAGTTTTAATTGCACTCACATAAAACAATTGTCTCGTTTTAATAGAATGCCCGATTTGCATGAAGGTATTCACACAAGGGATTGGTTTGGCCCGACATATGCCTATTCACACTGGTGAACACAAATATCAGGTAAACATTCTGCATATTTATGATATTATGATGAAGGCAGTGAAAAATATTTGGACGAGGGAAGAAAATGTGCAAAATAGAATGATTTTAAAATGAAATGTTATTCTTTTGGTCTAGTGCGATATTTGTGGCAAACGATTTATTCATTTTGGATCATTCAATATGCACAAAAAGGTGCATTTGAACGACCGAGCCAAAAAGTGCACCATATGTGGCTCTGAGTTCTTGTCCAGCTCTCACATCACGAGGCACATGCGATCTCATACAGGCGAAAAACCTTTTGGTAAAGTTATTCACTTGTATGTTCATTAATTTTACTGTAACCACGTATTTCAATAAATGTTCTCATTCTTCTTTCTAGAATGTTCCATTTGTGGCCAAAAATTTACGCAAAGGTATTTTCTTTATTCAAATAATAAATTTGTAAGAAAATGAATAATTGATATCGAATATCTTGCTCTGTTCTCAGGTATAACATGAAAACACACTTAAAAAAACACCAGAAGCAGCAGAAGGGGCGATCAAAAAATCATAAATGCTTGATTTGTCCAGAGGCATTCTACCACCGTGAGAAACTGAATGAGCATTTGGGTGAAGTGCATCATGTCGCTTTCAGCTCATCTCCGCCAATTTTCGATTCCATCGCTCCGACAGCAGAATGAAACGTAAAACTCATTTTCATATCAAAATACGTATATAAGCTTTCTTCTGCGTTTTGTGTACACAATCATTCATTCGTAATTTTGAACAATCTCCACGCAAGAATTTTATGCAACAATTTACGATTTTTTCTGAAATCCATTAGAAGTGCGCTGCCATTTCAAAGCCAAAGTCTGTGTTCCATGTACTTTATTGTCTATTCATATTCAAATCAAACAATATGTAAGGTTTATATCAAATCAAAAATTCTGCTACATTTCGTGTGATTTACTAAAAACATTGAAATTTAAGCTATCGTGTGACATCATCCGAATAAACATAATAATTGCCTTTATAAATTCATTTCAAATTCTTTTATTGGATTGAAAAATGCTTCGTTATTGGCGGCATCAACGTATTTGTATAGTGTTACAATTCAAATCAGTTGGAGTTTGTGAAGTTTCAGCTAGCGACATCTGGACATTGAAGCAACGGTTTTATTAAAAAAGTTGATTCCAGGGAAATTAAGTACAAATCGGCCGAACGTAGTCATTTGTTGTACAATATCATTGACTGTATCGTTGATTTTTAATGTGTTTCTGCAACTGCAACGATTGCCTTTGCATCCAATCGATAATAATTCCATTGTTCAGACTTAGTCAAATTAACAGCTCCCATTTTTTCGTAAAAGAATCGTGCCGGATTCCAATCAAGCACGTGAAATTCGAGCCGTTTGCAATTCGTATTTTTGGCAAATTTAGCTACTTCAGTAAAAATCATTTTTCCCACGCCTTGTTTGCGATAAGCTGGTTTCACATACAAATCCTCCATGAACAGTGTCCTTCCAAGCCACGTTGAGTATGTGTTAAAGCACACCGCATATCCAACTATCGCTTGTGAGCTGTATAAAATCATTAGAAATATAATATGCCAATATTTAATTGAAATTTCGAATCAGATGATATTGTCAAGTCAATGGAGACAAAGTACAAGTTTACATTGATATATTGTGATGCTATTTATTAATACAACATCAAATTCGTTAAGCTCGTGGAAAAATAAAATCCCAAAATAAAACAAATAAAGTCCACAAACTTGAAAAGAAAAGCAAATGCACATTTTTGTTTTGTTTGACAATCAACAATGTGTTTGCTATCACATCTGAACATTAATCCCGATAATGAAATTGAACTTAAATCAGATGTGTAAACTTGCAAACTTCATTAATGAAATGTTTAAAGAATCTGCTTCCCGTCCAATTTTTAAATCTCAATTAGTTGCCTGTGATAAATTGAATCTTATGTTGAAATAAAATATTACAAATCCAATGATTTTTCTAAAAGAAAAGATACAGGTTTTAATGGTGGTGAGATCCGATCTAATCGATTAATGACCCTTACCTTTTCCCTGACAGATATGTTATTACTTAAAAATGAATAAAAACAGCCAGTCTTTGGCGGTGTATTGTTAAATTAAAAACATCGAACATACAAACTCGGAAATTGATAATAGGTAATAATTTGAAATATGTTTGTATGCAATCTTCAGATGTCTGTACGAGCAAGATCTAGATTTCTGTTTGTCTTTTACAAAAATTTGGCAATTGCAGGATACTTTTTGTCAATCAGTTCAGAGATCTGGAGGCTCCAGATTCTGGACCCTATTCTATGTAATATTTTTTATATTACCATTTCGTTGGATACACTAGAAAGGTTGATTCATATATTCTTTACAAGGAACCATTTTATTGCCTACATTCACCAATCTAAAGCTACTTTTTTACGACGAAAAGGATTTCATCGTTGATAACAGTGGAAAAAAGGTAGTGCGCCGAATATTGTATCAAATTCCTCAACTTTTTGGCGAACTGATTTGAATACGTATACGTATGATTTGAGGGGCTCAGAGTGAAAATGTTACTTCAGATCTTACCTCCTGCTCTTACTTATGGGCGTCTCATTAGTAAGAGCAGGAGGTAAGATCTGAAGCAACATTTATCCTCCGAACCCCTCATTTATAATTCAATGACAAATCAAATATCGCGATAAAATATAATCTAAAACGTATAATACCCAAATATTATATGGATTAAGCTGGTTGAAAATAAATACGTAAAAAGAAACTGAACATGATTAAAAACAAGAAGAAGAGTTTTATTCTTTTCATTAACTTGCTTATCCAAATCTTTCTTTCTTTCGGAATTTCAATTTTATGTCGAAATTAATAAGAAAATCTTATCACTTGACGTCTCCCAGCTGTTGTTTACTCGGGTCGCCAATTGAATCATTCACGGCGGTCGACTATTGCTCATGGCCGAGCATTACAAGATAAGTAAAAATATATCACAAATAAAGTGAATTTTTGGGGCACATTTTTTACTTCGGACAAAAATATCGGATAAAATATTTAAAAAAAAGATAAAAATATTGCATATTTAAGATGATTCAACATTAAAAATATATTTATTAACGTTCAACCAATTCCAATCTCGTTTTTCGTAGCTTTGTGAAAATGATTTACAGACTAAGGTAAAACTCATGACAATTTTCTATCATCGCATGCGAACAAAGCAACCCGATTGCTTTATTGGTTTTAGTTTAGAAAAATCACAAATACACCCAGGGCTGCTCCAGTTTCGAAGCTATACTAAAATGATAGGATCTTTACTGGAACTTTTCCCAGTAGGTTCATCTGTGACGTACAAGTGTCGATGAGCACGCGAAAAAACTTTTCCTCATTCATGTTTACATCACTTTTATGCATAAGTGTTCAACTCAATGAGTTCCACTTCAAAAATAGATTTAAAATTTTTTTTTTTGCTGTATTTACTAATAGCTGTCCAAACAAATGACGTAAATTCTTACATTTTGATTGATTTGCTGCAAAAATATTTGCACGATCACATAAATATAAGCATTCAAACCATTTAAAATGTTGCATTGAACCTACCGATCAGCTGAATGGATCTCTTCGGCAACGAAACAAAAAAATAGTGTATCATTGTTGCTATCGTCAAATCCGCCATCCCTATACAAATCTACAATCGGCAAAACGTCTATAAAATCATTCAATCAAGCATCTCTATGGCTATAAATACCGTCGATTGTCAGCTTCGGACTGTTGGGCATTTCTTCGGAGTCAGCCAATTCCTATCAAAATATAATTGTAAACAATTATTATTTCCCACATTGGAATTCAGTTCCGCGTAATCTCATCACGAAGAGACACACATCAATTTTTTCCTGCCAACTTTCGATGTAATGACCAAATGTCATAAAAAAAGTCCACTTTACACGCCATGAAAAGGTTCATCTATATTCAATTTATGACTTTGTGTTATCATTTGTGTATGTGGCTCTGTCATATTTGTTTGTGTATCACGCTTATCGTGTATTCGTCTACGCTTATCGTGTTCGTTCTCAACCATTATTTACTATTAAAAGTTGTCCTTTTTTTGCCCAAAAGAAACATCGTCATGATTTTCTAGTCGTCGTGCGAAGAATACACACATTCGTCGTACAACAACGTTTCGTTATCGATAGATCAATAGAAAATCATGACTTTTCCATTTTTTTCAATTATTTATGGTTAATAAATTTCCAATGGTGTACCGCAAATTGGATTGATAACGATTGGTTGTGTGCTCGATTCGATTCGGCTCTCGGCTCTTTTTTTGTTGTTGTTGTAAATATTTAATATTTAGACAGGTCGCCCGTTTTGACACTTCCATAACATTTGAGTAAACCCTTTGAAGAGCCTCTCCTCACATATTTATCTATCATTTTATTTGTAATTTGGTTTTCGAATCTATTATTTTAACGAAATGCTTTCTCGTGAAGCTTCAAAATGCTCAAATACGAACTTTTGATATTCACAACAGGATCACTTTGGGGATTTGCACATTTGCAAAATCAGGTCATTTGAAAAATAAATCGAGAATATTCTTCTCTCGAAATCTATTTACTCCGTATGATTCTGTCTCTGACGTCTCATTAAAAAAAGGCAAAACACTGTCAATAAAAGCAGTGAAAAATATAATGATTTACATCATTTTTGAGGCAACGGAGCAAAATGAAACTTGGCCTTTGACATGCAACTCCGAGCACGAATCAAGTATAAAGAGCAACAGGAAAAGACAATTTGATAAGAAAAATAAAGTCGAAGCGGCGAAGGAAGCGCTGTTGTACATGAGATTTGGTATTCAAAAAACTGTACACAATTTGAATTAAATAGTTAGTTGGCCAAAACAAAAAGAAAAGAAAAAAAAACACGAAAGAAACAAACGAATTTCAAAACCTCCATTCTTAGTTGCTTCCTCTTCCTTTGAGAAATTTACAACACCGAATTCTGTTGATCAGAAAACAAACAAAATGGCCAATAAGACGCATATTTCAAGCCCTTTTGTGGTTCTCCCGTGCCAGAAACTGAAGCCATTCACAGATTTATGACCATTATTGGCTCAAATGAAATCATATTGAACGTTTGATGACTTTGCTCCATGGTTTTAAGTTCATATAAATATGTAGTTAAGTGCAAAGGATGACACAATGCGATAATATTGTTTGAATACAATGCAATGCAGTCCAATGCAATGCATTCGAACTACTGCAAGATATGCGGAGTAGAAAAGGCTCAAAGCGGAACGAAAAAAGAAGAAGAAACGAACAGAAGACAAGAGCATTTTTGTCGTATGCGGCTGAGTGGCGATAAAACGAAGAATGCATTTCTTTCTGGTTGTTCACTGCAAGTGGTTACAACTCATTTAGCATTCAAATCAATATATGTCTCCTCAAAACACAATGAACTCGAATTCGACTCGGCCTCCAATCGTTTGGACGCAGGTAGACTTTGATTCATTCATGGGTTTGACCGATTCCCGTTCATAGCTTAGCCATTTTAAATGGGTTTACTTAGTTAAGATTGAGCCAAGGACAAAATTGCGCACTGACACAAAAGAGTGATTCATTTTCTTTTCGTCATTTTATTGACGTGTTGCAACATGAATTTATTTTTTTTTTTTCCTTATAGACAAGACTTTGTACTTTTGCACGTCACGCCACACTCAGTTTGAATAAAGTGATCTTTGAGCTACTTTTTCTCTCGACAAAATTGAACAAACAAACAGCGAAATTAAGCAGGAAAGCTAAATTATTTTGAATTTTGATGAGAAAAAAAGGTTCACTTTGTAGTTTCAAACCAACCTGAATCAAGCCCAAGACCGTTGGCATGTCACTTTTCGTTGCTTTTCGCACAGAAAATCCCATTTTCGTTCAAAATCAATTTCACAACAACTCTTGACATGAAATGAGAAAAAAACTAGTCACAAAATGATCTACGGCTAATGATCGCCGATGTGAAAATTCAAAGCGTGCGATGGGCTGCGAGTCGAAGTAATTCTCGCTTGACGTTAGTCAAACAACTGTCGAATTATATGGATATGTAAAATGTGTTTGTGAAGGAGTGCTAGCTCATCGTCTTATGGCCTGATTGTTCGGTGGATTGTGATTACGACCCTTGGTATGATATGAATATCAAGAAGGAACGTGTACGACCGCGAACTCATATTAAAAACAAAAGCAAGCAAGTTTCTGATAAATTGGTAACGGAATTTTGATATTTGGCACTTGCACTTTAGTTTTATATGTACGGGCAAAAACAAGAACAGAGAGAGCGAAAGAGAGAAGACGCGCGCTAAGTTGGCTTAGATTAGATAACGCCACACAATAATAACAAGTACTCAGTGAGTTCTGTTTATATGTAAATTGGAACTAAATCAAATACTTGGTACGCTTATCACATTGGAGCCAAACACTTTGTCAAAAGAGAAAAAAAAACACTTTAAGGCAAAAATGTTAGAATAGCAAAATCAAAATGTTCACTTTAGGTAGTTCTGTTTATACTGATAAAACATTTATATGCACAACAGACACAATAATGACAAAAAATGATATATTTTTTCAGCGACAGCCACTAGTGAAATGTGATTGGGAACAAATGCCCGCTGTGACGGTAACCAACCCAAAACTAAGCAATGTTTACAAATCGATATGGGCAACGTCCTTCCATAACACACAAACTACATATGATGATAAAACATTGAAGTCCAAAACCAAAAAACATGCAAATATTGTATTTTTTGCATTAAAAGCGTTGATAACAGATCTTTAAAAAAGCATAAGTTTGATAGCAAGAAACCGATAAGGTTATACCATTCATTGGAAATATACTCAACATATGATCGATGATAATTCCAAACAACAACCTTCCCTTTATTATCAGGACTTTATTTTAAATTTTATGTATATTTATTGCAATTTGTCAATTCCATGAAATTTCATTCTATTTTCAATATTCTGCTGATTTTTTACGCATGAGCGTTATTTTTGTAAATCCCGTCTCGAAACAGGCGATAATACACATGTCCATCTTGTTCCGAAACCTTTATGGCTCTCATTTTTTCATAGAACGTGCCAGCCGAAAAATTCTTCTCGGTTACATGCAATTGAAGGCGATTGCATCGAATCTCTCTGGGTTGCTGCATAATTGCGTCGAAAATCAATTTACCAACACCTTTAGAACGATGAGATTCTTGCACCAGCGAGTTCCTCTTGACTCTAGTTCTGCCATCACATGAGTACGAATAAGAGCACAATGTAAATTCAACGGCAGCTGGCAAACTGCCAATTCATTCTTCAATGAAAACCAATTTATTATTAAACAATGAGAAATGTTACAAACTGATTGGCATCTTTGACATCTGATTCCTCCACTAATAATACAAAGAAAAATTGGTTATTGCCATCAAATCCACCATCTTGATATAAATCTAAAGTGTGTAGTCGACCATTCGCAGTAAAATAATTTAATTTTAAATTGAAAACGGCGTGTGTGTTCAGTATCAACATTGAATTGCGATCTATCTACGTCAAAGACGTTTGGTCCAAATTCATTCAGGGTTGTGGCCAAGTCCTTTTGAAACCGAAATTAATCAAGTTAAACAGCGTTTAAGAAACATCTTTTTGTAAAAGAGATCGAGCGTATAATCTATTCGAAATAAAACACATATTTTCATAAATTGGAAAACGATTGGCATGTCTCCCTTGACCGCTCTTCTCACTCTAATCGCCATATTTAGTTATTTTAATAGAGTGAATTTATTCTTTTGACGGCAAAGAAACAACTGTTCCTAAAAATTAAGATAACTTGTTTTCAAGCACACATTTACGTACTTATCAAAATAGGTATCAAAAATGTTATAGCGCAACTGGAGGTAGCCGTTCATATGTATAATTGTCATATTTACCAACTTATCATCTCTATTGAACAATTTCAAATCTCAAATTGTTAACAATTTGTCATTGTTGAATTGTATTTTCAAAACAGCAAAAAATAAAACAGCATTTCAGATTTATTGATCGATTTTTTCAATAACATCTTTGTATACGCGATAGTATTGATCAAGCGGATGATGCGAAATTGAATTTTTACACTAAGCTTGACAGCAGCGCCCTCTGTACCATTCGTCTATGGATGGTAAACACTTTTTCCCCTTCTTCAAACAATGACAGCAAAGATGCGGAACATGTCAAACTCGCTGTTTGAAGAAGGGGAAGGCGGGGAACGTGTGAAATGTTGAAGCGTTTAGTACAATCGTTTAGGTAGAGATGGCGCGGTCCAACGACATTCACTACCCCTTTACATAGGAGAAGATACAAAGCATCGTCCGCTTGGTATTGATATCCATCCGATGTAGTAACGTTTTTGGGTACCATTTTTTCATAGAATTTCTGAGCAGGATTCGAGTCGAACCGATAAAATTCGATGCGTTTACAACCATTTTCTTTCGCATGCCGAATAATTTCATCAAAAAGTAGTTTGCCAATGCCTTTTGAACGGTACGATTCTTTTGCAAATAAACTATTCATGAAAATCGTTTTTCCATCCAACGAATACTTGTAAGAGCATAGCACTAATGGCAGTCTGCAAATATACATTCAATTTATAATAATGAAGACATTTCAACTGTCACTTGAGAACTGATCCATTTGAATATCGGAAGATCGAATCTCCAGCTACTATGCAAAAGAAATAAGCTAAACCACCATTGAATCAACCGTCTCTATACGAATCTAATGTTTGATTGTCATTTTTCATTAACTCAGTTTTATAATCGTAATTGAATCACGGTAACGAATTCTTGAAAATCAAACAGATACCTTCTAAAGACAAGGTGGGAACATATCCAGTATTTATATCGGCAGCTCGTTGCTTCGAATGGAAATTGATTTCAACATTTTATATATTATTATTTGGTGAAATGAACCTCCTTACTTGCACCATGTCAAATACAGCTGGATTGTCTCCTTTCGCAGCTTTCCGCACCGTAATCGTCATTGTTCCTTCTAATGTTTGGTTATTATGTCGAGGGTTTACTGTTTTATATGTATGTACTCGTGAACTTGATTGGAACTAAGTTGTGCAACGTGATGACTTTTAGTGAATTACTAAACGTAGTGGTACACGTAATCGTCCCGTTGCACAGCCTAGGATTGAAAGATTTGATTCGATTTAATAAAATAAGATCAGAAAAGATCAAGATAAAGTTATATTTGAATTGAATGAATGATGTTCCATTTACGTATTAAACGTGGCTATTATCATTGTTTTCGATTGTCATCGTGCCACGATTATTATTATACACTTCTTATCTGGCGAATCATGCGCCTTGGATAGTCTGACTAAATAGTTTTGAAGAACGCACGACACAAAACTTAAAACGATCATCATCATCATCATTCGGTATTTATAGACCGAATTGTGTACCGTTAGGTGTGTTCAGTCTTTTTTTCGTATTCCATGAATTTCAAAAGCATGAGAACTATTATTCGAATACATTGGTGGGGGGCTCGCAGGGCACGACTGCACCGCATTCGAATGCTCGGGCCCATGAATGGCTACTACCTTTTTTGCGGTGGTGTATTGAATATTGAAATACCCAATAACACAACCTTAGCGTTAAGGTAGTCAATTTACTTGTGTCTGTGCTAACTCAAAATCCTCTCTGTGCACACACACGGGACCGACGGCTTGAACTGTCCTCCGAAACACTCCGTGAGTGGAAAATCACTGTTTTTTTTATGTGTTAGCTTGTCTGCCATCAATATATCACTGTTGTAGCAATGATGAAATTGATAGAAAATCATACGGCCACTACGAGATTCGAAACGAACTTAAAACGATGATTAGGAATTAAATTACGATATATATTTTGTGATACAAGACTTAGTCTTAAGCGAAAATTTCAATAAATAACACCGATTTGAATACATATTGCTCCAAAATGGCCATCAAGATTCAAGAAGCTGGAAAAAGTGATGTACCAATCATTATGGAAATGATTATCGTGAGCAATTTCTTTAAGATTTCTTTTATTTCATTAAATACTTCAGCAATGCTTTGCAATTACAATTAAAAAATTTGTAGGGTTTGGCCGAATATATTAATGTTCCAGCCAAACCAAACATTACCCTGGGAGGTGAGTTATTGCACATTCATAGCGAACAATAAGCAGATTAAACAAGCCGTACTCTGAATCTTCATTCAAAAGCTTAAAAATAATTTTGAAGTGACGTCATAAGAACAAGATATGGAATTTCTGACGTCTAGTCATGAGTATTGTTCACAGGTAGAATTATAGGGCATGACTCGGTCTAGAAAATACTGGAATTTCCATTTCTCATCGAGTAAATTCCAAGAATATTGTTGTGTTTTTCCAAAAAATAAATCAAATTGTGTGTTTCCATTCATAATTCAATCATATCGTTGATTTCATGTCAAATTTTCCAACAGATTTGAATCGGCTTGGAGGTTTTGAAGACCCAACAAGTTCTCCACTATTCGTTACTTTTCTTGTCGAAGAATCAGATGAAATTGATCAGAATCAACCGGGGAATGCAATGCTCACGTTGTAAGGTTTCATTTGCTACAAAGAGAGATGAAAATATACAATATGTATTCATCTATCTCTATTTGCATAAAGTTTCAACAAATAAAACCTTGCAATGTGAGCATTGCATTCTAGTATTGATCAGAATACATATTATATCCTGTCATATTACAATTCAAATTGAAAATGTTGTTCATTGTAGATCGTCGTCAGCTATTGGTCTAGCAACATTCACGTACACGCGGCATCGGAAGATTGATTTACGAATACTTCTTGAAGTATGTCAAGAAAACCGGCCATAAATGTGTTGAATTTGCCGTCGTCGACTGGAACCCGGCTAGGGAATTGTACGAAAAAATGGGCGCGATTAATTCAACGTCAACGCATGGGACACAGTACTATCGTGTTTACAAAGAAGTCATTGAATCTATCGATGTATAACATCTTTCAGTACTTGGATACACGAATATGATTATTCGCGATAATTGTCGCATAGATGAACATCGATTACTGCATCAGACGCTAGAATTAATTACACATAAAAACCAACGTCACAAAATGATTTTCTCATGCCAATGAAAATGTATTTCATTCTTTATACAAATACACAAAATATAATATTCAATACTGTAGTTATAGTCTATTTATCTTCATTTGCAATGAAGAAAAACAAAATTTCAAAAAAAAAACTAATTCCGAGCTTGATTAATGGCATCTTTAACAACGCAATAGCATTGAAATCCATATAATTCGGTGCAATTTATCGATCCCATTCTTTTGTAAAAACTTTTAGCTCTTTCATTCCAATCGTACAACTTGAATTCAATACGGCTGCATCCAGTTTTCTTGCCAAGCTTCAGAACCGCTTCAAAAATGTGTTGTCCAACGCCTTTTGATCGGAACGCATCTACGACATACAAGTTGTTCATATGCATTATTTTGCCTCCTATATAACAAAACATATAGGAACACATCGTAAATCCAATCGGTAGTGGCAATCTAAAATTTGAATTATAACATTTCATTTGATTAAATATTCAATTGCGAAATATGATGTTTACCCTTTTGCATCTTTAGTCTCTGAATCTTCTGCGATCAAACAGAAAAAGTTGCATTCATTGCCATCGAAACCGCCATTTTTATATAAATCTAACAGAAATTTCATATTTCATTAGAGCCGAGAAAATGTTCATTGCAAATCCATTAAACGTTTACCATCCAATGTGATTTCTGCTTGAATTTCAGGGGCTACATCTTTAATTTTTTGTGGATCATCATGAGTTTGAGGATTTACACACACTCCATTGAGAGATGCACATTCGCCGTTTTGAAATGATATACTTTCGCCATTTTGATGGATTACAACCGCTGGTTGTGAAAAAGGTTGCTCTATTTCTACCATTCGTTTCTATAGAAAAAATGTCGAATCAACAATTTAATCATTGTAAAAAAATATTCATACTTTTATGAATGCGTTAATAGTTGGCATATCACTTTTTTCAGCTTTCCTCACTTTAATCACCATTTTTTTTTCTATTTTAGAACTAAAAGAAATGTTCAAATTCGTATTGTAAATCAATGCAACGTTTACAACGTTCAGCCGTTGAAGTAAATTGAATCTACCTCAAAATCGGGCAAACAAACGACTGAAAAGCAGCACATCAATGTATATTTTATACAATATGTGCAGTTATCATATCCGATTTCCAGATATCTTTATCAATTATCTTTACACCATCTTCGGAGCTATTAACGGTGAAACGAATGGGATCAACAACACATGGTTAATCAAATAATTTGATATTTACTTCAATTCTACATTTCAATGCAATAAAAGTTTAATCTGCTCAATTAGTAACACTTTATCGTCACGTGAAATACTTCAATTTCTTATCGAAGATTTTATGTAGTTTTAATTCATAAACCTTTAATTGAATTTGATTTTTTCACATAAAAATAATCCACGAGCACACGGTTGTAAAGTGATGCTCTGAAGTTTATGAGTAGCACTCATCACTCAACCAAAAAAAGTGATGGTTTTGAAGAAAATTCGGTTTTCAGAGAGGGAATTTTCGCCACAATACACCGCTGCTATAGAGCAGCCTCGGCATAGCGAACTATATGAATGCGACTACCCTGTGCGCAACTAACTTTGATGAACGAAACGCATGCAGTACACACGCCGTATATTCGTATTAACATAGCTATGCAGAGGCTGCTAGGCCAAGAAAGCGGTGTATAGCAGCGAAAAATTCAGTCTTTGGAAAATTGATTTGAAATCACTTTTCATAGATAGATTTCAATCGGAAAGTTTGACTTGAGTCAAATCATTCCAGAATGATCATTGCAAAATTTTGGGCATTTTCCAAATTTAAAACGTTATAGGAAAACGAGTGTGATTAATGATAAATGTATCTTTGGCGGATGAGACTAAGTTGACAAGTTTGTCATTGATCGATAAAGAGCATTATTTGACTGAATTAAGTTTGTAATCTTCGCGTAGTTCATTTTGATCTTGGAGTCTTTATTCAATCGATAATTCCCAATGTGAATCATATAATTGATATTGATGTCTTGAAATCAACCCTGAACAAGGAAAATCTATTGATTAGTTTGAGATTATGATTAAATCTTTGATTTTCTTTGCGAATTTATTTATGATTTTTCCTTAAAAAAGTAAGCAACAGCCAAGCGAATTATAAAATCGTCATTGATCTGTTGGCCTTTGGCTAATTCCCCATCCAATCGCCTGCAAGACTATGGCGTCCAAATATCTCATTGAAAATGCGATCATGCGAGTTTGTTTGTTGCTAAAGCTAGCTCATAAACGCTGAGCTTGTTTTGCAAAGCAATAATGGGCGCATTGAGTGAACCGCGTTTTCTCCGGAATCATTTAAAGTATCGGCAACAGGCTCAGCCAATATCTCGTGTGCCGATGATTTTGAGCTATTTATTATACGTCATTCAACTATTTTTATTATATTTCCAGTTTTCTTTCACATTTCAACCGAGCTAATAGCCGTTGAAAAAAAAAATCGAAAGAAACGAGGGCAAAGAATCCAACTAAGTCATTCAAACATCACAATTTGTTGTTGTTGTTCGTTTTCTTCTCTGTTTGTTCAATTTGAAACATTTCCAAATGAGTTGAGTTCATGCACATAAATTGTGTTCAACGGGATCTAGAGAGAGGAAAAAACAAAACGATCGAGCGCCCAACAACTTAAACTCAATCAACTTTTGAGAAAGCGCAAAGCACATCAAATTTCGTATGAGCGCGCTGCTGCTATATGTTGCAATTCCAATCCAGAATTCAATAATACGGAATACAATTTGTAGAATGAGCGATTCGTCAAAATGAAATACACGCGCTACTGACGTCTACATGAAAAGGGCCCATGTTTGTGGCCGTATTTTGTGTGTGTTTGGTTAAGTGGTTGCCGATGCAATTGTGCGCGCACATTTCAATTTGCCATTTTAGTAGTGCAATAGTGTTGCTACACAACAGCCTAGTTTAAACAATTTTGCATTTCGGGACCGCAGCGTTCCCGTTGTCTCGTGATTTTTCGAGTATTTGCCAGTGAAAAATAGTAGACAAGCATTGCATCTTTGCACCGCCAGCACACTGTACTGATAAATGAATCAAAAGTGAGAAAAAAAAGCAACATTTCTTATTTTGGCTACTCTTTTCTCATTCGTTGAACCGTAAATGCACATGAAAAATTTCAATATTTACTTTTGGTGATGTTGTTTATTATTATTATTATACAATTGTTTCTTATCAGCTTCACTTTGTGTTTCTGAGCGCATTCGACGCGTCCAATTTTCAATCAAGACAGAAAAAACATAAAATTTTTGTCATTTTCGGGATTGTTTTTATTGACTTCACTGAACATTTTCAAAGTGTGTGTTTATTTTTTAAATTAAATTTTGTACAATTCAAACTCGGAAAAATTCAATAATGTCGACAAAGGAGTATCGCATCGGTAAGTAAACGGATAAAATCCAAAAAATCGCCGCTGTGATTTTTGACACGCACATTTTTGCACCGAAAATCAATTTATTTTTCGTTATTTCATCAATGAAACAGACAAAAAACTTCCCCAACGAAACTCACGTCAAGCGTTCGGCAGAACGCCACAACTTATAGATGGCAACAATTGAAATGAAATGGCATTATGTTCGAGCATTTTTCGTTATTGCAAGTGGTGTTTCCCCTTTTGGTGTGCATGTTATCAAAGTGTGCGATAGCAACCTGTTATCACACAAAAAAGCGGATAGAAACTTGCAAAAAAATATTGTATATTTAGAATTTACGTGATTGTAAAAATTGTGGTGGTTTGATTATGATATGATAAGGAAATTGCAGTGATTTGAATAAGAAATCGGTGTGGCCGCAATTTTTCACACCGAAGTAATATCAGTATTGGACTGATTGCTGGCGAATAATATGCTAGTTCTATCTAGCGCAATTTCCTATGTGGCCACGAGCTTGGTCCAAAACTTCCGTGCGTTTCGCTTCGATCGTGCTCGCACACCGAAATCTTTTGCATCGATTGACGATTGCTGATGCAATTGTTTTGCAGAACGATATATTTCATCATTCGCATATTGAAGTCACAATTTTTGTTAAGGAAAAAACCTTTCTTCATTCATTTCACACAATTCGAGCCAAATGAGAACGTGGCTGAGCAGAAGTGCAGCAATTGTGTTTCGCAAGAAGCGAATGCATTGAAAATGCGGTTCAATTTTATTGCTATATTAAAAAAAATATCGCGTACGATTTCCGCTGTGGATGTGTGTGACAAAAGAGCAAACGGCATAAAGAAGCATTGCAAATGAGCAAAACCAAAGCGCGCAGAATGAACCGTAAAACGTCTATTGTTTCTAACTCAAATGCAAATAATAATAAATACACAGTTGTTTTCGTGACCTACAAACCAAACGAAACACCATTGAAACGTTCACAATGCATGCTGAACATTAAAACGAATTGTTCAATCCCATTATATGATTTTGCTCAAGATTTTCAACCATTGCGACGGCATCCAATGAAGTTATTGCAAGGTCAATCGGTTCCATTTCTCGCGCAAACGCAAAAATTCATCCGGCAGCAAACAAAACGACAAAAATGTGTCGTATAAACAGATTCGCAGTAATTCTAAAGTCAAGCGGGGAAAATTTGTCATTCGGCTAACAACATGCGCAATGGCCTGTGACGTGGGTACGGAATTTTTTTTTATGCATAAAAAAACAACAGCAACAACAAACGGGCCTCATTTCATTCTCCTTGTTTCAACTATAATGTTCTCTTCACTCGAACCTCATATGAAATTTCTTTTCTCGAAAAGGATTACGATTGAATTGATTTTCTTTGAATGAAATCTAATTTGTAAACCATTGAAAAGAAATTCCCAAACTAATCTCATTGACACTCCGTATCAATGACAAGCAAATGGCTTATGCAAATGCTCCGGCGACTTAACAAACACAAAAAATATATGCAACGTACGCATGTGCCATGCTTTTGTGTGGTTAAAATGCTGCGGTGCGGATTAGTGGTCGTACTTGTGAGGCGTGTGCTGTGACAACAAACATTTTCTGCTTGGTCGAAGGGATACCAAATAAACTGTGAGTGATTTGCATGCGACAAGAGCATGCGAATGATTCGGGGTATCGAATGTAACACCAAAACAAGATAAGTCATTGCATATGTGGTTTTTTTCGGTCCTTGTTGAGAGCATCGAAAATTACTCGACCAAGAGAAAAGCCACAAAAACAGTTTGATCAGTGTGATCATTCGAAGCTCATGAGTAGTGGCTTGTGACCATCGATTCCCCGGGGAGACTGGGAAAATTGATAAGTTCGCAGCAACTTTTTACAAATATCTTCTTTTTACTTTTCCGCATACACTACTGTGTGTGGTAAAAGTATTGCGATCGGTCCAAAAAATTTAAATCGCCCGGAAATGGTTTTCTATGCGTTTTGAACCTAGAAAAAACGATTGCAACCATTCCCGGAGCAATTTTTTGTTCGTGTGTGGTAAGTTGTACGTTGTCCGTTATACGTTGTACGTTGTACGCAAAAATTTGTTAACACGATAACTCAAAAAATTGATATTAGAATTGATCAAAAATTTACACCCAATCGGATAATTTCTTCGGGTAGCTCTAGTGGAGTCAAATCAAAAAATGGGCTTTTTTTCAATATTGTTAAGAAACATTTGTATGGGGACTATGTCTAGTTCGAATTGTATCATAATGCAACTTTCAGAATATCAATTTTTATGAAAAAAATAAGTCACACAAAATTTCAAGTCATTCTGATGAGATTTAAGGCCAGCTCCCTCACAAAAATTTCATTTTTCTGGGTCAATATTCAAATCTTGAAATTGGATTAACTCATTAACATTTTGATGAAAGTTATACATAACATAAATGTGAAATCATATTTATCGTTGGTATGAATTGAAAGTTCACATCAGAGTGAACTAATTCATAATTGCTATTACCAATTCAAAAATAGAGAACGTAGAAGTAAAAATTAGAAACTGAGATCTTTGTTTTTTTTTTTTTTGTATTTAAATTTAAATTTAAATCACATAATGTGTAATGACTCGAAATTTTCTGTGATTTATTCTAAAAGTTGCATGATGATTCGATGAGAAATCAACATAAATCCAATGCAAATGAGTAGCAATCAATGAAAAACCCGTAGGTTTTAAAAGTTAGTTTTACGTACGTAAGACCATTTATTTTAATTATATTTCGGTATTTTTCTATTTGAAGCTAAATGTGATTTTAAATTTTATCATGAGTATGCATGGCTACTACTGTTTATCGTTTCAATTTTGAATACTTTTTGCTGGATTTATGTTTAAAGCCATAATCATGCGATGATGAAGGGGCGGATCATATGACCAAATTCGGCATTGTTATTTTTACATTCACACTATGACCGTTCTCATTGCTCGTTATCAGCAATCAGCATATGTTATTCGTACACGCAAGAGCAAAGAATTTATAACTCACGAAACTCAACTCGTTTATAGCTCTTCAATAAAAATGCTTATTCATTTGCGATGAATGTGAATGTGTTTAGTTGTATTTTATAAAAATGAGTTTCACCGATTTTTTCCTTCTAAACACAAGTCGATCACAACTAAAACTAGCTGTTGTCGATCTGCTGAAAAATGTTTTCTATCTATGGCCAGAAAAATGTCGATTGTCCATTTTTTTTCGTTCGTCGCCCGTTATGCCCTTATTATTCACCTAAATCAAAGAAAATCCAACACAAAATAAACTTTTCAAATAGCAATCAATGGATTCCACAGGAATTCCAATCCAGAACGTCAATATCAAAAAAATTTGCATGAGGGGCGTGACATCAACATTTATCGACGGCTATTTGAGCTGGCTCATTTGTTATCGACAAAGCGGTTTCAATCAAATACTCCAACATTTTAATTAATTCTATATTTGCGCTTTATTGTTTATATACGTCGCTCCACTTTGTTGTTGCTGCTGCAATTTAAATGCGGCCCAATAAATTCGGTGAATTTATGTAGTTTTGTGTAAAATTCTTACGCAATGCCGTCGGATGTTAGGAAATTCAAATCAAATTAATGCCTTACATACAAATGAAATTGATTTCTATTCAGACTTAGTCTGCCGACGCAAAGAGGCAAAAGCCGAACCAGAGATGTGTTTTAAATATTTGTTCATTTCTCTGTCACACCGTAATTTGAAACCGAATAAACGGAGCAGAAAACAAAACCAACAGCACATATTTTATCGATGTGAGATATTCATAATATTCTATTGCGATAAATATGTTAACACTGTTCAAAAAAAGAGGATCATTTTTGTGTGTGGATTGAAATATGGGAGTTATTGAATAATTATTGCTTCATTTCGAGTGAATAGCAATCCAAAATTCAGTATAAAAACCGCATTTTGAAGAGCATTGATTTCTTCTCGAAAGGCGTTGAATGGTAACAGGTTGCAATCTTTTTTCGTGTGACACTTTATGTGAGTCGAATTCATAAGCAATTTTCACGCAGCAAGTAATGAAGCATATCGTGCGATGACTTTGATATGTCACTGTATTGTATAGCTTAAAAGGAATACTCACTCGAATGGTGTCGAAGTAATTTAACGGAAGAATTCTATTGTTATGCAAATTATATGAGTTTTACTATGATTTGGCATTTCGATTCAACCTTTGTTTCACTTTCCATTTACTTTAATTTTCATTTGAAAATGTATTTATTTGCAAAGGAACGCGATATCAGCCCGAGCAAAGCAAATTAAAGCAATGAATTGCAAGCACCTTGAAGAAGTTCCAATTTAATTAAAGTACATTTTCGAACGAAATTCGGTCATTTTGTGTACATTCAAAACTGTTTTCACTTGTGTTGGATTTTTTTCGCTCTAAAAAGAGTAACATGCGTATAACCAAATTATTCACTTCACGTACGAAAAATGTCGTTGGCACATATTGATTGAATTAATGTTTGTTGGCATGCACCGACATTTTCGATGACACTAATGTGAAGATGATCTGGGGATCCTCTTGAGATTTGCCTTTATTGACAAACGGAACTTTCAAACTAGTCAAACCGACAAAATAAACAGGACGCATTGCCATCAAAAGAAAGGGTGAAGTTAATTCATGAATGGAAATCATAAAGGAAGTGTTTGCACAGAATCGAAAAAATAACAGTATCGATCGGTTCGAATTACAATTACGTTCAATTTTGATAAAATCAAATTCGATAAACTCTGAAATCGAACAAAAAATGAATCTTTCAATTGCAAAATAATGTTGGAATCGTATGCTGCGTCGAAAGTATGGGAATGAATCCATAACTGCGTTTGTACACCGCCGTTTGTATCAATTGGTTTGAGCGTGCGTGAAATTAATGCCGTCATTGATAATGAACAATAAGAAAAAGCGCCAAACACAACCTGCTCAAGTGATAAGTAGAACAATATTTACTACAAACCGAATATTTGTACTAATATTTTATCTAAACGTCATAAATTTATGTGAGTAAGCGAAAGTCGATTGGCCGGTCTCGCAAAAAGTGATTTCATTGTAACGCGTACAGGGAAATCTCACGATGTGAACGGTCGAAATCATAGTGCCGGCTTAATACTATCACGAGACACACAAATTGTTCGATACCTTATCGTTTGTTTGGCAGTGAATACAGTTACACAGCGCTATCACCAATTTTTACTATACATTTGATTGATAAAAACATAAACATAAACAAATGATTAAATTTTATCAGAAAGCCGAAGCGAAAAAAAGTGCTGCAACACACTTGTACACGTAGCAAAACGATAATACAACGATCGCACGAACGAAATGTGAAGATGAACGAGTTGCTCACGTGAGTTTTCCTTACCGGTAGAGCGATTCGGCTTGAATGAGGATTTCAAAAACTAGTTTGTTGTGATTATTTGAAGTGAAGCCTTTTTGCCGCTAACTAGTTTCGTTTGCGTGACCATTTTATTTAATTGATATGTGCATTTTAACTGGATTTTGATTGCTGCGACAATGACTCCCCCGAGATTCGTTGCACGTCATAAATCAATGATTTGTCAAGCATACTGACGACGTGCGCGCATACACATTCGGTCACTTTTCTGATTTATTTGGATGTTTTCTAGAAGGAATGGTGAAAAATGCGATCACAACACACTGTGAATTATGACTAAGAGGTTCATGTGAATGACTGTTCAAAGTGCGAGTGAAAGTAGAAACTGAGTGAGAGAAAAAAAGGATCGAAACAGACGAAATTTTTCCTCATTCAAAACCCATAAAATTTTACAGAGAATCTTCAAAATATGAATAATATTATTTTTTTTTTTTCGATTTTTGTGAGCTGCGTGTGTGTGAAGGCTAACAACAAAATACCGCATCAAATTACAAAAACACTCAGATCGTTTGTAACGATGCCATCGACTCCTTCACTTGACTTAACGTCGTTTCGATGTTCGAAGCATGATGAACGATCCATTAAATGCATGTTCAAAATCCAATATAATACACATTTTATCCGCTTGCTTTTTTCTTTTTTTTTTTTTTGATCATGTGAATGTAGACACTTTTTCGCCGTTGTGACGCAGTTTCAGGGTTTATTGCTTTCTCGACGATTACAATGTAGTTTTAATAGGCGATTACGATAGTTTTCTTCAGAAAATCGGTTAATTAAGTAGCAATACAAACATAAAATGTGTCGTTTGCACTCATTTCCAGCATAACATTGCCTACAACATTGTCGTCGTGAATGAACTCGACCGCAACAGAATTCACAAAGAATATTGCGGCAAAATGGAAATTTTCCTTACAAATTTTATGGAGTTTTTATGCATTTTTAAAATCCAATTACATTTTTCGGCTTTTCTTTCTCTATGAGTACAAGCCATTTCAATGGAATCTTAATACGTTTGTATTGCATTTTAATTTGAGGCTCACATTTTGAATTTCATTCGGATTTTTTCTACACTACCTTCAAAGCATACGCAATTCGAATCGAATTGCATTTTGATGTAAATTCGTATTCGAGTGTTTGCAATGTGAAGAAATGAACACTGAGCAGCGAAAATCGATTCCCATGAAGAGTGGTTTAAATCAAAAAGTTTTGGGTCAAAAGCAAAGCCGTTTGATTTGCTACGAAAAGATGTTGAAACTCGATTTGTTTCGTCAGATGCACGCTGAACTGCGTAAACAAAAGGACTCATAAAATCGAGCGATTTGCTAAAACTGAGCACGGATATAAAAGTGAATTTGCTGTAAAGGCAGGTCCATATGTTGTTTGATGTGTCCAACGATTTGTTTGCAAAATAATTTCAAACATTTATTTATTTAGGTTGAAAAAAAAAGTTGCAAACAATACCTCGATCCGCAACATCAGCCGAATGTTGATTTTATGGGTTTTATTTGGCTAGCATTGTTTATTTGCAAACAAAAAGGAATTATTGCTACAGAAACCAAAATCAATGACGATTAATGAATGAAAATCATAAAATCGGTCGTTTTTTCACACATTTTAAGTGCATCGATGAACGAAACTGGCCAAAAAAGAGATTCCTAATCAAATAGATGGTTGCCATTGCACAAATATTCCAATTTTCAAAAGTAATGAAATCCTGAGAGGTAAAATTGCAGTTCGTTTGAGATGAAATGGCCATTGAGCGAATTTGAATGTGACATGACAAATTCTGGGCTGTACTTGCAACAACATCACACGGATTGTATTCGCTCACTCCAACGTCGAAAATAGCACTTGCTGAGTAGACGAAAAAAGACAATAGTACAAGAGAGCGATACACGAATATATATAATTTGAACCATTGCCTTTCCCATCGAACCACGTAGCGTCGTCTCTTTCACATACAATGTATTATTTACTAGCACACGAGCAGTTGTCTCCCCGTTTTGTGGTTTCCTTTGCTTGTGTTCTGTCTTTTCGTCTCTTTTGCGTGCCCTGGGTTGAATGGGCCGATATTCGTTATGCCACATGCCTGTTCTGTCATTCCACCACTCCGTTTGCCTTAAAGTTTCGAATTTGGTTGCTCTTTTTCGTATGTTTCACATCTTTTTCTGACCAATAAATCGTTGTGCTCTTTGAGCTTCCCTTTATATTTTTCTTCTTTTTGACATTGCTTTCGAGCTGCCGTTGTTGTTGCTGTTGTTGTTGTTGCTGTTGTTGTTGTTGCTGTTGTTGTTGTTGCTGTTGTTGCTGTTGTTGTGGTGGTGGTGGTGTTTTTCTTCCATTTCATACGTTACATACATGTATTCTCGTCAACAACCGAACGGAAAAACAAAATCGTTCTTTTTTCTTTCCTCTTTCTGTGTGCAATAGAAACGGACTCTGACACATCATACTGTGAACTAAATCCAGTGATTTTGAGTAGCAGCAATAGTATTTCGAGTCCGTTGGTTGATGGTTGTGTCGTATATAAAACCAGCGCCGATAACTACTCAGCAAATCATTCAAAAATAATCACGCAAACGAGCGACAGCATATCTGCATCGTCGTATACCATAGCATCGTCGTCGTCGTCTGAAGAAGCAAACAACATCACCAGCACGTCAACTATATCGTTATCATTGTCGTCGCCATTATTGTATACGTTATCAACGTCGAATTCGAAAAATTGCCGCGAACCGTCGAACCATTTTAGCCCGAGAAATATATCAACTGACAGCAGCGACATGGTATTGCAACATCATTTGCATCATTCGATTCAGCCATTGATTGATTCGGATCATTACCATGATCAAAATTCGCCCGTTTCCAGTTCAGATACAGCATTGTTGCGAAACAGTTTGATTTACATGTATCAACCGTACACGACCGTCACTTCATCATCGTCACCACCTCAAATTCCGTACCATCAAATCGTTTCACATCGGCCATCCGGTGCGACTACGATCGATGAGGTTATAACTGACGCACTTGAAGGTGAGCACTGCACAATGATCGAAGGAATCCAAAATAGCCCAAATGGTGTGCTCGTTGCGAATGCCAATTACAATGGCAACAACCATTCGGCAGCAAATAGTGATGATGGTGAAAATAATTCGCGAAGCCCACACAATACCGTCAGCCATTTATCACAACATGACGACTATGAAGGCACAACATTGCAGAATTTTATACATATGACAAATGCCACCGATGCCAATCAATCAGCTTTACACCGCGAAAGTGTCTACAGTGGTACAGCTCTTTTTACACCAAACAGCGTCACAACGGCTGCCACATCATCGATCATCCATCCCATTCAAACGTACGAATTGCATCCAACAACACCCGGCAGGTACGTACGCTTTTATAATTTTCTTTATGTTTCAATTTTGAAAAATAATCTCAAGAGTGTCCATATGTTGAAAGAACCGCTAAAATCATTTCGACATTATCAAAGTGAATCTATTTTATTTGCTGATGCCTAAATTATTGCAAATACTAAATTTAGTGCAAAAACAGTGTTTTGATTAGAATTTTCAATTCGCATTGTGCTCAAAACTGTGAATGATAGATGTTAATTTGTTTAATAGATGAACACAGAATTTACTATGATCGTTGGTGTTGAATACATCATCAAACTGCAAAAGAAATTACAGTGAATTGGCTGGAATGTTTTCTAATGAAGCAGAGAAATACATTCACATTGATAAAATAAAGATGAACCAACGTACTTTCCAAAGCGCACGATTGCGATCGTTCGCGATTGTGAATTCCTATGGAGCGAATCGTGCACGATCGCAGTCGTGTGTCTTAGAAATCACACCCTTGGACAATTTTCGGCAGATTCGACCTCAAAAATGTCACATTCGAAAACTCCAAGCGACAAATTCCAATGTCAACTGGAAATTGGCAAAAATATTCAAGACAGTTCAATCTGTTTTTGAACTCTGCTTTGTCATTTAATTCAATTTAAAACATGATCGATTCGTCGTTTTTTCCTTCTTTCGTGCCATTCGTACGGCATTAAACTAGCGACTTGTTTATTATTGTGTCCTCGCAACGAAAATCAAGACAATTTTATTGATACTTGAGTGCTGACCATCATTCGAATGGGCGATAACATTTTTGTTTTGCTGTTTACTAGCAACAGCGAGCAGCCAACGAAATGAAAGTAAAATCAGCAAATTCTCTCGTTTTGCACGGATTTGTTTGTTTGTTGCGGTAGTAACACTCAAAATGCCATCATTATCGCAAAAACGCTTTGAATATTGATAAATTCAAGTGAAATGATGCTGGACGCTTCATGCGGCTTAACTTACAGCAGGTTATCTTTGCCTTTAATTCAGTTGTGCTATTCGCACACAATTATTTTAATGACAAATTCAAAACTTTTGTTCACGTCAGAAAACCACTTGTTTGCGATTTTATTCCATTTTTTTCCTGAACTATAACACTATCTGTCTAGTGTAAAACTCTGGTAAAGGGAATCCCTTGTGGCATCAAATCGAATCAATGGTGTTATTTTCCATCGTTCTACCCGATTTCAGTTCTCAGATAACGATCCTCATAGTGATCATTGAGTTTAGAGAACGTGAAACACTAAAAAAATGCCGTAAAAAGAGGCGAATTTCGTACAATGTCAAAACAACGAATGTATTATATTTTATTTCATTTTGTTGCACATAAATTAATGAACATTTCCTCGGAAATGTTGATATATTTTTGGATTTGATGCTGCGCTGTTTGAAATCCATTAGTCTCACAAATTTGTCTCAATTTTAACATGAACACTTCATACGCCCTTCTGTTGGATGCTGCGCGCAAGTCACAAATCCATTTATACGTTTTATTTTCAGTTTTATTTTCTCGAAATAAAAAAGAATGAAAAAACAGAAATTTGGCAATAATTTTTGCACAACGCAAAAAAATATGCGTTCATTGCGAAAAATATGCATATTTCATTCCATTCATACTCTAGAGTCGTAATTAAAGCATTTATGGTCATTGGGAGATGTTATGTGATTTTATATTGGTTCCATTTTGAAAAAAAGTCTGGGAGGCACAACTAATTAGATCAACAGCAGAGACGTTCAATTTGCTGTGTAAATGATATGCAATAAAATTGCAGATTTATTGCCAGAAATGTCCCCATCTTCGGTAATACAAACAGAACAGGCATAAAAAAGACATTTAGAACAGAAAAAGAATGTTTTGTTTATAGAAAATAGCAAAATAAGATGCAGGTATGCCAATTTTTGTAGCTGGTCATTTCATTGGCAGAGCTGCAACAAAATACAGAGTGAGCGAGCGAACACATCCATAGCAGCACACATATGGGCGACTGTTTGGTGAGGGCAAATTCGAATACGTGCAGTAGGTAGATTGAGTACAATGTGCAATGTGAATGCACATGTGTGGCGTGCGTTGTCCAATTCCAGTGGCTGTGCGTCTTGCTTAGTCAGCCAGCAGACACTTATAAATGCTAAAACAAAACTGAATTCCGATCGAGTGTGCAATATTCGTTTCGGCGGTGCATTCTCTTACTTATGTCATTTCGGTGTGCGTTCTTTGATCGTACGATTCTACCAATGTGTGATTGCACCTACCCGCTGAAACCGAGAGAAATTGAGAGAGAGAGAGAAAAAAAAAGAACATGATCTGCATAAAGTAAGCATACAAAAACATTCAAGTCTCTTTGTTTATTGTTTTTTCTTCGTTCGTTTCAGTTACCTCATTTTACGGTTGGTTTTGCTTTCTTTCGACTGCGTCGATTCAAAGTGTGCAATTGTTTTGAATCATCGGCCAGTTATAATAAATAATTATTGCACTATTGTCACTGTGCATTGTTTCAACTTTCGTTCCGGATGAAATATGAGTCGAAGATCGCACGTGGGACTGTCAATGTTCACTTACGCATGTCTCGCTAATTATACAAAATGAATGAAGAAAAATATCGAAATGTTCTGCTTTGGTCTGTGAACACCCACATATTTTCGTGCCGCATGGAATGAATGAACACTTTTAATCATTTGCACAAACAAACTTACTGAAGTTCACCTTTCAATCCCCAAGTTTCTGTCGGTATTTTTTCAATGCGAATTCATCGCTATTGAGTCAGTTAATAAATATGAAATAAAGAGGCTAAATCGTATTAAAAAAAAACCAAAGCATTTCTCGAAATTAAAGAAATTATTTGATAGTTGAAAAATTATTTGAGAAAAATAAAATTAACCGAAAAATGATCCTGTTTTACCGAAAACAATTGTAGACAAATTCCATGTGTTATATTTTCGGCACAATAGACGAACACTCGGGGGGATATTTGAATTAAATGAAACCTGTTTCGAACGGCCGATGTTGAAGTTTACACGAAAACTTGTTGATGGCCCGTCGATACAATAAGCTGTGACAAGCGCAGCAATATTCTTGGAATGTGTTGCACCCATCAAATTCTAATTATTAATAGCAATTCTCTTTGTTTTGTTTTGATTGGAGCAAATAAACTTTTGGTTTATTTCCGTTTGAGTCGATCCGCTGTGGTTTCGAGTGGTGTAAATGACCTCACACCGCCAAACACTTGTCGCGTTCATTCTACGCATTTTCGATCAACAACTTGAATATTCGGTGGCAACTTGTTATCAGTAACGAACATGAATGCATTACTTATTCGCCTTACCTTTCGAAATGGCCAGAATCTTTGGAATTGAACGTGTGGCGATCGATAACAAAGAAATATATTACCAAACGATGTCGCATAGTTTGAGTAATATACTATGATCGACACGATCAATTTTCCAGTATCCAATTGAAATTAGCAGTTGCATGTTGTTCGCGTCGTCTTCTCAGCCACTTGATTCAGTCGAAAAGTAAATAATTGAAAAATTATATAAAAAGAATGTGTTCATTGATTTTTCAAATTGATTCGTGGTTTAATGCGTTTTGTGATTTTTTTCGATACTTGCAAAAAAATTCGAAACAATCTCGCTCAATCAATCATTGGCGTGTTCGAAGAAACCAATATTCTGCTCGATTTGCGATGTAAAGTCTGTTTTAAAAGCAATCGTCGTGCAAACAGTAAACAATAGAATGAAAGCAGTTTATATAATCGAAAAGCAATGCTTTCGTCCGCTGTTTTTTTTGGCTTGAGCATTTATTATTTTGTTTTTTTTTTTTTTTTCATTTAATTGAATACAGTTCTATGGAACGTCATATTTTGCCGTTCTTTCGACTTAAGTTCCAGCGAAATGATGTGAGAATATGACTAAAGCGTGAAAATGACATGCAATCGAAATATTGGCTTTAAAACTTCGCAAACATTCTCTTTTTTCTATGTGCTTCCAATTCATAACAAAAGCAAATTTATTGAACAAAAAAAAAAACATGTTCTCGCGTTTAGAAGTTCAAATTTCACTGAAATATTAGACGAATGTTGAATTTTGCATGTTTGCCATGTGCTCAGGTGTTCATGTGATTATGGTGACTGCACTCTGAATTCCGAAATATAAACAAAACATTGTGCACGTCGTTTTTTCGTCCAATTCTGTGCGCTTTGCACCTTTTGTTGAATAATAATTGTTCGAAAACAAACAAATAAAAGTATTCCACATAATCAGATGCTCACATAATGCCGAATGACAAACTGCAGTTAGTTTTTTTCTTCCGTCGCGATCTTCACTAATCGTGCGGCGATTTGGTTCCAAATACACACACACACACACACACACACACAGGCACACACTCATCGATTGCGCTGGCAAGCATTTGAAATGCACACGTGCGAATCGCATAAAATCGACAATGACGATGATGACGACGCGTGCCTCTGATTAATGTTAGATGGAACGGGTTAACACAGCGTATAGGGCATCAGCTGCGGCAACGCGCTATGCACAATCAATGCCGAAATCTGTATCAACTGCAATTCGATATTGAGCCACAAAACTCCAAAAAAATTTTGCTGCCTGATTCAAGGCTGTGAACAATGAATCTCACTCCAGTACATAATGATGCATCGCTTAATCGCTTATTCAAATCGTTTGTTCTCTTTTCTTGTACCAGTCGAGTTTCGCTGTTATATATATATATATATATATATATATATACGTACATATATATATGTATATGTATATATAAATGTGTGTGTGTGATCTACACATAGATGGATAACAGGCAGCTCGATACAACGCTTTCATATCGCTCATTCGTCGTTTGATCGTTTAGATGAAAGGAATAGCTTTTTTCAAACGAGTTTTCGAATTATTTTTGCTCTTAATTGTTAAGGTAGTTTCAATGTGCATACCGCGAGAGGCCATAACTATGGATTTTTATTAGTAGGTTTTTCGTTGAATTTTTCTATGTGTCGAATTAATTTTAAAATTTGAATAACAATTTTGCTTCAATTTTGTAGTGCGATTTTGGACATTTTTTTTATCAAAATCTTGTTTCAAATCCGCTGTACTTTCAATTGTTAATTTTAGAGTTTTATTTTAAAAATTGAAACATGTCGATTTCTAAGTTGAATAAATAGTGCTTGCCCTCGGCATGAGGCTCTAAAACAGGTTCACAAAGTGCTCCCGAAAATAAGTGGAAATAGTGCTCAATCAAGGTCACTCGATCATTATCTTTCCAAATCGGTGGCAATCGATGAATGCGAATTCTTCCAGCAATGATTGTATGCAGTTGCTCAATTGTTTTTTCTTATGTTGCTTTTTCATTCGCGACAAAAAATGCGATTGGCATTTGTTTTTGTGCATTTACGGAGCGTCCTATCACTTATTTGCGCTTCGTTTCGGTGACATTTTCACGTCCGAGGTCAAGATAGAGCTACGACTAACAATTCCAAACAATTAATTTATAACTGGTATCTGAGAATATGAATAATTAATTTGGGATCATCGTCCACCATCCATTTCATTTGAGCGATTAATGTCATAATTTTTCCATAATAAAATTGCCAATGCAAATCGTCACAAAGTCTACAGAATTGCAATCCATCTTTTGAGATGTTTAGTGATAAATTCTAACGGTGTCCAGCCGTTATTAAACAAACACTGACTGAGAATGCTATTGAGAGAGCAAAAGAAATAAATACACACAAACACAATTCTTCGATCATGTAGTGAATCATTTTAGCGAGCTGTCCCGTACCGTTTCGCCGATGTTGTTTATTTTCAATCGAAATAATATAAAAACCGTCTTTGTTTATATTACGCCTCAAGAATTGCCATTTCGATTTCAATTGTTTGATTTTTGCAAACGTGTTTGCCTGTAAACATGCACAGGCGTGAAATGCATTGCAAATACACAATAACGGCTCTCTCACACATGCTCAATTAGAATCGAGCGAGAGCAAGAACAATGAAAGCAAAACATAAGCAATGCTCCTTGATTCGATTGAAGCACAAATTAAGACAATCAGCAGATTTTCAACGGCATTTGTCGTTTATTAAACGTTTACGTATTGCATTTTTTTTAAGATGATATACTTTTGATATTTGCCAGTATGACCGATCACCGCCGTTTGTATGGGTGGTCGATTGTTGAAAGATTTTTGAAACGATTTCGCAGAGATTGTAGTTTTTATTTTCTCTGCCGTTTTCATTGCTCCGTTCTGTTGGAACAATTAATTTTTGTCTTGCATTAACGCACATATTTTTTTGTTGCAGTCCTTCGTTTCCAACTCGAACCACATACACACCGTCAGCAAGTAATCTGCATTACCTTCAGAACAACAGTTCATCATTGGAATCGCAAATGTGGTCGACAATCAGTGCAAACGCCGAAGATTATGATCGCTCTAAAAGCGGCGCACTTCCAGATTTTCAGCTTTTTAACAGCTCATACTATGCGGTCAATAACCGTCACATTAACACAATGGGTGCACAAGTTGTAAGTACCGTTTTAACAAACACGTTCCTTGATTTTTTCTAAATTAATTCCTTTTTTTTTTAAAAAAAAAAAAAACTAACCTCAACAATTTTCCTTAACGAATTCAAACCAAATCTCATTTCATTGAAATTATTGTCAATTGTTGCGTTTTATTTTCAGAGTGATGGATGGGGTCATTACGAAACTAGTCCGGTGACTTACAATGGATCGCCAACAAGCAACTCAGGTGGTGTACGTGGACGACCTCATCCAACCGCCGCTGGCACGCTCACAGCAAGTAAGTTCGAAACCCATTCCAAAAATCAATCGATTCGTCTCAACCGTGTCAGTGACATTCTATTTTTCATCTGGGTTTTTCCACTAATAAAACGAGGAACAATGAGTTTGTTTTTAAAAAAAAACATTCAATTTAAAATATGCATTTAATTTAAAACAATACACATCATTCATATGCATCACATTTGAACAGAAGTCTTCTCAATTTCATGATATTTCGTTATCATTTTTAAACGCCCATTGGGCAGCCAGGGTACAGCAACAGTTTCTATAATATTTTTTTTAAATTCAACTGATAAGAAAATTATCAGAATAACCATGAAATCATAGTTAGATTACACATAATGCTTGAAGCACATTCATTCTTTTCGTCGTACCAAGCCAAAGTTTTAAAAAAAATTCAAACCGCATAGAAAAAATCGCCAGGGGTTTTCATCTCATTGCGTATTTCATTTATTTTGTGTGGTGATTGCATAACATTCGTATGAGACAACAGCTCACTCACTTTTTGACCCATTCCTATCGCTTGTATTTGAAAGCGAAAATGGCCACTGCTTGAATTTTTCTATATTTAGCGTGCTTTATCACTAAAATACACAGTTCAAATGGAAAAAGAAACCACACTGATCCGTTCATGATTTGGTTTTGACAGAGCAAAACATTTAGCATTTGGCCGGGTGAAAAATGTCTCGAGCCAGAAAATGATGCAAATGAAAATTGAGCCAATAGTAAAGCTTATCATTGTTGATCATTTCAACTTTCGGTTTCAGTAAATAGCAAAGTGGTGTTTATTGGTCGACAGTAAAAAAGAGCTCACATTATTTGACCAATTTTAGGAATTTTTGAAAAAATATATAATAAATAATGCACAAATCCAACTGTTCGGATCATTTCGACTGTTTGTTTGTTTTTGTTCATAGACATTGTCAATAATAATGATAAGATCCAAGCCAAATTCGAATTGGATGATCTCATTGTAATGTGTTTATTTTTTCGCTTCACGTAAAGCTTGATACGGTCAAAAGGTCGTCTTCTTCACCTTCGACGAAATCGACCATCTTTTTTCTTTTCATATTTCTAAGACAATTATTCTACCAGAATGCGATTGTATCGACGACCGTAAAACACATTAGGCAATCATTTTTTTCTTCAATTCTTTTTTCCCTGTCGGTCCCAAATTGAAATGTACTTACGAGTTTGACATTTTCGTAGAAACAAACAAAATATGGTAGAATAATTTAGAAAGCGACGTATTTTCATGTGGTTGACATATAAATAAACGAGGCAAGTCAAAGGAAAAGTCATTAGTACGGCCATTCGAATGCGGTCAATTTCCTCCGCCGGGTTTTTTTCTGCTGTTGTTTTATTGCATTTCCGGCTACCTCGAACAATGTCGCAGTCGGTTGATAATAATGAACGAGAGAGTGTACTTACATTGAAACTGACTTGGTAGCTCCAATGTATGGCGTTTTAACAACAAATTCTTATGATAAAAAAGTATTTGCTGCCAACAATACTTGGCCTTAGGGATTTTTTATCATTCCTCTGACGCATGTTTTGATAAGAACTGCATGTTCTGATAAAATGTCACATAACCATTTAAAAACAATACAATTTTCTTTTGGGTTTTCTAAACTTCATTCTCTTTTCGCATGCCTATTTTTGAATTCATTTGTTGTTTCATAATATGATTAACCTAATGCACGCATTCCTATATCGTATTCTATTCAATACAATCGGTTAGCACAATCTAACTCTGTAAATTTATCGAGACGCAAATCGAAAGAAAATCATTGGTGTTATTAATTCGTACGCAAGTAGACTTAAATGCTGATATATACATGGACGGACGTGAATGTGTGAATTGTGGTGCGATTTCTACACCATTGTGGCGTCGAGATGGAACTGGGCATTATTTATGCAATGCCTGCGGTCTTTATCATAAAATGAACGGAATGAATCGACCGTTAGTTAAACAGCCGCGACGATTGGTAAATTGACTTGATTCTTGTTGTGTTTGTTGTTTGTCATTTACAAAATTTAAGAAAATCACGAAGAAAAAACAACAAAACCAAAATTATTATACAGAAAATGGAACAATTTGGATATTTTTTTGGTATTTTCTTAAATCAAGTACTCTGTTCTTTTCTCTCTATTTGTTCTGAATGCACATGATCATATTTCAATGAACGTGTTTTCTTTACCTTAACTTTAGCACCTCCTTCATTCATTCATAAAAAAGGCATTACATCAAATGGTATATTTGCGCAATGACCTCTAGTTATCGTTTCAATTTTTTAAATGATTTTCGTCATTTTATTGAGTTTTGATAAACAGACAAAAGAAAATAATTTTTTTGTAGACGCACGACACATTTTATAGAAATCCACCACATCGGCAAGCCACTCACCAATTACTTACCGAAAAAAAAGAAAATGATCTCGTTTTTTTTTATTCGTCACTATGAGAGTAGTGAGTTTCTAATTTTGTTTCTGTTGTTTCTTGCAATGCAGAACATGTGAACGATATGTGAATGTTTCGAAACATGTCCAAAGTAGAAAAATTTGTAAATTTACTCGAAAAAATCCGCTTATTTCTTATTGTTTGGAAAAATCCAGAATGAAAATTTTGAAAAAAGAAAAATATTTTTGTGTTGCATTTTTCATCGGAAAAGCGACTCAGCTCGATGAATGTGCAAAACAGTGATGTAGTTATCGATATTAGTTTGCAAACAAAACAAAAATCCCTCATCGAAAAAACAAAAAATGAAAAATTTATTGATTTTGTAATTGTTTGTTGCAGTGGCTGCCGAACAAAGCGGGGATTTCTATAAAGGTCCGCCTTATCCATATAATCAAAATCCAACTCCACCGCGACCCAATGATGAAAAGACCAACAGACGCACGGTATGTTTTTATTCCTTCCGAAAGTCCCCAACCCACTGAAAAGAAAACCACTCAATGTTTTTCGAGTTGGTTTTTAGTTTTGAAAACATGTTCACATTTGAAATATGATCATAAGTTTAAGAAAAATGCAGATCAAAATGGATTTCTTATATCAAATTGTTTGTGTTCTCAGAGCGGAGGAAAGCGCATTGGTCTATCATGCTCGAATTGCCAAACCACTAACACAGCACTGTGGCGTCGCAACCAAGTTGGTGAGCCAGTCTGCAATGCATGCGGCCTTTATTTTAAGCTGCACAATGTCAACCGGCCGATCGCTATGAGGAAAGATACCATCCAAGTGAGTGAAATTTACTGAGTAATTTTTGAAAGGCATTTGAACGGTTTTACTTAAGCGCACAGAGCTTTCGACATGATAAAAAGTAAAACCATTCAAATGCGAATTTTTTATGCTTTTTCCGAGCTTTTCGAAACTCGACATTCGCATCTACTGTAATTTAGTTCTTATTATGAACATCGAAATTTTGCCATTTTATTTTTCAATTAGAGCAGTTCTACTTTAAACTCTGTCTGGAATCTAGTAAAATTCCAGCGAAAGCAGTTAGATAAAGTCTAATAAAATTTAAAAAATTATTAACGATTACAAACTGATACTACTAACTAATAATTCAATAAAACGTCTTTTTAATAAATAATAGAATTTGTTGTTCACTACAATAACAATTATTAAGCATATTTATGATTTTATTGTTGTTCTTTTAAGACTCGCAAACGCAAACCAAAGGGTAGCAAAACTGTTAACAAATCTGATGGAACACCGAATCGCTCAAAGAATACCAGTAACAATAACAACAACACCACAAGCAATAATAATACAATTCTTCAAGATTCAACAAATGGTAAGCTCAAATGACAAGAATTTGATATCATACGATTTTGAAGGAGACGTTTAAACCAAAAACGGATACAGTGAAATGTTCAAGAAAAAAATATGTTTCAAAAAAATAATTAGTAATTGAGAAAATGAAAGTTTCAGCAATCAAAATGCCAAAACTGCAACAATATTCACGTTCGAATCAGCCAATCTAATTATTGTCGTTCTTTTCATTTTCTAGAATTGCGTAACTTGAGTTCGTCCATGCATCTAGCGACTAAAACAACCCTTGCTCATGTAACAAATACACCACCATCGATCAATGGTTCCGTGTCCCAAATGGACAGCCATCAAACGCCTCCATTGTCACCTCGTTCATTCACCGGACAAATTCCATCGCCGAATTTCCTCACTCCGAATACGACATTGAACAATACTCGTGCCCCAAATTACTTGCAATCATATGTCAATCTTCCTCAAAGCCAATCAGGGGTTGAAATGTACTCATCGACTATATACAGTCCATCCTCGTCGCCATACTATTCATTGCCACCGAACAATTTGCTAGCCGATCATGAAGTGAAAATCGAAGGAATTCCAAATTCTTCCCCGCATGGCATTCATTCGCATCTTCATCACCAAATATCGCATATGTCAAATCAACAGCAAACTCACCACAGCCGCAGCCCGTCGGTTGAAGATGAACGGGAACTTCAATCTCAAATTGTGTCTCGAAATCTCGAACGTCCATCAGTTGTCAATATCAAAATGGAATGAATTCCAACTATTTCTTTAGAAATAAGATTGGGCGAATGTCTATATAAAAAAATTACATTCTATTAGTATAATATTCCAATATGTGGCTTATCGACCAAATATATCGTGCAACACAAACACAAAGACAATAGGCTAGACACATTGAAATTGTTCAATAAGTTTTAAAAAGCAATGCTCATTCTTGTGTTGCAGACGCGCAAAATAATTTGTATACGTCTACGTAATCGTAGTTAAGTCTTAATTTCCATGTTTTTTAGCATCGAATTGAGTGTTTTCTATTCAAGCTGATACAGTTTATATTGCCTCTCAATCAACTTTTGTTAATAATTCCGTTTAAATATCAAAATTGCAATTATTTCTTTTTAGATTTTATAATTCGTTAAAATTTTCATGAAGAAACTTTATTCTTTTTCTCCTTTTAATTTATAGATTTAAGTTTGTAAAATTATTGCAGTCGGAACACATAAAAATAAGTTTGACTATATTTGTTTATTTTTAGAAAAAATCGATTTTAATATTGAAAAAGGGATACAAAATCCCATGCCTAGTTTAAGAAACTGAGTCACACAAAACATTTAAACTGACGAAAAAAAAGATCTGAACTATAAATATAGAAAGTAGATGTGTAGTTTTGGGATGTAATTTTCAGATATTCTATAATAAACTAAGAGGAAAATATGAATATGGCGTTAGCACCTTTTATTTCTTCTTTCTTCGGCTCATAAAATCACCCGAATTTGGGAATCATTACAAAACCACATTGGCAACATCAACCTGAATAAACACTGCATGTGCGCAAAGCATTGAATAGATCGTTTATAGATGTATTGTTGATTTACGCCAGACCGTTTTGAGCAACGATCGAGAAATGAAACATGAAGGTGCGCTCATTATTTGTTCAATCTTGTTGTTATCTTATCGCGGCCGATCGAAGGCGTGATATAGATAAAGCAATTTGTGTTTTGGCTGTGTTTCGTTTCGTTTTTTTGTTCATATGAATTTTCAATTCGAATACCGAACATGATATAGAAAGAGACAACCCGATCCGAATCTTGAGAGCGTAACTGAAGAGCGACAATACATGGGCTGAAGACAAACTCGAACAGTGAGCAATCGCTTATAATTTCATATTTCAGAAATATTCGACTCTCACTATCTGAAACAGCACCATAATCGCATTTACTACCTGCAATTTTTTTTCTGCGGCTCATCAGCCACACACCGTATTTTCAATAACCATTCCTAAAAGAGATTCCAGTTTTTAGGCTTAGCCGAGACGAACAGTGATTTCGAAATATATTCTAATTAAAATCCCAAATTGAGAACGTTTTTTTCGTGAATAAATCCATTTTGTAATTTGATTGTTTCAAAGAGACGGAAGTGACACTTGGATTTTTCAAATAAATTGACAATTTATTCGGTTAAAAAATTTGTTAGCAAAATCCGTTCGGATCAAAAAGTAATTCCGAAGTCAAAATGAAGAAGGTGGGAGACAATGCCACTAGCAAAATAAATGTAAGTTCTTTTTCCAGAATATTTTTATATTCATATTTTTATTAAGTGTTTGAAAGGTGAAATCGAAACTGTGAGCTCACATCCCTATTGACAAACACAATTTTCAGTCCACAAAATGCACTTTTCTTTAATTTGATAAAAACGAACAGTTCTAATTGGGTAAGAACAATTTGCTGACGACAAAAGTTCTCGAGCAGAAATTCACGAAAATCCAGTCATGGATTGTGGCCTGTGACTGAAACTAGATCGAGTCACAACATCAGTAGAAAGGCTGATGTAAGCGAAACGCGTTATCCCGGAAAATGATAATATAATAAGATAATAATACATTAAAATGTTTTGTTCTGTCTTTCTTTGGTTGATAATAATATTTACTATGATACAAAATTTCGTATGCGATTTCTCTATGATCGTTGGCGCGCACGTTGGTTATATGTGCGCGGTGTTCATTCATTTTTCTTTCGCTCTGTTCTTAGCAGCTATCTCCGTTTTTATCTTTCTCGAAATACAAAAGAATTTATCACTTTTAAACAAATGCATGTGAAAAATTCATCGCGTCCAGCACGTTCCATGCAACGCCATTCTTTCATCGTGATGCGTTCAGGACGTTCTGATATCACTTTTGCTGCAAGTGCGTCAACGATCTGTCATCAAGCAGACGTGAAATTGCAAGAAAAGGGCAACTGCAAAACTATGACATGATTCGAAAATTAAATCATTTGTTGACACGATAGATAATCGATTTCGATTGCGATAGGCCATAGTAGGTGCAAAGACATTTATCGTTTTTCTACAAGATCTACAACTACCTCATTATTATCGACTAAACAACATTTCAGTTCGCCAGTGAAAGAGAAAGAAAAAAATGGCAGCCGCTCAGCAAATCTTATCAATTCCGCGCCGATAAATCGTTTTTTAATATCTTCAAAGTACAACAACAAATTTTCGTTTTTTAATCAATTTTAAGCCTCTATCTATGGCGAGATAATCATATACAATTTGCTTGTGATAGGAAATTATTCAAAATAACCACACCGTCGGTATATCCGATATGATATCGGTTTGTTGGCGCTCATAACTGATACAGTGTCCCCGAATGAAAAGACTGAAGACGCACCAACTCACCAAACGATATTCACATTAAAATAACTACACACAATTCAATCTGCTGAGTGCGGTTCAAATGAACGTTAAAACGTTGACCACGCAAGTTATTTTACGCGCTGAAATTTGCATAGTTTTCGACTCTCAAGTGTGTTGTGTCAAAGTTCTAAAATTGTCCGTAGTGAACACTTTCATCCTATAAGAAACAATTCGGACACATCCAAACCGAAGCGAATTTTAAAAATGGGGCGGCTGAAGGAAAATCTTGATTCTGGTGTTGTTTGCTTATATGAAAAATGATATGTTAACTTATCATACGAGCGACAACGCATCAAATCACTATCTTCGCTTTGATATAGATTTGGTTTGGTGATTATAGAATTGAAATGGTAGAAGTGCAGCGTTTGTCTTGGGCGTCTCCTTTCAGTTCAGAAATGTGATTCGTGAATCGCAAAGAGAAAATTTAGCTCCGGAAAAATGCCCCCAAATTTGAAATGTGTGACTCCATTTTCGGCCGGAATATTACTGCTTCAAGCGTTACCTATAATTCAATCATAAAAGTTCCACGTCTTACAGTAAAGTGGTAAGCATTCAATGAGAGACTAAAGTGGGCATGCGACAACGACATCGAAATGGAAAAAGAAGCGGAAAAAAGAGAGACAGTGACAGAAATATTTAATAAATCACTTCTGATCGTGTCTTATAAAATACTCGAGTGTGTTCAAACATCGAAAACAATTTTGGTCATAGCTACATTTGTGGAGTGTGTTTTTCGTTCGTTCAAAAGGTCAACAAAAATGTTTACTAATCGATAAAATCTGCGTGCTTTGGACGCAAAATGTATAGCAAATGTGAGCGCGGAGCAATATGATCATGAACAAAGAGCCTGAACTCCTCATGCCGATGGAAATGGCAAAATGCGCCCAAGAAGGCTCCGATCAACGATGCCTTGATTAATATCCAAGGCAATATCGCCCCGATGAATGAATGAATACGAAAAGATAGAAGAACAAATAAGAGTCGCATGTACACGAGCCAACGACAAGTGCTTTTTCTAGTGCGTGTAATTTTATTTTCATGTGCTCTTTTTACATTTTTTCATCATTTTGAAGTGACTTTAAGTGCTTGTGAGCGACATTTTCTGTTGTTGTGGTTGCACAAAATGTGGAAAAAAACGGAAACAAATAACAAAACAATATTGAAGTCGAACAATGTGCGCGCGCGAGACAGAGAGCGGTTGGTTCTTTTTCCCACTTCTTCGCACATTCAATAATATTTTCTTTGGAGCCGTTAGTATTTTTCCACATAATTGAGCTGGTGTCATTTGCGCACGGTTATCTTTGTTGCAATATAAAATATAAGAGTGTTCACTCTTGCAATGGAGAGCACCATTGGCTTATCAGCTTTTCAGGCACACGGGTAACATTTATAAATGTCTTAATAAATAATGTGCGCGTCTATTGCGCGACAACGATCGTATTTACCAACAAAAACAAAAAAAGCCAACAACGGCAAACCAGGATGACAATAGACAATTGCTCAGCTATATTTTATTGCTCAACCGTACACTTGTTCAAATAACTCAAGACAAATATGGAGAAAAATAATGAAATCAAAGCAGCTAATAGATCTGTTGGGATGATCTCTCAAAAGAGCTGCAAATGAATCTGGATGGTTTTGCAATGCTGTGTACAGTTGCTTCTGATCCTTTTCCATTGGATGGAAATGCACTGAAAAAACCGTGCTTGAAAGTGCAATAAAATCAAAATGGCGGACGTGGACATTCTTGCGCATTTCGCCCAATGTTTGCCATTGAAGCACTATAAATGTATATTAAACTATATATTTATGGATGTGCGTTAATCATGTTGACTTTACGTGGATGGGCGAAGAATTGGTGCGAATAACAAAACGAAGGCTTCATGTGAAAAAAAAAACTAATTTGATTTTATTTATTGGGATAACGTTTTTTAAAAAACCTACAAAACATTCATTGAATGTCATTCAAATTGGTCTGAAAATAGTCAGAATCATCAGCTGTTCAATTATTCTGTCGAGGATCGATAAATCTAATTTTGTCGGTTGTTCGACAGTTTGATCGCGATAGTTTTTTCTAATGAATTAATTCGCCGAAGTTTCCAAATGTAAACGAAATAAAAAATTGGGCAAATTTGGGGTTGCGTTCATTAATCTTGCAATTGCGAAATCGATCTACACCTTCTTTTCCGAGTCAATTATCAAATGGCAATCGTTAGTCAAGCGATGAAGCGTCAAGCTTCAATATGTTGAATTGTCGACCTCAAGAAATGTTGTTCTTCGTTCAAATTGGGAATAGGAATAGCTGAGTGTGTTTAAATGAACAAAATGCACGATGAAATCGGAAAGAGTGTAAAGACCGTATGCTCTTGCCTAATATTAGAATTGCGCGCACCATTTTTCGGCCGCCACCGCCGTCGTCGCCTCTCTTTCTACATTTTTGATAAGATAACAAAAATATACATTGGCTTTATTTTTTGATACACGTTCCATACGAACAACAATTACGAAGCATTGGTACATGTTTTCACTGTATACGACTCTTCCCTAAATCCGACATGTTCCAAAAAAAAGTATTTGAGTGAAGGAAAACAGCCGACATTTGTTGCACCCACCTTGACTCGATTTAGCTTTGTAAATAGCCGACATCATGCATCAAACCAAGTTTAATACCAACTTTATGTTCATAAAAATAAACACAATTCTCGGAAATAATCCAAATATTCTATTTTCCCCTCCGCGAGAATTGGAATTGTGCAGATTTTTACAGTTTAATCCGCCCAATAAGCAAAATTTATGGTATAAGACTGCTTGTTCTTCGCGAATTAAGTTAGATTATTCAATTCGTTAACTTCGAACACGATCGTGTGTATTCTTAGTCAAAACATCGGAAAAGCGGCTCATTTGGATAATTACACAAAGAGCTTAATGTTTGATATTTGAAATTGTGCTAATTTCATAATGACGATCATAAAATTTGTTAAATAAATATCAGCAATTTTCCATGTCATTCAAAAAAAAGAAAAAAAAAAAAAAAAAACGCGTTCGCTACGTTTTAAATGAGTTATGGTATAATATTAAGAATAGCAGATAACAGACTTACAAAATCGTTCGCAAGGCTTCAATCTATTTCTGCAATGACGTTAATGATGATTCATATTTCTAGAAAATTTGATTTTGCATTATTTAATTTGTCACTCGATAAACTATTTATTTGAAGCTTTGACTTTACGAATGCTTCATTTCCGGCCTGAAAATGTGTGCCTTTGCGGTATCGTGTTTTTAGTTCATCGATCATCAGTCATGAAATCGGTTTTGTGTGTCCGGATATGAAGGCGGTTGTATTTTTTTTCTTGGTAAAGTGAAGATGCACAAGCACATTTTACGTATGAGCAAATGGAGAAACGCCACATACAATTTTATGTCACTGCCAATGGCTTTGCTTACCAGATTGGAACGCTCCAAATACCCGCATCGAAACGTAAATATGCGATTCATGTAATGTAAGGCACACCTTGCCGTGCGATAGTTTGTGTTCCTTTTTTTCGTGCCGCACTTTGCAGTCCAACAACACACATATGAACAATCACAGAACACGTTGCATAGAACACAAAAAAAAAGAATGAAATAATAAACGTAATGAGTAAATATTTGTAATGAGCACATAAGACGACTAAAATGAGCCGCACACGTTAGACGAATCGAGAGAGTGCGGAAGAATCACTGTTATTTAACATTACAGCAACAGTTTTCTTCATTCACAACGTAAAATCAACACAGGCCGATGACATCCCAGCTCAACTTTTGAGCAAACTCTAGCGACTCTTTTGTTTAGTTTTGCGTCTACATGCTTTGAGGGCTTTTGTATGACGAATCGCTACAAAATATGACTTATTATTGCACTAAATGATCAGACAATATCTTTGTGTCTCATAGCAAAGTCGCCCTCGAGATCGAAACAGTTTATCTCTTGATTCCGATCTGTTCAGAACAATACAGCGCTCTTCATTCTTCGTTAATTATAACACATACAAAATAATATCGTGCCATAAGAAATGCGCAAGTACATTGTACGTTTGAATTTGTTTAAATTAAGCTCCATTCTTTGTAATTATAATTGAAACATATGGTTTTGTCTAAACCAAGGTTGTACGATGCAAAATTTGTAATACAATCGAAGTGATAGCCACGAAAGGATCCTTTCGAATGTGACCCTTTCAAAATGGGACCATAAAAATGCGTGATTTAAATTCTGTAAAAGGAGTTTTGTTTGAGAATTCGCAGCAACTTCGCAAATCAAGCTTTTGAAAGACTGCTCACGTTTCATTATGAAAGGCGATCGAAATATTTCAACAGTTTGAAAAATGAGTGGAAATGAATGAAAATACTCAAGAGTGGAGTTGTGTTAATATTGAAATAATTCCGCCCTTTTGTCATATCATCTATGACAACAAATTCGATTGAAGTGTTAACTGAATATCGTTAGCACGTATTGGTTGGGTCTGCGAGCGATCGGCGACGAATATGATATATTGGTTATATGTTCACAGTTTTTTTTCTCGACAAATTTATTTGTAGTAGATTTTTATCGGCTAGCGATAAGATAATGTTCGATATTGATTGATTTTTCGAATTGATGGTTTTGCGTCGACCATTAAAACTGTCAAAAGTTGCGCTACTCCAATCAATACGATCTCATTTTTTACTAGGCATTTTTATTCATCAACACTCTTATTCGGTTCTCTCCGATCGGACAAATAATTCGATCAATTGAATTGAAATTTAACCGAGAATCAATCCGAATTTTGATTGAAATTATTAATATTTCGAAAAATATCTACGCAGATTTTGGTTTTCATAAACTGAGAAGTGTTCTTTGTTGACTTAAATTGCCTGTACGAGTGAGAAATATAAAGATTGAAAATCATAAATATGAGTTTGAACATTCAGGCCAATTGTAATCAACAGGTAATGATTGAATAAAATTTGCGACGCAGAATAAATCCGGTGTAATGAAAAGTTCTAACGAATAATATCGAGCATTGATTAAAAAGTGTTTTCCAAATGATTAAAGTACATTTCACATTTTTTTTTTGGGGAGCAACAATTTTCTTCAACATTATTCCTCCCTATTCTTTTGTTTTGCTTATCACATTTCGGACGGAATTTCGTGGTCGTGATTGGAAGATATTTTTTTTTACTTCAGTTCAAAGTATATTTTGAAAGTCTGAACGGAAGAAAGGAGAGGAAAGAGCGGTTCAAAATGAAGGGGTCGCGAGCGTCGGCATTAAAGCATACGTCCACAAAACATATTTATGCACTTTGCATTTTAGTGGCAGTGATTATTTGAGCGTTCCTCTTTTTTATTTTTTTTTTTTTATACGAAGACAGCCTAAGTAATCCATAAATAACTAATAAAAATGTTCAAGACAATGGCGCAGCCGAAGAAAACGAAAGGATTCGAATAAAAGAGGGAATAACAACCATTGAAATATGTTTGCATTTTTCTGACTTGCTGGGCCATTTGAAGAGACACGCGCCCGCGAAGGCTTAATAAAGAGAAACAAAAGTCATTTTGAAAAATGATTTCGTCAAGCACCATAAAAATAAAACCGCAGAAAGTATCACACCATAATCACTTGGACTAAAATCTCAACGAATGAATGATAAAATAGAAAAAATATTGCACTTTACATAAACAGAATCCACAAAATTTCCAAACGTGATCGATAAATTAATGTTCGAGCTCGAAATCAATTGCTGAATAATTTATCAGATTTAATGTCAATTGAAATGAGTTCAATAACAGAAGTGAAGTTAAGGTGAGCTGCTAATCGTGACATATTTTAATTTCGATCTTAACTGTGAAAGGAAATTAATTACTTAAATTAAATGAGTATCGATCACATAATAAACGAAATTGGATGAAAAAAAAATTTGAGTTGGCAAAACCTTTGCCGCAAAAGGGCAATCTCAAAGCAAATTCAAGTGTTAACAGTTGTCAATGATATGTTCTAATTACGTGCCACACTTTTTTACTAAAAACAATTTTTTCTCTTCAAAAAAGTTCAAAAATTTAAACTTATTGCTCTTTTTTTTCATGAGCACGTAAACATAATAGATATGTTCAAAAAAGCGGATCCTTTCTTCCAAATCGGCGTTCAATTCTAATTCATACTGTCGCTTTTATCAGTATTTTCTGGCTCATTCCTAACGGTGACACATCCGTATCTTGTGTTATGCCCGCATTTAATGCTCTAATGCAACAAGAAGCAAACATTTCGTATACCTGATGGTGTCGATCGCAAAACCATGAGGCATGCATTGCCTCTGCTTTGCTGTATATCGAATTTGGGCGACGGCGGTCGTATCGATGTCGTCATTTGCTTGCTTTTTGTTTGTGCATTTGTATAACTTTATTTGCTTTTTGCTATGTTCAGGGCTCTTCCAGCAAATGCAAACATCAATGTAGGTCTTTTTGCTTGGTTATTTCGGTTCAGTAATTTTCAGTTTGTTTCGTTTTATTATTTCCGTTGGTTCTTCTTCATCTTTCATTCACTACTGGCCAAACTGTGTATTTGATATCTCGCTGAAGAATCTTTATTTCTCTCTCGCCGATATTCATCTGGATTCGCGCTAAAATTGGCCAGCGAGCCTGTTGATGTGAATATCAAAAGATTTCCGTCATTTGAATACTAAGACAGAAAGTCATCAGTGTAATAAACATGAATATGAAGTGGTTTAGCACGCGCTCAAATGCTTGTTTTCCACATCGTCGCTTGATTTGTATGCCGTTTTATAGGACATAGCCCAACATCAAGCATTGCATGTGTTCTTGGCACACAGCACAATAACAAGGAGCATATGTCTTTGGATTGGGTTTCATGACGAAAAAAGAGAGATCGATTTCATGATAAGATTAAAACAGATTAAGAAAATGACCAAAGACATTGATGATGCGACAGCAAAAGAGTGAAAATGTCACACTTGGGATTGCAATCAATTACAAGTCATCCGCTTCACAAGCATGACTTAAACTTCAATGTATGGCCGATGTTGCCTGAAGTGCTTTCAAATCGAAAATTGAACATTTCAATGCAGTTTTCGATCAATTTTCAATGTCTATCATTCCGTTTACTTCCAATTGGAAATTCATTTGTAATCGAATTGTTCAATTTTCGTACTTATTTCGTTCAATTCACGTAGTTTACTAACAAAATATCGATTCAGACAAGTAATTCCTCTATGATTCAGTTCATTGGTTTAAATCTAAATGGTGTTGATGTAAACTTTCACTTCAGAACCAGCCGAACATCCGGATAAATAGAGTGTATCCGGTCAACCGTAAGTTTCAAAGAAGATAAAGGCGTCATAATAAATATAGACACTTTAAATAGGCTAATAGAAGTGTTAACTTGTCACTTTAACGAGTAATGACTTTCTTTTGAAGTGTAAACAACCAAGGGACGAACACTGAGAATAGTCATCATCTCTATTTGTCCATTTTTGTTTGTTTTACGAAGCCGAAACCTCAACTGCTGGCTAGAGCCATGAGCACATATAGTTCAAAACGTCACTTCAAGTGAATAGTCGGATATCCATGTTCTTCTCGTTTTGAATATGTGCGTGTGAATTCAGATGAGTCAACGAATAGGACCGATTTCATAGCAATTCTGGTTAAATTTTGATGGACATGCCACACATTCATCATTCTTAAATGCTTATCAATCATGTACCTGTTTAAACAAACAAGAGACGTTGTGATAAACACGCAGTATATATTTCGAAAATGAACTAGAACCAAACAATGCAATCACAAATCATAAAACGCAATCGTTTCAAACATTAAATGATAACAATTCACAGATATGTTTTTACTTTCTATGTCCACATTAAATGGAATGCACAAGATATAATAAAAAAATGTATCTTCATTATGTAATCAGAAAATGATTACCAACTTAAAATGTAGAGTATCGTGTGGCTTGCAACAGCTTAAAAAAGAGGCGTTACGACTGTTTGTTGTCAAAATATGAAGCCGTATATTACTCTTTTTGTCGTTTATCTTGTTATCATATCTCCGAATCAGCGATGAAATTGAATCGGAAGAATTGTTTTTTCCATCGCGGGCTCCGATGTGATGGCCAACATCGGCAAACACGATAAATCTGTGTGCTTTATCGCCGGTGCAGAAATCGATATCAACACACTGCGCTACTGAATTAATTACACTACGGTATATTGTAATCATTTTGGCGCCAATCGACGCTATGAAGCAACCTGACCAAAACTAAGAAATCATTTAATAATTTACAAATTAGAAGAAATGGCCGATTTTTTCGGGTATCCAAAATAAATGACAGCTTTTATTCGATTATTATTTTGAAATTCATTCTTAAAACGAAAAAAGCCGAGACGTTCGCGCATATTCCACACTGTGTCCGAACCAGTTTAAATCGAATTTGTGATAACTATTAGTTTGGTCTCAAAGCCTGATATTGCCTCAAACAAAACAAACACTCGCTATTATTCAAATGATAATGAATATGTGTAGTTACAACGAAAACATTTCCAATTCCGACGTACATAAAAATTAGCTGGATCGACTGTTTTACTCTAAATTAGTTTGATTTTATCGCCGGGGGAGTGTGTTTGTGTGTGTGTATTTCTTTCATTAGCTTCGTCCATTTCATTTCGACGCACGACGCGCTGCTTTTTTTATGCAAACGCGACCGGTACGCTACGTAGAACACTTTGCTTTAGCATATCTCGAAATGAATATATGCAAATAAACAATCAATCGATTGAGAGAGCGGCTTCTTTTGAAATGCTATTTTATCGGTTCACGTTCTCTTTTCCACCGCAGCCGTTGTTTCGATTCGCGATTTTATCAATAATTATTTATTATTATTTAAAATAAAACACCAAATCAATAACGATAAAAAAAGAATCAAAGCGATGAACGAAAATGGAATGCAAAAATCTCTAAAATAAATATCAACATTTTGGTTAATTTGTATTTATCGAATGACAGGTGACCGACACTGATGACGCTGATAAAAAGAAGATCAAAATTGAAGAAGCGTCGGATGAGATTGCCTCGCAACCAAACCAACAGCCGACGGTACATGGACAAGAATCACCACAAAATCAATCGCAAGAATTGATTTCAACGGAAACCACTTCGATTGGAAATGATGCACACGATTCATTGGCAACGGCCTCACTTCCGACCACCGTCATTACGACACAACGACATCGCATGATCACCACCACCGGACAAATACGGTAAATGTTTGACTGTCAAAATCCAATCGATTTTAGCCGTTATCAAAGACTTTTTGGGCTTAATTCGAATTCGAATTCCAGCTATGCTTAAAAGAATTCCATTAATTGAAATTCATTCATTTGAATAATTAAATTTTTTGGGAATTCAATTTCAAAATTCGTAATTTGACATTTAATGTCACTTCAAATTGTAATATCATTCTATATTGTGAAATGTAATGAACAACCAATCAAAGTACGAAAACTCCCGAAAACAAAATTTATAATTGACAAACCACAATACGCAATTCAGTTTACAAATGAATGATAACTGATAACGATTTTTTTTTTTGAATTTTCAGTGAAATTGATGATATCGCTGAAATTGAGCCACCGAAAGAATATGTACAACGTTATCAATTGATTCCCGTGAATGAACCATCATTTGGTCAGCAAATTTACGAACAGCACGGATCGAGAGGCCGTCAAAGTAGTGGCAGCCCAGATGCTGGCAATCTGGCAATTCCAAACAATGGCACAATTTTTGTTACATCCCAGCATCCAAATGCAACTGAAAACGTAAGCAATCTTAGATATGCGCACGATGTTCGATTCGAAGATGAAACTTACACAACTACAAGATATGAATATCAACATGGACAGCACCATCCGAACGGAACACACGCCGGCTCGGCTGATGACATAAAAATTGAATTGATTCGTAATCAACATGCGCTTCATGGAAAGGTACATTTTGTTTTCAATCGCATTGAACTCGGCTTAAAAACAAATATTCTATAAAAAGCCACAGAAGCTTCCATTGAAATATAGATAAGTGAAAGATATCATTTTCAACAAATAAATAGATTCACATCGAAGATGCACATCAACCGCCACCACAATCAGAAGCAAAGATTCAATATACCAATTTGGATGTGTCACCGCAGAACTACTACAGCATCGCATCGGACGGCTATCCACCGGCAGGAAGTGGTTTTGCCTATATTTCGACGACACCCAACAAAGATTACATCTATCCGGCCAGTCCGAACACAGTTCTCTACAAAGGTAGTCGAAAATCGTTCTTTGTCTGGTTTTGTTGTTGCTGTATAAATTGAGTGATTAAAATTGTAAATAAATGGAATTAATAGGCGATCCACCGCTGGCTCCATCCTTCAATAGTCGCTATAATGGACCATTGTCACAGCATCAGGGAATTATTTACGATTCAAATTCGATTCAGCAATCTGGTTCGCCCGTTCCGCAGGTGTACACCAGCGCTTGTAAGCCAGAGACGAGCTACTGGCATCAAGCGTCGGAATACAATTCCAATGCGGTAAGTAGAGAGTTTGTATTTTCATGAGTAAATTGTTGTATTTTTTTCTCAATGACGCTAAAATAGCGTTCTTCATTCCAGGCTTCATTTGGTCCAACGATTGTTTTGGACAATGGCAGTGACTATGTAGCGAATGGAGCGTCATGGCAATTGCAGCCCGAAGCCTACGATTTGCAATCGGTAGCAAATGGACCACAGGAATGTATAAATTGTTCAACATCACAATCCGTCTATTGGAGGCGCGTTGACGGCCATCCGATTTGTCATCAGTGCTCGTTCACGAGACAATCAAGACCGAAAATCTCCAAAAATAAACCAGCAATCGTAAGCTATTATTATCGATTGAACGATACATTTGAACTTTTGTCATTTGAACGAGTGGATTTTTTTCTTTTTCAAAGACACAAGCCAACCGAAGGTCGGGCGTGATTTGCGCCAATTGTAAGACAAGCACCACCACACTTTGGCGACGCAACAATCAAGGCGAGCCTGTTTGCAACGCTTGTGGACTTTACTACAAACTACATAATGTTAATCGACCGCAGAGCATGAAAAAAGATGGCATTCAAACGAGGAAACGTAAGCCAAAATATTCGCTGCAAGCCAAACCGAAAACATCCCCACTCAATGGTTAGAATTTGATTTTAATAACGAGCTGTTTTTTGTGAATGTTTTTTTTATCAAATTGTAAGTGAGTTTTGATAGATGTTTCATGATTTTCAGAGAAAATGTTGCCGCCGCTTTTTCCATCCCAAATTCACATTCAGCCCGATATGAAAATTCCCATTTTGCAAGCCCATCAAACGTCACATCACACACAAAATCATCTAATTGCTCACGCTCAGAATCAATCACCGTCACAGCATCATTCGCAAGAATTGCATATCAATGCGACCACCGCACAAGTAACGGGCACCGACCATTATATTAGTGTGGCTACGACACATCCAGCGCATTTACCGCATGTCAGCAACTTGAGTCGTCACCTTAACGCCAGGTAAACTTTCATTGCAAGCGATTACTCTCTGATTTCGGAATGCACATTGATAAATGTTTATGGTTCAAATTAATAGTGTCTCATCGATAGCCGGACTGCATTCAGCCAACACGAAACTAACGAGCGTCATCACTTGCACCGGAACACCCGATCAGATCGAACAATAAACTGTGCAAGTATTCAGCAAAAGTGCCAATAAAATGAATCGTAAATTCTTAATATAGTTTGATTTGCTGCTTGAGTGCACCACCTATTTTTTTACGACCAAAAACTAATTTAAGAGTATTAACAATCATCAATTATGAACAATTAATGAATATTTTATAGTCCTAATAAATTTGAACATTCCATGTTGCGCATTCAGAGTATTTTAGGTGAATGCAAACATATTCTTCTTACCGATGATTTTTAACGAATGATTCGGACAATAAATAATTTGCGATTGAACGGCCATTAATGTTTAATTAGTCATAAAATGGGATAAAATATGATGATTGATTCAGCTCATTATATAATGGATTATAATCCAATAATTATTGGAACGATTTTTTAGCTTATTTTAGAACTGTTTTTTTTAATACACTCTTTCTATCCTTTTTACTTTGTAAAGAATATAGAAAAAATTCACTGAAAATATCCAATTAAAATAAATTATATGAATAAATTGAGTGAAAACAAATATTTGATTTTCCTTTTCATTGTAATTCCCAAGATTTTTGCGAAACCTTGCAAAATTAAGAAAATTCAAATGTATTTGTCAAAAATTAGATTTTTCCGAAATCGAATTCGATTCACTAGAATAAATAATTATTTCTATCGATTTTGAAAACAACAAACACTGTTCATTATTTTTAATATCATTTATATTTTATTTTGAATATTTATTCTGGTACTGGAATGTAATTCAATTGAATATCGTTCAAGGTTTCAGGGACTTTTTCGAAAAAAGTGATCGCATTTAGAAAAGAGTCACACGTTTTTTCATGCTGCTTCAGTTGAAAATTAAATTCACGGCGGAATGATGCACATAAAATCCTTTCCTCGCGGCAGTTTTTCTTCGCAACAGCTATTCTAGATCGAATATCTTTTGATGAATGGTATTTAATTTACGAATTGTATCCCGTTAATTTCTTATAATAACGTAGTATGTGATCTCAGATTCTACATAGACCGCCAAAATGGATTGGTACGACATTTCCGTGAACACTCAAAAAATGATTGGTGATTATTTGAAGCGGTTAAAAACTCTTTTTGTTGCGCTTCCCGACAAAATATTGAACATGAAAATCACCAGATTGAACAAATTGTCGAGCGACGTCATTCGAATGCGATTTCCAAATGCTTTTTTCCTCAGCCGCATGCCGTTCCATAATCTAAAGTGGTTCGTGATTGCATTTTGGGTAGAAATTTCCGAAAGGAAAAAAGTACCACGAAAAAAAAGAGCAACATATGCGTGTTTGCACCAAAAAAAAGTACAGAATGAAGAAGATGTAACGAAAAATGAGTTTTTTTTTTCTTCTGAAGAATAATAATGACAAATGATAGCAGCGCATGTGCACTTTCCATCTTTCTTCTGTGCTCGATATTATGAGAATTATTCGGATTTGACTCTTTGAACGGATTCGAACATTTTTTGGACAAGTGTGTGAAATGTAAAAAACGCATCTCAAATCGAATGGATTTAAGGAGTTCAATGTTTTATGAAAATGGCTATTAGCTGCGAGAAAACATTTAAATGTTTCATATTTTGGTGTCGAATAAATTGATATCTTTTCCGGCAGTCAATTTAATTCAAGATGATACAAATAAATTGAATGGGAAAATTTAATTGAATGAGAAACAAAAAGCAAAAAGTTCGAGAGAAATTAAAAAAAAATTATCAAATTTTATAAAAATATTTTTGTAGAATTATGTAAAAAATAAGAAAAGAGCAATGAGTCCAAAAAATAATTCAGTAAAGAGTATTCGATAAAATTTATTCAACAAATAAAAGTGGATTTATCACTTAATTTCATTCAGTTTACGAATGACTAAAAAGTTTGGGTCGAAACCGGAACTATTCTCGTTCGTCCAATTCAAGCAAGATTCGTTTAGTTCATAAAACAAGTAAGTTGTAATGAGTCATTTAATGTAAGATCCACTTCGGGCAATAACAATAAATTTCAAATTTGGAGCAATTTGTAAAAAGATCAAAAGCACGAGTGCAATTATCAATAATAAGAAAATGTGATGGAGTTCGGCTCTCGATTTGCTGTATCATTCAATCAGTCATATCAAAAGAATGTTTAAGTGGTTGCGCCGTCGCTGTTTGTGATCGAACGGAAAGAAACGGAATGGAACTAGCTGTGGCAAGCGTTCTTTTCCTTTTTCTGCCGACGACGCACACCATTTAGTTTTTACACGCATTTACTTATTCACATCTCAAGTGCTCGAGTTAATAAATCAATAATCGGTCGCACGATATCATTGAATTGGATAGAGACAAAGATATAAGCAAACGCCATGTATATTTGGGCTGCGCAAGGAAACGAGCACATCAGTCTCAAGATATGCACTCATAATAGAGCAACGATTAAACACACTTATATCTTGATGTCATTAAAACCGAAGCAAAAAAAATGGAGGAAAACGAAACAACCACAACCGGCAACCAACTTATAATAAAACATAATGAATTAATGTATACACACAAAAAAAAAGCCGAAATGGAATCATCGATGTGGTTGATGCGATGCACCGAGTGGCTGCACGAAATTCACGAGGCTGGCGGTTAGAGAGGGACGAACAACAAGAAACATTCTATTAAAAGCAGTTCTATGTCAAAGTCTGAAAGCTTGTCGCGACAGTACGCCATAGGGCTTAAGTTCTTTTGCTTTGAATTTATTCGTCTGCGCTCGCGCGCGAATCGACCGATGTGAGTGCAGAGGCAAGCGGGCGAACGATAGAGTGCATGCACTCGTCTCTTGGTTTGGGTGCGATTTAAGAAAAAAAGTGAAAAGAATTTGCGCTTAAAGTACACACAAATGAATATACTAATACGGCGAAACAATGCAATAAGATTGCCTTTTCGCAAAGATAATGGTTGACCGGTGTTTCCAAACAACCGATGAAATTCTTGGCGAAAAAGTTTTGTGATACGAGATACATCGTACGAAATCGGATTTGCGTGCGTTGATAGACGCTTTTCTTTGGTTTGCTTTGGCAAGAGCGAAATTAAAAAGTTGGAATGGTAGGAATTCACACTGGAAAGCCACTCGGAGGATTTCCTTGAACAGAATTTCTGAATTTTTCAGTGCACACGACCAATCTGCAGCCATTTTTCAGGCGCTCAAGTATGGTTGTTAACGCATCGAATGCCTTTCCTTCAAACCGATCTCGCGATTTAATGCCCAGGCTCGTTGAAACGATTGCACATGATTTACAAACGCGACAGCAGCCAGAGAGATAATGTTATAAGTGAGCTAAAAGAAAGGTGTTTTTCTTTAAGTGGCGCCAATGAACTGCATCAACAACATTCACACACTTGCCGTCGAATGTGCACTCATTCTATCTAGCACCAAATCTATGTGCACACTGAACAATATGCACATGCTTAAATTTTGGTAATGAAAAAACCATCTGTGTTTTGTTGAGTTGGGTTTGCGAAGAGAAAAAGAAAGTAATACACGGATAATCTGAGACGCATTTTCTCATTTTTCGTCAACTCTTCGATTTGTTTTTTCTGTAAAAAAATTGTGAGATGCAGCAAAAGGTGCTATGAGACTTTGAATGGAATTCATTCGATGCATTGAGCAATTTTGGATCAATTTCTGAACATTTCGTAATCAGTAATTCAAATACCAAATGCTCTTGATGCATTTTTTTTTTTTGCTCATAAAAATCCAGATAACATTGCATTCTTCAGCGAATGACTCATTTAAAGGGTATTTTTTGGATCATTCTTTTTTTCTTTTGTTCACACCATCGAGATGGTTTCAAATATCTTGATTAAGAGGCAAAAAAAAAAATACGAAATCCGATGACAATGGTGACGAAAGGCGAACGAAAGAGGATCACTGATTTGGTTTGAAAAATGAATCGTTGTTGAAGGAATTCCGAAAAAATTTATGAGTTTTCGAGGAATTTGTGCTCGATTGTCTATTTGCCTAAGTGATTTTCGGGCCAACGTCGTTTGATTCTTGTCTTGTTTACGTCATTTGACGAAGTATGCGTTCATTCCGAATGAAATGCCCGATCGAAGTTCATTGAGAAATTCGGAATGGTCGGTGAAACAACAAAAGATGCCACCTATACAATTAATTGTGCTCGCTTATCGATCTAAATGATTGTAGGTAGGTCAAAGGAGCTATAGAAAAGCGAAGCAAGAGAATAAAGCCGACAGAAAATTGAATGGCACCGATTAACACGCTCAATTCTCTCAATTTTCGTAAATTGTGTCGTTTGGCTTGACCAACTAACGAATGAATGCGGGGCGCACTTCAAGATTTATTGTACATTTGGAGACATCATTCTCGAATGCATTACGTAATTTCCATTTTCGATGCGATTGGCGCCTATTATCAGCCTCATTTCTACTATGTGAACAAAATGTATCAATGATTCGTATTCTTCCTATTTCACTTCGATCATCGTCGTTTTCCGTATTCCATCAGAATTGTTTGTCGATGCATTTCTTTGTTTGTTCCGATATCGCTGATAGCGAATAGAATCGATGTAGTTTTATGAAGTTGACTCATGCAATTCCACCACGACGGAAAAAGAAACAAAGTCAATTAGACCAAATTGAATCGATTCTCTAATTTTTGACTCTATATTGAATGTCCTTCGTTCGAGGGCAGGAATAAAAAGTCGCCAGATAATTAAGGTAATAGATTAACAACAACACTAATAATAATGCCAAATAATTGCAATTTATTTCTCAACCGCAAACGATCCAATTCATCACATAGATAAAGCTTGGTTTGATTAAAAAGAAGTGTATTGAAGAAAAAATTCCCTTTTTTCCTCTTAAAGAACATTGTCTGTTGAATGCGAGCCACCATTCTCACGAAGCCGACTGTAACGAAAATGTTTTTTCTATTTAAATATACAAAAACAAAGCGAATAATAAATATCCAACTAAAATGATTAATTTGAGTGTGTCCATTTGAATTGGTCCCCAATAAATCGTCCAAAACGACTTCGATTTTTCATGCGATGGAAACGCGTTCGAGAAAAGCAATGCGAGTAAAGAAAATATCACTTTATTTTCCATTTTCCGATGAAAACAATCGTGTGAAGTGAAGTGCGTTTTGATTGGTCGACGAGAGGCGTGTCGATACGAGCGCAATCTATATGTTGGTGTTATAATACGCGATCGTTGCGCGTATAATTTGGTATCCGCCTATTTTATCGCGGAGTTCTTTAGCTATCGTTCGTTATTAACATTATTCACGCAACGCTCATTTTTTTGTTCTCAAGAGCAGGCGGCAGGCGATACACAAACACACACACCACACACACGCAATCAGTGATTCGATTAAAAGGGAATTTATCGACACAAAATAAAAGCACTCAAAGAGAAAAGTGAATATGTATAGTCGGTGGGCTTCGTTCCCTTTGGAATTTGGCGTCAAACGTATGGCGGTGAAAATGCTGAAACTGCGTTCACGTAACAACACCTCATCATGATCGCAATGGACAAATCCACTTCGAAACAGTCTGCGGACGAAATCCACAATCGCTCGAAAACAAGCGAAAGAAAGAGCTGAGGCATCGAACATTTCTTTCAAGAATCAATTGTATAAGATTGTGTGGGTGCCGTGTGAAAAGTCACTTATTTGGGCTGATTCATTTTGACTTTGTTGCACGCATACGAAGCCACTCAATAACTGTGTGTGTGTGTGTGTTTCACATGTGATGCGGCGTGTTACGTACCATGGAACGCTAACGTAAAACCCAACAACAAATAGCAAGGCGATAATTTCTGTTTTTTTTCTCGTTTGTCTTCTTTTCTTTAATTTTCGATGTGTGTAGGCAAAACCTGAATGCTTGTTCGCTTCAGACCAAAACCATTCGCTCGATATTGTACTCTCTGGAGACAGTTTATTCGAATTATCGCTGTGATGAGGTTGTGTTTTTGCCGATGCCGTTCCATTGTTTACGTTTTATCCAACGCAACTGATTTAAAAATTATTTGGGACCAAATCGAACTGATTTTCTTCGCATATCATTTGATTTCGAAAAGTTCATACGTGTGATCGAGTTTTTGGTGCACAATCGTTCTTTGTTTTCTTCTTTAAAATAAGAAGAAAAATAGTACCACCGTGTGAGAGAGACGCAGAGAAAAAGTCGAATAAATTCACGAGATTTGTTGTCAATTGCACACAGCACCCAACTACAATTATAAGGAAACAAACGGTGCAAATGAAAATAGTAATAAAAACTGTTGTCACAAAAGAGAAATAACGAAACAATTTTATAGAAAAACCGGCACAATAAATCCTTGTCGTTTGCAACGAGTGTTGTATGTGAAATTTGTGAAAGCCAATAACAAGTTTCGGTTGAGAATTCGTATAAATCATTTTTCATTACATCATATTTGCATGTGGTTACACACATTGGATGATACGCGAAAAGGTGATAAAGACAAAGAATAGAGTGCATTTTGCTGTATATCCCGTTCACCGTTTGAGACATTGAACCATTTGAGTGTTTGTGAAGAAAACGCGGGCTTCGAATTGCAAAAAACACAATGCACAGTTGAGAAGAGAGCCGATGATCGTGAGAGACAAAAGTATCGGATTTTATCAACGAATTGATGGCCCAAAGAAAGTCTTCATTTGCCAATTTTGAAAAGTAATAGATTTTTATTACGAAAACCAACCATATTTTTGGGTACACTTCAAATGAATGAAAAGAAATTGACGCAATTGCAAAAGTTTAGTGATTCAAAGTGCAAGCAACAAATATAAAATATTGAATTTAAAGTCATCAGCTCGCAGTTCAGTTGAATCAGGTAAGGAATTATTATGGATTTCAACCATTTTTCTATATGATTCACTTCATTGGTTAGTATTTTCCTATAGGAATGTTTTGTTTATTCGGTATACCGAATTCATTCGATTAATATTTTGGCCGACGGAATCCAAATCACTTCCTCTCAATTAGGCGATACATACACTTCGTTTCAAAATGTGAAAGTCCCAATGCGTTGATTTTCCAATTTTTAGTATCTTGAAAATTGTTCGTTAATTATTTTGCAATGATTGCCGTCGATAAATACAAACCATCTCTTTGATAGCGAGTTCACAGACTCGCGCAACTTTACGCGCAAATCATTTAATGTTCACTTATCGCGCACGACTCGTGACTCTTTTTCACTTTGTATTCCGCTTATTTTAGGGGAAACTATTTAAACCGCTATCAAATTCCTATTTAAATTGTTTATAATCGCCATTTCCTCTGTCCGAGATTCAGCCTGAATCACTTCATTTAACGATAGAATGAGAAAAAAGCAACAATGTCGCCAACGTAAATTCCGTTCGTCACATTTTTGGTATATATTCAATAAAATGTCTGAAATAAAAACAAAAATAAACTCCAAAAAGAAACTGTGCTTGCACACGGATGATTACGGGCTGAAAAAACACATAATATTGCACCATAGTTCGATCCTCTTCGATCGTTTTCATTCACTATTCTTCGTCTGTTTCCGATTTTGAGCTTGTTAGAAACAAAAGTGACTTTTATTGTGTAAGTGTCGCCTAATAGACAGCCATTGTTAGGGAACAATGCAACTACCGTCTCGTGTCTGGTCTACGCAAAAAATAAATGTCAATTTACTAAAAGGCAAACAAAAAAAAAGACATAAATTTTCAACCAAATCGAACCTTTTTAACTGCCCCTTTTTTATGGACACGCAGTGTTGTCTCACTTCAATTTTGCGTGTGTGTTCGACCAGAAAAAAAGCAAAGCTCAAAGAAAAATGCTCGGGATTTTATTAGACAATTTATTGCTTTACGCAATGACGCCTATGTTTGCACCATTTTCAGACGACGAAGAGGATCACTTGCAATGCTTCGCATTGAAACGGACCAAAATACTACATTAATTTCGATCTTAATTGACCATTTTTATTCAAGTGCTAATTTGTCTCCAATTTTATTATGATGGAAAAGGATATTTTGGTTTTCATGCGATCACCAAGAAGATAAAAAATGCATGCGGGTTTAGTTCCGTCGAAATCGTTTCCATATTCGAATTACATGTAGGGTTGAATGTCATTAATCAAATCAAAGTCAATGGTGAGCGTTTAAAAAGCTGCATGCTTTTGGAAAGAAAAAGAATCAACTTTCGTTGCTGTTTTTAATTTTGATCCCGTTTGGCTGAGACATTAGATTGAATTCGTATTTTGATTGGAGTTGATCATCAATCAAGTTGCCAATTACATTGGCTCTTGTCTGTCTTGTGTGCACGAAACGAACATTATCGCCACCTCACTTACGCAAAACCAAACGCACAACTGCAATCAATATTTCGATTTGAATCATAAAACATCAACACATCCATGTGTCAATTAATCATGAAATTTGGTTTTCTCAACGCAAATCATTTTTCAACGCACACTCATTCAAAGCTGAAGAATGTTCAAAAAATCGGCTCCTAAATGGTTTATCGACCAAATTGGACACATTTTATCTCACCACGTTAATTATCAATTTAATGCTATTATTGGATCGATGGCACCTCGGCCACTAAAGGTGAAATCTATATGTTTGCACACGGAGAGATTAGAATGGGAGATAAACGAATCATACAAAAACAATTGGGAATTCTTGGCGGGCATCAAGACATCGAATTACAAAATCATGAATAAAAACGAAAGGAAAACGCAGTTTTTGTTTCTACCTACGAACGGAAGATTTGGTGCAGTCAATAGTGTCGCTCAATACAGAGATAAGGACGTTTATTTCATTGCTACCTGCTGCGCGAAACAATAGCACAATATTCAATGTGTTGCCATTCTTTTTGCTCAAATAATGATCTGTTTGGGTCTGCTCTGGTGCCACTTGATATCTCTCAAATTATCGAAGATTCAACAATGACACAAGTGATTCACAATCTACGTTTGAGATCGTGAAAATGAATTGGCGACATTGAAATGTTATGATTCACAAAAAAGCTGGCTCAAGCGATCGGACCAAAGTCGATCAAGCATTAGGACCCAAATTCGCGCCCTGAGATTCCTATCGCTCAAGTTGCAACTACAATTGCGATTCCTTTCAGGTCCATTCAAATGTTCTTCATCCACATTCTTTTCTGACTTCCCCTAAGATCAAAGATGGCAAAACAAAGAAAGGTGGAACAAGTCAAGCCCATGTGAAAACCACTGAAAATTTAAAAAAAAATTATGTAAGTTAACAATATCTCGAGAGCCAATCCCATCTTTCGGCAATTCCCATGCAAATGCCCCGGAAGAAAAGATGCCACACAATGTCGAGAAAGCGATGTGAGTGCAGCGCGGCAACACCAAAGTGAATCGTCGATCATTTTTGTCGTTGCAGTCATCATTACAATCGTCATCAGGCGTTTTTCATCTGGTTACGTGCATGGGGCCGGCGCCAAAACACTTTCATTATTATGCATTCTTTCCATTTGTTCTGGTTTTTATTCTTGTTGTTTTCTTCTTCTTGATTCTATGTAAATGCATTCTCGCGCTCCCATTTCGTTTGCGTTAGCCGAAACGGTAGAAGCCAGCATCACATTCGAATGATGTGGCTGGCGTTCCAACAAAATGAAAGCGACGAAAAAAGCGCATACATTGTGTATCTGCCGCGCATACGTCGGACAAGCACAATAACAACACAACCAACAAGAGAGAGAATCGAAAGATTAAAAATAACATTGAAAACATCTTTGTTCGATGTGCCGCTGCATTTTTCGAGATGCCTATCCATTTATATTGGACCATCGATCGCGCCTCATTTTATAGCGTTCGCTTCTCTTTTCCTTTCATCTTCGCATCGTCTAGCTAATTTGATATCCAATAAAATTATTTCGTTCGATAGATGCGGGTGTTTTGAATTCAATGCAACTTGAAAATGCATTTTTATCGATGCAATCGGGGAGAGAGGTTCGTGTCGACATTCGTACTTTACCGCCGCCGAATGAATTCGAGACATGAAATATTGTGTTCGCTACGAAAATTGAACCATGGAAACTCTAAAATTGGCAATATTGCGCAACCGCTAAAGGCATGAGGAAATTGAAATTAGACAACATTCTTGTGCCGTACACCACTTGATTTTCGCTCGAAATTCGTTCAGACTACGTCCATTAATTCGAGTCACATTCAAATATTTATCTTATTGTTGTAATACGAATAGCCACAAAATGCAGAGGAGTTGAAAAGAAACTGATTTCCATACGATAGAACCAAATAATCGAAACGCCAGCAATAAGAAGAACAGCAGCAGCAACTCGCATATGTGTTATGTCGATGTGTAGCTGGGCAATTCAATTGATCGATTTCATCGTGCATTTTTCGGTGCTTCGATAGATGCGGTTGTCGTCGTCGGTGAGTAAGCGACTCACATCAAAATGCATAGTGATTTGATTTGTGTTGGAATTCCGTGAAATCGTTGTTTCCATTGATTCTTCTTCACTTGATTCGGGTGTACTTGGGATGCGACTAAAACCGATTTGTCATTAAAAAGGATCAAAGTCAATTCAGCGACAGCGACACTCTTTCAGTGTCGCCCGGTCATTTAAAAATTTGTTTAATGCGCTGGAATGAAAATCGGTGATTGTTTATCCATCAATCGGTCCAGAGTGTGGCGTTTCAGAGCATTCTTTCGCATTAGGGATGTGAAATTTATTGCTTAATTTTCATTTGATTTACCTCAAAAATGCATTACTTAAATGAAATTCAAACGCTTTATGATCGCGCGTAGAATGAAATCTAAAGTAAAAATGCCCTTTGTTCAGTGACACAGAATGACGGCGATAGAAAAGAAAGGAAGTGGATTTGACTGAATCTGTTGTTGATCTCCTGTTTATGCGCTGGTGTCTTATGGTGATCGAATCGTAATCGAATGCACCAAAGTATTTTCAGTCATAAAATTTGCATATTCTTCTCATCTTCTACCTTCCTTTCGTCAGCTTTGAAATTCAGCATTCGAAATGAGCCGGCGAGCGAGCTGTTCTTCTGGTTCCATATATTTATTTGCTTCCATTTAAATCGATACATTTTCGATGGTTAATCAATTCTCTTTCATCTGCCGACTCTTTTATTCGTCACAATGAAAATACATTTGAGATTAATTCGAAATCAATTTTCGCTGGTTTGACGCCTGTGAGTAGTGCTTTAAGCCACAGTTACGCAACCAAATGAATTGAATAGAATTAATTTGACTTTGATACTTAATTAAGATTTTATGCGGAAGCAATGAAAATATTCGGTTTAACGGAATGTTATTTTGGAGTTCACGTAAAAGCGTGACCTTTTTTGCACGTCTTATACGAAAAATCGGAATCAAAAAATAAACCGCTTGAGTCTTCTTTTTGGTCCGCAATAAAAGACCGCAATCAACACGGAGCCCAAATATTTGATGATCGTTTTATGCTCAACGCTGTCTGCAAGTCAAAATGATTTCGTTGACGTTGTTAAATGTTGCACGAATGGAATTTGCATAAAAGTCACGTTTGTTGACAGCCCAGCATTTTGGAATTGTCGCCGCAAAATCTACTGCAGTAGACTGATTCTGCGTACAAAGAAGAAGAAATGGCATTTAAACAGTCAAAAACCAACTATAAATGCGCTGAATAGATTTCAAGACATGTGCATACAAGTGAATTCAATTTATTTAAACATTTAGAAAAAAAAACCATTTTTAAAAAGCCAAACAAATTTTCTAAAAAGTTTCTAAAAGCGCGAACATAAACCCGCAAACCATCAACTGTTCGACAGCATCGAATTAATTTATTGGAATGTATATTTATTTCGGATTGATCATCGCGCGTTCAATATCATCAATCGAGTTTTGTGTGATTTTTGGCTGCTCGCACCGCAGTAACACACGAGCGATGAAGCAGGAAAAAAGAGTAATTTGCAAATGCGCGCACACTCCAAAAAACACCATTTCGCAACAAGGAAGAAAGAAAGAGCGAGAGCGAGATGGTGAAACAGTCCATTTGTTCATGTTGCCGCGGCGAAAGAGTCAAGATACAATAAATTTATTGTGTTGCGTCGAAATCCCATATAACGCATCACTCTGACCGTATTTCGTTCGTACTTTTGTTATTTTATTCTGCATAAATATTATTTCGCTTTATTCGGTTGGAGTGTTGCGCGCGGTGATCATATAGACAGCGGTTCTGTGGCACATCGACAGGCACGATATTTAACACATGCATAAAATGAAATGCGCCTGCGCCGCGAACACAAAATTCGCATTAAGTAAAAAGCATTTGTTAATGTATTTTTAATAATTTTATTCTTTTCATACAAAAATTTATTTCTCTTTCGAGTGAATTGTTTGTTTTTTTATTTTTGTTTCGGTGTCTGTGTTTTTTTTTGTGTTCTTTCGCTTTCTTCATCGAGATGATGTTTGGTATGTCGTTACTTTATATTCAACTCAATTTATAAATGTTGTGCGTTCGCGTTGTCGACATTGTTTTGACTGTTTCTCGGGGATTATCGCTGGGTTCAAAGTATGCAAAAAATCCAAAGAATGTCTTTTCAATTCGAAAATTACGGGCGGTGAAACAGTTCTGATAATGCGCTGACATTCGATGACCAGATTATTCACCGTCGTGTATTTATCAATTAACCGCAATAATCTCATCCAAAACTATAGTCGTCTATACGGCAGAATATTAATTTTAAATCAATATTTCAGCGAAATGAGTAGCCGGCGAAATCGTATAAATCATCGCTTAATTGAAATATCCGTCAACCGTTCATATCATTGGGATCTCTATCTCTTTGACTTCGCAAAAGAACGCATTCGTTCATTGCTTTATAGTGGCGGCGGCGGCCGATGAATTTCTCACCTTTAAAATAGCATAATCTAGCGGCTTCTTTAGTCGTACATCCAATCATCAATTTGGAACCTGCACGCTGTGTGCTAAGCCTTCTTAATTAATGACCTATAAATCATTTTTAATTTATATGAATGTTGATGTTTTTCTAAATGGAAACGAAGGAGAAGATGGAGAAGGCACGTCAAACATAAAACCACAAAACTCACTCAAATCTCGCAACGAAACGGAACGCCAACAGACGACACAACGAAACGATAAATGAAGAGTTGCTCTTGCATACGACGGGCACTTAAGCGCTGCGAGCGCGTCAATTGTGAATTATAATGAAAAATTAACCAATCGACGAAAAACGATATGAAACAAAGACAAATGCGCGCGCCCATCGTAAAGCAAATAGACGCTAGAGTGGCCATTGATATTGTATTTCGAGCAGCTACGATTACCGCACGCAATTCTTTGATTTCATGGTGTTGTGATTACCAATTTCATTCTACTTCTAACACAATTTTACTTTTCATTTATTCAATCACTTTGGCATTTCCTTTGAGTTTTTCTTGATGTTTTGGACGAAAACACGCATTTTCCATCATCAATCAAACCGTCTTTTGATCGATGCCGATAAAATGGGCCAGTGAAATTCCAAATTGTATGCGATAAATCATACACATTTAGCTTGAATGAAGAAGAAATTTAGCATGAATTAAAAGATTCAGTGATCATGTACGAGTTTTGTTAGAAAACCTAAATCTTTATACACCCATTACAAATTTTGAAATAAAATTTGCGATCAAAAACGATCTTTGTTGGTGTGTTAATTGAGGAAATTTTGAATAAAAAATGAGATATGGTCGTGCTTATCTGGCCGAAATCTCAGACACATACGGAGAGAGAGAGAGAGAGCTGATGAAATCTATGCTTGTGTAATACCGTCAGTCAAACAAAAACACATCACATTGATAACGTGTGTGACAACAAATGCTGTTATCGCTTGGTTGCAAGCATTAGAAGAGGAAGAAATCTGTCAGAGAGAGAGAGAGAGAGAGAGAGAGATATTTCAGAATTTGCGGATAAATTGAGAACTGATTACACTGTAATCTTAAAAGCAGAATTTCTATTCTTGTACGAGAATGTGATCTTCAGTTTCAAGACATTTTTTTCCAAGTGACATCGTGCAAAAAACCAATCGAGCTGATTAAAAATTGGAAACCGCGCATGTGAAATGGCTTTTTTCCCCCATATAGCACAGCTGCAATAATCGCTTTCTAAGTAAATGACAATAACACTGCGACGTTGTTTACTTAATAAAATCAAAAGGTATTATTATGATTTTAACGTCGTGTTTTGTGTTTTAGTGCGGTTAATATGTGCACTTGGTAGCGATAAAAAGAAATGGAAATCAGCGTTGCGTAAACGAGGTAATCAGACATTGAGGCTCATTTGTTTGCAACAAAGCACCACATTTCGATTCATTTCATTATGCCATTTGTAAAATTACGGTGATAATTATTATTCTTTCATGAGCTCTCGTTTTTTTTTTTTTGCTGCCGAAATCCAATTTGTTATCACAATTGCCATTGCAACGAGCGAAGTAGTCATTTCCACTGCGCAGCAAGCTCTTTTTACATGTTATTTTGCTAGAATTGTACAAGCGCTCATTATAAATTGTGAAAAACAATCGGCGCCGTCGAACCGAATGACACACGGTGAAGAAAAGGAAATCGCACGAGTGTGTGTCACAGAGACATTATACGGGCATTTTCAAATGTATATTATATATTTTTAGAATGGAACAATAGATAAACCAAATGCCTGAAAGCTAAGAAATGCAATGACAACAATCGCACAAGAAAAATTACCGTCCACATTTTGTTTGTGTGTTTGCGCTAGGCTGATATGGACAAATTACAATAATGCATAAATTGTTTTAATGCCAACGAATTGAACATAATTGTACTCAGCGCCAATAATGCACATCGAAAATTAAAGAAATTGCTTACAATCCACGGATTTCGAACGCAATGGATTATGAGGGTTTTACGACATGGAGGCAAGTTCGACATGCGAATATGGTTGACGAAAAACATGTCAGGCCTGCCCCATTTTTATGACAAATAACCTGCTTACATATCCGAAGCATACGAATGGATTGTCTCGCATCGATGAAAACAATAGAGTCCCCGAATAATTTTACCATAAAATATCGTTGTCATCGTTCACTGCAATCGAACATTATCTTGCACGACTAGCGTTCCTTCGATTCATCCTCCAGAGAATATGTGCTATCGCGGCGAAAAAGCGGGCGGAAGTTTTCTTGTGCATTTTTCATTTTAATATTGCGATAACGATATTCAATTATTCCAAGGTTTACGAACAACTTCATTCCACAGAAAGCAAAATAGTCATATAATTTTTCGAATGGTTTAGAAAAATTGTGTGTACTTGTTTACATATCATTAGCGCCCGCAACGATAGTAAAATACGCTTTTTGCAATTGGACAATACGCTTTTTTCGCTTCTTCGCGCCTGATAACAGCAAAACGATTTCATTCGAGCGATAATTTCAATTGTTATGCTTCGGTTTTTGTTGGTATGACTTTTTAAAAAAACACAAACACACACACGAGAACATTATCGCCCAATAGTTAAGAAAGAATAGCAATTACTTTGTTATTGAGGCAAATGCCATTTTCGAAGTCTTATCGCACCAACCAGAGAGATATCTTATGTCCGAGCGAAACAGAATATCGTTGGTTCTCATTTTTTTTCGCATACTGAACATCCTTTTTCGGAAAGAGACTCGATAACGTTATCACAGAACAACCGTCGAATCGGACAAACATCTGCAAGAAATACACATCGCTCGGCTAGTGTTGCTATTACAACGAAATAGACCCAACGACAAAATAACGAATTCCCAATTTTTTATATGATTTTTTTTTTTTTTTTTTTTTCATTCAAATCCCGTTTAAGAAATATTTCGAGTGAACTTTTTTCAAAATAATATCAACGTCTCGAAAAAATATTGATTAAAATAAAAGTGAAACGAAAAATGTGATGCAATTAGTAAAACTAAGTGTAAGAAAACCAAATTGATTGAAATCAAAAGATGACAAATTATAAAAAGAAAAATTCTCTATCCGATTAGATATTTCATGATTGCTTCTAGCAATTTAATATTTCCATCTTTGAAAATTCTAATTTTCCTTTGAAATAAACCTAGAAAATAGCGTGTGAAGTAAATTTATGTATTTTTAGAACTCATTTTGATTTCATCGAACGAAACTAACTTTTTATATCTAATTTTTCTATTCTACAGATGAACTAAAATTGAAGCGAACCTCCGAAAATTTGTCGTTTCGATAACATCGGGAAAAAAAGAATAGAAAAAAAAAACACTGATTAAAAAATTGTGCATAATTGAAATTTTGGAGGAGAAAGTCCAATTAATATAAAATGTTCCATTCACCAAGCGCGTATTCCGATATGACAGCGACTGTAGGAAATGTGCCCGGCTATCATCATCATCATCAAGCGCCAAGTTCGAATTCGCCCGTGTATGTGCCATCGAATCGACCGTTGCAGCATAGCCAATACAATGGCCACAGTGCAACATTTGGTCATGCGGCAGCCACACAAAATGGGTGGCAAGCCGATAATTTCACCACACACAACCCACTCGCTCCACAATTCTATGCACAAAATGTAATGATGGGCACTTGGAGACCGTACGATCCGCGCTTCCAAAGTACATCGCCGTACGACAGTGCAATGGATTTTACATTTGGCGAAGGACGCGAATGCGTGAATTGTGGTGCAATTTCAACGCCATTGTGGCGTCGAGATGGTACTGGCCATTATTTATGCAACGCCTGCGGTCTTTACCACAAAATGAACGGAATGAATCGTCCGCTGATCAAGCCGAGCAAGCGTCTCGTTAGTGTAAGTCTATTCTTCTTCATTCATTTCATTCGATTCTTATTGGAAACGAATTGCGACGACATCTGTTCGATCGTAAACGGAAGCTTGTAGTCATGACGCCATCCATTTGCTTCTCTCGGTTGCTTCAATCGCTAAACGTGTTTTTTCTTTTATCGCAGACCGCAACCAGACGCTTAGGACTGTGCTGTACGAACTGTGGCACACGAACAACAACACTATGGCGACGCAACAACGAAGGTGAGCCCGTGTGTAATGCATGTGGCCTATACTTCAAGTTGCATGGTATTAATAGGCCGCTGGCAATGCGAAAGGATGGAATTCAAACGCGTAAACGAAAGCCCAAGAAAAATGGGAGTGGCAATTCAGCCGTTGAACTCGGTCTCAGCAAAAAAGACGATAAAGAAGGTAAATTCACATTGAAATCTCTTCGCAGCCGAATATATATTTTTGCTGCAGACAATAAACAAGTTTTTCGAGTTCGATTTTTTATTGTGTTTTTTCGTTTTAAACAAATTGTTTCATATTTGATGTTTCAGATGTTAAATCGAGCCTAACACAAAGCGAATCAATGCATCAATTGCATGTCGAACGGAATATCCATTCGAAGGCCGTCCATCAGCATTCACCGACACACCAATTGAGCTCGACCACACCAACATCTCGTTCGCATTCGATCAGTTCGTCTTCAACGTCATCGGCTTCAGCGATTCACCATTCATACAGCATGCATTCGACATCAACAACCAATTCACCAGCTTCACACACAAATGCACCATCAAACCATTCGTTGATTGGACAAACTGTTATTCCATCGAAATATGATTTTGGACACAATGCATCGTCCGCTCTTCACAGCTCCCAGACATCAACCGCAAATCTCAGCCACAATTTAACGGCCAACAGCAACTACATTCACTCGGCAAACAATTTGCAAACATCGTTGCCATATAGCAATGTCAAATCAGAATCAAATGCCGCATCGAATTTTGATTACATGAACAGTTGCTTGCAAAATGGATATTTCAATAGCTCGTATGGAGCAATCACTAGTTCGACGGCCTCAACCACACATCCTGTCTCGGAACTATCAAGTTACCATCATACCACCATTCAGGCTGCCAAATTGATGGCCACCTCTTAAATGATGTATTTTCCACATTGCACTAATTCAAGTGTTTTTCTTGATCTGATTCATTTCGTTGATGATTCAAATGTTGGCATTTGTGCTGATGATCTTAATTCGGTTTAAAACTGCAATCATTTTAATCACATTCTGAGAATTTTTAAATATGTAAGCCTGTTAGACTTTAAAAATCAATGAGTAGAACTGATTTTGTGCAGAAATGATCATAACCATCAAAAGAAATACAGGAAAATGATTGACTCTGTCTAGAATTTCGTGTGAAATGAACAAACTTTCCTAAAAAAATGGCCACATTCGAAGCATTTTGTAGTTGTTCACTCAAGTTACTGTGAGTTAACACTTGTTTAATCGAATGAGCTGTATTTAGACATAAAATGCACTCTATTAATCTACTGAAATAGGTCTTAAGATAAAAATTTGCATTAAAACCCGAAAAAATAAGTCAATTTAAGTTGTATACGTAATCAAAACCTATTTATGCTTTTAATCATAGCTTAAGTTGCAATGATCATCAGATAGTCACCATGATCGGTGCCTTTCCATCAATATCTAGTTCAATAACTGCAAATTTAAATTCATTTTTATTCAGATGTAGTCATATTCATTTAGAAATATACGATTTGTTTAACCCATTCTTCAGACAGAGTCTAAATAAAGCAGAATTCTTGATATTTCACTGTATTAAGACAAAAAGAGTGTTTCTTTTCAGTGAAACTTCCCGCAACGCCATAATAAATCCAAATATAATTACACAAAAGGCGATTGTTGAAAATTCCTTTAGACCGTAAGTTCGAGTTTTAAAGCCTGATTCGGGAATCTCTAATAATTTTAACGAAATAACCGTTAGAAATTGTGTGCACTAATTTAATGACAAATATTTTATTTAATTGGCTATTCCATTCACATTCATGTAAAGAGAAAATGTTTAGAAAAATTAAAGTTCTAGAAATAAATTGTTAGTAAAATTCGATTAAATCATTTTTTTAAAGACCGAAACATGTTTAAGACCACATATATTAATATAAATGAATTCAATAAAAACATTGCCAATTTGCGTGCTACTTAAATAAAAAAAACTACACAATTTTGATTTGTTTTGTCCCGTTCTCCTTCAAAATGATGTGCTCCTTTTCATAAATTATTTACATTTCATGTATTCGTTGTTTTTACATTTATAAACAAAAGTCATTGCTTTTGAATGTTTGTACTATGACGGAATTGATTATTTTACAAAACAGAAAACACTTTAAACTAATGAGGGAAGCGATGTTCTCTGCGGACTTGATGTTGGCCGCGGATAATAGAATGGCATTGATGTAGGAAGCTGTTGTGATTGGGACATTGACGGAATGAAGCTGGCACTCGAGTTTCCTTCGTGGTAAAGAACGGGAACGCGAACAAATCGCTGAGCCGCATGAGCCATATTTGCCATGTTGGCCGCTTCCAAATCGGCGGCTATGATCTTTTTCCATTTGTTGCGTCGGTTTTGAAACCAAATCTTCACTTGAGTTTCAGTCAATCGCAGCGAAGCAGCCAATCCAGCACGTTCCGATGAACTTAGGTACCTTCAGTGAAAAGAAAACTAGCGATTAGAAACATATTTTTTTTTTGTTTCACATGAAGATCGAAAGAAAAAATTTACACATTTAAATAGAAAATAAAAATACAGGATAAAATTGAATATAATTCTTGAACAAGACAATTCCAGCATAAGCTCTTCAAATGACTTACTTTTTCATATCAAAAGTCGATTCGAGTTGAAAGACTTGTGCTCGGGAGAAAACGGTTCTGGTTTTCTTATTGCGCTTGTGCATCATTTGACTGTTTCCGTCCATCGATCGTTCGGTGGATTCGTCGTCATCGTCATCTTCAATTGACTCGTTGACATCATCATCCGATTCATGTGACAAATTTAGTTGTTGATGTGGTGACGAAATGGTGGTCGATGTTTTCGGCGAACTTGTAGTTGATGATTGTCTATCGGGCGTCTTATGTTCTGGATTTTTTTTTTAAATAAAGCAATGATTGTTAATCATTTGATTAATTTCTTCTCAACGGTTTAAAGATCTACTGAAATCAGATCAAATCCTACACAAAATCATTCCAAGCGCGACTTTCAACAGCATTTTATGCAATTTCCACAAAATTGATTATTTCATGAATGCGAAATCATGTCAAATATAGTTTCATTCAATTTGACGACGAATGTGTGAAATGAGACAGGGACAGGTAAAACCTCGATTGTTTGCGTGACTGTTGTATATAATTGTGACATTTTACAAAGATGAGAACTTACTAAGAAATTGAGTAAATTTAAAAATATGTTTTCAGACATTATTCGTGTTTGCCGAACAGAAGACCAGTTGAGTCATGAAAAGAAGTTTCCATTCCGAAATTTTATTTTCACTGGCGGAATTCAATTTAATTGAAACGATAGTAATTTTTTATTTTTGTGAAACTGATATTAGTTGAATGTGCACTGTTGGGACGGGGGTTGAGTGGAGGTTTCTATCCGCGTGTCGCAGCCGAATTAGCTTCCATTTTCGTCGGTGAAAAATGATGGAATTTATAACACTAATCTTGGGTTGCGGAATGTTTTCGTCCAATTTGCTCAACATAAAAATGAATTTATTTAATTGAATGAGGCGAAAGAGAGTGAAAGATAGAGAGAGATAAAGACAGAGAGCGAGAACGATGAAACGCGCCCACATAAAAACCTAAGTGATTTTCTTTAGTTGCTTGCACATTATATTTCCCATTTCGAATGGTTTTGTGAATGAGAAGAAGAGTGGCTGAAAATGGTTCTATTTGTGGTTAAACATATGCACACAAATCGACCATTAGCGAAAATTAATTATGGCAAGCATTAGAGCTGGAACGTTGTGTGTAGCAAATGAGCCAACAAAATTCTGTATGAAACATAATCAATTTCATTGGTCTACATTTTAATTTTCATGAAGTAATCTACATAACAAATGCTATCGCTTACCGTTTGTTGGACTGTGAAATGGCACTCGATGGTATTGTTGGTGTTGTGTTGTTGACCATTGCGACCATTGCGTTGGATACAAGGCGGCTAATGCTCCCCACTGTGAAATGAAACCCAATCTGAAAATGCAAAAGTTTTATGACAATCACATTATTGCGAGAATACTTTTATTTGTTACATTGCTTTGAAATTGTTTTTCATTGGTTCGGATAAATGCCGATTTCATGCACCGTATTGCAATGTAACGAATATAGTTTTGAATTCGAAAATCGTAAACGCTACGTTGCAGTCTTCAACTAATTAAAACATGTACGTTGTGTATAAATGCGATTTAATCCACTTCATCAAACACAAATTAATCGGTATGAAGAGGGAAATTGATACAATGCACCCAAAGTGCATTTCATTGTGTTCAATGACCAAAGTTTGCTGCCATCGCAATACACTAGGGATAGGATGCAGAGAGAGACAGAAAGAGAGGAATTTCATTGATTATTATGAATCATGAATTAATGTGTCAGATGCTTCATTGTGTCAATCACATCGAATTATTTCATTGTTGAGTTCATTTTATCTTGTTGAAAGTGAAATGATCCCGATTTCGCGTGATTTCCAATTGTTTATCGCTTCATGGTTCGCAATGTGCAATTGCAAAAATAAAAATTACCAAAATCAAAATGACCGAATTTAAATTGAAAACGAGAAAGGAAGATTGCGAAAAGGGAAAAGAGTGAGAGAAAATTAGAGAAAAGCAGAGAGAAAGAACAGCGACCAAAAGGGAGTGTATTAAATCTATTGTTACAATAAATATTTCGGTGAGATAATACGATCTGACAAAGCATTGAATTGAAAATAAAAACTATTTGAGACTGCAAATGTTAAGTAGAGCAGTTAAAAGGAATGAAATAGTCTCTTGAGGATTAAAGTATAAATAGGTAGCTGTGTGTTTTAACGAAAGAGAAAAAAAAGAGACATTCAACGCGAATGAACATCGACTGAGAGAGCAGCGCGCTCATGAAATCCACCACAAAACATATCCACAAATTGTCGACTGAGTAGCTCATAAAATATTTTATTTTCATGCACTTTCATGGAGGGATTTGGTTTGTGCATTTGTGTTGTGCAGAACACGAATTACGCACAAATGTTACCTCAAATTGAAATCGACTGCTTTGCAATAAGAGGGTAAATATTTTTATGAAAATTGGGCAAATGATGAACTGACGAACCACTCATCCGTGAGCGTATATCATTGGAAACGAAAAAAAAACTAATGGACTGAACAGAGATGGATATGCGCTTGGCGTGCAGCAGCATCGCGAACACCAAAACCGATCTATTTGCAATGAATGAAAGCCAGTGTTTTTATTGTCGTGAATTCCATATTAATTTACACAATAAAAGCATTCAAATTGGTGTAAGATAGCTCTATTAAGATTGCCGATTACATTTGTTAATTCGAGCTACGCTTCTGCTCAATCATTTTTGCCATTTCTCTCCCATTTTCTCTCTGTCTTATGTACTGGTTTCTGTGCCGTTTTGTTTTTTTGGTCGCTCGATGCATAAAAAGGCCCGTATGTTACAATAAAAGTGCTCTCTTTCATGAAAATCTGTGCTGAATGCGTAATATGAGCATTATGTTTTATATTATTGTTGGTTACTTTTTTTGTTTCTCGTTTTCTGCTGCCCTTTTTAAGTCTGTGATTTGATTTGATTGATCGTTTAAAACACAATTTGGATTATGCATTTGGGTAAACGTCAATGGTTTTAACTATAATATAAATAACAATCGTCATAATAATTGTGAATGGCAAAAATATCGTAAAATCTGTTGGTTGGCGCTCGGCTGCTTCTCAAATTTCCACCACGATTTTCTTGTACGGACACAAACTCAACGCTCTCCGGTTGCAATGAAATACAATCGAAATGATTGACGAGAACATGTTTTTTCGAGTCGATCTGTTAAGCGCATTATACAACACTCGGAACGAGTCAATGTCGAACAATGCGTTGAAAACATTTTCATTTTACTTAGGATCTAATTCTTTAAATACGGTTTTATGTCGCCTTCAGATCATGAAATATGAATAGCTCAAATTTGAATCGAATGAAATGTTCATTTTAGAATAAAACTGTGTTTTATTTTTTAAATTGAAACTAGCACAACCAAGTCAATGAGAAAGTTATGCGAATATTGAGGATTTTAAACACGCTACATCAGCCTGAGGTTCTCAGAAGATTGCTTCGTTTCTGGCTCACTGACAAAAGCATATCTGCGCTGTCTTTTATGTCCATTCCATTTAGTTCGGTCGTCCTATATTTCGCTATTCGCAATCTAATTTTTAGTTCTTTGAACATTCGATTTAGTGAAAAAAATGCCATATGAAAAAAAAAACATCTATCTATTAATTACTGCGGCTGTGACCGAAATTCGATGAATTCAGCTCATTTTAATTTGTACCCAAAAGTATTGAATCTCGTGTCCAAAAGCCATAATTCAAATGAAAAGTTCATTTAATTTCGAGCATGTTTCATGATTAGCTGACGATACGTTCTAATGTTTGCGCTCAATCGAGAATTCGAAGCGAACGGCGCTATTGTCAATCGTTATCGATGCTCGATCAAAGGGGCAAACGAAATTAACTATGGATCTGAGATGCATAAAGTGTTTTATTTGCTTTGTGAAATTGAATAATAATCTGACCTTCTGACAACATTTGGAAGCGCAGTGCCATCCAATTCTTTCGGCGTGTTGAGTGAACACGAACCTCGCACCAAAAAACAAACATGGAACAGAATTGAAGAAGAGCTAAAACGGCAACAGATGTGTAGAGCAACATAATCATGTGCGATAGTTAACATTAGCGTATGTTAGAAAAAAATGCATCGAATTGACTGCCGTTGGTGGCAATACTGCTCAATCGACTCTTTATATCTTAATTACATGCTTGTTGCGATGAACGAAAATATAAAAAGCAGATAGCGAGAGAGCGAGAGGGAGAGAGAGAGTGATCGCGCCGGTGCATTGAACCAAGCGGCTCGCGTTTGACGAGCAGCGAAGATTAATTTCAAATTAATTAAATGGATAATAGTTTATTTACCTTCCAAAATACTTTAATTACAGCATTTAGATCATTTGAGCTTGTGGTTGGAATGATGGTTAATTTTCACATTATCAACTGATCTAGTGAAAATTGCTCATGCAAACGCAAATCAGCTGTCTATTTCACGGTTTTAAAATGCATCGAAATTTCGGGAGTTTGTTTTTGTTAAATTTCAAACGCAAGCATGATCGCTGAAAGTGATTGCTCCGAACAGTCCAAATTGGAATTTTCAGATAATCATTTTTATGCAAAAAAAAAAAAAAACCATTGATGTTTTAGCCATTTAGTTCCATTCCGTTGCTTTCAAATTAAGTTTGAGCGGGTCTGTCTGGTTTCAAAGATATACGTGCGCATCCCGAGAATGACTCAAACGTTTCAAAAATATTCAAATTATATCTACTTTCGGCTTCATTCCTTCGGTGTTCGTGTCAATTGCAAGCAATGGAAACAAGCCAGTTAATGCCAGCTCATAATCGTGGACAGAGGTCAAACGATAACTCATTTATTATGAGCTTTATGTTCGCGAAGCGTTTGGCCCGTTGTGCGCACACGTTTAAAAACCCCATCCTATCTTATCACCTGATCTAATCGAATATAATAACTTGTGTGTTGTATGCGTACACGCACGTTCCATCCAATAATAACACACTCCCAAATTTGGTGTGTGAATGGCTTTTTTTTCGTTGTTCATTCGAAATCGAATGGATATGTTGCGCTTGGATTGGAATAATTTTATTAATTTGAATGTGCTCACAGGCGGTGAGCGATAGAATAAGGATGAAATAAACCGCTAAATATAGCAATAAATTCAGGACGATTGATCAAAACGAATGATAAAGCCAAAAGAGAATTAAAAAGTTAAACAATTTATGGTATTAGATTGTTGTGAGGTGAGCGTGAGCGCGTGCAATGGGTTGGGTTGGCCGTCCGTTAATGTGTTTCAAATTTGCTTTTTTTTTTCCTTAAATTTTATTCATTGGATTCACTTCATGGAACCGAATTACGGTGTATATTCGATAACAAGATTATTGATTTTATCGCTAATTTAACCAATTGGACATTGGCTCCGTTCACAACATTTCTGATATGATCGGAAGCGTGTAATAATCGACTAATTTTTATATCAATCAAAAGAATTCTTTTGAATTGTTCGGAATTCAAATAACAAACTATTTTTGCTTGCTGATGATTTTGAGCGAATCTTACCGTGAAATCATTGCGGCATCTTGAAGTGAATTCGGATCGGAATTCGACAAGAATGGTGCGCCAATCACATCGTCCTTTTTATTTTCATTGCGGCTCAAAATACTGTTTATTGAGAAGCTTGTGAATCCGGCATTAGTTTTTCCCTGATCAGATGATATGGATTCGGTTTTTGCTGGACTTATGCTCGCTCGCGCACTGCGATCGCAAATAGATGATCGCCTGAGAATGGGCGTCGATGATAAACGCTCCCGCGACTCGCTCCGTGGAGATGGTTCCGGACTAGAGACAACATCAATGTCTTCGTCGTGCTCGTGAATCGACATTTCAATTCGGTTTTTTTAATTTAACTTTAATTTTTAAGTGCAAATAGTTTTTGAATTTATATGTAAAATATTTCGACAATGAACTTTTTCGAACACAATTTTTTTCAGTAATATCAATATGGTGACTTTGATAAAATGTTCAATGAAAATGCTATAAAATCCTTTTGATGGCAAATAGTGATCAAACTGCAGAGATTCACACAAAAATTAATTGCAAACTCAATTAATCAACAAAATCACGTTCCACAAAAAAGCACTGTGCGATAAAATGATCGAAAAAGTGTTCAAACACTGAATGATTTTGGTCGGATGGTGCGCAAAATTGGTGTGTCAGAAAAGTGCGTCAAACTTCGGCAACGTTTACGTTCGAAATGGTTTCGGATGATCCTTGTGCTGAAAGAATATCAACCCTCGTTGGTTGTCTATTTTACATCATGTTCATCATGTTCTGTCTCACCCATTTGAAAAAGAAAACGTTCACATTCAGTTGATTCGTATCCTTTTGTGTGTTCTATCGCATTATGCATTGCATCTCGTTCGCTCCAAAAGGCATATTACAAAAAAAATATAGTAAACATGTAAGTGGTTGTAATTTATTCAGTGCTTTTGTCTGCTTTATTGTTATTGCTATTGTTGTGTTTCGGCTGTGTTTGGTGTGTGTGCGGTGTGTATAGCTTCGTGTTGAAGAGATCAAGAAGAACAACCATATCGAAATAGATGAGTAAACACATTTATCGAAGAGGCGTGACTTATGCTCTACTTTTTCCCTTCATTCTCACTCGTTTTGAGCTCGCTATTTTCGCATATTGTCAAAAGGATATTGAAGCTAATATCGTATGTGTATTGCAGCGGAATGCTAGTTTTGCGATCCACTCCTCCATTGCTCGCTCTCCTTTTCTCTCACGCACACACAAATAGACAACACACATTTCGAACTTTTCTATTTTAATTATTACATCGTATTTATCATAATAATTTAAGAGCATATTCTAATCTACATATACGTTGATGAGGCAGCACGATATCAACGAAGCAGATAGCCAACGGCCAAATGAAAAATGCAAATGATATTCACACACGCCAAAACGACGTAACAATGGCTTAGAATAAATGGAATGTATGTTAAATAGATAGAGCGAAGTGACCGAAGACAATTATTTGCCACTTAAATTTAATTAAATAGATGAACATTTTTATTGTGGCAACAAATGCAAGAGAGAAGACTCACGAACACAATAACGAAGGCAGGTAAAATTAATGAATTCATGTGTCACACATTTCTGACGAAAATTATGATTTGCAATTTTATGCGCTCCAGATTTCATTGTTGCCAATTTCATCGTGAACGCTGCCGCTGCCGCCGTCCCTTATTATAACAATTTAATTATATGGACGCGGTGAATATCAAAATAGAATTTCAACAAGATGACATCAACGCGCGTGCATTCACACGCTCTTCATATCACACTCGCACTTCCCATTCCAAATCGATCGAATGGAATCAAAGCAGCCGGTTAATCGCTACATGACAAAGATTTTCCAGTTGTTATTCACGCCAACTATCTCCTGTCAATTTTTGAAGATGATACCTTCACACGATATTCGATATAGACCGATTCAACGAACAATAGCCAGAAATATCACTTTGCACTCAGAAGATCCACTTTTCTCGGAAAAGCGCAACTTTTTGCTCGACATTTTTTGAGTTGATTCGTTTTTTGACCATCTATCATATTAAATGGGTCTATTTACAATTTTACCCAATCATGATATGAAGACGCATTATATTTGATCCATATTTAGTTTTTGTTGTTTCTTGTTGCACAAAACAATTAATGCAAAATATGATTTTGATAATTAAGCATATCTTTTTACTTTCGATCAAAATGTTTGTGGTGATTTTTGTGGATACAATTTCAAATTAAAATAAAACATGACTCAAAAATGTTGAAACTAATGCAAAGAGAACTCTTTTCGAAATGTCCAGCACCAGATCTGCTAGGATGAAGATCAAGTTCTTTACACCAATAAAATAACTTTTTATTTTGAGTTTAATGTGTGAAAAGTTTTTACATATTTCGATCGACGATGAAAGATATAGAGAGAGAAATTGGACTCGTAACTTTTAAATCGCTATCAATGACAATTTTATAGAGTGGCGAATGTATTTAATATCGTTTTAATAAGTTTTCATTCATTTTTAATGAAAACCACTTTAAATCACTTCAAGTGTGCAAGTTTAATGAAGCAATTTTCTTTCGAAACAGATTTATTCAAGCATCGAGGCGATTATTCTAAGTTCCAGCAAATCTATTCGTTGCAATACAGAATTGTTCCGGCAATTTTGTGGTCGATTTCAAAGCGAAAAATGAATAAAATATTCGATGAATTAACATCACATTCAACAAACATGCAAAATATTCCAAAAGTTCGTATATTGAGCATTCGTTTGCTCGCCACAATACTTTTGCCATTTTGTTCATAGAAAAGATAACGAAATGGAACAATGAAAACATCAAAATGATTAGCTAAAATAAATACACAGCGTCGATCCAATTTTTCTAGTGTTTTTATTACTATTATTAAGAATTGTTATGCGCTTTGGCACATTTTCAATGTGCCTGATGGGTGGTGCTTATTGTTTGCCAGAGAATATGATGAGGATAATGAATATGTTTGGCGCGCTAATAGTACGTTTTGAAATCGGTCTTCTACAAAGAGCGAAAAATTGAAGAGCACGAAAAAAAGGCGCACACACACTGAGCACCTCAATATCGAAAGCAATATACATCAAAAATCGTTGACTGATGGCTGAGGTGCGCGTGTTCCCTAAATTATATTACGATTCCGGAATAAAGGTTGAAAACGATGAGTTTATAGAGACAATGCGAGCATTCTGCTTGAACTATCAGGGAAAATCACACACTAAACACATTACAGACAAACAATACCCCGAATCGTATACACTAATCAAAATTGAAACAGTTCTATTCTGTGTGCGTTTGTATGCTCCTTTCCATCATTCACTGTAAACATTGGTTGTTTGATGTGTATAACAGCACTTGCATATGATGATTGAACGAACACGGCGTGTATCCTTTCATTTCTCAACCAGTTTAAAGTGAAAATAAACTGAAATAATTGATTGGTGGCACAGACGTGCTACTGTATTTGCGTCTACTTGAATTTTTAAAGTGTTTTGAATCCATGTTAATCAAAAGGGGCTTTTTGTTGTATGTATGCATTTCAATGGCGTGGATTGTATCTCGTTTAATCGCATGTTGATTCAAATGCACTTAGTTAAAATGCTACCGCTTTTCGCCATTGAAATCGGCTCACCTCCTTCGTAGACGAGTTGAGCGTGCATGTTTTAATGACTATCTAATCGTTCGTTGCATTCGTCTTTCCAATAGAAACGCACAAGATTTGTGTGTGTGTGTATGCGCGCGCGTGTTTCACGGTTTTCAATTATGGAATCAGTGGCAATTAAATTAAATGCCAAATAGGCAAATGAATGTTGGAAACAGATCAGTTTTTCGCATCTAACTCTCACTAAAACTCAATGCATTAAAATATTCTCATAAAAACAAAATGAAAATTAATGTGAATTTGTATGAAATTTCAGTTCAATTTTCAAATGGATTTTCCAATTTTTCCAATTTTTCCAATCAAATCGATTTTTCCACTTTTAATCAGCCGATAAAATAAAGTGAAAATAAAAATCGGCATTTTCGATAACTTGCGAAATCCATGAAATGAAGCAGAAAATGGCATTTTTTGTCGTTAAAATGAAGAGCCGCTTTAGTAGAATGTCGAAGATAATCCGCTTCGGAGTGATTCCTCCGTCAAAAGAGTGAGCGCAAAACATCAGTCGAATTTGAAGTGCGTTCTTGTTGAAACTTAGTAAAAGGTGGCCGCGCCCATTTCGGTTATTATTCCATGATTTTCCATCGGTAACGATCAAAAAGGTAAATCGAAATGATCCGCTTGATCTTGGCGTTTGTTTGTGACGACGAGCATCTTTTCTTCATCCATTGAAATGTGCCCGCGTTTATGTCACTCTATTATTTGTCAATCTGTATTGTACGCATTGAAAGCCGAAATTGGAGAGAAAGAACGATCCAAATTCGGGCCATTACATTCCTTTGTCATTTTGCACAAGTGATAGCTTACTTCGATTATACTCGCTTCCAAAAAACGCAAACGTGTTAACAGAAAATGTACAAACATTCATTTGAATTGCAAGCATCAAGTATTCATTTTTCGTTTCTCGAAATGATATGAATGCAAAATGCGATGGTTTTACCGATTGTTATGTACACAAAAACTGTAAACAAACAGTTTGGTTTAGCCGCTTAAGTGAAGCATCGTTACACCTTCGATTTTGCATTCATTCTGTCAACAATGTCCAAGCACTCAAGAGCAACAAGCCAAATCTTGTGCCGACTTTCTCTCAATGGGCGCATAATGAAATTTGCAAAATGCTTTTCAGGCCATTCATTCATAAATAGAGGGCGAAGCGTTTGGACGACATATTCTCTCTCGTGTGCGGATAATGCAATGTTAAACAATATCATCAATGTGCCACATAACTATCTATTTTGAATGCGATTCATCGCTTTCTCTCTCTCTCTCTCACTTTAGTCAAAACAAACAACAATGAATGGGCAAAATGTTCATTACTTGGACACAAACAATATGCATCGTTGAGTGCATCGATTTGTTATTCTCTGTGAATCTTCTTCTCTCCGCTTTCGGCTGGCTCCTAATTCGAATGTTTTCCTTCGAGTGCTGTGACCGGTAGATAAAAGGTGTCTTTGTCATCGGATTAACCAACAACAACAACAAAAATACTCATCTCTTGAGCTCAAGGTGTTTGTGCCAAAACGAATATAATGGTTTTTTCCCCGGTTGTCGAGCGTGCGTTGCAGCTCTCACAGATCATGCAGACACACAGATCATGCACACAAAACTGCGCATTTCTTCTTCAATTCTCTTTCTTCAAGATCCATTTCTTTATCTGCTACTTGCGTGCGTACTTGAACACTTTTGTTTGTGCACAAATCGGTGATCATCTTCAATTCTGATTGAAGATGATGGTGCCGATAAGTGCGATGCCATATAATAGCAACAGTGCAAACATTGAAAGAATAACGACACACAATGTAGATCATTGTGTCCATTGATCGAATTCAATAGATTGATACTTTTCCAAGTTGGATTTTGTTGTTTGCTTGTTTTTATGGGGCGTTTCTTTACCCATTTGTTCCACACTCCATTTTGATTTAAGAAACCAAATTTCTAGCAATTGATTAGTTTGAGTGGCATTTTTTTCAAGATTTCCTCTGTGCCGATAAGCCAACAGCAAAGTGAGACATGATCTCGTATCTCTCGGTCCATTTTCACATAATTCATACATTCTTTTAAGATGTAATCTGTAGTGCTAGAATTTCGTGTGAATTCACCCACTTTCATATTTGCCGACTGTGTGATAGAGTGAACACTTTCGTCTTACTTTGCGGTGTTTTTAATTAAGAGACATCTTTTTTTTAGGGGCACACCAGAAAATATAATAAGAATAAAATAAAATAAACAAAAATATAAATATTTGCATTCAATTTTTAAATTTATTGTTGGAAATCATTCAAAAGTTAAATTCAATATTTGCAAATTATTTTGCGGTTGTTGTTTCAACTGATTCTGCTTATGAAGTTGTTGATGTTGATGAATGAATCTTCAGTTGTGGTTGAATTTGGTGATGGTGGTGCACTTTCAACTTGCTAGTCCAATTGCTTCATAAGACATCCACATCATCGCATTTGTTGTCATCTCATGCTTCTTCGCCTTTCCATATTGATGGCTCATCAAGTAATTCACTAATTGCTTGAGCCTTGGCCAAGGCAGCAAAGACTGCGAGGAAAAGTGTGAGAACGACAAAGAGCTTCATTTTTCTAAAAATGTACATATATCGAAGAACAGTTTCCAGTTACTGATGATTTCTGGGCGAAACCGATTATTTTTATACTTAGTGATATGTTTTCATAACGCGAAACGTGGATAATTTTCATCAATAAATGAATAAACGAACCATATTTGTACGTGACTGAATTATCTTTATGTCCCGCTTTTATAAATTACATGGACTACAGTGTGATCAACAAGATTACTAACTTCCAATCAAATGTTAACAAATTCCTTGAAATTGTGGAATTTTTAAAAAATAGCTGCAAAACATTTATGGGATTATCAAGTCTTATAAGATGGATATAAATTAACAGAAAAACAAACTCATTTTAAATTTTCGAAGTAACTGATAAAAGCCAGTAATATATTTAATCACATTATCTTCATACATTTGATTTTTATTGCGCATAATACCATTCGCGAAATTCGTGATTTTTACTGACGAAAATATTGAGACACATGTTGAACAAAAGGTTTCATCTCGTTTAGTTGTTTGCAATTTTCTATTTGCGTCTTCTAATAGTATAATCTTTGGTGCTTCAATCGCATTGCTAGTAATGATTATTCCATGTATTGTTTATTGAAATATCCAGAGACTGGCCATTTAACATTTATGCAGTTTGCCTCGTAGTAATAATCTGTTGGCAAACTGCTGCGCGTTGATGCTGCAGTTTAATATGTCCAATCCCTGGGAAAATCCAAACTGAGAAAGCAGTTGCCATCGAAAAGCGTTTAACACAAACATTACTCGTATCGCTGCCTAGTTTTTATCAAAAATAATTGTTTGATAATAACTTATCTTATGACAAAACAACGAAATCCAATGCCACACAACAATAATTGTTCCAAAGTGAATGTTATGACAATAATAATTTTATGAAATAACTATGCGCTTTTATGTATAAAATAGATATACGCTTTTGAATTTTTGAATTTCTTCAATTCCTTACGTTCACAGGTTCACACCTAAACCAATTCTGTTATTTCCATAATTTTAATGGGCCCACATTTGCTTTGTAATTCTGCAACACACGTTCAATAAGATTTTCATTTTGTTTATTTTCCTTTAATCCCAGAATGTTTATGAAAAAAAAAACTAATTGAACAGAATGTAAATGGCGCCAAACAAATTAGATACATAAAAAAATGTGTTTGAAACAATTAAAAAATGAAAAAACGGAGGTCCGACGATACATCAGAAATGTTTGGCTGTTCCTCTTTGAGATTTATCGAAAATTATGGGATAAAGTGCATGAAAAAAGAAATCTAATCGATTACTGCACAATGGCATTGCTATGGTTTATTGATTCTAAGTAGCCATGCTCTATGGTTCGCACTAGATGCATTGTAATCAGGTTCATTGTTTAGAAAATTGGTTATGATCCATAACTTCTAATCTTGTTGTGCTGCTATTCACTGGTTCATTTTTTTGCTAGCAGAAGGATTAGTCTGTTATGGTCAGTGGTTGCAAATGGTAAATCCGCTCAGACTCCGAGGCAGCGACGGTAAAATTCGAACAAAGCAAAGCCAACATCCATAGCATAGTGATGTGCCGTTTACATGGAGCCAGATTGAAGTTCAATCGTTGCACCGTTTTCGAAATAAATATTCTTAAATGTTTTCGATTGTATATTTATTGCTACCTCATTTTGGATGTTCTTGAAATTCAATCAAAGTCTATTTTGGTTGAAGAACATCTTAAAATCCGCCGAATGAAAAGCGATATTTTTGAATGATTCTTGAGGTTTCTGTTCAATAATTTAATGATTCGATGTGTGCGGCATTTTCAATTGCGAAGAACGAAATCTTGATTCAAGTATCAATTTAACATTTTTTTTTTATGAAATCGATCTAATTTCAATATATTCCGTTAGACGTGATCGACTTGATTTCAAGAGAATGCCGCGCGCGGTCTTTCGATGCATGCAGAGGAATGTGGGCAAAATATATAGTAGCAAAAACTGTTGCAGTTGAACAATTCCAAACAATAGAGGCGAAAACTTCGATTAGTGTGTCTAGACAAAAAGCGATGCTACATTTGAAAAACCAAACAAAACACAAAATATTTAATCCATTTTTTTCGGTCGACCAAGATACATAATTGCCATTTTCTCTGGTTTGCTGCTGCTGGCACAATCAAAAGAAAAAGCAAACAAATAAACAACAGAAATCTTTCGAATCTTCTTTCTCGAACAATGGACAGAAAAGGAATGCTGCATGAAGCGATGCCAACGAAAACGTGCGCATTGCAATTTTCCGTGCTTGTAGAAAATTTTATGAGGATGAAAACAAATGTTACGGCCAAAAAATAGCTAATCTAGTTTTGAGACGGACGAAAAAATGGCTATTCGTGTGGTCCTCGATTGAAATTGAAGAAGAAATAAAATGATATTTTCATAGCTCATTTAAGATTGCATAACATGGAAAATTTGATACAAAATATATTGGCTTTGTGAAAACAGCAAAAGTCATCAGAGAGTCCTGTGAAGCGGAAACTAAAGACAAATCACAAAAGAGATCGAGGAAGAGAGAGAGAGAGAAGTGCAAAATAAAAAATCATTCAAACTGTGAATGCGAACGGATCAAAATATTTATGCTGATTCATTGCGATGTAAGTGCTTAACGTGCACAGCTATCCAATAGACACGCTGTTTGTTCCGATTGAATGACACAGCAAATGTGTGTTAATTTCCGTTAGCAAAGTGTTGAGCATGAAATACGCGCATAAATTATTTATGAGGTGACATTGACGGTAGTAAATTCGATTTATAACTACTTTCAAGTCAACGTGTCGTTCTTCCGATAGATGAAAAAGGCAACAATCTAATATTTAATTGCTCGGGTTCATTTAGTTGACAAACAATCGTTCGCCGATTTTCCACTCTCTCCCTCCTGACACTGAATCAACACAAAAAACCATATTACAAATAGTGATCAAAGCACCAAACCACAGTTAATTGTTTATGGTATTTATTGGTGTTTGCTTTGTCTCACAATGCCATGAAAATATGTGTCCGTTTTTTTGTCCGGAAAACTTCGGTGCGGCGAATTATATCGAGTTGTTAAATGTTAATTTGATTACACGGAATGAATGTGACTCACAGAAGAGTGTGGGCTCCAAAACCAACACCAATTTTATTGACAGTTCACACAATCGAAGGAATGATAATTATCGTACTATCGCCCGTTGTCACTTCAATTGCCACCAGACAAATAGCAGATATGAACTAATCCAACAAATCAAGGCGGAATGATTTCGGTTTGACCAATGGTGAGATTCGATTGAAATGTTCGAGATCAGCAAGAAGGGTAAGAAATTTTTCGCATATCATTGTCACAAAAGAGCTCTCAGTCAAACTTCGGTTTGTTTGCTCAACAGACATTCTGGATGGCAGTGGCTTCGATGTTGACCACAAATGGCGAAGGACATTTTCTGAAGGCACGCGTGTCAGCTCGAATTTATTTGATTATGATCTCAAGGAGTGTGTCATTTCGAATAGTAAAGAAAATAAAATGCTTAATCATTAGGCAAATTCATTGGAAATCCACATAAAGCTATAAAAATGCAATGAATTCAATTCGATTGCTCCAGTTCAATCCAACCATTCGTTACATACATTTCAAATTCGGAAAAAATCGACATTTTCGGAATATTTGTATTTTTCAAAATTTCAATTTGAAAATGCTCAGCGAAAAGTTGATTAGGAGAATGTTTATCACATCGATGACACCGTGCTGTGTGTGTGGTGATCGTTCGTCGGGTAAACATTATGGAGCCATTTGCTGTGATGGCTGCTCGTGTTTCTTTAAACGGAGCGTTCGTAAAGGAGCCGTGTATACGTGCATCGGTGAGCTCATTTAAAATCTAAAATTGAAATCCCTTTCTCAAACTGTTTGATTCGGATACATAATTTATTGTTCATTTTATTCAAATGAGTCAATTCATTTCTTCTCGAAAAGCCGGCAAAGGAAATTGTTTAATCGACAAAGCGCGTCGCAACTGGTGCGCATATTGTCGGCTCAAACGATGCCTTCAAATGCAAATGAATGTTAATGGTGAGTGATTTGTTAATTAAATTTTCCAATTAATCTCATAATAATATTGAATATTTATCGAAAAGCGGTGCAAGAAGAGCGTGGACCTCGCAAACATCGACAGCATCTCCGATCAAATAAGTTAAGTGCGACACAAGGTCCAATATATCCATCAAATTTTGCCACGAAAACCGCACCATTTTCAGTCGAAGCGAATCAAAGTCTGAATTTCAATGTGATGGCACAAATTTTGGTGGCGTGCGTAAAACAAGCGAAACTCAATGAACATTTCAAACAACTCACATTCCAACAACAAAATGTGATTTTGAAAAATGTCTGGACCGAAAATTTCGTTTTGCGAGCATCGCATTGGCCCATTGACATTGGACCGGTTATTGATCAGTGAGTTTATTCTGACGAAAGGAACATTTAATTTAAAATTTTCGATTTGAGAAATGTTCGATCTCATCAGGTTTTCAGATTTTATTTTATCAGATTTTCGAAATGATTACACTGCAATCGAATATAATTGTTAATTTTATTTGAAAAAGGTTCGATGATCCAATATTAAAGCAAATTATAAACGATACAAAAACGCTTCGAGCCGATCTTCTGGAGATTTCATTGCTTGAAACTTTGATCCTCTGCCGAAAAGGTATAACTTCTAGTCCCACCCTTTTCCTGTTTTAAAAAGTACATTGTGTGTTGCAGAATATTCGTTGAGCACATCTGAAACGCATCAAATTGAGTATTTAACAAATGGAGCATTAGTTACACTTGGCCATTACTGTTTGCAGCGAATGGAATGGACGCGATTTGGAAAGTTATTGCTCGCATTACGGTTCTTATCCCTGCGGCCATTCGAATCAACTTTAAAACAACTTTTCCACCACATTATCGACGACATAATTGAATCAAAGTAAAACACAGTGCGCATCTTTTTGTACAGAATTTATTTATTTTCTGTTTTCTGATTAGAGGTCTTCGTTCCTAGTCTTACATTCATTTTGTCCGTGTTGTACAAAAATTAAACAATAAATGATACAGTTGAGATTGGCTTCTTAGTTTCTCGATTTCAATGAACATGCCATTTTCACAAATTATTCGCAATGGCTTTTTCTATGTGAAATATCAAAATAACGAAAGACAAGAAAAGAATACGTTTGCAGTGATGAACAAGAGTGATTGATATATTGGTGCAATGAAATTAACAATGCCAATTTTACATCATTTTGGAAAAAAATAAAATTGAAATTTGTCGTATTTGTTGTGGATAAGGTTCCATTATTATAGTATAAATATTGAAATTGTGTACGTAAATATCCATTCATTAAAGCCATCGATCAATCTGAATAGCGGAGTTAGAAACTCCATATGCAATTCAAGAACACTCATATATGTATTAACACTTTGCAAATTACTGCCAACATTCCATAAAACCACAAATTTATTTTAACATTTTATTAGTGACAACAATAGTTTTCCGACAGTTTTCTGTCCGTCTCACAGATACACAGATCGTTCAATAAATTCTCACAAATTTCCAACATCTTCTGAAATCACATTTCAAATAGAACTTTTGTCTACTGCTTGATGAAGTAAACCACACGACCCATTTCGTCCGCCCATTTTGACCATGCCATTTCGATAGAGAGTTTGCGGTAGTGTTCATTTATAAATGTCAAATATTATTGTATATAAAATATATCTTGTTTGGTGGGATGAAACGTTGAACATGTACACATTTGGAGAAAAATCAACTTGAAATGTTTGATCTACATTTATTTGATTTGATCTACAGTTCTACCCATTGAAATGAAAAAACATAAAATTTGCATTTGCAACACTTGGGGAAACGATGTTGCATTCACTAAATTGCTATTCTACTCAAAAATGAGATTAACGCGAAATTATCAGGAAATGTGAAACACAGCAATAAGTCTCATTATTTGGATTGTTTTTGGTTGTGGTGTATAAGCACTAGCAGCTCGAATTTTCTCTGAAAATAGATGTAATTTTTTTTAAGCTATAAAAACCATATGGCCTTCGTAAAATTGATAGAAAATCATAATTGATATTAACAATCGTAGCATATATTTTGGTTGAAAAACATCAAATGGCGCATCTAAACTAACAATACATTTATTTCTAGTTGCAATATTCATGTTTTTCTAGTCACCCATCTTGAGAGCTAAATTCAGAACATTTAAAAATATTAACAATCAACAATAATAACTCGGGAATATTTCGATTTAAATTTGAATATATTCTTTTGCGGTTGTCCTTTCAAGGTCTCACTATCAGTTAAAGTGTGTTTAGTTCTCTAAGATCATTCAAATCAATGCATTTTGTATACATGTGCATATAAATTTGCAGTTATTTCTCTCATTTTTCCGTTGCTTTAAATTACATGGGATCAAAAAAAGGTCTTTGAATTATATTTCACTTTTTCACCATTTTAGTATATAGAAATGTATCACAACAACATTGAACGTGTGTGCTGTTCCTCATCCAGTGAGAAAGGCAGTGCCTGACGTCCTATTGGAAATTTATTCTTATATTCTTTCAGCTACTTACAGGTTCAAATTCTTATATATTCTAATAAATGCTTATTGCTACACATTATTTATTTGTCTGATGGTAAATGCGATGACGAATCCATCACGATGAGCGCCTTTAGATGTGAAAACAGATATTTCCGTTGTTATTATTGATGCTATGTTCCGACACACTGTCGTTGTCGATGCTATTGCTGCAAATGGTGTTGGCCGAAATCGGCGAAACGGCCCTGGATGAAATGTCGGTCGCTAGAGCAGTGGCCGGCACCTCGAGCGTTGCAATTGTTAACAGTTGATTTGGATTTTCGTTGATGGGTTTTTTTGATGCAGGCGAACCAGCCGCACTGCCAGGAATTTGCTGTAAATTACTGCTACGATAACTAAATATGCATGATGTGGGTGATGCGGGAATTTCTTCGATTTTTCCCAAATCCTGTGCAACGCTCGCCGAGGTTTGCTTATGCAAGCGGCCCGGTTTGATATTGGTTGGACTGGATGATGATCGCATCGGTAGCTCCTGTATACATGGCACATCCAAACTCGATTTCATTTGAGCAATTGTCATGCTGACGCCCGATTGTGATGGACCGCCACCATTATTTTGGCAATCGTCTTTATCTAAACTAAATTGACGTCGTAGTAATCGACTTGAGCCGGGCTTATTGTCCAATCGACACGCACCATAAACGTATTTGCCATCGTGGCATTGCGTCAAATTACTTTCGGACGGCGATAAGCAACGATAGTGATTGTATGGCGAACTGAGATCAAGGAAGTCTTCGAACTTTTTATACAATTTGCAGGATGACGCGCTTGAAGGTGACGGTGTTAAACGACCGAAATTAGTAGCTGCATTAATCAATGTGTCTGCTGGGAGTTCCGATAGCTTACGTTGTTGCGGACTCGTTGTTTTAAAATCGCTCAAACTCAAGCCGGCCGCTTGAGCGGAGTCAATGGAATACGATGTCGGCATTTGCACCGATTCAGTGTCGCGCGGTGGCGTTATCTCCACTTTAACGTCAACCTGCTCGCCAGCCAGTGATGAAGATTGACTCGATGAATGCGTCGCACTTATGCATGGTGTTTTCGTTCTTTGCTTCGATCGAATGCAATGTTGTATCAAATTTTCATCTAATCCATGCGATTCGCTGTTTTTTAAGAATGGAACAAAGAGGAAGAGTGAAAGAATAGAAAGAAATGCGGTTATTGATTCACTATTTTGTTCGAAATGAAATAATTTGTCCAATTGTCCATTTACCCAATTGGCGGTGGTACCGGTAGCAATTTATCAAATCCTTTTTTGCCTAACAACCAATATGTATTCATGATTCCTTTTCCTTTTATATCAATTCCTCCGCGTGGCTCAATGTGATATCCTCCAGCTTTTTCCAATCGATCACGCGTTGCCTCCGATAAATGGATACGCGATGCTGAACCTAATTGGCACGAAATGGCCTCGCATTAATTCTCTTAATCTATTGAAGTGTGTCAAGAAAAAATAATAAAGCTAATTTTCTGCATGCCTGTGCTTTCCATTCTGGACGCTGTATTAACTGTGTCACCGAATAAACAGTATCGAGGCATCGTCAATCCAACCACTCCAGCACAACAAGGGCCTGCAATTTAATGAGCGTAAATTTTTCGTTTTCGCATCACAGCACTCAACCTCTCTATATCTAGATACATTATAGCTGCGTTCAAATTATAAAATGCATAGATCTAATAATAACCTGTGTGTAGGCCGATGCGTAATTGTAGCGGCACTTCGGGCAAGTGTTTAATTTTAAAACGTCCACTTTGATGCAATAGATCGAGAGCCATTGTTGCAATTTGTTCAGCATGATCGGGAATGCGAACCGGTAACCCGCTAACCACCATGTACCTGAATGTAAAATAAGCACCAATTCAATACAATTTGCACTGCAACAACAAAATGTGTGAAAGAATCCTTACGCATCCCCAATTGTTTCGACCTATCAGCAGAGCCATAAAATTGAATTATTATTATTAGATTTTCATGGGACAAACTTGATTGATTACCTTGTATACGCTATACGCATTGATTGTCGCATCAAAACATGTATATAAATCGTTGAGCAAATCGACCACTTGCACCGGACTACAGTATGCGGCGATTGTTGTGAAACCAACAATGTCACTGAAGTAAATCGTTACATCGGAATATTCTTCAGGTTCTACGTTCAAACCGAGTTTCAGCTTTTCCGCAACGGAACTGCAGGGGCAACAGCGCAACGCGACATAGAATTGATGAAAATCAGAGTAAATAATGATACATAAATGGTAATTGACAGTAATTGTCACAAGAATTGGAGCGCACGATTCAATGCACAAAAGCGAACGAACGAACGCAGGCGTGCGCGTGGGCTTGATATACACGCTCAATAATATGCAACAAGTCGACTTGCACGATAAACGACGCAAAATTTTCAAACGACAAGAAAAAGGAGGGAAGAGAAAGAAAAATATAAATGGAAAAAAAGACAGGATCGAAATGAAATTATGTGATAAAACTGAATAAGTGAATGCCACGATCCAAATTCAATGAATCAAAAGGTGCGATACATGTGAGACTATGCATGCCCATGGATGCGCTCATACTGAATATGGGAAAACTCACCTTGGAAGCATTCGATTCAATAATTGCTCAGTCTTTTTTCGCTCTATATCTAATTGTTCGGTACGTTCTCTGATAAGCTCTTCCAAATTGTTCGAATACTTTTCGAGCATTTGGAACATTGTATCGACAAAATTCACTTTTCGACCGTGATTCAACACCTTGAACCGTTCATAAACACTGCAACAAATCACAAGCATCAGAAAAAAAAATGTGTGAGAGATCATCAGGCATCGTTTGAAGTTCCAATTAAATTAATTGTATGTCGCTGAATGTTGACTTACGAATTGAAATCGGGTCGCATATCGGGCGTTTCGGCCCAACATTGTCGCATTATATTGATTGCTTCTGGTGGCGCTGCTCCTTTGCTCACAGACGGCCGTATCAGTGGCGGTGGTTTTTTCAATTTTGATATAATTTCTTCGGCTGATAATGACAGCATGCAATACGGTTCACCTCGAACCACCACCTCTTGCATGATAATTCCAAATGAATACACATCACCGGCTTGTGTGCCGAATTTATTGTTGCCTTTTGGATTTCGCAGCAATTCCGGCGCTGTCCACAACAATTCTATACAGCAAAATCAACAACAACATGCCAATGATTTTATTTTGCAAAATGCTATGAAAATATGACTTCTGCGAATACGGAATTTATTTGAATCAGAAAATGAGAAAAAGAGATTGAACATACGTTTTGCTGATTTTGCTGATGGTTGCACGCCTTGTGCCTCATAAAACTGATTCAAACCGTAGTCGGTGACTTTAAGCACCCATCGAGCGTCTACAACGCAATTTCGTGATGTTAATGCACCATGGACACGCATCGCTGTACCATGTAAATATCGCATTCCACGCACCAGATCAGTCAATAAACTCAACCGAAATGACCAATCTAATTTAATTTCGTCCATAATGAGCACATCTTGAAGAGAGCCACGCGAACAGTACTCGAATACCATGGTATTTCGTGTCGGATCCGCCAGCCAACCTGCCGTGAAGGGATAAATAGAAAATGAAAAGGACCACAAAATTATCCTCATCGCGAATCGATAAAAATTGATTAAAAATGTGCAAAAAAGTTGATTTTCTTCGCGAAACTCGCTCGACCAATGAAAATAAAGGAGACGAAATGAAGTGAAATCACATTTTCCGTTTTCGTAAACAAAATGTCAAAGTATAGCGCTAATCTACTGGAAAATTGCTTGTTTCCTATTTATTTGATTTTGGTTTTGAGGTTGATGTGTATAAAGCCTCTAGCGATTACTTTTCATTTGACTTGTTCCTCTCCTTTAAACTTAGTTGGATTTTGCAAGCGAGCGAGCGAGAGAGAGCAATGGAAAACATACGTATGTCCGATAAGGAAAACATTTATTTACCGATCAGAGGATTTATATTTTCGTGACGCAACCCATGTGCCATTACCAGATGGTCCATTGCTTTAGCTTTCAGTTCGTTCGATGCACCCGTTGGCATTTCCTTTAGTTGCACTAAATCACCCTGAAAACATGCGATAAAAACAAATGAAAATTATGATTTTCCTCCTTCGATACCGTCATTTGACTTGGAGAGTATTTCTCTTGAACACATTAACATGAGCAAATGCGGCAAATGCAAGAAATAGCGTGTAATATGATGACAGCAAAACGAAATTGTGCGTCATTCACTTCGTTCACAGTAGGAATTAAATGTGGGTTGTCTACGTACATTGTATCGTGCCCGTTTATCAAGGCATGGATTATGTTTAATAATGCTGCCCGTTGATGTCGAAACGTTGGCTTTCATTTGGCTCGTTGCAACGGCTGGTGTGGTTGATGTTGTGGTCGAGGTTGCCGATGACGCGTTCACAAGACCGAGATTCTTCAGCGAACCGATCGAACCTTTCAAGAGATCCGGCTTATCGACTTCGGGACCGCCAAACTCCTGAAGTTGCTGTAGCCAACAACACAGCATTGCCTCAATACCCTCGTCAACCTACGAAATATACAGAATTCAATTATATCCACAATTTTCAAGCTATAATTTTTCGCAAGAAAACACCAAGATTTGGATTTCATGCGATTTCTTATACGTTTCGCAGGCGGAAGCAATTTTTTCTTTCTCTTGCTCAGCGTGTCTGTATTTGTATATTAATTCAATAGAAAGTAGAAATTGCATTTGGACGTTTTTCGTTAGATTGCGATGATGAAATGGGAATTTTTTCATATTTCCATATGAAAGCGATAAAAAAAACCCTCGCTGAGCCATGATTTATTCCTTTCGATGGAATCAAATACACAACAGCAGCACTTTGGACCTTTTCAATGGAAACGATGCTTCGTGAACTTTCGGCATCTCGCTTCGGGAAAAATATTTACGTGGCTCATATTAGATTGTATTTGCCAATAGAGATTTTGTTCATGTTTGAGTAAAAAGGGAAAAATTGAGTGTGATGCTCTGTTTCTCATCTGAATAACCGAATTTTTTAACATGACAGGCGCTGCAAACACAGGCACACCACTCACATCGCTTAAATTGTGTTGACGATCAATTTTACGCAAAATTAAGAAAAAAATCTCTCTCTTTTTCTTGAAAAATAACCTGCGAGATAAATTAACAACAACAGCAACAATGGAAACAAATCGATGGGAAAAGTGGTTTGTTGATTGTCAGTGCAAAATAAATTCACCAAAAGAACATGGACCGTGATTCAAATCATCTCAACATTTTACATTCGGATGGAATTCATTATTCCGGTTGCTTTTTTTTTATAGCTGCCAGAATAAATAAATAGAAATTGAATTGCATTAACAACAAACTGAACTTACCCGCCGTACATCGATCGGAAAAACAAAGTCCGCAGCTGACAGAACGATTTTGTTGGGTCCTTTCGATAGCCGCTTTTTTAACAAATAATTCCTGTGTGCGAGTGCGCACGCAACGTGGCCCCAAATAAGGAAGACAATACAAATTCATATTAAGTGAATAATTGATTGAACAATGTGCGAGAGCCGACGAATGTCTCGAGTTAAATGGCAAAAAAGAAAAGCACAAAATTAACCGAAACTTTGTTAAAACTTGGATTCGAAACAAGATCCGAAGTGTGTGAAAAGAAATTTATGGAATAAACGAAAAAGGAAGAGTGAAAATACATAAAAAGCCACCGAATAAAGAGACGAAACAATAACATCACACACACAAAAAACGGCAATCACACTGAAAAAACTCAAAATGTATAATCATCTAAAGCAATTGCTAACCAAACAATGCCCAATTTTTTTTTTGTCGTAAACAATAATCATAATTGGAAGGAAAACACAACGCCAGAAAAAAAGAGAAGCGGATTGTAAAGTTCAAACTATGAATGGGAAAAACATCTACAAAATAAAACAAAAAATTCCGCTACAAAATAGCTTTGAAGAAAAAAGCGGTGCCGAACGTTAGATCCACAAACACACACACAGTTAAGAAATCATTTTCTCGCTTTTCTTCTTATTTTACATCAATTTTAATTTTATGTTACGACCTTTCAGATGCTTTTATTCACGCCTGTGTCGCTGGTTTAACAATAGATTTCCATTTTTATTGGCCAAACGACTTCCAGTGAAACCGTTTGCAATCGCTCACGCACCCACCAATGCTAAGCAAAATGCAATGATATCCACCCGATGAATACGAATCATCTGTAAATCGACGGACTTGTAGTTCGTTAACTGAATAAATTCGCATAAATAATAATCATTTAACAGTAGGAATTCTGTGAATTGTCTGAATCTTATTCTCTGAGTACATTGAGAAAAAAAACAACGGCAAATCTTTGCATCGCCACGAAATATATACAAATTGTGTAAGAGAAGCACAAAAGAAAGGGTCTATATTTTTTTTTTTTTTTGTTTGAGTCGTTCTTATCATTCCAATATTTTTTAGCGTGCACTATTTAGAAAGGGCGATGGGCTGGGTGGATTAAGAGCATTCATTATTATACGCTCAAGATTCCGTTTCGACGGCATCCAAAAATAAATTGCGTGTCACACAAAGTTAAAAGTTTAATTTTTGCTGTATTTTTTGCTACAGAACAGCAATCGTTTTTTGTAACAGCGATGAACACGGAATTGACGGTACATTGCGCTGCTGTGATGGAGGGGAGAAGAACAAATTTACGAACCAAATCAAATCGAATTATTTGGTGTTGAATTTTGAATTTTGTTTTGCATTTGTTTTGAGTCTCGCTCTCTCTCTCTCTCGTTCTCTATAGGTGCTCTTCTTTTCTGTCCACCCATCTAATTTCCACAATATGCGGAATGAACTAGAACAGTTCCGAGTTTTATTGCCCTGAGATTATGTTCCGCAACATGCAAGTATTGCAAAGAAGTGGATTGACGATCAATATGGCAATGGACATATAAACGAACCAAAAAATGAAGGAAAAATCATATAAATATTCTTCTGTATATTCAACATTGGCTCCAGATTGAGTCCGGTGACATATTTCGAATCATCGATTTTGAGTGATGCTAAAATAGAGTAATGCAAAGCAGATCAAACTTATCAAATATGCGAACGATTCGACTACCCGGCGCAGTGATTGTGTTCCGAAAATGTCACTGACAAGAATGCAATAAAACAGCTAGCAATGACATTTCCTTTCAATGTTTCAAACAACATGTTTCTCTCTCCCAAAATGTTTCTCTCTTTCACTCTTTTTCTCCCTCTTTCTTTCTCTGTGTATCTTTTTCCATCACTCTCATTTTCTTCGTGTTTGAGTTTCGTCGGTCTTTAATTCCAGCACTAGCGCCGAATGCGGTGAAATCTACGGTCGCTTGTTAAAATCTCAGGTTTATTTCTTTTGTAATTCTTTCATCCTATTTCGTCCTTTTTAAACTTATTTCCATCGCTTGGCCATCTTGATTTGCGTGTTTTCTTTTTCCTTTCATCTCCATTCTTTTATTTTGTGCGGGCGATTCTCCCCCGAAAATTGTATATTTTGATGAATTGAAAATTTATATGGATTCTATCATTTTATGTCTCTCAGAATTTGTTAGTATAAAAACATAATGTTTTGTCGATAAAATACTCCCAAGCAGCCATCAGTATATTGACAGATTGAATAGTAAAATCGAACAGCTTATAAAATCGATTCAATTTCGATAAAGCGAAGATAATAAAATAAGCTCCAAGCTAGTTCGTGCTACACGAATCATACACATGTTTTCGAACAGATTGATGAGTGTTATTCTGTCTGAAAAATGGATAAAGCGGCCACCTTTGTCCCTTACGACAATAAATTGATCCATTCAAATCTGATGAAAAATAGAAAGTGAGGAAAAAACAGCAAAATCACTGTAAATACGTCATTCGTCACTGAACTGCGGATTCAAAATATCGGGAAATAATTATGGATTTGTGTTCATTTCACTGGATACAAATAAAAATGACCTGTGCATCGCGCGCGCATTTTTGGTGATGATTGGCTGAACATTGGAAACGCTTTTCTCCCCACATAAATGCACAGCACGAAATTTATCAAGCGAATTTTCGTTCCTTTTCCAATTCGCAAGCATGTCAAAATTTACATTCAAATCTGAATATGCATGCTGAAAACAATGCATTGCAAATGAAAAATACCAAAATCGAATCACATTTAATCTTAGCAAATGCACAAATAAACATTTTCAGAAAAAATAAAACAACGAAATTAAAAGCGAGCATAAATGGAAAATCGCATGCAAACCGACAGCAAAAAGAGAACACAAAAAAATATTCGGAAGCAGCAAAAAGTGCTGTTACGAATGACAGCATAATCGAGTTATATTGGTCGAACGTTTCTCTAGAGACAATGCAAAGTGGCATGAGTGTTCGGGATCAAATTTGAATTGATTCCGTCGACCAGAAAAAAAAATTATACCGGCGTCAATTGAGAGTCAAATAATAAAAACCAGAGCGAATCGTACTCACCTAATAGCCAGTCCGAACGTGATGCTAGCAACTAAAATACAAATGAGCAACAATATCACGATTCCGGCCAAAATCCAGCATAATAAACCGCACGTCCAAAATTTATGCGTACTTTCAAAGAACCAATTATAATATCCTTTTGGTAGTAGCGGATGTGTGAAGAAAATGTTTTGATGGTGTTCGTTTTGCCTTAGAATAAGCACGGGTCGCCATGCAAATGCTGCTCCGATGTGTGTTCGATTCAAATCGGAATTATTACGATTTTCATCGCGTCTATTGCCCACTAGTTCCTTATTCAGATGCAATTCAAGCACACAAAAGTCAAAAATGTCACCAGTGGCTGATGTTGTGCCCATTGAAGAAGCAGCAGCCGCAGCATCGGCGGCAGCAACCGTTACTGCTGCCGAACCGCTGCTGCTTTTCGCATTGTTGTAATTGACAGTTAAATTATGGCTTAGCGCAATTTTCGTTACGATAAAATCGAAAAATGGAAAATATTCACTGAATTCGGCATCGTTTTGATCCGATATCAAATTTACGAATTCACTACTCGTCGCCGAAATTAGGTTTGCATTCATTCGCTGTTGTACTTCAACTGCTGCTCCATTGCGATTTTTTGCAAATTTGTTTACATTTCCATTAAAAAGTTTTGGCACACGATTTGATTTATTATTTTCAACGGATTGGCCGGGTTGCTGCGGATTTCGTTGTTGCCGCCAAAATTGTATTTGTTCACATAAAATTTTTGTAATATCCATCGTACGTGTACTATTAGCAAACAGTTTCACTCCGCTCTCTCGCAAATATGCTTCACATTTCGATAAACTTCTGTTATTATTCGAAGCACACGTTAGCGGCAACGGTGTAGCGGCTGCGTTTACAACTGCAACTGCTGCACGACTGCCGTTCACCAATTTTTCGATTTTGTTTGGATTATTTGGAGCATCCGACGATGAAACCACATCTGACACAATTTCCACTTGTTTTGCGGCAGCCACACTACAATTGTCATTGTATAACTTTTCAAAAACAGATGCAATTAAATTTAATTCGGTTTCGTTAAAATGCATGAGTAGAATATTATCATCACTTTCATCCGCTTGACCGTAGTGGCCATTTAAACGTTTTTCAAGTAAATTAAAAACAAAATGTTCATCCACTGCACTCGTTTGAAATGGAACCATTGCTGCCGTCGTTTCGTCGTCATCGGCATAGTCGCTAATTCTACCATAAATTGCTTGAAAGTCCTCCGTTAATGTTGCATTTAAAAATCGCTTGAGTTTGGCTGTCAACGTTGTCAACACCAGTAAATTTCTCGTCAGCCATTTCTTTTTGTTCACATTAATTGTTCTATGAAATTCGCTTTGGTTATTGAAAACGCTGCCGATTATGTCAACAGCTAAAATTTTCGATCGATTGTAAATGCTTAATTGATTTAGCAGCGTTAATGTTTCAGGTGAATTTAACGGTGAAGTTATAATGAGCACTGCAAAAAAAAGAAATATGGAAAAAGTGATAAATTGATTTGTAACTCAATGCTTTTTTCTCGTCCAGATTGAATTTGAAAATGTTTTTTTTTCAGTTACTTACGTCTATCAAATGCATCAATATTATGGAAATCAGTTGAATTATCCAGACCAATTTTAATGCGATAGGGAAAATGTAAATTCGCAGCAATAGCGAGCGGTAGCCCCCACGATTCGTTATCTGAAAGTGAAATCATGCACAAAAAGCAATTATTATTAATTCGATTTTTATTGTGCGCGCGACAGTGAAGCTGTTATATCGAGTGGGTCTAATGGCAAAATTTCAAGCTATTTTTATCATTTTTGCCATAAACCAAATATCTTCGCTCCGAACCGAGCTTTTTTTCGCCCGCTGCTGCTTACTTGATAGTGATTAATGTATACAATGTTGTACAATCTTTGTGTGTGATGTTGATGATGGATAGATGGTAGCAAAAGTGTACTTGGCCTCGACCTTTTTCTTTCCCGGAAATTCAACAGGAATGATGTGAAAAGTCGTTGATTGTGGTCTCTCTGCTTCTTTTCAATGCTTTTGCAAAGCCACCATCACACACACATACATTTAAGAGTGATAAAAGCAGAAAGCGCTCCATAATGAATCACTTGAACTTTACAGAAAATCACTTGAGAAATATACACTTCTCGGGCTTGAATTTGATGCATTACACTGTTTTTGTAAAATCAAGTTGATTTTGCACACCAACAGGGAATATGCGATTTTGTGAGATAGGAGCAAAATAACGAGAGCAAAACACTTCTTTCCGGATTATTTAACTCAATAGAGAGAAAGAGAGAGAGAGGGAGAGAGAGAGAGAGACGCTCCATTCCAAGTGAATCCATGTGAAGAATGCGAAATATTTTGCAACTTCCAATTGCATTCGAAAACAATGCAAATGCGGAATTCAAAACAGAGATTTTCTTCATCCATTGCTCATAAAATCATCGCACCAACGATTTATTCAAGATTTTTTAATTTTTTACGTTAAATCTCCTTCACGTTAATTAAGAACAGCATAAAATATCAAAGCAGAAAACTGTTCAATCGCTTTTTGTGATAACTGCTGCCGAGATAGAGAGAAAGAGAGAGAAAAAGAGATGGAGAACAAATGAATGGAAGAAGCTCTGCAAGTACCAATTATAATTAGCACTCTCGTCTTTGTGCTTTAACTAGCGGTTTTAAGAGGGAAGCTCAGCAAACACGAGTGCCGTTGCGAGTAGACGATTTAAAATCTTTTGTTGAGCATGTCCTTAATTTCAAACAAAGCCAGTTCTATTTGGTTTGTCATAAAACCAAAATTTTGTCAATTACATTCACACAGAAATTATCCCAGTTTCACAGTTGATTTAATTTATAAGCTACTTACCAGCAAAAATAATCGCCTCCGTCCAACTGAAATTCCGTGCGATGCTGTTGATAGCATACGCTATGGTCTGGAATGACGGCAGATAGCGCTCCGATTTCTAAATAGACAAATATAAATAAAACATCAAATTTTATCGGAATAAAACCATTTGCACTATAAAATCATTTGATTAAGTCAAATTGCCATATTTCCGCTTGCATGACAATTTCATAAGAAATTCAAATCAAGTTTCTCGTTCTAAATTAAATGACATTTTGCAAGTGCTGACGCATAAAATATTGAATAAATTTATTTTGGGTTTCGATGGAACACTTGATATTCGCAATTAAAGTGTCAGCGTTTGCAATCATATCCGAGAAGAAAATAGCAACAAAAGAAGCTGCCGTTTTCAATTCGATTTGCTGATGATTATTTGTCGGATTCCATTTGAATTGCGCTATTAATTCATACATAAATAAATGGAAAATGGATGGAAAATGGTCATTCCAATGCATTTTACCGGAGAAATCACCTATTGTTTCTTGGAAAAAATGAATCTACTAACTATTATTTATAAGCAGGTTCTCGTTGACACGACTGCTGCTGCGAATGTAAATGCTGAAGTTGGTCGAAGTAATCAAACAACTTGTGAAAACACAATGTTGACTTGAAGCAAAATAAGAACAGTAAACATGTTTAACCCTTGCACATCTTTCCAATTAAACATGACTAGGACATTATCAAGGCGAATAAATAGTGCAATTGTATGTATTTTTCCGTATTCATTTCAGTTTTTCGTAACGCTGCATCGCACTGATTACAATTATTTTCATTCCAGATTTTTGCATCTGCATGGAAAATTAGCAGAGAAAAAATACAGAGAGAGAAATTTGCTGCACGTGATTATATTTGCCTGACAAAAGGAAGAGAGGAAGAGGGAGAGGAATGAAGAACGAGAGAAAAAAAGTGTGAAAGAGCTCGTTTGAGCGAGAGAGAGAGAGAGAGAGAGAGAGAGAGAAAAGGAGAGAGAAAGCGTACAAGTGCGAAGGCGGACGTGTTCAAACGGGCGCTTGTACTTACGACGAGTACTAATAAAACAAGCGACAACATCAAATCATCATCGCATTTTTCATGCTCTTTGTGCATCGCAGTAAAAACTATCTGTGCTCATCCATAATTTGTTTGCATTTTTGCTTCGAAGCCGTCGCAGTGCAATGGGACGTGTCACACAGTGTTTTCAATGGCGTGCGAGATTGATGCATGATGCAAGCGCTTGTTGTTTCGCTTTCGACATTTTTATTGGTGTGTCCATGTGATTGTGCATCATTAAGTGACAAAAACTGCAACAGTCAACTGAGCGTATAGCGGAAGATACCGCCAAGATCATATAATACCATATAAAAAGTAGCTCAGCGCACAGTGTTAAAGCGAAGCACCGAGCAGCAGTGAACGAAATGAAAAACGCACCGTGTTGGCAAAAGTTGATAAATGAAAAAAGTTGCATGAGAATCGAGCTTTATGCCATGGTATTACATCATTAGAAATATGTGCTGTCGGCGATTCGGTTTTGTAACAATCATGTACGAGTGGTTTTTATGATTCTTATGGTCGCTTGTGACCAAAATATCTGGATTGCAGTTTCGTTTTATCCTTTGTTCAACGAGCGCCGCTTTGGCCATATGAAAAATGATGGACACGAGAGAAAAAAATACGTCAGGCAAAATTAAATAATTAAGGCTTCTAAGTGAAGTCGGATCTGCACCGTCGGCATTTCAAAACTTCCTCGAATAAGTGCGAGGAGAAATTCATTGTTTTTTTTTGCCTTGCCATAATAATACATGAAACGTGTTTAACCATCATGTACTGTGCTTGAATCGGCTTGAATTGTTTTGCTACTCATCGCGTTAATTTGACCCATTTACAATGAACATTGGAATCAAGTTGTGAAAGAAATAAAATGTCGCTATGAGCGCCTGGTGTATTATAAATAGTTGGCATTGCTAACAACAAGCACATGCAATGAGAAAATCGAAACACAAACAACAGGAAGCAACAGCAGCGAGAAACAAGTCACAAAAAGTCTTAAAAGGGAATAAGACACAATATCGTCTAATTTTGTCATATTGAAATAATTTGATTTGAGGCAATTCAAACAGATTGATTAAACATCACTTAATGATTCTTGTCATCTAACGCTTATCGAAGCAGAAGTGCGAAGCAAACAAATTCAATTCGTCAGTCACACTGCGTCATCGAGCATTGAAAGCTGACCAACACATGCACAAGTATCGTTTTCGCTAGTACTAGGCAATATCGTTCTTTTCAAAGAGAGAACTACTACTACGAATATTTTTGTGTTTTTGTTCCCTCAGCCACATAAATCTTGTTGGGTTGATGATCAAATTGAAAATAAATAAAATTACAAATCTATGATTTGGAGCTATATATTATCATTGACACTATTTTGAGTTGTATTATGATGAATCTTTTGGATTTTTCATTGCATGATTTACGTTGTAAGTAGATTATTAGATTTTGAATTACACATCCAGCAGCTTTTTCCACACTTTTCTCCCTTTTTTTCACACTGTGCTTCTGTTTCTATTACTGACGCATTCCGAAACGAATTTCGCTTTAAACAAGCAAATAATTCAAACGTCGAAACCGAATTTATTTGTCATCCCTTTCGTTGTAAACCGCATTACATACTCTGTCTCTCGCTCGATCTGTTTGTTTTTTCTCTGTTCCCTTTTTGCATTTTAGCACTCAGTCAAATACTAAGAGATTTTTCATGTTCACACATTCAATTTGCATTGGTAAACATCAATACCAGTAATCAAGTCGTGAGACTATTTATATTCATACACACAAACACTTTAACAAATAAACTTTGAACTGTGGCTGGTGAATTACGGGCAAATGTTTCGTATTTTATCCCTTATCAAGAATGACAATATACCCATCCCGAAAATGTCAAATGGCACAGCTCGAACAAGGAAGTTCGCATCGCAAAATTAGGGAAAAAATGATTTTTAGATGTTGGCGTTCGAATATTGGCTCCTCTGTCATATCCATTTCAAGTAATATTGACAGCATTTATACGGGTGAAAGAGATATTTTGCTTACTTTTTAGCAATCATCAGTTCATTCGTCAGCGTCATGGTAACTTTGTTCATGTGAATATGACGTTCAAATTAAATAACTTGTTACAAAACTTTGATCGCAGACGAAGATATTTGTGTATGTTTAAATAGCCGTCCAAATGACACTGTAAAATGCTTCTCATATCATAAATTTGATTACAATTGTTTCGATTCATTTCCGTTTTTGGATGGTGAAAAATCACAAGTACAATGTAACGTGAAATGCGCGCGCAATTTTATTAAAAGTCTAAAATTTAATCTAACTGCACTTTGTGCCGCTGTTAATACTTCCGCAGCCAAGTGAGGGTAACATTTTGCCAGGAGTGTTGGCACATCATATTCGAAATGTATGGCAACTGGGTAAACGGCATTACGACAACAGAAGCAAATAAAAAGTAAGATGATGCTATGTATATTTAAATGACTATTCTGGTTCGTTCGTTCTCCTTGTATGTGTGTGTATGTGTGTGGTGCGAGATAGCTAGCAGAAAACGACATGCTTTATTACCATTAGTATGCTTCATGACTTAGGTCGCAAAACAATGTCGACTGTGAAAATGTTCGCTTCATTTTTTTTCTCTTTCTTCTTGTTCAAAGCTAGATTTTTGTTGTCACTACTGCTTTGCTTCGTGTGCACGCTTCAATGAAAACGTAGCTCTTGTGTGCGCGCGCCAATGATGTAATGCAATGGCCCATAAATGCCGATGTTTTTTACACACGAATTCCAATGCACATAAAAAAAAGTGGAGGAAAAGCGGGCAGAAAAATCATTCGTGAGGGAGAAAAAACTATTTTTCGTTCTATCAACGCCGTTTCATTGTCGTTGCAAAACTTTGGTACCATCGTGAAAACTATTCTGCATTCTTTCTCCCTCTCTTCTCAAACTTCGAAATGAATTTCCAAGAGAATTGATAAAAGGAAAAGTTACTTTTCGCAACAAAAGCTCATAAAACGACAAAAGAGAAAGAGCGCAGACAGATTTATCGGAGAAGGAACGACGGGGGCGCAACGAAAAAAGGCACAGAGAAAAGTGTTGAGGTACAATATACACATTGAGAGAGAGAGAGAGAGAGAGAGAAGGGAACTGTGCGCGGAAGGGAACAGTCGGAAACTTATTAAAATATTCATTGTTCAATAGAAAGTAAATGGCTACAAATGTAATGAAATGGAGAACACACAGAAACCTTTTACATTTTACACTTTTCCACAATAAGCTTATTGAATGTGAGTAAAAAACACGGACGAAAAGTGAATATTCAGTCGACAAACGCTGCAGCATCCGGTGTTGAATATTCAATTTGAATTTGAATGTATGCGGAGGAAATGAGCAGAAAACGAGTACGTAATAATGCATTGAATCGAACCAACTTACAAATCAAATGTATTGAAAAAGCTGTAGAAAGTCAAATAAAAAAGGTATCACTCGAAATTACGGGAATTCAATAGGATTATTCAAAAATCACATAATATTTCGGTTGTGTGAATTGAAAGCCGCGTTTTCAAGTTGGCTTAAGATCCCCATTTTTAAGTGGCTTAAAATATCCTAAATGCAATGGATTTATTATTTATTTGAATTCATAAAGCAGTAATTTTCTATACTGCGTACGCCATCAAGATTTTTGCACATTTTCCTCTTTTTTAACTGTGTGGTTGACACTCCTTTTTCAATTTCATTTCGCAATTTATGTGGCTCATGTTTGAAAACAACCCGTTTATGAGTGTTTTATTAAATTTTCGGCTGAGAATATTTGTTTTTTGTTGTGAGTTGAACCATTGCGTGTGTTTAACCAACAATTCCAATCGAATGGTTTCATTTCAATCTCTTATCTTGAATTCAGTTCGCAGAACCTCCGCTACATGAGCAAATATTGCTTAACTGGTTTTGCGCTGGTTGAGAACGATTCGAAGCTTCCGGCGAAAAGAGACTTTTTGTGTTTCTTTCTCTTTTGAGCACATTCTTTTTTTTTGCCCTCCTTTGTGTGTATGTGCAACGACTCTCGTTAGCATCGAGTAAAAACAAATGTGATGTTGACAAGCGCTTGTATTCGTATCAGCTCATTTTGCGTGCATGAATCTGGTTCATTGGAGATTGATGATATCCTTACAACTTGCATGTATAATAATTATTTTGTCGTCATCGCTGAAAACAAGCATGCTTGCCATTGAATTTGTTACATCACATCGTTTCGTTGCGTTTTTATTTCGTATGCTCTTATTTTTCAGATCGTAGCGAGTATGTGGTATGATTTCCGTGCCGGAGGTGGAGAATGTGTGGTGTATTCTTCAATGATATTAAATTCCCAAATCGAACATTCAGCTCAGACAGTATGCTTTATTTGTTTATTCAATTTGATATTGCGCTTTCGCCATTTTACTCGGTTTCGGGCACACTTTCTCCATTGGCTGACAATTCATTTACATATACTCTTTGAACACCCTGAACCACCAACTTCAAACCGAATGGATTACTGGTATGAAATCGCTTCCGAAACATGAACAACACCAAAATAACAACACACTAGCAGCAATTCAAACGAAAAAGGTATAATGATCAACCTAGATTAACAACTCTCACCATTCTTTGCTGATGTACCGAAAATCTAATGTGTCCCCAATTTTAGCATCAGTGATTATAGAGAGAGTGTGTGTGTGTGTGTGTTTGTGGGCTCACCTTTTTGCTGTTTAGCAATTCTCGGAGGGGCATCGAATGCGATGATGCGGCTACCGCGTAATCATATTGACTATGATAATCATGAGGATGGTAGAGAAAATGTGCTAGTGAACTGTGTCTGTATGTTTTGCTGTATGTTTCAATGCCGAAATCCATTTAGCAGTAGTTTTGAAGTGATTTCAATCTTGTAATTGTGTCTGTCGACCCAAAGTCTCACAATATGAAAATGCACAGCACTGATACAGTCCGTTTAGCAGCCAGTACCAAGCCAATAATGCATTAAACGCGATCAACAAAATCGTTTTTCAACGCATTCCTTCTGCTAAATGGATTTGGCCGAGAAAAAAGGTCAATAATGTATTTGTTTTTTTTTTAGACTTGCACATTTGAGATACACGCGCCACTTAAATTGAAATTAGGATACGTACACACACTTGAATATCATCTCTCGCTTCCACGTATCGCTTTCATTGAAAAGTCGTTTAAGTATCAATTTTAATTTGAGCTCAGCTTGCGAGTGGAAGATAAAAAGTATGCGTTAAAATTGACTTAACTATAATCAAATAACACGCCATGTTGGAGACACAAATTGAGTTTTATCACACACACACGCTCTAACTCTCTCACAAAATTTACTGAGCTGTTATTCACGGGTAATGGCCCACGTGCACGAACAATATACGAAAGTATGCCATTCTCGAGAGTCGGTCGTGACTTTCCAGCATTTAATTCTCTGCTGTGTTTTTTCACTGAGTTTGAAAGTTATCGCACCACTTTCAATCGAAACAAGAGCAAAATCAAACTGAATATGCAAATTCTTTTCTCTTTTGAGAAAAGCTTTTCAGTTTTTCGTCGCTGATCTGTCACTTTTTATAGCCGAATTTATCGGTGTAAGAATAAAATTGGGATTGAGAGCCCATTTTGCACATCTGTCACGCAAAAACACATTAGACAACCATTGATTTGTGTGTCCTACATTGTTAATATCGTGTATTTTTACAATAACGAACGAGAAAAAGCACACATGTGTTAAGAGATGTGTGAGAAACGGAAATAATATCAGCCAATTGAAAAAAAAAAAAAAAACGTAAACACGTTTATGTATACACGTCCTGTGTGTAATCTTTCAAGGTCAATGGCAGACAGCGTACATTATCGTAAAAGGAAATTCAAGATTTTCCATTTCGATAAATTGAGAGAGAGAGAGGGTGAACCATTCCATTTGCACACAAAATCTCGATGATATTTTTGATGGAATCTCCGTTTTTCTTGCGCGTATCAGCAAATTGTCGGGCGGAATGGCCCCCCGCCTGCAAATTATTGGCTTCTAATTGCATAGAAAACTGACAACGAATTTGATGTCTGCCACCAATCATTTAGCACAACTGGACATCCATGAATTTTATGAGCCGACGAATGATTTTTATTCGAGGTCGTGAAATGAAAGTAACTTACTCTTCCTGGATTCTGAATAATGGCAGGAAAGAAGAAAAACGATGAAATTTTTTCATTGCGGTAGCTTCAAAGCTTCCATTCCGAATTTGCTTTGCTTGATAACTTGTTTTGTCCTATACTAAAATATGGAAATGAGTTGGTTTTTATTCCGACTTTAATTTGAAAGGCATCCTCATAAAAATGGTACGGTTTTTTTTTTGTATTTTTATTTAGGTTTGAAGCAGGTAGAAATCAGTTTTGCATGTTTTGTTAAGCTAAAAGGTTTTAAACATTTTCAACAAGTTGAAATATAGCAAAACAAAGTTCAGTAATTAAATTCAGAATTATATGCCGCTGGATCTGCATCATATTAAATGTGTTTGCTCGATTTTGATGAAGCGCCGCACATCAGATTACGCTGCTGCGTAATTTCCTTCTTGTTTAAATTGATTATATCAATTCGGGGCGTCGCCATGCCAATCGACATTTGGGATTAGTTCAAATCTGTTTTGTATTGACGCAGTGCTCTCGCAAATTTGCACAAAGAAATTACAGGTGTTGGGAATCCTTGGCTCAAGCTTTTCCGTACACATATACGCGTATTCGTGTGTTTGTGTCAGTTCTTGGCCGAACAGCCTTGAGATAAACACTCATGAAAGAGCGTCCCTGAATCGTTGTTATATTTTAGTTTCAAGGATAATTCAAGCAATTGTAATGATCCTATTTCTGTCACACTTCATTTATGATAGACGCGAGAAAAACATGTTATTTTTCGTTTGCAGCTGTACACAGCTTTTGAAAAGTTTGCAATCCTGAAAATGGGCCTGCTGTCACATCTTCGCTCAGGATGTACACTTTTTTCTCACTCACTCCTTTTCCATCATCACTATCATAATCACGGGATGAAAAACGTTTGATTGTCGGTGAACAGTATGGAGTATTATTTTTGCAATTTATGGGAATTTTTCTCGGATCATTTGATTGAAAGCTTTCAATGAAATGAGATGTGTGGAGAAAAACCGTATAGCAAACCTGGGGATAGAGCTAAAAACAGGATGAAGTGTAATTTTGGCATCAGTGCACATGTAATATGTTTGATTGAAATGGAAATCGCATATTTCCCAAGAAATTCGATGAATTTCATTTATTCCCGATCCCCTGATGCGAATTCACTCAGTCATTTCAAATCAACAGTAATAGAATCGGATAGTAATCATCATATTGCTGAGGGAGTGAATTCTGATGTTGCTGTTCAGCGCTTGCCAACGAATTACACAATTTGTACTAAAATCTGCGTCAAACCTACGAAAATATAATAAAACGCAAATAACATTCTAAATTTTCCTCTTGCAGTCATACATTGAGTGATGGAAACTTATTGCGCGATTGACATTGATGAAACTGAATGAATGGAGAAATGCGACAGGCGGAAGAGATAAATAAATAAATATAGTCAAATGGCGATAAAAATTGCGGAGAAACGCAGTAAACCAAAGATGTCCATAAAGCTAGACTTATTTTGATGATGAACATAATCATTTACGCATTCGACCTGCTGACGAAGGGAACAAAAGCCAAAAAATGAAAATAACATTTATGTGGTTGGGTGGTCGCCACATATGAGTAACCAACTGAAAATCTTAAGATACGATTTACTGACCGACTATGATTGAATTCTCCATATATAATTCCAGTCGAAGTGTCCCGAAAGAGTCAACTGACTGTTCAGTTTTTTTATTTTCATAAAGGAGTTTGATTCGATTTGCCATTCAAACTGTCTGATATTTATTTTTCGATTATAATGGATTCAGTTGCAGCGTCCAATTAAACATGCCACTGACTCTCGTTTTTTGGTTGACGCAAGAGTAAAACATTTTTTGGAAGAAGTTTGTTTATGTGTTCGAGCTATATTGAGAAAGCTACTTGCGTCCACATTAACGACAAAACGTTTCAACACCGGAAATATATTTTGAAGAAATGCACTCAAATGGAAAAGAACGGAAACCACAGCACAGACCAATTCTTTTGTGCGATCAAATTACTAGCCATGAGAAGAACGGGGACTCCAATATATTTGTAGTCAATTATTATTGCAATCGGTGGAAACCGGAAAAGCTCGACACTTCATTTGTACGACATCAAATGATTCTGCTTATAGTTCCGCTCAAGCAAGCACAACAATGTCACAAGCGTATCAAAATAATTTGATCTTCATTCTATTGCCATTTGAATGTTAATGAAAAGTTAATAGAAAACTTGTCGGCGAAAAGTTTTTTATATTCAAAAATGAGCTTCAATACATTTAATGAAATGATGGAATCGATTCAAATACTATTTTTAAATGTATACATCCGGATGTCGAATGAATGGACCAAGATTTCATTTGAATGCTACAAAATCACCCAAAGCTATCAACAAAATACCCCATATTTGCACCTTATTTTCAATGCGGATGAAACAGTTTCGGCATTGCTTTTAATAGAAAAATTTAAGCGTTCGTTCATTTTATATGGAGGATTCCAACGGCACTAGCGTAAAAGCTGGAAGAACTGCCGCACCAATAATACAGGGCGAAAACTGAGCGAGTTTGGCGTCAATTTTGTTGATTCTTCAAGCCATCGCGATCTTTTCGCAACCGTGCAAGCTTCCGTTCCATCAATTTTCGAATATTTCATGTTAAATGTGGATGTATAAATTTCGAATAGATCATGAGAGAGAGAGAGCGAGAATTTTCCTATTTCTAACAACCAACTTGTTCCGCGTTCGTTCACGCATCTATGCCATTTTATTAAAATAAAAGACTTTTAAGTGCAATTAAAAACTCAAATTATAGTAATGTGGATGACACACAAATAGACGACGGTCGTCACTGTAGCTTGTAGAAGAATTTTTATAACGATTTCATAAAATGGCAACAAATGTTTGCAATAAATAATGTGCAATAAATGTGAGCGATTTACGTCAATAATAATGTCAACAGTCATATATATCGAATGAGCGGAATCGGAAAATGTCACATTTTGATACATAAAATGCTTGCCATAAATATTTCTTGAATTCTCTGTTGAACATGTGGTTCCCATAATCGATTTATCATGAATTCAATAATGTATGATGTAAAAGCGGATCTGACACACAAACTTACCTTCATCTGTGGACAAGGCCAAAAGATGATTTGTTTATGATAAGCCGCAGATAGTTGGTGTGACATGCCACAGTTGCCAGCTAAATCACGCGTATTACTTCCATCGAGCATATAAAAAACGGTTGAATAATTTAGTGAATGTAGCCGTTTGATGAAGGTGCTGATACCTAAAAAAAATGAATAAGAAATCGTTATACGGAGTAAATGAACACAATTCAGTTCCGATAGGACTACCGAAACTCAATCGAATAAATACACTTGAATATAAGAAAAACTGAGAAAGAAAAAACGAGTAAAATACAAATCGAGTAAACGATTTGCGAAGCTCAATTTGACAAACACAACACAAAATGAAATGAAAATTGTGCTTTTTTATGATCGAATGTATAAAGGAAATGCGCCATTTCGTTGGCAACAATAAATCAAGCAAACTAAGAAAGATCTATGCAAAGAAATAAACTGCAAAAGGATGTCATAGACACGAATGGAATGGAAGGAACCGCTATGGAAGAGGGAGGGAATGGAGGAAAAGGAGAGTATGCGAGATAGGAAAAAACAATGTGTTTTGTTCGTGATAGAGTTTATTCTTCTCTTTAATCGCTTTTTTTCGCTGTCGAGAGCAACTTTGTCGCATTTTGTGAGTCTTTATTGTTGTGTTACGATTAGAGTGATACACACACACGCACACATAAAAATATGTAGCCAATGAATACGATTAAAATATGCGAAAATGCAACAAAAAAAACTGGATGCATTTTCATTCTTCGAATTATCATTTGCGATCGCCTGCTTGTTGAGAAATTACAGATGCTCGAAGTACCATAAATGAATTACCCGAATTTCCAACAACGGGAAGGAGGAGAAGCACAAAGAAAAACGAAATATATAAAACAAAGTTAGATTCTTTGTTCCTTTTGAATAACCTGAAAAACGAAGAAAGGTTTCTAATTTTCTCAAGCATTGAATATACCGGTCGTGTGTATAAGCTCATGCTGGAGTTGCCATTCGCAGGCGCTTTTGTGCGAATTTTATAACAGCACTAAAAACATTTCACTTGCACCAAACTTTGCTTGGATTCGAGTCATCGTTGTCTTATCGGACGGACGCTCTTTATTAATGTAATGAATGACAAGTTTTGGCCAAGTTTATAATGGACTTAACTACATCTACAAGTTGGTGAAAACCATTTTATGTGCGACTTGGTCGTCTCAAATAATGTTTACCTAGTTGAAAATGTTTGCTACTGAAATGAACAGACAATGAAAGGATTCGATCAAATATTTACAGAGGTTCAACATCAATTCTGTTTCGCTTGAACTGATGAACGCTTTGCTTTGTTTTTGTTATATTTCTTTGTTGGCCGAAACAGTTGGATCGATACAATCATTTCGGAACGGGCATTTACTTCCGTTTATCACTGAAGTACAATTTTAAATACAAACCGATAAGCAAAATTTGCATTTTCGGTGAAAAATTCAATCGATTTTGCTGGGCACAGCGCAGCAAGCACAAAAATTTTCTCATCTCAAATAAGGTATACGCTTGAATAGCCACGCAGCAGCGAATTAAGTGAGATTCCCAATAATGAATTTTTGCAACGCCGCAACTTTCAACGGAAACATTTTCATTGTTGTCTATCTTAATATTCATGTGCGCTTCCATTTCACGTAAGAAAAGAGACAAAAGCAATCAATGAAATGAAATCGCCCGAAAACGAATGATCATAAAAGTTTCCCGAAATGCTCTACCCATTTATTTTTTAACCGATTGGACCTTTTCATTCAGATGACGAAAAAAAAAAATCACTTCGATCGATTAGATGAGGGATAAATGAAGTGCTTTAAAACTCACGGCGAACACTTTATTTACATCGAAAAGTTCCAATGGATTCGTCATGCTGATGTAGCAACATGCAATCAAACGCAATGAATATCCATTTATAGTTAAACACTTTCCCGCCATCACTCTTGGAATCTGTGCGCGATCCAGCAAGGACCTGCTGAGCGGAGCGGAAGAGATAGAAAGAATGCTTTAATGTGCAATATGGAAGAGGAATTGATGGATATCTTTATTTTTATTGGTCCATCAAATGGTAAAACACACGCGCGTTCACAATATACTGGTATGTGTGTATGTCGATGCCGTGTATCTTTGCCCCGATGAAACGCACTGAACAATTCGCCAATCGATCTATTAAGTAGGGCATGTGAAGATTTTATGCTATTTTATCTTTAGTCAGATTTTTTGTGGTGAAGAACACAATGCATTTGTTGCTCTTTTCATGTAGTTGAACGTGCGGGCGCATTAAATCGACGACGAAAATAAAACGGAAAGCAAAATGCGTGTGCATCGATTCTTGAAGTTCCTCTTTCGAAATGCGACATTAAGAAACACGCATTGCATTATCAATAGATGTTTGAGCTCACATAGAATCCATGAATGGAATTTAACGCCGACGAAGAAAAGAAAGCGTGCCAGCCATTTTTTCGTGAATGTTTGAAAATTGGAAACGAATGAAAGCATGGATTCTAGGCGAGATAGCTAAAACATTTTCCAAACATTCTAAATATAGCTAAATGCACTAAATATCGTGTGAATTCACCACTTTCATATTATTTGCCGACAGTGTGATAGAGTGAACACTTTCGTCTTACTTTGCGGTCTTTTTAAATCAGAGATATCTTTTTTGGGGGCACATCAAAAAATATCAAGTTGCATGCATTTCATGCGTTTTATTGATGCTATTTCATATTAACAGAATATAATAATATAAACCAAAAAATAAACATTTGCTTTCAATTTTAAATTTCATTTTGAAAATTATTATTGTAAATTCACATGCACAATCAAGAGTTGAATTCAATATTTGCAAATTATTTTGCGGTTGTTGTTTTAACCGATTCTGCTTCTGAAGTTATTTATTGATGAATCTTCAGTTGTGGTTCAAGATGGTAATGGTGGTGCACTTTCAACTTGCTTGTCCAATTGCTTCATAACTTTTTCAAATCCTCAATTTTGTCGTCTTTTATTGGCTTTGGAAGTGGATTATTAGCTAATTGTTCACTACTAATGCGTCCTACCTCCAATTTTTCTGGGATCACAGGAATAACTAGTTGAGCCATGGCCAAGGCCGCAAAGACTGCGAGGAAAAGTGCGAGAACGACAAAGAGCTGCATTTTTCTAAAAATGTATATCGAAGATCCGTTTCGAGTTACTGATGATTTTTGGGCGAAACCGATTATTTTTATACTTAGTGAGATGTTTTCATAACGCGAAACGTGGATAATTCTCATCAATAAATGAATAAACGAACCATATTTGTACGTGACTGAATTATATTTATGTCCCGCTTTTATAAATTATATGGACTACAGTGTGATCAACAAGATTACTTTCTTCTAATCAAATGTTAACGAATTCCTTGGAATTGTGGAATTGATAAAAAATAGCTGCAAAACATTTCTTGGATGTAAAGTAACACAAAAAAAACAAACTAATCCTAAATTTTCGAAGAAACCGATAAAATCCAGTAATACAGGGTTTTCCATTAAGAGGTTTCATTTTAAATAGCCCGCTTTTTGGGCAGCTGTCACTTTTGAAGCTGTCATCTTTTGCCATTTGACAAGTAAAAACTACGCCATTACTAAAAATAGAACGATACACGCTTCAACAACACATTGAAATTGTTAATATTCATTACAAGAATGGTGAAAATTTTGCAGTCACAGTCATTCCATTTTTAGTAATGGCGTAGTTTTTACTTATCAAATGTCAAAAGATGACAGCTAAGAAAGTGACAGATGCCCAAAAAGCGGTCTATTCAAAATGAAACCTCTTATTGGAAAACCCTGTATTTTATCACATTATCTTGAAACATTTGATTGTCATTGCGCACAATAAAATTCGAAAAATTCGTGATATTTACTAACGCAAACATTAAGACACATATTAAATAGCAGGTTTCCTTTAGTTTAGTTGTTTGAAAACGTTAAATCGACTATTGAGTATACACAATACACATGGAAAAATGATTACAAAGTAGTCTAATGTGAATACTTTCTCAGATGAATTTCATCTAAAATTCAAATTTGGTAGTCCAATAAAACAATTTTTTGATCTATTAGATGGAACGTTGTCTAATACTGAAATCTAGATTACTGTGATCTGAACTCTTGAAATATTTTTTCTCTGTGTACTTTATTTTTTTTATCTTTTGCTGCTTTTTCTTCAAATTAGACAGTTTCCGTTTAAATCTCGTAATAATTCTAATCTTTGGAGCGTTTATCGCATTGTGAGCAATGATTATTTCATGTATTTATTGTTAATTGAAATATTCAGGGACTGAACATTGAATAGATTTGCAGTTTGCCACGTAATGATAATCTAATGTCAAAATTCGGCGATTTCGGCTGCAGTTTTACCTTCATTTCCTCATCAAAAATACATACTTTGTTCACCTTCGTAATGTATTTTACACTAGAAACATCATTTTTTTTAGTAAAAATCATGATTTATCGCTAAAAATCAATTTACTTTTTGATAAAAATCAAATCTCATTATTGGTAACATCAAGTTGATTAATGTGCAGTGCAATTAACACAACAATTTCGGTTATGAGTGGGTTTACAAAATTTTTTTGGCAGAAACAGTTCAAAGTTTCATGTGAATATTGTATTCAAAACAAAACTTCTCCAATGAATCAACGACAAACGAATGGCGTTTCTTCCCGTGAGATATGATGCGGCAGGACTTGTCCAGAAGTTTCGTGGATTTCAGTTGAATAATTTTTGAAATAATTTTGAAATAAAATGTATTTACGTGACAGCTATTTTTTCGTGAATGTTTGTAAATTGAAAAGAAATGAAAGCATGCATAGATTCTAGGTGAGATAGCCAAAACATTTACCAAACATTCTAAATATAACCAAAAGAAGCAAAGAACGAACAAAACAGGACATAGACGAAATGCATCACACCAAAACTTCACTTACCATCTATCGTATCAAAATCAATCGTTATATTTGCTAGATTAACGCCAAATATATCAGTGAATTGCTGAAATTGATCGCGTACAAGATTTAGTTGGATATTTCTCTTTGTTTGAATTAAGATCAACACGTTGTTTGTTGAAAATGGATGCGCTTCTTTCGCTCTTGTGGTTGTCACTAATTTTGCGGAGATTGTTGGAAAAGTTGACAGACTGCTGTGCCCTGCCAATGTAAATAAAGCCTGTTTTTCATGGTTAGCGCGCGGCGGTGTTGAAACGACAGTTGAGCCTTCACTTGTCCTAGTGGGCATTCGACTCGCAGACGATGAGTTTGATGTTTTGGCGGGTGAATGTCGTTTGGATATCGCCAATTTGGCATCGAGTGTCGTTGTAATAGTATACGACGCATTGTTGCCACCATCACCGCCGCCGATCCTGCTGTTGTTATTCGACCATTTCTTGTCAGTTTCATCGATATTGTCATCTTGTTTATCAGTGGCTAAATCGTGGGAGAAACATTGCGAAACTAATAAAGAGAATACTGCAATTGCAATCACATAGCGATGAGGTTTGGTGCTGAGGTGAACAAACGGTGTTGACAGCTGACGGATCGAACAGGATTCCCATAAAATCTTCATATGGACACTGCAAACTCGCTGACCGTTATAATTACCATATATATTGACTCGACCCGATGATTCTTTCTCTCGCTCTGATTTTTCTATAATAAACGAAAAAATCGACTGCTAAAGCCATTAATTGGAATGGATCCTGAGAGCTCAAATCATAGCAATGCGCTTCAACAAAGTATGTATATAAAATAGGCCGTCAACAATAATTTGATAGATGTACAGACATCAATATTCGTTTTGGCTGTGACTCTGGCTGCTAATTTTGTTTTTTTTTTGTGTATTAGCATTAATTACACAGTCCCCGTATTTGAGCAGTTATAATTTGCTGATGCGGTTCGATGTGCGACTATTTTTTTCCGGCGATGTGTTCACGGCGATGAGATGATGGTTTGGATGTCATGTCAAATTCCTGTACTGTCTTCGTCATTTTTATCCATTAAAAAGCATTTTTCAGCAAAATTATGCCGTCAAAGTGCGATTGTGTTTTCGACCATCAGCAGAATTTGAAGAGAACACAATGACACACACGCATCCACACACTCTCTCCCTCTCCCTATCTCTGTCTTTCATCCAGATGCCGATGTGTATGTGAAAGATCTTTGTCTTTATTGTGTTGCCGTAAATTGAATGTGGCAACTGCTGATACACTGACACTGATATCGGATGGCGCGCACAATGTTATATCTAGTTGCCACTTTTGTGTCTATCATATGGATAATTTTATGCTTCGGTTGTTTGCCGTTTAATTTTGTTAATCATAATGGATATTACACGTACATAATTTGGCCGCTAACAATATTGCCTGGCTTTGTCTGGCTAACAAGTGACATTGTAGGTTGGTGTCGCATCTGCCAAAAAAAAGAGACAGAAATAAAAGATATATTTTGTATGTAGAGACATATATATAAATGAAAATTGAAAGCTTATTTTCGCTCACAAAATGTGTATGAAAATTGATGAGATCTGAAGTCAACGCTGCGTAACAAATCTTCCAAGACAACAGACAATAATGCGCTCAATTTTTTGCTCTCCATTCATCATGGAATTGAATTAAATACACATTCATTACACAAAACACATTATTTTCAATTCCATTTGATTTAATGTGTTTCCGAGTGAGCAATTCGCTTTATCACTCACCGAATTTGGACGCCGAATACTTTAAAAGGTGCCAACATTGCAGAAAATTTCATTTTCTTTGGTTCAATTCGTTTTTTTTGCCAGCTTTAGAAATTATTTGAAAGATCTTTCGCATCATGCACAAGAAAAATCAATTGTCAAAAAATTCTTCGAAGAAGTCTTTTGTCGATGACACAGCACAAAATAATTCACAATTGAAGTTACCCATTACGAAGTGAAGGGCAAAAACAAAATAGAACCAAATTCAATTAACATGAATTGATGAATTTAGAAAAAAATTCTCTGGCTTGCACCCTAATGTTGATTGGTTGGCGCAACGACAATTTAGTATTAACAGCTTTGCTTTTGTCATTTTGCGATGACGATAAATGGGTGACGATCTATTTATGTGCATCCAATGCCAGGTAATCTATTCCGTGTAGATGTACACTACGATCCGAGCAACGCTTGGACATTTTTGCGATATCATCGCATCGTTTTTCAATTTCCATTCAGCTTCATGCATGTAATGGAACTTCAATCAAATCAAACAGTTTACTGAAATGCGCACACGCTCATTGAAAGAGAGAGTGTGAGAAGGAGAGGTTGGGCAATTGACAGATCATTCCATTTAGCTTCCAGCGCATAAACGAGCTCGGTGTGTGTATTGATTCTGTTTGGATTCTAACATCATCCCCCATGGGGGTGCGTTTGCAAACAAGTACGGTGCATAAAAATTCCTCCTTAATCAAGGAAAAGCACAGCTGAGTGCACGTAAAGCGGAAGCGATAGCATTGCATAGTCAATTGGCGTTTACACAATGCAAAACAAAAAGCTTCGACAATACATTCCGACAGATATAAATCCCGATAATGATTGAAAAACAACATTTAATGTGATTTTTCCGTCCTTTTTCTCGCTCATTTCTTTTCATCGACTGAATGAAATGAGGTTTTCAAGCTTATGTGTACATGTGCGCGCACGCGCTTATGCTGATTCTTCATTATTTTGTTCATTCGAGCGGATCCATAAGAAGAAATATAATATAAAAATGTTGATTGATTGAGGGATGACGTGGGCTTAAATTAAGTTGAGCAGCTGCTTTGTACTGCCACATACAATGTTTGCCGTGCCGCATTTTTTTCATATACCTTTTTACTTGGCATGAACTTGTAGAAAATATATGTCAATGGCAAATTTCATAACGCAAAACATTCAATGGACTTGATCTGACTGCATTTATGAATATTATAATAAGATGTTTTCCACGCATGCCAACATCTCGGTTCGACGGGATACATTTTAGAAGCTTTCCTTTCAATCAAATTGCGTTCGATGGACGATAACATATATGAATACGGGCCGCTTATGTTGTTGACGCGATGCGCCTCCCTAAGCGCTACACTATTTTCGTTAATTTATGTTTTCAAAATGATACCGTGCTAGCTGTGGATCGTTTCCGCCTCAGTTGTTTGTTCGAAATTCACTTACGAAGGCTCCGCCAATTTCAATTTGAACTGATAAACGATGAGCTTATTCGGAATCATACACAATGTGCTGCTTCGCAATGATTACGGGCAACAGTTGCCCAAAGTAAAACATACACGCAAATAAATACTGTTGCCACTTCGTTTCCTGGGAGCATTCAATCAAAATTCGAATTTCAACTTGCGAATGGCTGTTTGCACAATGATGAACGTGCGCAACACAAACCATTTTCTTCTTTTCAATTATGATATTTCATCCAATAAAAGAACGAAAAATATTATATTTTTGGCAGAAAAATCACAACAACCATCACCATCGGAACCGAAATGAAGAGCGGCGTAATACGGTTTTGCATGGCATTGACAAGGGCATTTTACATGTTGTGCTAACAATTTATTCTTGTTTTGTTTTGAAATATTTTAATTTTCGAATTTTTATGCAGCATCCGATTAGCGGCCCGCTATTTTCGCTCCGCAAATTTCTTTTTTTTTCTCTACGCATTCTTCTTGAGCAGCGATCTTTACCCAAGTTCTTCGAAATAAAGTTTTTACAAAATGTATTCTATCGAAAATTGAGTTTGCGAGGAAATGCAAATTCAATATTCAAGACCGTATTGAGATAATCTCTCAAGTGGTCTGATCCCGAAGAAATAAATCAAGATAGATAATTATCCAATCCAAAAACTGGATCTTTCTCATTTATTCGACAGACAATATGGAAATATTCCAATTATTTTCCCGCTCCCCACATATTGTTAAATATGTAGTAAAAATACTCTCTATTGTATACGGGCCCTTTTCTCATCCACTCGACTGTGTTTTACAGCGAATCACATTGCGGATGAGTGTTAACCTAAAGAGACAAAATATTAACACCGAATACATAATGATGCTTGTGAATTTGACGAGTGGAAAAAAATTGAGCGGTATCAAGTGCGAAATTCAATATGTTTCAGGGCGAGTTGAACATTTGCCAAATGCTCAAGGCGCGGTTTAATAGCGAACTTGACCCGCGCACATAAAATCCGGCCAAAAGCTTTATTCCTTTTTGAGGAAGGGGGAATCCATAATCAGCTCATAATATATAATCTGTTAAAAGAAAATAATATATACGAACTCATTATCTTCATTAGATCGCCCGACTGAAGCGCGAACAGAGTGCTGCTTTGTTCGAATTCTCGCAATCAACAACAAATAAATTAACTCAGAATAATCACTTGTTTGCGTTTGAAGAGAGGAAGAAGACGATGAAGAAGATGAACGATGATGAATTTGAATTCAGTTTCTCGTGAATTTCGTACATATTTCATTTGAATCTCATTACGGACCGCAGCACATTTTCGATCTTCGAATCGCATTTAGATATGCTGATCAGGTGTTTGTACAGTCAAATACTATTTATGATGCATAAACAAAGCAATTTCATTTGTGTTTTGTCGCCGACAACAAATAAATTAAATTTGAATTAATATTTTATTTTTGCACATCAGCATTATTAAATTTTGATGGAAACGTTTCGCATGATATGAGGTTTTGTCGACACAAACAAAACTGATTCGCAATGGAAAATCCTATGACTATGGCATTTCACGCGAACACAACCATGGTATTGATTGCGTGCGCACGTACGCTGACATTTCGATGCTATGCAACAAATGCACGGGTGACTATTTGAATGAGTAAAATTCAGTTAATTTCAAATCATGCTTCAAATTCATATCCTGAATGTAGTAGCAATGGAAATGCAAAATTCACATGCACTCCACAAGCACAGAGATGGCATGGTTTTCGACAAGACAAAAACCGATTCATTCGTGAACGATGTGGTGTTGTGCGAGATGACATGTGCAAAAGTGTTAGCAAATTGCTACATTTTGTGTTCATTGTTCAGCATGTCATTGTCATGTCACCGAGCGCGCAAAATACCATTTTGGGTTTAGTGTTTTTATTGCTTCGCTTCACCGAACAGCGGTCTAGTTTATAAGAAATTGGTGTTTAGTTGCGGAATTGTTACTCACTTGGGCAACATTCTCGGTACTAGTTCCTGAGTACATGCATGTGCAAATGAGAGTGCTGGTTGAACCATGTCAATATGTCCATCTGCAAGCATCTGTAAGCATCTGCAACATGATTGGCATATCAACACAAACACATTTGTTATCATCATAGTTTTTCTATAGTTTCTTTTTTGGTCAAACTTTGTTTACCAACTTCAATCGAATGCCCAACAACAAAAAAACCGCCCCAACAAAAAATTTCGATACGAATAAAGTATCATCAGAAGAAATTCCAAAAGAATTTCAGAAACTTCAAAATGAATTGTTGCTTTCGAATGAGCGATGGTGTTTTTGCAGATGAAACTTTAAGCGTGCGATGTGGAGGAAAAAAGCTTCCGGTCGATAATCACAATATTGACACTATCCTCAAGATGGAATCGAAAAAACCGGGCTACGACAACGACGACAGAAGCAGAAGACAAATTTCAAGCTGCTAAATCAACAAAACATTCTTGTCATCTGTCATCTCAAGCGGCAAAGAGTGAGAGTGGAAGATGAAACTATTCATCAATCCATAGCACGTTCAGTGCATACTTCTTTATTATACAGTTTGAGGGCTTTCGCTTCAACTTCACATTCGAATGTGTATACAATATTCTTTAACATTCTCGAATGTTACAGTACATTATGCTGGTCAAATATCGTCGTCTTTTTTTCGGTCATACATTCGACGAGACAAATATTAATCCGGCACGTAATATTTGTTCAGTTGACGTTGCAAACACGACAATGGATAAAATATTATTCGAGATGCGAACATGACATGAAAGCATACGACGAAAGGCGATACGAAGGTTTTTTTTTATTTCTTTTCGCTTTTTTTGTTGTTTTGCGCTTATTTCACTGCCATCCAAATAATAATGTGGGAATGTGATGACAAGTGATTGGCTTCCTTATGCATATCACATCATTTGATCCGGTAACCAACTAAATACTTGCGAATGAATCACATGTTTGCATTTTGATTCCTGCTGAGTTCAAGTCAATTCGATTTGTATGGTGTTTGCAGTGCATACACGATTGAAAATACCTCCAATGATTCGATGTGTGCATTTAGATTGTGAGACACAACAAATTAGCTGTGCTGATGTGCTTCTCTGTCTTTGCGTATCGATTTAGACATATTGTGTCGAACATACTGTGACTATTGCTGCAACTCTGCGTGTGCCCATTGAAATTGTGTGTCGTGTGTTTTGATTGGATCATCGATCTGTTGTGTACATAAAATCGATTTTAATTGCTCCTTTTTATTAGCATTTTATTGACATTGAGCTGGATAAATGTACTAGCCAGATGGAATTACAACAACAAAAATACAAACAGCACCAGCAAACAGTAACGTTGGTTCGATGTTTCAATTTTGACGGAGTGAATGAACGAACGTTAATATTTTATAGAGCGATTTATCTGTGAGGGATTTGTACTTTTGGAATTCGAATTGGCAAGGCAAATGGTTGCGCATAGTGTCGACCGGAAGTGATAATAAGAATGATTACGTGAATTCGTAATCCCAAGCAGTCTGCTGTTGCTGCTGGATTCCATCAACAATTTGAAATTTTAATTGTAAATTTTAACATGTCCGATCCGTTCACATTGAATCATTACGTTGAATGGGGGCAATCGACATTACTGGCGCTGAGATGAATACCGTTAGTATATTCTAAATTTGATCTGATTACCAAAACAATAAATAACCACTCAAACACCTGTCAAAATGTATTCCAATGCACAACAAAGCCTTCAAATTCTACAAGCTCCTGGGTTGGCATCCATCCCAATTCAATTTTGGATTTTCGCTGACAGCAAATGTCGTATGCTCAGCGAACAGCGTACATGACAGCCGCAAGATAAACTCAAAAGTCGACGGTGTAACACGAATTCTGCCGTTGGAAAATGGAAATATAATCGAAAATTCACGAAATGCTTGCGCTTACGTTTTCGCGGTCACCAGCATCACATTAATTTCTATTTTCATTTCGCAATTTGAAAAGAAGGTGAAGGAAGTGTATTTAAGTAATTAAGTGAAATGCAAGAGGAATTCTTATACGCTTCCATTTTATATAAACGGCATCCATTGGATTAAATTCCGTAACAAAATATTTTTCTATTTTCATCATGAGCAGATGTGGTCAATTAGACCTATGCATTATTTCGTCGTTTTTAAATATAATTCCGGCCAATTTAAATAGCCATCCCTGACGCCAGTGTAATGCAATGAGCCCACACCTGATGCGCGCATATTTTCCAAATAGTCTTTTTAAGAAGATTTTTGGCATATGGGTCTAATGATAATGGGACAAGCTGGAAAATATCGTGTATTATAACTATAGCTCAGCATGTTCACAGAACAACGCTTCTATTCCATGCGTTATTTGTACTGCTTCAATTTCTTTAGCAATTAATATTTTCGGAACGTTCATTTTCGGCAAACTTTCGATAAGTTTCTTCAACATTTTGTTGAGCATTATTCGTAGAGGTTCCTTTCTAGATGATTCTTCTAAGGAAACCATGCAAAAGGGTTTTGCAAGCGTGGGTGCGTGCTAAATTTATTATGTTCTTCATTTGAAATATTTGCCTAATTTGTTTGTACCACACAACAGTATGTTGCCATTAGCAATGATCGATTGCTGAACATTGTCTTCGAGTATATATTTGACACAACTTATTTTAAATTGACGAAGGCCGAAAACAACGTTCGAATTTCCGCCATTAGGAATTGAAATGTCTTTGTTCATATGCAATGTAAATCCTCGACAAATATTTGATAATAAAATTTATCCCGAGGATACGAGCAAACTTCATGGCGAAAGCACATTCATTTGTATCACATAAAAGTGTGAGCGTGGAAAAAGAGCTTTGATGAGAGAAATCAGGGCACACATAACAAACCATTGTATAAATGTAAAGTATTTGGATGTTTGTGCTTGCTGTCGTGTGATCGAGACAAGAATCTTGAAACTTTTGAACTAGAATGTATTTATGTGTTGTCTTTAAAATCAGAAACACAAACCAGTTGCTGTTGGGCAAAGGCATATGCTGCGCGCGTGTGTGCGATGCTGGTAACACCGCTATTTACGACCATTGGATTATTTTCTGAATAAATTACCGAAACGGAGAGGAATAAGACGGCAAGTGTTATCATCCTCATGTGGTTTCTGATTCTGCCGTTTTTATGCGGATCTTCCACATATCCACCAGACCGCAGCTAAGCGCTTCGATTAAAGCACTCCCACTTTATGAACAACATTACATGCATATTTCCAATGTTTGTTTCCACAAAACCAATAAACACAATGCATGTAGGCTTTTTCGCGTAAAAACACGAAATTCGATGATTTTAATGCTAATGAATTTACAAGCTCAAACACTCTTCCACTTTGTTCTGGATGATTGTTCGACGGTTTCATGTGCAGATAAGTGAGATATTTATGCAAAATTGGTATTTTATTAGGTTGTAATTGCATGTAGACATTCGGCCAAGGGAAATCAATCTAAATTTAAGAGTTATCAATCATTTGGTCGTTATTAGTTTGGTTTTCCGCTATTGATTTCGTGTTTTTGGGTATAATATTGTGAAGAAATGTCATAGTTTGTCATTGGATTTTCAAAGTTTAAGCTCCAATAACAAATAAATGTCAACTAATCGAAAATAGAATCTAGAAGCAACTAAAAGAAACTAAAAACATCTCATACAAACTGATAGCGGACAAATATTCACGAAAGAAATCAAACCTTTTTGCATTAACTATAAATCCGCTATTAGCTGAAGTTAATTGCTATTGCTCTATTCAATCAATGCAATTAGGCCACTTTGGTGTAATTTTCCCCTTGCATTCAGCAGATTCTCGGTCAGTTGCTGCACGTGACAAGGTTCTACAACTCGACATGCTTTAGGCCAAATAGTTACAATAGATGTATTAACGAGCAGCTCTCATATATAGATTTTCTGCACAACCGCTCAATATATTTCTTTGGACGATTTCAAGCTATACATTCAATACTATACGGTGGATTGGAAAAAAATAATTTCTTTGGGATTCCGAAAATAAATAATAAATTAGCTTCGATTTCTACGGGGGAATAAGTTGGAATTTTCTTCAACGTATCTTAGATTTAGTCATTTCTCATGTGCCAGTATTCGTATTCACAACAAAGTAAAAAAAATAATTGGCTAGAGGAGTTTTCTTTGGTTCTAGGCAAACAACCGATTATGATGAATTTTTTTCGTCGGTATGGCCACCAACCATAACTGACATTTGCACGGCATACCAGATTTTATGCAATAATTTTCATTTGACTCCTGCGTGCAAGAAATACAAATGTTATTTATTGCCACATGTATGACTTGGACGCTCGGCGAGCTTTTGCTCTATCAACTTCAACATCCCCTCGCTCTTGCTTCCGCTTTCGCTGTCCCTGGATCCCGAGAGCATCACAATTCAAAGTCGATGTTAAGTAAACTAATTTCAACGTAGAGATTATTATAGAGTGCGTGTATACTTAAAGTTAGCCGAGACCTAAATACTACGGCCCATATATTCATCGAGAGTCATCCAATGAATTTGGCTATGAAACAAGTACACTTGACAAGATATTAAATATACCGACTCGTCTCTGAAATGAGATGTGGATAAGTGCATGTGAACCAAACCAAACCTAGTGGCAATTATGTTTATAACTCTCGAGCATGTTTTATTCGGAGCTACTTTATGTTCGAGGCACATCATTTAGTAGTCAACAACTTGATGAAATCGCATAGAATACATCATAGCCAAGCACAAAATGAACACGAAATCTTAAGTTAACGAGTAAATTTTTGGTGTTCATGTAAAAAATCCATTTTCTCGAACTTTTTTTTTGTAATAGTCCCACATTCGATAGCATTCTAGAAGGGAAAAAAAGGAACTGAATGACAGAAACGTAATCCACCGCATTTATGATGAAATGAATACAGATTTGCTTCGGAATTATCGTGTTATGTTGTTTTTTCTGCCTCTGTGCACATTGAATTGATTGTTGAGAGAGGCGGATTTTTTCGGCTTCTTGAATCTGTTGTATTGAAGTTCAGATCTGGTTTCGTCGTAAAAAATTGTTTGCCAACATAAGTTCACATTATGGTATTTAGTATTCTCGTGAAATCTTGATTGGTTTTGCGATTATAAGCTATTTGTTCATTTCATTGCGGCGGTTTTGCACACACACAAAAACTTCGTAATTTTGAATGCCCATTAAAATATAAATCCATAAAAAGGCAAAAGAAGTTTCCAACAAATTAGAAAAAGAACGATAAAGTCATAGATATAAAATTTCGATTTTATGAATTCAAACGAATGGAAAAATACAAAAAGATGATGGAAAATGAAGCGCATTTTATGACATGAACATATGAAAAGAAAAAAAGCTCACAATTGATATGACACAAAAGACTTGCAACTCCGCATCGAGCGAGAGAGTCAATTCGCATTGATTGATTGTGATTAAAATAGCTTTGTCTGGTTTTTCTTTGTGGTTCTGCAGCATGAGAGACATCATCATAAAGAAGTACCAAACCATATTTGGAAATGGAATTTCTCTATTTACATCGCATATTTTTGATATTTTTGACGTCTACCTTGAATGTCATTGGACAAGTGTTCGATTTTCGTTTGCTGCTACTTATCTCCTTTTCTCTCTCAGTTAGTTAGCATGAGACCGTTCATTTTGCTTGTGTATATATTTGTTTACGGCATTATCAAAATATGTAATTTTATCAGAACAGTTGTGCTGCTGCACAAAAGACTGTTGCCATAAAATACAGCGAAATAGCAAGCAACTGACGACAAATGTGCCATTACATTTGAAACTAATTTTATCGTATAAATAATATGAAAAAAGAGAGAGCAAAAAAGTACATAGAGCGTATTTATGTTGTACTTTAGACGCAGTAGATGCATTGTAAATTGCGGAGAATGACCAAGGGAAGAGAAAAGTTTGCAGTGTTTCGAAGAGTTCGTCGAAGGCGAACTGCGATATTACTGCAGCCAATGCGAATCGTATGCTTTTCAATATATCGCAAGCGTAAAATGAATCTAATGCGAAAAGTAAAGGAGAGGAAGAATCCCATCATAGAAATTACGGGTGAATGCTTTTGGAATGAGAAAGTGTGGCAGACTCACAAAGCAAATGGAAGCTAACTATGATACGCTGTACGCAACACAATCGTCCATAAAAATGGTAGAGTGATAGAGAGGGAAGGGAAGCGAAGACTAGGTTCATAATATTGCTCGAGTGGCTGAGTTTGCCGTTATTTCTGCGCTATACCATTTGTTTGCTTTTGATATACTGCCTGGTGTCTGGCTTTCGCAATGCTACCCAATATGCGCCAATTTGTCATGTGACACACATTCAACGAGAAAAATAAATAAAAAAAAAACAAAAGAGTGCGAGAGACAAACTTTGCTTCATTTTATTTCATTCTCATCGATTTGCGTGAAGGCGATTCTTTCGGCGATGGTGGCTCTTTGTTTCGGTCGGCCATCGTCCTCGTCACAATTATATTATTGCCACAACTCAGCAACGAGAAGTATTTCTGTTGGAAACTTAATTGAGTTAGATTTAATTGGTGTATTTGTTTATCTCGCCACTATTATCGATGATATGGTTTTGGTTGGAGACACACAGAAAACAACGATACGAAATGAAACCGATTTGAGGAAAATAAAACGGCGTTGACGAGAATTGAAGAATGGCACACACATACTCATCGGTTTGGCATGTGAGCCATCAAACGATATAAATAAAATCTGGCAAATGCGAAATAAATGTCAGCGAGAAAACGTGCCAAGCTTTGACATTTCAATCAATCAATGGATTCCATGCCCAAAACACTCTCAATTCGCTCTCTCCCAAATTGCCACCGAAGCTTTTCCCATTCGAAATTGAATTATTTTGCTATTTAACTTTCATTTTGGGGGAATGTGCGGCTGTTTCACGTGTTCATCGTCGCCTTGTCATCTCATGCGTAAATGGAAATCGTGCGTCGGCTCTTCATTCTTTTAATAATGGTCATTTAATAAAAATATCCTTCACATTTCGGAGAAGATTGCGTTGTTACCATTTATGTATGTGTGGTTTAAATGGATAAGCTTCATGCTTGGCTAAAAGAAACTACTTTTGACAGTAATATCTCGTTTGGCTGGATATATCTTTCGGTATGTATGACAGGCAGTCGGTTTGGATTTATTTCAACTGATTTAGCCTCAAGTTATAATAATAGATCCATAGCGAAGCTCTGTATCAGCACAAAATCAAAATCTCATGTTGATATCGGTGCAAAAATACGAATATTTCAATGAAAATGCTGAATTTAGGTACGATCCCGTTTCCGATGATTGACTCGTATTTTTTGACTCAGTCGTGCTTTGAAAGCATCGTCCCCAAAAAAATGGGACTTCGATAGCTTATTTTCGCATATTAAGCAACAGAAAAATCCAGCGCACTTCTGTTTTCTACGTTTCAAATCGAACAAAAAAAATCATGTGCAGCGCAAATCGAATCAATATTGGAATATTTCAAAAATCCCAAAATCTTGTTAATCTTATTCAATACATCAAAATAAGTCTTCAAAATTGTTTCAAGAACTCGAGTTGAATGTCGTCTCGAGCTCGATGTTCGTGCTGTATTAGGCATGCCATTTCAAACATATCGAATGGATTTAAACATAATCGAGGGTGTTTATGAACTTAGGCATGACTGAAATGACACTGAAATACGATCTGTATATTTTCGACATCCAAACTACGATCATGAATATGTATTTGTTCTGTGTAGTTTCTGTGGCATGTGTCATGTGGCGAATATAAAGCGTGCGAGCGCATAATATCACGTGATATAACTGACGGTCGCCCCAAAAGTAAAACGCAATTCACGAATAAATCAATCTCCTCTCTCTCTCTTGCTCTCTGTATCCGCTGAAAAATGCAATACACAATTGTGTAATTTAAAAAAAAAGTTTATGTCTCTTTTATGACGACAACAAATGACGTGACGGAAGCGTGCCAATGTTTGATCAATGTTGCGGAAGGTAATTTCAAATGGTGACTAATGAAGCGCACATTTTCAAAGCCGCGGAAAGGATTCAATTGATAAAATTAATTATTCAGATGTTCCCTAGACACAAACATTTCCATGAAATCAATTATTGATTGGTTTTGTTTTTTTTTACACGACGTACGCAAAACACCGGGCGAAGAGTACATCGACTTTGAAATGGTTCAATATGATAAAGAAGTGTGCCGTAGTATTCGCCAAATTCTTATAGAACTTCTTGATTGCAACATTTTCAGTGAATCCATTGAAATACAATCGAAAGATCGCAATTTTTCAACGGACCTCCGCATTTATTTCATTCAAAATTGAATTTTTGTTACTGTCATTGATGATGAGACCAATATGAGTATTTTTTCGGTTGCTCAAATATGTTTAGATGGAAAAAACGTATTTTGCATCGATTGTTATGCCTTTCGGTTGATTTTGTTTCGCGTTAAAATTCTCTCGCAAGAAAAATGGTATAAATTCCGAATGACGGTGTGTTTTAGTAAATCGCATGAACCTACGTCAAGCAGGAGAGAAGACGAGAAACGTGAACGACTTGTTTGTTATTTGAAAGATTTAGAGGGAATGGTGGCTTTTCCACTTTCCATTTAAATTTGGTCGACATTAAAAACGATACCCCACACTATAAATAGGCATACTATATATGAACATGGGTTTTGCCATCCATCGAATGCTGCTCGATAGGTGAGGGCAGAATTTCAAATTATTTGTTTAAAGCAAATGCTAACTTATTTATCATTCTCTGAATTCTTGATCTAATCATCGAATGATGCTTTCGCGCTACTTCAAAATGGAAAATGCTCGGAAATGTGAAATTGCAAGTTCGCTCCTTCTCTCACTGACAACTCGCATTGAAATGTTCGTTCCACTTTTCATTTCGGTTCAAGTTTCCGCTCTCTCTCTCTCGCTCCCTCTGTTTCACACTCTCCCCGTCTCAATGCACTCCCCTGAAATTGCACGCCATCCAATTCACACTTTCCTTTCAACCGTAAATGAGTTATTTGTTTGTTGACGTCACAAGGTTCGGAATAGAGGCACACTCTACAAAACCATCGCGCATAATATACAATGACTATTGAATTATTGCATTCGCAATAGAAATCAATTCAACGAGCAATGAAATGTACATGAGCATCGGATGCATATTGAATGGCGGTGGTTGTGTGAGCACTGACTGCGTGTCTCTGATTCCCAACGCAGCGATGGCTCTGAAATGAGCGGGATATTCAAATGCCAAATGAATATTTCATTTCACACAAAGTTACGAAGTCATAAAATACTCTTAAACGTAAGCTCAACGAGGAATCCTCTGGTGTGTCTACATTTCATACGACTGATTTAGATTTGCGTTCTACTGATCTTGATGTTGAGTAGCATTTGCCAAGTGCTTTTTGCATTGGAATGTTATTTACTGAGTCTCGCATTCGAATGAATGCTAGAAGAAATATTTGCACGCGCGCGCACGCGTTTGTATCGATTGCATATGGCCAACTTAAACATTCGAGTAAAAACCCATTTTAAAATTGCTCATGAATGGATTGAAATATGTGATGTTACTGTCACGCCATATTTACTCAATCTTCCCTGCCTTTGGCAATATGTATTATTCCAACTGCACAAGAGAGATCGATATAGAAAAACTACGTGGTGCTCATAAATAAGGACTAAGTTAATGCAAACAGCAATTTCAATATCGATGTGTGATGTTATTGGTAGCAGAATCCAGCTATTTGTCGAAAATCATACGCTCCCGCAAAGAACAATCATTGAGCAATTAACAAGCAATTAGCGAGCAATTTGTGTAAGGGTAATTTTCCAAATCAGGATTTTGAACTTTTTATGTATCTAATTCAGACTAAATGCTCTAATTATATGTGCCATGAGGAACATTTTTGTAGTTAAATCGTAATTAGAGACAAGGTCCAAATGTGGCCTTTCTACCCTTATTCCTTTAAATACTGGATTTAATCAATTCTGCGCGTAAATGGTAGTTTGAGCGCCCTCAAAACACATAACTGTGTGAATTTTGCATCGATCTGAATCAACTTTCTTGTGGGCAACTCTTACAAAAATCAGAATTGGTAACATATTTCCTTGTAATCGACACGTTTCAAGCGAGGAAACGAATAGAAAGAAGAAAAATTGCGGGCGTACTTGAACTAAGCGAAAATGTATCGATAAATTTATGGGCTGTAATTAATCAAGCAAATGTAAATAATGTAGCTAAACCAAAATCCAATTTATCGAAATTACAAAAAAAATTACCCACTCTTCTTTTCCCTGCCTCTCTCTTCTGTTTCTATGGAGAATATTCACATTACGGAAATTTCGTGTAATTTAGATAGGTAGCTGAGTGAGGCAAAGCAACGAAAGCAGGATCACGACTGCGGTCCATTGTTAAGTGGGATGGAAAGAGAAGTTCTGAAAGGACTGAATGGGTTTCGTAATTTTGACGAATTTATTGCAAGATTTGTTTTCTGCATTTATTCTCAAACCGTCAATTTTTCTCAATTTCTCAGCGCTCATTCATTTTAGGACATAATTGTCATTTTTCATCGTAAAATCCTAAATAATTCAACGACCATATGCATTTAATAAACGTATTCTCATCCATTAATGGCGAAAATGACCAAGCCAGACCATGACGGAGCAAAAGCTATCAGTTTCAACTCATTTAAAATTCTCATGCAAACATGCATTAAGTATTTCCTTCACATTGTTAACATTTATGTCTCGTTCTGTTAGAGCGGATTTGGGTTTATTCTAAATAACAACCCAAAAGACGACGGGGAAAAAAGGCAAGTTGAATGGTTTTATGAAGAGCAGTTAATGCCTGAGAGCTGAAATATCTCTCTAAATACGTTCCGGATGCTTGCATTCGAATTGGTAATGATACTCTGTATTTTGAAAGCGTTCATTCATTTCCGACTTGATACAATTTATACACTTACATATCTCATGGTTGGTTGGTTGGTTTGGTAGGTGTGCGAAAACCCCTTTCACCAGCTTGAGAATGATACGCACGGAAAATGTAGTTTTCCAACTAAAAATGAGAATCCATGTTGTTTGATCTGGAAGGGAGCGGCAGGAACATGAGTTTTAAGATTCAGCGAAAATATCTCTTGAATGTGAAATGTCGAAAAATTCACTTCAAAAATGAGTAATTTTTCAAGAGAAAAATCAGAATTTTCACGTATTTATTCAAATCAAAGAAGGAAAAGATGTGATTTGTGGTGGAAAGTTGGAAAAATTCCTGCTCATTTTTTTGAGATCCTAAGGTTATTTTCAAATGGAAAAATGCTCAGGTCTATTGACCTAAGTTCCGTGATTTAACGCAACACAAATGTGCCGCAGAAAAACTTATTAACAATTTTATACCAAATTGTTTAATGTCGGCATTTTGAAATGTATTTACGGTTGCTGCACTTACACTCACTCTTGAGGTTACGGCGCAGATTAGCATTAAAATAATGGCACGAGACAGAGAGAATGCGAAAAACTTTTCATTAACCAACACACCGCCAACGCAGCAGATATCTCGCTTCTTCCACACTTTCGGTCTCTTGTGGTTCTTAATCATTATTGTTTCGTAGTCATTCGCAAGCTTACTTCTATTTTATTATTAATCGGTACGGTTGGAATGCTTCCTTTATATGATTAAACGAAAACACAAAGACAAGCACAACGCTGTGCGAACAATGCTTTTAGATACATGTATTCAATAGGAAGAAGAAATATAACATTCGTATTCACAAAATGGAGATTACCGCACTGTAATGAGCTTACATATCTTTGTCTTGTATATGACAACACGAGTGCCAAGGATATGCAAATAATGGCATACATTCTTTTGTTCAATGCACACCCATACTCACGCGCGTATACACATTTTGTGTCGAATAATTTCGACAGAAAAACAATCACAACCATATTGAAACGTGTGGAGAAAGCAGGTTTGCTCCTCCAGTCGAATTCACATTGGGATTACGGAGAATCACTGCCAAATCCAATCGATATGCGAATCGTAGGTCGGAGTCGAATTGATTTCGATAATAGGCATCCAAATCATGTGAAGAGAACACACATTCGATGACTGCGTTTATTCATGCTCATGTGATGATATCAACAAAATAATAACAAATTCGACTACAATCGAATCGGTTTTGATGGGAGTCAGCTCGAAAAAAACACAATCGACAAAAAAATATGTGCATTTTCTGGTCTCTATTCTGGTTTCGCGTAAAATCCGTGCTGCCATTCAGCAAAAAAGCTCTTTAACATGCACATAATTTTACATTTTGTCAAGACCAAAGAAGAAAAGAAAGAGCTAATGCGAATATTATTTGTTACAATAGATCACTGAATGGTGCAAAAAGAACCCAAATATCAGTTTCATTGTTCTCTACATCTATACATTTGCACCTATATTGAGAGAGACAGTAAATTGATTCTCTTGCGTTTGGGCCAACAAAAGCAGCCTCATCATTATCAGCAGAGAATTCGGAAAGAGCAGAGAGATATCATCTGCTTGCGCAGCTCGAATGGCGTTTTGTTAGATTGGGAAATTGCTTAAAATGACATATAATATGAGGGCCAGCTCTGTATATACCACCGTTTCACGTAGCATACGGATGTGTGTGTCTGTGTGTAATGATTGAGAAATGAGACGCGCTCGTGTTCGAGACACAACGATAAAACGGTGCCTAAATGATATTTATGTGGATCTAGAACGGCAAACGTCCGCACCATTTCAAGAAGTCATAATAAAACGCTTTCATCCATCAGCCCGTTTCACTCGTAGCCGCACTGTACGTGGATTTTCATTGATACTCCAAGTAGTCGATGAATCAAATATTTAAAGCATCAAACTCATAAAATAAATTCGATGAAAGAAAAGATTTCAATACGCACCAAGAACACGCAATATCAAAAGGAAAGGAAAAAACAGTGAATGCAAATGGTGCATGAACGAAAGTGGAAAATTATTATGGAAACTTCAAAGTTAGACAATGAAATGGTGGTATAGAGAAAAATCAAGCCAAAAATGCCTACCAAATTCAGACGAAATGTCTCTCCATTGACTTTAATGTGTTCTCTTCGAGTTTTTCCGTTATACCGTGCCGCTAGAATCCGAACTTGTTTTTATTTTTTCCCTTTTTTTCTGGGTAACGTTCACAGAAAATGGGCGACAAAAAAAACTTTTCGTGCGCAAAAACCGAATGATTCTGTTGTATTTGTCCAGTCGACGAGAATAAGACAAAAATAGAAAAACTATAAAAATGGCATACACACATGCTGTAAATGATTTGCGAAGCATCGACTTCGAGTGGATGAAGCCAAAGATATGATTACGAACAACGATGTCGATAATACTGAAGAGTGGAGAAAAAATGTTCATTTATTTTATTTTCATGATTCATATTTGCTATTGCCACATTCCTCTAGGTCTTCTTTTCCTCTTCGTTTGTCGTTGTGTGGTTTTTTCATTCGAAATTTATGTGCGTTAGTTTGTGGAAACACACCAACGAACAACAACGGCAAGAACCAGAAACAAAACTTTTCTCATGTTAACAATTTCGGGGAATCCAAATGTGGGGCACGCACAATGAAAATATCTTAGGATGATTTGCATTGGCCTTTGAAAGCGCGTTATTTGAGAAGACTTCATTCATATACCAAAATATCAGATATTTTCAAGTGTAAACACGAGAGTAGACCGTTGCTCAAGCTACATGAGTAATTGTTTGAAGGAAGTTTGTAACGCCTAGCGTCATTTTTATGCAACTAAAATATACATAGGAACTATAATATGGACATCACATTTCATTTTTTACTTAAAAACAGAAGCATAACAATCAATTGTAAACCACTAGTGATTTTTATATGAAATGGTATAAGCAACTTACGGAGGAGTCTGACAAAATCCCGACTGCAAATTGAAAATATCGATTGACAAGATCGTATCGATGCCAGTACCAGCTGAGACCAATTCTCGCTGGTTTGACAAAGATCTACATGAATGACATTGAACACTATCAGGATAGGACCGTCTGGATTGCTTGCATATATTTTTCATTTTTTTGTTGCTTGCTAAAACTGTCAGCGAATCAATAATAACATGCCAACGCTACCATTTTGCATGCGATTTTGGGAATTTCTATCAAATTCCATCATTGTACGATTGGCGGTGTGGATAAGGGCAAAAGCAGTAGCCGAACACACTGAAATGGCACAAAAGCTTAACCATTTTCGGGATATATATATAGGCATCACAACTGACGTCATTGCTCGCTCTCTTTTTCGGTATGAATACGAAACTATCATTGCGAATGATATATTTATGAATGGGTGAGAATGATAATGAGACCTTTCCTCACAACACATTAAATGGATCAAAAATATTTGTTGTTAAAGTGAATCAAAAGTGCTTGAAATTTTGTTTTTCAAAGTGAAACATTAAGATGCGTATTGCGAGAGATGTTCGCTTCATTTTTTTTTTTATTTTCCGTATCACTTATATGTATTGTGAGGTCTCATTTATCACTCTCACCCATTCATATATAGTTTGTGTGTGACCAACAACAGCCACCATATACCGGAGCCAGTACTGCCATCACACACATGATTTCCGACCAAATTTAGAACGCGAAAGCAGGACTTAGCAAAGAAAATTGGAAACGAGGAAAAAAAACACAGCAGCAAATATTCTAATCAATTAAATTGATTATGATGTTGTTGATGCCAATTTCATTTTCACAACGGATCAAAAATTATTCGCTGGCAGTTGTCGCATAGGAGAGAGCGAGAAAGGTAGGGACTGAGAGAGACAGAGTGTGAAACAGCGAGGATAGCAGTCGAATGCACAATATATGTGTGAGATTATAGTTTGGACGATTCGGCTATATATTTCACACGATACGAATGTATGCGCGGGAACGAATGAGGTTCGAATCGATTTGTTGGTTCTACATACTATATGTGTGTTCTGTGCGACCCGAGGTGTTTACTTTGCTCACATCTAAGTCATCGTTTTGATTCAGCCATCTCCAGCATCTCGTAAACAGTGGCTATAGAAAACAAAATCGTTTAAAATGAATTGAGACAATTCATTTAGTTTAAACCCATAGTGCAAAAAAACTAGTAAAATCCTGGAGTTATTGTCTGTTTCGTTCGTTTTTTTTATCATGTGATTTTTTTGCTACTTTTACTGCATTTGCTGTGATATCATTCTGGCGTTCAGTTTATGGATCCAACATTACTTTTGATGGGTTCTGTGTGCATTTTATGCACAAAATTTACACCATTTTAGAATATCCCGAAATGATTTTATGTTTCGTTTGTTTTTTCTGCTCCTCTTTGTTCATGTGTTTAGCTTATTGTGTCAAATTCATTTGTCGCAGTTCATCGAGCTATGTTTTAGTTGCTGGTCTGGCGACAATTTCTGCTTGTGACAGCCAAATTATTACAGATTTGCATTTGAATCAGCCAAAATGAGGGGATGAAAAATTCAGGAGTTGAATCAGCAGCTGCAGTAGTTGAAATATATGCTGTGATTGCACCAAATTGATTTCAATGCTTTGTGAAGAGCGATCGACTGACATTTTTTATTCATTTTGAATCGACACATTTTGGCTGCAATCACACATCAATTCAACTCTGAATCACACTTGTGAGAATCATCATCACAATGGCGAAAGGAAATCGATGCACAAATCACTAAACGAACATGAACCCCAACAATCACAGACATCAATGCGCCACTCAATTCAACAAGATAAAAGACACATTCGAAAATATCCGTCTCGCTTTCACACTCATTGACACTCGGTGCTGTCTTGAAACTTTGCTAAGCGAGTATGTTCATCATAAATTTACGAGTAAAAATGGCTAAAGGTAGATAATTTGTGTTATTATATTGAAAGCTCTCTAAGGACACTTACTTGCGAAGAAATGAGACTCTTGCTGCGTGCTTGCTCACCCGCAACCGAATCGAATCCAAACGAATCGCATGGAATCGACAAACAAGTCAAATAGAATAGTCACAAATAGTAAAACTTGCTCATCGATAAGAACAAACAAGTTGGACGCACCAAAACAAAATCTTACACCAAATTCGTTTAATCTCTGATTAAATTTATTTTTGTTTTCGTTTTCAAATTGTGTTATCAAAAAGTTTGTTTTTCTGTTTTGATGGTGAATTTATTTTATCGCTGTCAATTTGGTTCACTGTGTGAAAAGTGGCTAACGCACTCAAACGACAAAATTTATGATAACGACTGAATTTCAACGTTGTGCAGAAATGTTGACCGTTCGCATGAAAATCTCTCACAATACTGACAACGGCACCGTGCGTGGTGGAGGCTGTAGCAATAGCTCATCATGGAATCACTCAGTCGCTGACTGGAATTGCGGGAAAATCGGACTGGATTGAACGGTGCGCTGCTTCATTCCAATGGAAAAATTATCAAATTGTGCGCGCGTTCTCTGTTTATAACCAACACATATGAACACCCGTACGCTGATAACATGGAGCATTTTTCGGTGAATGCCGAACACCAGCCGTTCGCTACAACAGCGAATGAAACAAGAATATCAGAAAAACACATTTTTATGATGTTTCGCTTGTGCTTAGCGCCTCACAGTCTCTTTTCATCTGGCCTGGAAATTGTCAACAACAAAAATTGTGTGCACCAACATGACATCTCAATTTCAAAGATGCCGAATTCACAACAATGTGGCCCGCCGTTTGGAATGAACGTAAGCATTGCAAAAATGTGTTTTTTGTACGTCGACAAAGTGCTTGTCTTTTCGAGAATATTGCCAAATAGAACATGAGGCACAAGCAAAGCCGCATCAAATTATTCACAGCTTCATCCAATCTCATCGCTGCAGTGCACGACGGCGACGACAGTAAAAAACAATTACGGTTCCAATTAAACATGAATTAAGATTGAAGTAATTAGCAAAATTACTTTGATTTCTCTAGCATGCACACACACAATGAAGAAATTTCTCAGTCCTGCTTTCGATGATTTCGCTAGTTTACCATTTTTTAGTCGGAAAATTTAAAGTTAAACGAGTTGGTTATACCAAATTCTTGTTATTCCTTTATTGTCAATGTGAATGGCTCAGTACGGTAATTACAAATCCCAACGATTAACATGAACAAGGAATATTTCCATTTTGACGTTCTCATTTTACATTTTATTGCCATTACCTACGGTCATTTCACTTAATGTAATTCCTAATCAAAAAAGGCTTTTAATTTAATTAATTGATGGCCAAAAAGTTCTATTCGTCGATATGAATGCATAACGAGCGCGCACACATGAAAAAAGAAATTACTAAACGAAATGCCAGCGCACATAGCTGGTTGCGTTTGAAGAGAGTGTTAAGCGAATCAGCTGATTATACAAATTTGGCACGCTGGCATTTCGTTTGGTAGCCTATTTTTGAAAGATTCTATTGCAAGGCGCTAAAACTGTGTATGTGACATGATGAAAAGACCGAGTAAGTGATGCAAGTGGCAATGAAATTCGGCGCAATATTTTTTTTATACTTAATTTGTCAGTTTCGTCTGCAAATATTTTGTTTCATTCACACCTGAAATGTTCAAAGTTTTAATAAAAAAATTTACTCATCTGCGTCATGCTTTGCGGTGTTCAGTTCAAAAAAGAGTTAATACAGCGTGTGAATTGAGGGCAAAACATTTGCGTGTTGATAAAATTGCATGGAAATTGATTGAAAATAATAGGAAGATACGTTAAATCTGAAATGAACGAAGGCTATAAATGAAGTAAAATAAAGAAAACTGACAAAATAAATTACTTTTGTAAAAAAAAATTTGGAGATGGCGAGCATCGATCTCGCTACCTCTCACATGCAAAGCGAGCGCTCTACCATCTGAGCTACATCCCCATGAAAGAAATTGCAGCAATTTACTTTAAATACATCTGTTCACAATATTTTTTTGGTATGCTCTCTTCAGCCCAACATTTTCTTTCGATATTTTTGAGGATATTTTTAATAATCACTTAAAAAAATGTTATTTATCATTGTGGGATGGAAATTGAATTGACTACATCGTAGACCTAGCGCATTGCTTCAGATTTGAAAAGACATGCAACAACAACAAGAGCTGTTTACGAGTTACGTTAAAATCATTTCGTTGTCCGGTGAAAGTGGTTCAGACTCAAGGCTAAATCAGGTTTGTTTCCAATTTATCAGATATACTAAGATAAGTAATGAGCGAAACGAACGATATTCATATTTCAAAGGCCTGAATCTAATTATTTATTTTAAAATTTTTCATTGCTTTTATCTTTTTCATTATATTTTCTATTCATTCCAACCTTTAAATATATTTTTTGAATCATATCAAAGCAATACAATTGAAGCATTTAACACGTTTCGCATGTTAATTCGTTCGAAAATGTGACATGTCAACATTTCTTTGCGTATGCAATTTTTATTCAATCGGTACCACGAAAGTAATGTTGGCGACAACGTCATCACACATTATTTCATAGCATTTCCCGCTTAAGTTTGTCGATCGAATGCTCAATTTGGCGCGTAACATCCATCGAAATGTAGCTGAATTGGCAACTTGCCTCGAATTCTATCACGGGGATGTAGCTCAGATGGTAGAGCGCTCGCTTAGCATGTGAGAGGTACCGAGATCGATGCTCGGCATCTCCAATTCTTTTTTTATTACTTCTTTTCTCACGATCCTTTATTTTCGGCATTTTATTCATATTTTTTTGATATCCATTCCCCTTTTAATATTAGATGAAATTGATATTTTTAGTTTTATTTCAAATAAGAAGTCAAAATAAATCAACACATTTTTGCGAAAGGTGTCTAAAAATATATTACAAATATAATAATAGTTTTGATATTTATATCACGGTATTTATTGATTGAAATTACAAACAGCATCGATTCTATTTAAAAGCTGAAGCATCCAAACAAATGCAAAATTCAAGCATGCACGTGAATTGGTGTAGCATTCGACGAGACCGGTTTAATTTTGTTTTCATTCGTTCAATCAGACGTTGCGCCTGGTCCGTATGTGCTGCGATACGGCAGCCATTAGAGTGTATAAATATGTTGAGACGGTTGCGATCAAATGCGTGCCATGCAAACGTTTGTTATGCGACAAAAACATAAACAACCGAAAGAGAAGGCAAAACGCAAATTCAATTGAAAGCATAGAAAAGGCGATATATATCCACCTCGTTCGAGTGCGACACATGCGTCAATAGAATTTTTTTTCATCTAAACGCTTATCGCATTGTGTAGGCATCGGCCCAAAGAATTTGACAGTTCTATAAAAATTTAATTTTCAATAGAATCGTGTGTCGTGTGCAAGCGAAGAATAAAACGAGTTTTTGTGCTTAAATTTACCAATTTTTGCGCTGTAGCAACTCACCCCAGTCAATGTCAAATTGAATTTAGTGTTACTATTTATACGTTGCTCATAGAATTGAAGCCAACTACGTAATTAAAATTCACTGTAGTAGACAAATAACAAAACATCATGAAGTTATTAAAAGAATATTTTTCACAATCATGTTCTCTATTTACGTAATAACGTCGCTCTTTATTTCCACCAATGAATAGAATGAGAAAAATTTCTAGTTGAATTGAATAAATTGTAGATGATTCATGTGTTTAATGAAATTATTGTGCAGTGCAAAGTAATCCCTTTAATGATAAGAGAATTACAAGAAATTGTTGCAGTGGAATGATGTTCATTGTATACGATTAAGCTTACTGTATTTCACTTTGTGTGATCAGCTTATCCAGCTCGAGCTACAAAAAAAAACTAACAAACAAAAAAATGCCTGGAAAGGTAAGAGTGAAAATATTAGCTGGCCGCAATTTGCCAGTTATGGATAGAGGCAGCGATACGACCGATGCATATGTTGAAATTAAATTCGGTTCAGTCACTTGTAAAACTGATGTCTACCGTAAATCACTGCATCCGCAATGGAATTCCGACTGGTTTCGTTTCGAGGTGATTTTTTTTACTTATCTCAATTCGATTCAAACACGTTTTTTCTCTCGATTCCATATTCATGACATTATTGTATGTCATCAATTGAATTGCGATTAATGATATTCAAAATGTAGGTCGACGATGCCGATTTGCAAGATGAGCCGCTGCAAATTCGAATTATGGACCATGACACATACTCGGCCAACGATGCGATTGGTAAAGTAAATATCAGTTTGAATCCGCTGCTATTGCCCAGTATAGATGCATCGATACAACCGAAATCGGGTAAAGGATCTGTTATGTCTGGCTGGCTGCCTGTTTACGATACAATGCACGGTATCCGTGGAGAGATCAATATTATTGTGAAAGTCGATCTATTTTCGGACGTTAATAAATTTCGACAGAGCTCGTGTGGCGTGCAATTTTTTCACTGTAGGTTTTATTATTTGTTTCGAAACCCAAAGAAATTTTGAGCCATTGAGAATGAATAGTTGAATGGGTGAGAATGACCGACCTCTAACTAATGTGAGAAATAAACTAAGACTAGAGACATTTGAAAACAAAAATGAAACCAGGAATTTTTGAAAAGTAAAATTGAGCCGGGAAAATTTTGAGGATATTTATGAAACAACCGGTAAACAGATTCAGGGTCTTATTTTTATGCTACATTTTTTTGGTATCATTTTATTTCTCATTTTGTCTAGTCTCGTTTTTATTCTCACAATAGTTAGAGGTCGGTTTTCATTTTGACCCATTCATTTTGTTCATTGAATAATATTCAATCGTTATGTATAAAAAAAATGTGTGTTGTAGCGTCAATCATACCGTACGGCTATCATGCACAAGTGATTCATGGATTTGTTGAAGAGTTGGTCGTGAACGATGACCCAGAATATCAATGGATTGATAAGATTCGAACACCGCGCGCATCAAATGAAGCTCGTCAAGTGGTGTTTTTGAAACTGTCATCTCAGGTGATTAAACGCACGGATGAACACATGCATTAGAACATTCCATCGAAAATCACACAATCGCGTTGAATGTCGATTTTTCGAATTTTTTTTTTTTTTTTCATTTGCTGTTATGAATTCATTGATGTTTTCCAGGTGCAACGAAAAATCGGTTTGAAAGCAATTGACCTGGGAGCAAATGCGGTCATTGGATATACACAGTGTTTCGATTTGGAAGGCGATGTTGGTGTTGTGGGTCGCGGGATCGGAACGGCGGTTACTTTGATCAAAATCCAAGAACAAATTCAGCATCCACTGCCTGAAAAATCGGCGTTCGTTGAAGAGTGAGTCAATGCCTTCAGTCTCCAATTTTTTTCAGATTGATTCGAATCAATATCAAGCTATAGATTTTATCAGTAGTAACGCCGATGCCATTGCGGTGCAGCAGAATGGCCTGAAATCTAATGTGGTTTATTTTCTTCTCTCCTCTGACCAATCGACATTTTTCTCGATTCATCTTCTCCTCATCATGGCTTGGTTGGCATTTTTGTTTTTGTTTGTTTGGTTTTTTGCATTGTTTGTGTCTAAATCTTAATCGTATGCATTTGCATTGGTTTCTTAAACTTCAGACAAACAGTCAAGTATTTAGAGTTTTTGGCATTGAGCGATGCGAAATGGCATAGTGAAAGTAAATTTGACTATGATCCATTCGCTGCGAGTACTTCAAGCGGAGATATTGTGTATAAAATATTGGGCATTGAACATGACGAGACAATGTCACGTGCACCAAGTATTATAATTAGCAAAAAAGTACAGAAAGATCAAGACTACGATGCTATCGAAGCAGAATCAGACGCTTTGGGACCTTCCGACCAACTCGAAAATCTCAAAAATCTATTTAAACAAGAAGAATCGCGCGGATCTCCACGGGTTCCAATTCGACACAAAATGAAACAAATCACATCTTCATCGAAAAACTTATTGAATAAAAAAGTAAATTCGATGAAATCGTTGGCGCCGACTTATGAACTGGATAATACATCCTTGCATGAGTCGCAATCGGAGATTTCATTGTACAAACCGGCTGTATCTTTTCGTGAGTCAGCTTCTGAAATGGGATCGAATTTAGTTAAGAAAGTCAAACGTTCGCAGGCAAAATATTCGCGCGCAACGAGTGATGGTGTTGGAATGGCCGCGTTGTTGGTTCGATCTATGATGGCCGCACCAAGCTTAGACTCAATTGCCGAAAATTCTGACAATGTACCGGCGATTGGAAGAAAGACAATGCCAAGATGTGAGGCAAGTAATTCTGGTTCAATGATTAGTTTGCCAACAAAGAAGCATCATCATCCGCATCATGTCGAAAATAAGCTAAATATCAGTGTTGGCGACAGCATCATCGATCTGAAATGCTCCGGCGATGGAAATCTTTCGTCCGGCGTGTCCATGTCATCAGTTTCTACCAACGTATCGGAGACGAGCTCAGAGGAGGATGAATTATCCGAAGAATTGGGTGATGAGGTCGTCATGATTGATGCCGACACAATCAGCATGTAAGCGCAAATACAAAATAGATGTTTCTTTAAGATTTTATTTGTCTGAACAAAATTCCACTTTCGATTTTAGGGTGGTGAAATCCGTGCTGGCCTCAGAAGAAGCTGATTCAGATGCAATTCAATGGATTCAACCGTCAAATGATAATCAAGGCGATTCAGATAACGAGCAACCAAACAGAAAAGAGGATAAAAAGCCAATGACACGCGTGCCATCATTTGATACCAGTATGTCAATCAAGACTGGAGCCACTCGCATCATGAATCCGAAGAATAAAAAGCGCATGGAAACATGTTTGATAGAAAATGACAACTCCGAAGAAGGTCTGCAGAGGTTTCTAACAACTGCAACCGGTGATGTTGATGAACAGAATTGGATTCAGCCGGGAACAACAGGCGATGATGATAATACGAGTGAACTGGAGCACACTTCGTTACTTCACGATTTCAAAGAAACAATTTCTGAAACATTACATCACTTGCACTTGCAACATCACCCAAAAAATGAAATAATCGACAAGCATGGTCTACTGGAAACGGCCATGGAAACGATGCTTATAGAGCAAGCAGGCATGATGGGTGCAAAGCCTGTTGCTGCATCGGAACATAAGAGTGAAGTGGAAACGGTGAAATTTGAAGAAAAACGCAATTCAAGCATTGAATCGTTTAAAAAACTTTTGGCACCATTTCGACGGAAATCGAACGATTCGGTTGATGTGCGTTTGGTCAAACGAGATTCGAAGAAGGAAACAAAAAAAGAAAAATTTGGTCTATTCGATTCAGCCATGAAAACAATGCTTATCGAAACCGCACACATCATTGAAGGCGTTGGTGTACATCCAAAAAGCATCGACGAAGATGATGTTCCAACGACGAAAAAAGACGGAAAAGATGAAAAATTAGATAGCGAAAGTGCAACTAAAGTAACCGAATTGGAAGCCAACATCGATAGTATTCAAACTGCAAAAACTCTTCCATTAACAAATGAAATGACCGACGGAAAAAATGCTGAAAATACGAGTCCTGCACAGAATTACTGCAATTTTTGCAACAATCTGATATTGTCTCATGTTTTAACCAATGATGAAGCGTCCCTTGGCGCTGCAGGCGGTAATAATCAGTCAGTCGGTGAAAAAATGCCCGTTTTTGTGCTAACCAAGTGTAATTCGAAAGAAACGAAGAGTAATAGTGACGAAATCGATCCAAATACATGCATCGATTCAACAAATCTCTCACCAAATCGTAGCCATGATTGTGTGTCGATTGATAACCTAAAGCATTCATCCAAAATATTGAAAAAGTCTAATCGAAATTTTAACCTCAATAAAAATAGTATTCATTGCAAACCACTTATTCATAGCCATTCCGGTGATTTGCTTAATAGAACTAACAAAACTAAATTGCTTGCACCTGATCCACATCCACAACATAGATCGACCGATGAAAAGGACGTATCTGTTAATACACCGGCTAATAAGCACACTCGAGCTGAATCATACAGTACGAAAGTACCATCGAGTCCCACTAAAGTGCCAACATCATCATCATCCTACAATACAGCCTCGTCATGCACTCCGGCTGCCGCAAATTTGTCATCCAAAGATGGCAAAGATACAAAGGAGACGATTTGTCGCCGCTCATCAGATTCTGATTTGAGTGTCACACCTAAAGGTAAATGCAATTGCTTTTGAGCTAACAACCATGAAAATATCGGAAAAGTTAGTTGATTCTTCTGTTTCTGCTTTAGATTCAAATCAATCTCATTTCGGCTTGATTCGATTCTTGCATTTTCCGTTTTGATTATTTCGAATGAAATTAATTTATTTTAAACAAGATTGGTCAACGAAATTGATGAGCATTTTGGTTGAATATTAGATTTGTTATTTTTTTTCGGTTTTAGTATGGCTTCCAATTGTAAATGAACCTTCAATTTGAATTGCATTTGATGAAACATTTTAAATCAAAATTATACCGACTAATGACTACGCTCTGTTCGATCATTTAGATTCTGAGCGAAATGTAGCTTAAGCTCTCCTGTAGATCGTGCTTAAGATTGAATTGATATTGGTTTTTCTCTGATTTTTAATCGAACATTCATCATAGATTCAAATATAATTATTATTCTACATTTATTTTTCAAACGTGCGCACTTTTGAAATTGAATTTTGATTTTGGAACGACATCTGTGTATTATGCCCAAAAAATAAAATGCAAATTTTACACTGTAAATAAAAATACGAATAAATAGCGTCGAATCGAAAAAGTGAGTACCCATTCATCGATGGATATTTTTAAAGTATAAACTTTGTTGTCCAGAATTTGTGTACAATTTACATGTTGGATCTTTATGCGTTTGTGTGTCATTTATCTACGTGCTCTTCTTCTAATGCCGCCTGAATTTATACGTGTTAACAGCTCAGCATATGAAAAAAAAACTTTAAAAATCATTGCTCTACTCCCAAAGAGAAGACATTCGAAATGTAATTTTGATGGATCGTAACTGCATGAGTGTAAAGTGTTAATGGATCTCGATTAAGATTGCATGACATTATTCGTATTGAAATTAAAATATTGTACATATTTTTCTATCGTTTAATGCCTGATGTCAATTTCACAACATGTTTTTCAAACACCAAATTCCACCGTCCAAATTGTAGATTTGTTATTGAATTTTTTCTCCTCGGATAAAAATAGGATGCTCATTGAATACGGAAACAAGGACAACGGCTGGAATTCTGCGTTTGGCTGGCACACCTAATCTAAAAACTCCATTGAATTTGGAGAATTTTGGATATGCCGAGTATCCGTTTTTGACATTGTGCAAATATCCGGTCGGTTTCATATTGCAGTTGGGCTCAACGGTTTGCGCGCGCTCGGTAAAATTATTGGAAAGAGTGCCAAATCCAGATGAACCAGAAACTAGAGACATTTGGTGGACCGAACTTCGAATGGAAATACGGTCTCATGCTCGTGCTCTCGGTTGCAATGTTGTTTTGGGCTATACGGAAATTACCAGTATCTCGTAAGTTGAGTTTTTGGAAAACTAACACTAAATGCAATTCACCGGAAATTCAAAATTATTTAGAATTGTTTGTCATTTTAGTGATGATGTTTGTGTATTATCTGCAATTGGTACGGCTGCTGTAATTAATACACAGTTCACAATGAGTGAAGCGAGTAAGCCAACGCCGCCACCTTTTGCCACGCAACAGATGCCGGTTACGCCTCGCGATACGGATCGAGATCTTGCGCGAGAATTGAAACAAATGAATGGGATTGGTTCGCAGAAAGCGTTTGATATTGATGCTGACACCGTCACAACGAACGTTCCAACTGGATGTTTTCTTTGTCACATACCGCATAGCAAACTGATATTGCCGGTCAATGGGAAGATGAAAAAATGTGCCGTTTGCAAGTATGAAGTGAAAATACAAAATCACATCTATTTGGAATTGAATCGCTGATTTTTCGCCCACAGAAAAGCAAAGGTGCCCGAAGTCTTGTTAACAACAATTGAAATCCCAGAAAATTTGCAAATTATTGGTCGGGGCTGTTTAATTCACGCGCAAGCATGTCGCTACAAAAAAGACTTGAAATCTGAATCGAATGCAAAAGAAATCTCCGACGCACTACCATTTTTGGAATACGATCTACAACGGCTTCTGGTTAATAAATTGAAAGCCAAAGGTATGAATGCGATTTTCGGTATGAAAATCACAATTTCAATTGGTGAAAAAATGATGGCCTTAATTGGGACTGGCACTGGAGTATATCTTCCAGCTTTGCCATCGCCGAATATACCGAAAATCGTGCAAGGAAACTCGTGGACCAATGTTGAGAAGATTAATGAATTGAATCGATCGCTTGAGGAAACCGTGAATAGAAATCGCGAAATCTATCAATTGAAAGTTTATGGGGTAAATAATTACTTATAAACACATGCAAAGACATTAGAAAATAAATTATTTTTTGTCTGGCGATTTTTTAGGATTTGGACAGTGTTGGAAATCCGCTAAAGTCAGATGTTTCGGATGAATCCGAAGATGATGTGCAAGATGTAGATGTGCCAGCACGCAACAAAGACATTTGTATTCTCGAAATCGATGACGTAGAAGATCTGGAAATAATATCCCTTATTTTGGAGCCAAGTGCCCCGGAAGGGTTTCACGTGGTGAACACACAATCGTTACCCGGATTAGATGATCTCGAGATTTCACGAAATCTACAGATGTTCACACAAGTTTGGCGTGCAAAATTTCCAACGAGTCAAAAAGTTGGCACTTTTCCCAAACACTTTCTACGATTACTGCAAACTATCTATTTCAAATTGCGTTCGATGATTCCATGCGCCATTTGCGACTTAAAATTTCGACTCGATCTACCCGAAGGTGTAAGTTGACAAACGAATTATTCCAAACATTTCGATTGCTCACCAGTTTCGTGTGTTTCCAGGATGAATTTCAGATTCTTGTCAATGGTATTGCGCTTGGATTGAGCGAACCGAACAAGGTAAAGTTCCGTCGCAAAATGCATGTGTGCGCCAAAACAATGACCGACGATGAGTTAATATTCAATTTGGAAGAAGAACACACGACCGATCTTTCCGCCAGCCAAACATCCACGCAAGCGGTTAGTAGTAGTCACGTTAGAAATCTGTATCTTAAAGAAACTGGATCGTTAAAACTTAAGAGTAGATCACCGTCACGGCCACTGTTTCGTTCATTACGCCTAGATAAACATGTACTTATTGTTCCACGGTCTCAACTGATTGATAAGTTTAACATATTTTGCCATATGCCGAACTCTGCCAACTGAATGATAGACTTATGTGGATTCTTTGTGTTTTTCTTCCCATTCTTTTCAACCAAATTTTTCTTTTTTCCCTTCGCTTTCCGGTGGCGAATTATTTTTTTATTTTACAGGCGCCGTTGCGTGAGCGCTATGGTGTTGATATAACACCATTGGCTTATATTCCCGGCGGCAGAATCGACAAATATTTGGGCAATTTGAATTTCTTCTTCATCAGAGAAAGTACTTCGATCCGGGAAAATGGCGGCATCAGCGGATTTGTTCATAATTTCATTACGGAGGTAGGTTTTTTGCGGAATTTGGGTGGATCATCTTTTCAGGTGTTTGATTTTTATTGTTAAAACGTTTGTCAAAATCGATTTTCAGCTCTTGGCCGTAGCTCGTGCACACGTAACTGCTCTCGGTGGCAATGCTATGGTATCGTTTTACATGTCCGAATTGACTTTGGTTGATAATCCGCATAAGAATCAGGTATTTTCCAAGTAACCAAAAAAATATCAAATATAAAAGTGGTCGTTCCCATCGCACCTTCAACTCATGCCAATGAATATATTCATTAGGAGGTGAGACGCGAATGACCAATTCTATAATCAAAATTCTTATATAAATTTCGACATTTTTCCGCTCCAGGGCCAAACATTGATTAGCGTTGGCGGAGATGTCGTATTCGTATCTTACTTTTCAGCCAATGACCTCGCACATTGAAACACACGGGCGTCTCGTGTAGTTTATCATATTTGTTGAACAAAAGTGACAATACTTTTTGTCTTATCTTACCTTTTACTCTAAATTGTTTAAAGAATCTTATTTTTTTTGTTATGAAAAAAAAAATCGGAAATATCCGAATAGAATTTCAATTCCTGAAAATAGAAATGTTTTAAATAAAGCATAATTCTGGATGAAAAAAAGAGTTTCAATTGAAAAAAGGAATGGCGAAATATTGTTTCGAGCAGACCGGAGAAAAATCAATGATTATCAAACAAAAATCGTCATTTATGACTTTTTAGATTGAAATTGTGTTGCAAAATCGACAAACTTCATCACTTTCACTGAGCTTCTGTTCTTACCCAATATTTTCTTTCTAATACAAGCTTTTGAATATATTGAATACATTAGTTCCATCACAAGAAACGCATTCGCGTCCCAAGATATCATGGCCCCGTGGCTTAGGGGTTATAGCGCCTGTCTAGTAAACAGGAGATCGCGTGTTCGAGTCACGCCGGGGCCTTATTCTTTTTTTTTTGAACACCGCATAAATTTATTGGATTCTTTTATTACTATTATTCAAATTGGTGGAATTTCATTATTGAAACGGTAAAACTGATGAAAAGCTAAAAATGAATATTATCATTTAATTCAATCATTTTGATATTTATGATCAAAGTTTTAGTTTTATTAGGATTTTTTTGATAACCTCATTTTTCGTCACGAATTTCACATCTAAATCGATAGAAACCTAGATTCGAATCTGCGATTGCATATCATGTGTGGATGAAAAAATTTAAGTCTAAATATAAATCATTACATCTGTTCAAATATATTTGAATCTGTTTAAACTGTGAACGGTATTAAAAAAAAAAAATAAGGCCCCGGCGTGACTCGAACACGCGATCTCCTGTTTACTAGACAGGCGCTATAACCCCTAAGCCACGGGGCCATGTAATTCTGAGACACTAATTTGCTTGTTGAATGGTCTGATGCTCAAAAACTTACTACGAAACCGCACAAGCTGCCGAACAGCATCTGAAATGTATGTGAACTTAGTGCTCTTACTATAGCAAAAGTGTTTACGCACAAACATAACTGTTTCTAACTAAATTGGAAAGCGCATGAACTACAATCAAACGTAGTAGAACTTGACGTGCTGCTTACAGCGTTCACGAGATTGTAGTGATTTGACTTACATGGCAATTGTTCCATTGAAAACAACATATTTATTCAAGATTTGTTAAAATTTATCGATTTTAATTTTATTTCCATTTAAAAAATAAGTTGAACAAATAAAAAATACTGATTTCTTAAAAAATACAAATAAAAAACTGGGCAAATCCGTAAGAAAATCGAGATTACTTGTGTTTTTGCGTCAAAACGCCTATTTGAGCTTGTAATTCTGCTATTCGCTTGTTGGCCTGTTTATCTTGATCCATCAGGCCGGCTTTCATATTTTCCTTCAGATTTTGGACACAAGTCTCATAAGCCAGTCTAATTCGTTCGCTTTCGCGTTGAATGTGTTTTTCTTTTTCTTCGGCATACAGTTTATAATTGGCCACTGTTTTTTTAGCGGCAGTATATTTTTCCTGAAGACTTTGCACGGTTCTCTTATGGATGCCTTCCATATGCTTGAGCTGTTCGATCAGAGTCTCTTCGCGCATCGCAAACGCAGTCAACTCTGATTTCCATTCGGACATTCGTTTGCTCATGCTTTCTCGTTCGGCTTGAAACTGTTTTGTACATTGATCCAGTTCATTTGCTAAGGCATTTATATGTTTTTTCGCCAATTCAAGTTCATTGCGAGTATTCGATACCTTATTTTCAAGCTTTCGCACGGCCTCAACGCATTCAAACTTCTTTTGCTCTAAAATAAGCTTCATTTGATCTCTTTCGGTGAGTATGCATTGTTTGAGATTCGAAATGTCGGTGTCACGTTTTTCTAATGTGCATTCCAATGTTTGAACATGCGTTTCGAGCTCTTGAATTTGTTGCTCGTATTCAAGCAATTGTCCCTTGAATTCATTTTCGATGGCTTTGACTTTGGCCGCCATTCCACGTGCCATATCATCTTTGATTTTCTTTTCGGATGATCGATCAGTGCTCGCGCTACTGCTCGACGATTGTGGCGTTTGAAGTAGTTCTTCCGTTGAAACACATTGATCACGAACATTACTAGAATTTCGATTCGAAACCACGTCCACTAAAATAGATTTAGTCGGTGATTGATTGCGCATAAATTCTTCAAATTGTTTAGCTTTTGACTTCAATTCATTCAGCAATTGATCATGTTCCTCTTTCAGTGCAAGTTTTCCAGACAAATCCTCGACTGTTTGCTCTGCTTTCTTCAATGACTTCTTTAACTCGTGAATATCTTTCAAATATCCCGAGCAAGTAGTTTGCAATTGCAGATTATCGATGTCAAACTGTGAGAAAGAATAAATTATGATGAATTTTTTTCAGACCTGAATTTCAAGAAACAACGCTCACCTTTGCCACTTTCGCAGCCAAATCGATGCATTTGCTGCACGAATTGGACAGGTCCTTCTGTTCTTTTGACTCGGTGTTTGACCTCTCTGCAATGAAAATGTCGACTAATACACACAAGAAGGAATAAGGCAGCAACAATTCAGTAGGCAAATCATCTTTTCGCTCATTTCAGATGATTTAATCATCTAGTAGCCAACAAATTTCCGAAAATTATCTTGTATTAAGTTTTGCTTTGTATGTATTTCATACAAAGCAGAGCTGAAGAATATCCGCACAAAAAGAAAATGCAAAAGTACAAGATGATTCATCTACTGAATTATTGAAGTCGCATTTGATTGTGCAGTTTTCAAAATCTTAAAGGTAAAATAAGCGATTTTTAACAACTTGGAAGGAGTAATGTATTGTTTTTGCTCACCTTGTTCATATTTGGCACGTAAGTTTTGCATTTGGTTGTCATGATCAAGTTTCTCTCGTTCCAACATCTTGGTGAATTCCGTACATTTCATTTCTGCCAGTCGCAGCGATCGTTCCAAGCTGCCAACCTTGTTTCGTTGTTCCAGCACTTCTTTCTGCAGATCGAGTGATTCGATGTGTCTCAATTTCCGTTCGACTTCCAGTTTTTCATCATTCAATCGCGTGTATTGCTCCTTCAATCGTGTGCATTCCTGCTCAGTCTCTTTGGTTATGAATTTCTCCTTTTCGCATTGCATACATGGATCCGAATTCGATTCGAGGCGACTTTGTTTTTGCTGTAGCTCGGCAATATCCTTGCACGCTTCTCGATATTTCCTTTCAATACTGTCCCGTTCATCCTCAAGCATGCGAATTGTTTCATTCAAATGATCACAATTCATACGGAAATTGGCAATTTCTTCTTCGAGTTTTTTCACTTTATTCATCAATTCTTCTTCACGATTGCTTTGCTCTTGACTGTATACTGATATTTTGCCTTTGTGCTCGTCCAATTCACGTTCGACGTTTTTCAATCGAACCGCAAGACGTTCGGCATTTTCTCTCGTTGTTGTTAATTCAATAAGTGCTTTATTTTCATCTAGTTTGAATTGGTCGATTTGTTGATTTTGCATGGCAAGCTGCTCCCGCAGTTCTTTTAGCTCTTGGCGCTTTGCTTTCTGATCGGAAACACATCGATTGAATTCCTGTTTCAAGCGAGTCAGCTGATCTTCAACCAACTTTGGTGTGCTGCTAAATGGAAGTCTTGGATGACTCATTGCTTTTCGAATCAGCGGTGTGCCATTTATACCATTTGTCGTAGGTAATGCATCAAAGTTGCTCTGTGCAGTCAATTGTTCAACTTCTATTGTTGTATTTTCGACGCTGCGGATAACAAAATAACGATGTAAATTTTATAATTTGCGGAAAATTTCCAAATAAATTGTGATTTTATCGGAATGAATGATACTTACCCCAGTGTCAAATCATCGATTGTCCGTTGCATTTCCTCTTTTTGTTTTTCTAGAGTAGCTATCGCTCGTACAAGTCGGCAATTTTCATCGGCCAAATCTTCGTCTGCAACCTTTTTCTTCATCAACTCGTGACATTGGCGTTGAGCTTCATCCAAACGTTTGTTCAATTCATTAATCGTATCCGACTTATCGATAATCATACTCTCTCGTGATTTATGCAACTCATTGTTCTGTACCATCAAACGTTTTATTTCACCTTCTCTGTCCTCGAGTTTGGTGCGCATCGTATTGATTTGCTGTTGCATCATGTCAGTTTGGGCGGCATGGCGATCGTTCAGCTGTTTAACAATGGTGTCAGTGTGTTTGTCCGATGAAAAATTGGCATTCCGTTCGATCATGTGATATTTGTGCTGCACCTCACTGAGCAGCGATTTTGTGCGCTCCAATTCAGCTAAAATATCCAAATTTTTCGCATCCAACGACTTGATTTTAACGTTTAATTCCACAATTTGTTCTTCGCGCTCCGACAATTGTTGTTTGGATTCAACGAAAAGTTCGTGTGTTTGCTGTCGATTCATGTGCGCGCGCTCTTTGTCCGCCTCCGCAATAGCCAACCGCTTGTTCAATTCATCGACTCTACTTTGCAATTTGACACGTTCCGTCATCGATTCGGCCGTTAGGTTACGCAGCTCTTCATTTTTGGAAGATAGAATGTTTTTCAACTGAAGCACTTCATTGAGCAGCTCCGTTTCACGGTTGCCATTCACATGCGCGTTGTGGTTACCATTTAAAAAGCCATTTTGTGCCGCGAAATTTTGGTGGTGAATCGATGAATTTCTTGATTTATACGACGTACTTGTGACGTCGTCCTCATCGTCATAATCATCATCCAAGTCATCGAATGCATTTTCCAATTCATTTTTTAACTACAACAATTAACTGAATGACTTAGAACCGAAAATCAATTGAATTTTTATTTGGTGTACCTCTTCGTTGCGTCTTTTGCGGTCCTGAATCGCATCTTCTTCTTCAATTCGCTGCTGGTCATTATTCAATGCAATACTTTCAGCACCTTGAAACAAACTTTGGCCGGGAGCATCCATTTGTACTGATTTCAATTCTAAAACACATTTAATCGATATATGGCGCATATATACCGTTCATGATTCTTCAACAAATAATAATCCAGTTAATTGCACATTAAATATAATAAAATCTTATATTTTGTCAAAGTAAATTCAATTCATTGCATGCAAACAAGTAAACTGCGCCAAAATGTGTGAGTGCGTTGGAATTTTGTTGTAAACAACTTACAGCGTTAGTTTGAATGTAAATGCCAAACTGTCATGTTTATGTGCGAGTGCTCCAGAGCCGGCCGCATGCGGCGCTGTTCAACGTTAAATGATTTCCATTCTAATTGCCCGATTTTTTCGATAAATTGTTGTAAAAAATCATAGATTTTGTAATAAAACTGAAAAATTCAATAAAAATGCATAATTCCAGAATGATTCTGTGCATGCAAAGCGTCAATTTAAATTTGTCTCAAGCAATAATTCAAGTTCAACACCAACTGTGGGCCATACAGCGCCCTCTTGTGAAAATCCAACGAATCAGATTTGTAAACAACATCAATGATGCCCGAAACAATGAAAACTCAGTTGTTTTAAATGTTACATTTGATTTGTTTTATTTTTTCCACTTTTTTTTGCTCATTTTCATTTGATTTTCAATTTTTCGTTTGATATTCAATCATATGAAATTTTAAAAATGATGCCCCGACCGAGATTTGTATTGGGGTTTGTTGTGATTGGCTCGTATCATTTTATCATCATAATTCCATTTTTGTTTGTTTTTTTTTGTGTGTGTGTATATGTTCAACGCATGTTTGAGTATGGATTCAAGATGCCAATCGTATGTTATACGACGGACTGTCCACCTATACTCAATGCGTATGCATTCAGATTGGGACACTTTTCCAGTTTGGTTGAATCGATCTGAAAGTCTTTCGGTACTCTTCGCCAGCTTTGTGTATCGAAGTAATAAAATGTACCCCGTTCCGTTTGACCGTGTTTCTCGTAATGCGACATGAGACCTGGTACACGTGTGATCCACACCTTTTCTTCCGTATGATACCGCCAATCTCGGCTATGCCTGCAAATGGGCCAAAGCACAATTCGTGTGAAAACGATCCCGTTTCATATTATGGATTTCTACAATGAACATCGAATGTCGAATTCTACTTACAGCTCAGCCGCCGCAGCCAGTTGCATATAGTCGCCCACATTCGTATAGAACAGAAAGAAGAGTAGTTCGTCTTTGTATTTTTTCAATGACAACGATGACAGTTTATCTCTTATTGACATATTAACCAAATATTCCGGTATTACGGGGAAGTCTATATCTTGTGGCCTGCAAATGGGATTCCAATTTGAATGTGTGAATTTTAATACCAGCAAAATTCGTATGTTGGCGTGCACTTACCGACCAGGCTGGTCTGAGAATGGACCACCGAAACTTGGATACAGATTTTCTTGTGAATTCAAATTCAAACCCAAACCAGTCAGATCCTGCCCCATTGCTAGCGTCACCAGATTTGGATTCGATTCCGCCGCTCGAATGAATGTTAACAAACCAACCATACCAAATTGATTATTCACCATACTTGCTGGGATATTTGTGACCATTCCTACGGGAAAAATCGCATGCAAATTGAAGACAAACATGTAAATGAATTATTCATACAAAAATGAACAGCCGCTACAGCGTGAATATTCGAAGAGATAATATAAAATGATAAAATGATGCTGACTCACCGTCGGGTGATGTTTGAATGCCACGTTTAAATGCCTTGTCTTGAGCGGATGAATCGCTTTGTAGGTCACCACCCATGTGATGATGTGATTTGTTATCCATATCTCGTGTTGAGCCATTTGCACAATCAAGACCGTCCATACCAACAACATTTGAATTTCCGCCGATACTATGATTCAAATTGAGTTGTTGTGACGATGATGACATCAAATCATTTAGCTGAGTTCCTGGCAGCGCTGGAAAGTCTTCATTGGACATTTGAAATTCCGTTTGTTCGGCAGTCGGTTGTTTAACCATACCCACTGAAAAAAAAATATATCCAATTGTATTCGGAAGATAAAAATAAATTGGGCGGGAAATAGAATGTGTGAATTTACAATGAAATGTACCGTATGGTTTGCTTCCCGGTGTTTGAATAATGTTAGATTGCAGCATTGAATCGTTCCCTCGAGCATTTGTTAGCGATGGAAATTCGGAGAGATCTAATAGTGGCGGTGTACCAGTATCATTGCCACCGAACATAGAATGAAAACTTGTCAAGCCGCTACTGCTATTTTGACCGACATAACCTCGCGACGGCATGAATGAGCCCATGGATGTCTGTTTCGATAACACAAATGCAACAATTATGATTTTGAAATACAGTAAATGAACAAATCTGAATGTGCTGCCATTACCATTTGTCCAAGATTTTGCATTTGCCTCCGATCGTTCATTGTTCGAGGCCCAAACAGATTAGCTCGCCCTTGCTGATTTGTATTGCCGACATTGCTGCCACTGAGCGTCTGATTGAAGACACCACCAAGTTGTACGCCACCTCGATTGGGCGACAGCTGTGATGGTGGCCCAAAACCTGCATTATTCTGTTGAAACATACCGGATGTAGGTGTTACATGCCCTGAATTTACTGCCCCACCAAAAGCAGCTCCGATGCTGCCACCTCTATTACTTAATGATGAATTTGCTATACTTCGAGGCGGTTGCTGGAAATTCAAATTTGCCATTGATACAAAGCACGTACATCAATCGAAATCGATTGGCAATTTTTCCAAACACACAGTGTTGTTTTTGAAGGACGTTGAAATTTTTTTGCGCCACACAATGCCGCCAAATCAGTGTAATTTTAGTTCAATAAAATTATGACAGTAGCTTTGCTTCCGATTCGATGGAAGAGATGGCTGATGAATATGATGATTATGAGACAGTGTATCCGTGAATGTTTCCCACTGATTTGCCGTTAATTTAGCTCTTTAAAAAACGATGCGCCCAAATTTTGCATAGACTTATGACAACAACAACAACCAGTGAATAATTTCTGTGATTTGGAATGGAAGAAAGAGAGAGAAAAACGGGGGGAAATTAAAAACTTTTTAACATTTATGTCAATCAGACACTATTGATTCATCAAATTTAAATGTTTTGAATATATTCAAAAGATGCGTATAATTTGTTTGCTTTTATAAAATGTATCCATCTCTTTTTCGCACCAACTACTGTCTACTGTCTATCGATAGACAGACATCGATCGACATGTAAACCATTGTTTATTCGCTCTTTTATTCCCACAATCTATGCATTTAAATTTATTCAATTGCTCAACTATTTTTTTCTCCACTGATTTTATGAGTATATCCTCGAGAATTGTGTTGTTTGGACAACGAAATCTACGTTTCGGAGTGACGGAAGCAAAGTTTCAGGTGGAACAACGCAATTCTGTCGCACAATCTCTCTTTGCACAAGCAACACGCACACATACAAACCAACATTCAGCTGAACTATGTGAATTACCGAAATTCAATGTTTATCGCAACTCAACATTTAATTTTGCAATCGCATGAATAGCATCGAAATATGAATTGCATGAACGAAACAAAATTGATGGTCTTTTGCTTTCAGTTGGTATATATATTTTTATCTGGCTGGCTTGCACGGTATACACTCACAGTCACATTCACAACAAACCAATTTTAAGGCCATTTAAGCACACGCCAACAATATTCTTGAACATTTCCAACAATCCAGAAACCAAATAAATAATATTTTGCTCACCAAAACTATTGTAAATATGATGGAATTGAATTTTACATGTGAATAACTTTTCTGACAAAAGAAACCTTTTTTTCTTTGCTGAAAACTCTTTCGCTACAAGCACTTTGCGCCATCTACATAAAAAACAACACCGATTCCCATATAGCTATATATTTCTTCTTCTTCTTCTTCTTCTTTTTGAACTGTAGTTAACATTCGTGTGTATATGCAATGTTTTCGAACATGTATACGACTGAACGCCATGTATTCTTGATATTCGTTTGTATGTGCGACACTTGTGCATTGCAAATTCGGTTGACCAGATGTACATGGTGTGTCTTGATTTTTTGGTTAATGATTTTACTAAATTTTGAAGAAACCTCGTGAAATGTTATTTGTTGCATAATTGATATGAACAATATCTGTTTGGAATAAAAAGAAAAACGAATCCCTCCAGAACATGCAAGCCTTGTACACGTTCGAAACAACATGCATTGAAGAGCAAGCTTTTTTTGCGAACGAACTTTTACATTTCAGTTGCTAAGACTGCAAACACATAGAAGGAACACACATTTCTTCGATTTGTTCCTGAAATATTCTCTGAACTGAAAGAGAATGTTTATTTTTCTCCTCAACGAAAATCTTTAATCCGAATCATTCGTGCAAATATATCCGTTATGACAAGTGATACAAACTCTCTCGCATTCGAAAATGTGCACCTCCCTTGTTCATATATTGATCAGCTGCAAATGCCAGATATTCGAATTCGATATCGAATTTCGCTCGACGATAGTCATATGACTTATCAAAGTATTTTCTCATTGATATTTTCCATTTCGATTCAAACAAGAGTTTCAGACTTGAGAAGTCATATACAGAGTTTCAGTGAATCTTCTCTCTCTCAATAATTTTTTCCATTTCTTTTTTCTTTTCGTAAGTGATTTTTCTCCCGAATAGCTCAATTTTTGTTAGTTCACTTCGTTTATTAAAAAGAACTTTTCAAAATTGACAGAGAATTATTTTGTTCTATATTTTTATGTGATAATTTAGGTTTGTCCCGATTTAAAAAAAGATACTCCATCAAAATGGCACTCAGCGATGCTGACGTTCAAAAACAAGTAAGCATATTCATAATTGTTCCAAAAATATAGAAATATTTTGGCCGAAAAACATTTCATCCAATGCTAAATCTGCATTTAAATTTGAATTTGCATGATTTCCAAGAATTGTAAAGTGGACATATGCTGTGAGCGAGGTCACAAGATTCCATTATTTTTCAACTACTACCACTTTTAATATGTCATGTGAATGCATTACAATATTTGCTTCTCCAATTTTGCTTTCTATACATTTTTAACATTTTTCGATCATTCGCCGGATCATCTCAGAGCCAATGATTTCAATGCAATTCATGATTTAATCGATTTTTTCCCATTGAAGCTCGAAATGTAGCTTGAGTAAATTTTACAAATGGACGGTGTATGTGTGTCACATGATCTGTCTATTTCATTGAAAATGACATATGATTTTGTGTACTACACAGAATTTTGACGAAAATTTTATGTTCGATTTTTTCGATTACTGCTGACTTTGTGTATGTTTGGATTGCGATGCTTTTTAGATTAAACATATGATGGCTTTCATCGAACAAGAAGCCAACGAAAAAGCCGAAGAAATCGATGCTAAGGCTGAAGAAGAATTCAACATCGAAAAGGGACGTTTGGTTCAACAGCAACGCCTCAAGATCATGGAATATTACGAAAAGAAGGAAAAGCAAGTGGAACTACAAAAGAAAATTCAGTCATCGAATATGTTGAATCAAGCACGTCTTAAGGTTTGTTATCGCTCTGCCGCACATTTTACCGTGCAACCTAAATTTTATTCCGTTCCTTCAAATTGCGTTTGTTTTCCGGGGGGCAAAAAAATAGGTGCTGAAAGTTCGCGAAGATCATGTCCGAAGTTTATTAGATGAAGCTCGTCGTCGTTTGGGCGAAGTAACAAAAGACCAAGCCAAGTATTCAGATATCCTATTGAAATTGATCGTTCAAGGATTGTTCCAAATTATGGAGCCAAAGGCCACCATCAAAAGCCGCCAAGCGGATCATGCATTGATCGAACAAGTTCTACCGACCGCGATTCAACAATACAAAGAAAAAATGGGCAAAGAAATCGCTATCACACTGGACAAGGAGAGCTTCCTTCCGGTCGATACTTGCGGTGGCATTGAATTGCACGGTCTAAACGGCCGCATTCGGGTAATTTTTTTCGAATACCAATGGCTCATTCATCGCTTATTCAAACTGTTCGGCTGATACATTGTCATTATTCTTGCAATCTTGCAGGTGCCAAACACTCTGGAGGCTCGCTTGGAATTGGTTTCACAGCAATTGGTGCCAGAAATTCGTACTGCTTTATTCGGTCGCAATGTAAATCGTAAATTCACCGATTAAATTGTTATTCGCTGTTCAGCACATTCTTTTTGTTCGTTTGTTAATTTGTTTATTTGCGCATTAATAATTTTTTTTTCTGGAAAAGAAAACAATGTGACCTTTTCTTTCAGTTTTGGAAAATATGAGCCATCATTTTGAATAGTTAACTTACCCGCAAAAAGTATACACGCATAAATGAAGATAAACAAAAATAGTTTTAATTAATCGAAAATATCACACATTCCTCTGATGTAATAACAAAGCAGCGCCCAGATAAAATACATAATTATTGGCAAAATAGTGAAATTTCGATGAATTAAATTGTATAAGCAAAAAAAAAAAAAAAACAAATTTAACACACACACAAATCATCCACAAGCAAACCCAAAGTATGTTAGTGACATGAATTACTGTTTCGTTTTGAAAGCGTTCGGTTGAAGAAAACAATTATAAGAGAGAGAAATCATCTTTTAAATAGTAGCATTGTGCTGCACACCAGTAAGATAAAGCATAATTAATTATATATTTGAATGAAACAAAAGAATCAATTGAAGGATAAAAACATAGAATTATATAATGAATGTTTCAAAGTATCTAGTTGAATATTATAAAAATATGCCATAAATACGGCAATTACAACACTAATATCAACACTATTATTGGGCTCCCAGCATAGTTAATGTAAAATCTTTGTGTGCATAACTTACACTCGTAAAATATTACTAACCATTCTAGTTTTCTTTTGTCTCAATCCAATTGAGAACTACGTTTATTTCAGTTTTTCCTCATATTTTCTGCACTTTTTTCTCCTTTCTCATTCAATTTTAATGGCCATCTCAGTCACGGCAGTGAGCTTTCGACAGCAAAACATTCTTACTGGCAACAAACTGCCTAATTCGTTGTGTAGTGTTGATTATTTTGGAGCCGAAATCCAATTGAACTCACTTTTATCGCCAATCAGCATCGTTTTGCTTGCAATACACACCAAATTCGATGAGTACACGGCAATCATTCGCATGGCTATTGATTTCTTTGGGCAGATTTCATTGGTGGTCCATCAGCGAATGCTTGTATCTTAATATTTGCTGGCTTGACAAGCGAAATTTTGGCAGTAAACTTGACTTTAATTGAATTTTATTGCATGAACAACCAAAAAAATTATAAAAAAAGTGTTATTTTCAAATTCTTTGTAACAAATATCACCAGCCATGAGTGTGTGTCTCACTAAGGTTCATCGACGACGACGACAACAAATATCCCCTGACAACTTCCAAAGACCACAAAAAAAAAAAAAAAAATTAAAAATCACTAAAAAACTGTTCATGCAATTCGAAAACTTCAATTGAAAACACGAGAAAAGAATTTATTCCAACTTGTCGGTTCGGAAATGTTGTTGAGGGAACACTGCCACTCACCTATTGCTCAGTATTGTTTTCAATGTCTTTTTGATTAAATCAAATTTTCAATTGTATTTCTGTAAATATGTTTTGTGTATACAATTTTATGGCCGAATGTTTTAAATCTTTTCATGTTTGCAGAACGCTAATTTCCCTATTCTCCTCGTATTATGTACATTTTATTTTAAAAGTTAGAAGATACATTGAATTTCTATGATTGCATTATATATTGAATAAAATTTGAACCGAGAGCGCACAATTGCGTTTCGAAGTAACATTATGTTTTTGAAATTAAAATTCAAACAACCAAACTGTCTACATCTTTCAACGGCTTAATAAATATTCTGGATTTTATATGCAAACAAAGCTTCTATCCAAAGTGGTTATTTTCTTGGTAAAAAAAATATATTCATTTATTAAAATTGCTTGAATTGTGCATTATAGATTCATTTATGATTCTTTTCTGTTTGCAATTTTTCGATATATATTTCGGAACTGTTGACGCGAATATAGAACAAAAAGCAAACAAAAACATACACCAGGTATTTGCGAAATCATCGAAATTTGAATTCATTTTGAACAATCTAATAACCATTAAATGTAAATATGTGTGAATTTATTAGAAAATCCAAATAAAGTTCTTTAAGAAATATGAACAATGCAGCGTCTTATTCATTAGTATGTCATTCCAGGAAACAGGCGGTTTTTTTTTTGCTTTTGATGCTATTTTATATTTTACAATAAATAAAAATTCAAATTAATTCCACAATAAATAAAATTCAAATCAATTTCATTTTATTTTCTATTGAAAATATCTACAAATAAATCTTTCCGATGTCAACAAGCTGTTGTACAGTCTCGAGATTTGTAACAGCATAGGAATTATTTTCTATTTCCATTTTGATAGCCTCTGTGTCAGTTTCGTTGGACGGAATAGATTCGGTCACTTTCTTCTTGCCAGAAGAATGAAACTCCTTGCATCCGCTTGTTCGAAGGATATTTTCAGCATTTTTTATCGTAACACCGCAGCCAGGCATCAATACTAGATTATATCCTTTTTCGTCGATATATTTTTGAATCTCTGTCAAAGTATCGATCCCTAGTTCAGCCGATTCTTCAAAGCCACTCGATAGAATTCGAGCAAAACCACAATCAGCAATTTTATCAATATTTTGGAATTTAATTGACGGGAATGTCATATCAAAGGCACGATGGAAAGTAACCGGCAACCGATGAGCATTTTCAATGACTTGCCGACATTTATCCACATCAATATCACGGTTTGCTGTGAGTGCACCGAAGACAAAACCATCGGCACCACATTCGATCAGCGCTTTCATGTCTTCTTTGATTATTTCCATGTCAATGTCGGAATGTTGATATGAAATTCTTCTATGAGGCCGGAGCATGGCAAATACTTTTACCTTTGGAAACTATAAATTGCTAAAATGAAGATTTTTCTTCTCGAATTTGTTGGAAAAATGGAATGAAAAATTACATGAGTCTTGACAGCATTGAGTAAGCCAACTGATGGCGTGAGACCACCTTCACTCAGAGCTGAACACAGTTCGATTCGATGCGCTCCTAATGGAAAAACAAACAATGAACATGTTCATAATTGAATTTATTTTTTTACAAATATCTCAAATACCTCCTTTCACTGCGGACTCAACCGACTCGAAAGAATCAACACATACTTCTAGCATTTTTTTCAATTGAATCTACAGAACTTGCTACAAAATACTCCAGTTCTATAGTAAGAATTGGACAATTGCTTATTAAAGTGGATGCGCAAGTGCGAAACAGCTTGCGGTACGTCATTTTTATGACGCATGGACTAACGCAAGCTAGAATAAAGAACATACACAATGGCACCAAATAGCATGGATGTCATTGTGTTACGACGAAAGTGTCAAATGCATTGAACAGCTTTTAAATTGACATACGAAATCAGAACATTGTTCAATTCGATGTGTCAAATCAAATGATTATTGTAAAACTGAATAGAATAGAATTTTGTGTGTGTATAAAGTGAATCTTGTTGTGTAGCGTAAATAAAATTCCGCATTATTTTTAATCGAAAAAGAAATTAGCTTCTGTATAGCTAATATATTATTTGAGTGAAAAAGACGTGTTGTTCTTTTCGATAGTTTTCTTTCAGAATCATTTTAAAATCGCACATCATACCACTATGTTTTTGGTGGCGATAACTGGTGGAATAGCGACTGGAAAAAGTACCGTGACAAAAATGTAATTGAATAAGTTTTCATTTTTCATAAAAATACCACATTTCCTTCGCTACAAAGCGAAAAAAAAACAGAACGATTATGAGAACATAACAATTTGCTCGCGCTTTTTTTCTCTCAATAGTTTCAAAGACAATGGCATTGCCGTAATTGATGCCGATCTAATTGCAAGGCAAGGTAACTGGTTCCCAAAGCTGGTTCAACAATTTAATAACTGATGTTTTGGTTATGTAATACAAAGATTTCAAGTAACATTTTGTTCTTTCGTCTTTTATGGAAGTGATTGATATCAATACTCCTGCCTACAAGCGCATCAAGGCAGAATTCGGTAAACATATATTTGTGGTGTTGGTATTTTGATACGAGAATAACGGGACTTATTCTTCAATCCATTTGTGTAGGCGAGGAAATTTTGTTACCAAATGGAGAAATAAATCGGATCGCTTTGGGTCAGCTGGTGTTCAACGATGTTGAAAAGCGTCGCGTTCTCAATTACATCACACATCCGCCGATTCATCGAACGATTTACAAAGAAATCATCAAGTATTTTTTGCTCGGTCATAGTTTTGTCGTGCTTGATTTGCCACTTTTATTCGAAACTGGACGATTTTTGCCATATATTCACAAAATCATCACGGTTACATGGTAAGTGTATGTGTATGAATGAACACTAGTAATCATCACAATTATGGATGTGATTCTTAAAATTCTCAGCGAAGAGGATATTCAGTTGTCGCGTCTCATGGATCGCAATGGATTGTCGGAAGCTGATGCCAAAAAAAGAATTGCTGCTCAGATGTCAATAGATGAAAAATGTAAATTATCGCATTTTGTGATTGAAAATTCTAGCAACCAAAGCGACACAGAAAAGCAGACGTTGAACATTTTGGATGTTCTGTTAAGTAGCAATCATCACTGGCGCATCCGTGGATATATTTTGGCCACGGCGGCCGTCTTCCTTTCGGGCATCGCTTGGATTCTCAACAATAAATATAAGTTTTTGTCCGAATAAAATCGATACGACACTTGGTGTCAAAGACACCTTTGATGGGCCGAACTTACAGCGGGAAGCAGCAAACATCGACTATCCGATAATATATAAGTTAATTTAAAAAAAAACAAAAACAAATTCCAAAAACAAATCTCTAAGTTTTTCCATTTTCGAATTGTTCGGTGTAAGGAATTGAGCCATGGAACCAAAAATTCAATAAAGAAATAAAATGCCATACATTTAATTAAGTTTGAATTTTTTTTCTTCAAATTATCGATTTCAAATAGCGTTTTTATTTCGTAATTGTGTCAAGGAAACTTAAGTTGCGCACGCACATTACATCGGGTACGACATCAAAGTAGTTCAATACATAGACAAATCGTGGCCATGTTGGATTATTCTGTTGTATGTTTTCAAACTGTCAACGGATATTTAACATTTTCTTATTTGCTGTTTGATGCTTGGCTGCACAAGCATAGTGTTATTGTTTATTTCATTGTTTGATAAGTGTATCATATGTGAGACACGGCATTGTTTTTATTTGTTTTTTATTCAATTCAAATGCGGCGAATCTTTCTACGTTGAAATGATTTTTGTGAGTCGAATTGGAAAAAAGCATGTATTTTTTAATATTGTGTGATAAATTGGATACACTGTTGAGCATCTCTTAGTGGTTTTTGTCACAGCAAACAAGTTTCTTAGCAACAGCAGCAGCAGCCGTACTTCTTGTGTGTGTAGAAAGACAGATGGAATGATGACGGAACGGTGAAAACGGTGAAAAGAAACCAAACGATAGAAAGGCAACAAATCGTATCATAAAAAAAGAATAAATACGAAAAGAAACAAAATTAGTGGAGCAAGAACGGTGTGCGCGCCGCCTGATATGCGAACGAAAAGAAAACGCAAAGAGAAAGAGTAACTCAATTGCGAACAATAATATAAATTTGATCATACATGTATATTACATGGGCTGGAATGCGGACAGGAATGCACTTGAAAAACCACTGCATAAAGCCATGCATTGAATGCTTATTTACCAACAGCACACGCGTCTTTCATATTTAGATTTCAAATGACTACGTCTCGATGTGAACGGAGCGCAGATTTGAAGCTCATCTGATATTGTGGTAAAAGAGACTTTTGTGTGCGTGGATGTTGCAAAACGGGAACCTTTGTCAAATTGCATGCTAAGTGTTGCTAAGCATGCTTAAGGTTGCAAGTGTTAAAAATATCCAAATCCATATAAAAAATTAAAATTGAATAAAATGCATCATAGTCGTCGAAGAAAAAAACAGCGGCCAAGCTATGGCAAGCGATTGGTGGATGTATGTCGATCGGTGAATGGATTTGGATTTACTATATCGGGGCAGCAGCCGTGCATTTTGTCGTGCATCGTTCCAAATTCACCAGCCGATTCGGCTGGATTGCGTACGGGAGATTTTCTGATTTCGGTCAACACAACAAATGTTTCAAAATTACCCCATGAAGTTGTTGTTCAACTCATAAACGATTCGGTCGGCACGATCCGCTTGGCGATAGCTGAAAATTACTTTTCGGATAGTTCGGATGAGGATACAAATTTTGGATGGCAAAATGAAAATGCTGAAGGAATGCATGAGGGAAGATCACGACGTCCAAAATATCCACATCACAAAGTGAAATTGGTTCGGGCACAGCAGCAAACACGCCGAAAATCTGACAATGAACCACCGACAGTCATTTCCGCAGCATCATTTCCGAATGCAGGTGGCAGTAATGATAATGCAGAACCTTCAGCATACAATATCATCCATACGGCGCACGCAAGTAATGATAGAGATATCAAAAATGTTAGCGCAATGGTTTCATCGTTGAAGAACGAAAACACCAATTGCGATGAGCCCAATTTGCTGCAGCTAGAGTATCGCACAGTTGTCGGTTACCTTGGTACAATTGAAATGCCCAAACAAATCGTGTCGAATTCGAAATTTCAAACCGTACGTAGTTGCATTCGTAAAATGCGCCAAGAGAAAAGAACACCAACCGTTGTTTTAATGCAAATTTTGCCAAATTGCCTGAAATTGTACAATTCAGATAATGTGCTGCTGGCCAAATATCCGGCTGCTCGACTCAGCTATGTGAGCAGCAATAACAGCGGCACGACGGCTGGAGCAGCTAACTGTGATGGCGATATCCGTTTTTTTGGCTTGGTCACTACGTCCACGTACAATGATGGCAAAGTATGTGATTGGGCGGCCAACAATGTTAAAGAGCCCGATGTCATTGTATCAAATAGTTGCCATGTTTTTGTCATCGACCTTAAATTGATCGACCACTCCGAACATTTTACGGTGAGAATCAACGTTTCATTTCAAATGCAAATAAATAAATTCAAACATGTCAAAAAATGTAAACAAATTTCTTTTTTGCAGCGAGCTGAACAGTTTTCCATTGTATGCACACGTGATCTGGTGACAAACTGTTGTCTCGAATTTCCGAGCACCTCTGAATATGTTGTAAATTTAATTCGAATTATGTATACATTGAATTCGGAGCAGCCGGCGCAAAGAGCCATCGAAGCTCAAAGTCGTCGTTTAGCTGCCGACCCAAATGGACGATCGCAGCCATTGCGCCATCAAAACAACCATCCAAATGGCCGGCAGAATTCGCCACAGCCAAGTAATCACAGTGAAATAACAACGGCATCGAGCAACTCTGACTCGGGCATTGGTTTTCACAATGATTTTGCAAATGTTTCCGACCGCATAGTGGTGGTTGATTTCCCAAATGGGCATCAACAACGTCCAGCTCTTCGATTACCAAATGGTGCGCATACCAGCCGATTTAGCGAGCGTCCAGTTCCATTCGGTGCTGAATCGGTGCGAAACATTCGGTCAACAATCAACAACAATCACACCAATGACAGGACAAAACCGGCTATATTTCACCATTCAAAATCCAGATCACTGGATTATACTTTAAATGATGAAAATCAATTGGCCGGCCCGAGTAGAAAATCGTTGCCAAATGCTGCGGTGCATATGATCCGAGCGATGCCAGACCGAAATTCGGCCACAGCCAAAATGCCGCTACAAGAAAATTGTGCGTCGATGCCCAATTCGCCGGTCAAATACGAGCGATATGAAACGATTTTCGGCACCGATTCCGAGAAAACCATTTCCGATCAAGCCAACGATCAAGCAGTAGACGGCGCACTTCAATCTGACGAAGAAGAGATTCACGAATGTCAGAGTAGCTCAGCAATGTTAACGGCACGATCATGTGACGATCTTATAATGAGTAGCCGAGCGCATGCATTTCCAAAAACTCGTCAAGTTCAACAGTTGCTCGCTTCATTTGACGATGTCTCATTGCTGGGCGATGCTCCACCTCCACCATTGCCATATCGATCGAAAATTAGCAACAGCAACAACAAATTGGATGTCGATGACAACGATGATTATGTTTTCTTGGCGCCACAAGCGCCGCCAATAACGAAAAAGGCAAAGAAAAAGAAAGCATCAACGCCCGGCGACAAATCAAACGGTGCATTTCTCGATGAGATTTTATCATACAAGCTCAGTCCAAAAGTATTTGGTGTAGCAAAACCGAACCACGGCAGCAACAAGCAATTGAATAAAGCAAAGAGACGACTTTCGGTAGAACCGCAACCCGAAGAGAGAAAAACTTGCTCCATTAAGAATCGCGATTTCAGTGTTTGGGGCAGTTTACAGGATTTAGAGATGTTAAATCGTCTGGACATCGGAAATGCCACTGACCATCGACGCGACGTTCTAGAACCAGCTTACAGCGAACCAGACTTAGCGGTGAGTTAATTTGAATATATGTATTTCTTTAAGAAAATAAATGGTCTTACGTACGTAAAACTACAATAACTTTTCCGCACATTTCCCGAATTTATTCGGGCTTAAGAGTTTTTCATTGATTGCTACGAATTTGTATTGGATTTATGTTTATTTCTTATATTAAAAGTAATATTATAATAAAATCATTCAAAACAAATTTTAGTTACAAAGTGCATCAAGAATCGAGTATTTTTGATTCATTTTGTCTCGAAAATTTGTTCCGAATCTCTTTGGTACAAACGTGTGGATAGTTTCGTTTCTGTACTTAGCTTTTCGGAGGATATCTTTCCGCCTAACTGTTTCAATTGTAATTTACGTCAGACAATTTTTTTACGAATGTTCGAAGCAGTTTTAAAATTATTGCGTAAATATTATGTGTATCTTATCGCGAGCGGAAGGCACATCACACTTCTGACTCACACGAACTTTTTTCCGTTCAACAAACAGAATGTGTGAACATCTAAATTGTGTATTGCGCTGAGTGTTGATATCCAAAATACACAACGGCAAAGAAAATAGGGCGTGATTTCAACGCGGCCGTCTGTTCATACATGATTTATCACATATTTTGGAGAATTTAATTCAAAAAAAAAAAACTGAATGTAAAAAATTGCGATAACCAAATATCATTCGAAACAATTTACGTCAATAAGTATAAATCAATGCGATAGCCAACTAATCTATCTGAAAAAATCTTGGAACATCGTCATTTACAGCGTATGATTATTCAGTAGCGGTCATTTGATGATTTAAGTAGAGAACACATGACTCCATGGAGATATGGCTTAAAATATTTATTTTATTCATATGAAATGCTGAAAACGGGAAAAAACCGAAAGGGCCTGACAGCCATTCAGTTATCAACGATTGCTTATGGAACTCACAGTGAACTTTTTCGTGCGTCTTGTGCTCATAAGAGCCAGTTTTTTGTTCGTTCAAAAGGTACTGTTATGTACTTTGGATTGGCAATTCATTTTGAACGAAATGAATAGTTATTTAAATTTTTTTGGCCATTGTGTGCGTGGTTTATTACCTGTAATTGAAGAGAATCAAGTAAGTCCCATTCAGAAGGTTTTATCTCCGCATTCGTAAACATTCAAAACATTTAAGCACACTCTATTATGCCCTTGATGATTTCGAGAAGAATTTATGGAGAAAAAAAAACAAAGGTCATAAATTATTTGCTCATCTGCACCTCATTTCAAGGCTATTGTTGGCCGCTAAATAACGTCTTCGGTTGGCGCAAAAAGAAACGCATCTCATCAAGCATCTGCAACATTCAATTAGTGATCATGTTCAATACAACTCGATATGAATTCCACAATCCATTCTATCTACATATTTTATGGTAAATTGTCGAACGAATCATATTTTTTTAATAAGGCTTCAACATATAAACGGCCACAATTGACATTGGAATTGTTTTATTGATAGAACAGATGGTAGAAAACATGTTACACAGACATTTGAAGAAAATCCATATGGACATTTTAAGTAACCACAAAAATGTTTTGTTCTCTCGAATTCCACGTTTTGAGATAATCGTTTTTTTTTAATATTCATTTTGAAATTCACGGATAGCAAAAATCAGGTGCCAAAAACAATTTGGCATTTCGAACACGGAAATCGGCTTATTGTTTCTTACTTTTAAAAAAAATACAGTAACAAAATCATTATGAATTCCAGTCCTTAATCGTTCGTGCAGCACTTGCAGCTCAGACAAATTTCTTTGTGTGAACATATGCCGACCGTAATAAAACTTTTTAATTGTAACGAACTTTTTGTTTGTCATTTTCTTCATTTTTTCTTTCACATTGAAATTTGTTGTCGAACCATCGCTTCCCTCAACTTCTTCGTTTCCATTTGCAACGGACATTTTTATGGAATACCAATGCATTTTCGGTTTGTATGCATTAATCCACCTGTATTCAGTTGCACTGCAGTGTCTGGCCACACTTGACCGCACACGCATTTATGCACCGCCACGTTATTTAAATTACACTTTGCCCATAAAACATCAGTTGTTGGTATTTTCACCTTTTCCATTTCAATGTATGTTGTTTTTTCCCTGCATTTATTATTATTATTATTATTTTTCGTACTTTCGTTAAAACTACCTATCAATGTGTCATCTTATAAGCATCAGTATCGTCAATAAAGCGATCAGTGCTGTTTGAAGCGTTCATCGATTCACATCGACAGTAACTGAAATATAGACAAAAGTAGCTCAAGTAATAGACGCATATCCATATTTATAATACCAGAAGTAGAAATTGGGACGCCCATATAAAAATCATTTGCAAAAAAAAACGAAACCCGAGCAAATCGCTGTTATTTCCAATAACGAAATGTATCGTGCAGTGAATCATCATTCTGCGAAAAATGATTGTGTGTATCGGTCATAATATCTCATTGATGGCGCGAACCCAGTGACAACTACGTCAATCGCTTAACTATTGGCACCCTGTTGATGTTTGTAAAATTGAATCGATATATTTTTAATCGATCGAAAGTATTTTGTTTTGATTATTATTATGGATCGTTCATTTTAAATATAATTATGGATATCGACACGTTTCGACAGTGAATTTAGTTCGTGTTATTTAAGTAGCATTCTACAACTTGGTTTTGAATTATTATTCAATTATGCGATCTGACTTTGTGATATGTTTTTGTTCAACAGTCCGTGTAAATGTAGTAGGATACAGAAAAAACTAGTGCAAAAATGACATCATTACAAAAATCGGCGACTGTCAATCATTTTGAATACAAAAAAATGGCAATGCAATATCAAATGGACGGAACGTTAGATCCAAGGCCAAAAAGAGGTCCCGATGTCAAAGTCATCATTCAATCGTTAAAAATGAATCCATTAAATGAATCGAGCGCTAGTGCTTTTCGGCCAATTGCCTGTAATCCCGCAAAAATGTTCAAATCATTAATTCAGCGCGCTAATGACTCTGGGTCAATGGATACAAGCCTCGAATATAAATCACTTTCTACCAACGGAAATAGAAATGAAAGTATAAATGTATTGCCGCACCATCGAAAGGTTCCGTATGTTGATGAATTGCGAGAAAGACTCAAGGAAAATCGAATTGTTCAATTGAACGGCAGTTGTAAAATCGATGGAAATCGAACTCCATCGAAATTACCGTTTGCCAATCGAAAAAATTTACCAGAATCCAATATTAAACCAGAAATTGACGTAAAAACACCAACTTTATGTAAAAAATACATTGACACAGTGAAATTGGGCAAGAAAATGCCAGCCAGCTCGACACCGTACCGAACAAAGGGAGACAACGAAACTAATAACAATTGTAAAAGTGAAATCAATTTAATGACACCTTCAGCTGATGTTCGTTTTATTGATTCCGAAAGCAATACAACCGGTGGTGACTTCAATAAAACGTTGGTCAAGTGTTTTTCATTGACGAGGGCATCGTGTCGTCGGTTAGCTTCTTTTCGAAAGGCAATGCGGAAGCCCGATAGCAGTTCGGAGGTTCTGAATTCATCAAGTCCAATATTTGAACGTCGATCGCTATTTACATCATCGTTTAATGGTGTATCTAATCGTTCCTCGATCATTTCAACTACGGAAACATCACCGTTGCGTCGTCAGAAAAATATCAAAATTAAAAATTCGAAGTTACTCAATTTTTTTCGACCATCGAAGGGGAATGTAGACGACCCACATGCCGAACAAGAGAGCAATTTAATGCAGACTTGCACTAATTTAACACAATTGCTGGCTAAATCAGATCGAAATTTCGACGAATTGGGCTGTGTGCCGCTTCTTACCAAAGATAATATCGACCTCTATACGAGCAACGACGAAGAAGATGACTGCGACAAAACCATTGATTGGGGAAATAATTTTGAATTCTCCTACATTTGCGAACCGTCCACATCAGACATCGACGAAGAGCATGATGATTTTGAACATTTACAACAAATCGAAAGGCATACGAGTCCATTGAACAGGCCAATTTTAATAGTTTCTCCACCATCTATTGATTTAGATGAATATCAACGATCGAACATTGATATCAATATAAATTCCTCACCATTTCGGCGTTCCGTCAGCGATCCAGCATTGTTACGATTGGCTTCAATTAACACTCACCCCGACATCGATATCGACATAAATTTCGGATCGCACAACGATCCATTTGACTATTCCAACTGTGCAACAACGGATATTGTAAGTGGTTTACGATTAGCTACTCGAGAACATCAATTGAACCCATGCAGACAAAATCAAACAGAAATAGAGTTTTTATTCAGTTGTTTGTTGTCTATTTCCTTCCTCTTTTATGTCAAAAAATAATAAGTGTACTCAGATGCGACTGTAGTAGTTTCATTGACATAGTAAAAATAGGAATGAAGAGGAAGCAACAATTGTATTGCGTGTTTCGGGCAATTTATTCATAAAATACAACATGAAATTCGAAAGAGAGCTTTATAAATTCATTTATGTTCTAGTTTTTGCGGATGTAAATGGTTCATATATTTGTGTTACATTTACATTTCTTTATTTGTTTCTTTGGTTGACAAAACCGAGAATCACATTTCAATATTTTCACATCATTTGAATGCGCTTTAACTTGCAATATGACACACATTTTCATTGATAATATTTTCGGAATGCTTTTATTTAACCAAACACTTACGAATTTTTAGTTATTATAATGGAAAATGGCTGGGGAAATTTCTTTTTTCTTTCTTCATAATCCACATTTATATATATCAAAATCAAGACAAACTGGCATCCGATTCGAAAGTAAACCCACATTTAGTTGAACAATAAATAATATTTGTTGGTGAAATGGCCTATCATCATATTCCCATTACTTTGTTGACTTGACGTAGAATTTGCATACACATTTCTGTGAATGAATCGTTTTCGTTGCCCTGACTGTGGCTGGCGTGCCTAAATCAAACACAACGCAAATGTATGATGTGAGCAATTCGAATCTCTTCGTTCATAAACGAATATGACATATTCACGCTAGAAGCATGTGTGCACAGCGCCCAAACATAGAGCAAACACACATCACAAATGGCGATTTAAAAGTGAAATTTGCAATTAAGTAGCCAATTGTTGTGCTTTTTCCTCGGCTGTATTTGGTTGCTTTGGTGCAAAACGCAAGCGAATTCGGTTCATTCGCATGTGAGAATGGTTTATTTGTTCAATTCGTGATCTTGGTCCATATCTCATTTTGTCTCGCTCTCTCTGTGCCGTGCCGAACGCATGTGTGAAACAATATAATCCGCGTATATTTTGTTGCTTTCAAAATCACACATACGAACAACTGATATTTAGAGAGCAATAGAAAATAAAAGCGAAGCATAACAAAAAGAGCGAAAGAGATAATCAAACGGAATGGAAAAGAAACCAAATGTATGAGTGTATTTGGTTGAGCACTCACAGTTCGGCGCCTTATTGCCACCAATCAAACCGATTTCAGTTCAGTTTCAACGCGAGAGCCGTTCCAATCGCAAATCACGATAAATAACTTGTTTTTTTTTCTCCCTTTTGTTGCGCTGTTTTTTGTTTGTGGTGCGGGCAATGAAACGGGAATAAATGATAATTTTAAGTGCAATCTGAGTAATGAATGTGAGGAGCTCTCAGCAAATGTAAATTACAATCTAATTCCATCTGGAGCTGTTCTATGGTTCCCAAATTGGAGTTGCTTTAAGACGATCCATTTTACCAGATATCAATGTGATTCGTTCGGGTTTTTAAGTGAAATAACACTTGTTTTTTTCATAATAACTGATGAAATCGATTCAGTGTAAAAGTATTCGGCGGAAATAATGGAGGAAAATAAAATTGAATGCAATAAAACATGTACTTCATGCACTTGAGTCGAACTCTCTTATAAAGTTAGAGACATAAAGCGATGAGAAAAAAAAGTAGCAACACTTTTGGAAAGTTTAATAACCATACATAATTATGCGCAATTGTGAGAACCGCTTCCAATATATGCACAGATGCACAAACTATATGCGGCACCAGTGAAGAAATATGACGCTTCATTATCCTTTTGTTGATTGCAAATCAGAAGAGATTTCTTCACGAATTGTCTACGCATTGTGTTTTTTCGTTAACTTACATAATTTGGCAACGATCGATTTACTTTAACCAATAAAATGTAGCGTTCGGTTCGGCATTCACGCAAACCGAAATAATTTTATTTTTTCTCTCTCTCATGTGCTGCGTTTGCAATTGAGCGCACGCACGATCGACATATTCACAATATAATCGATCCATTGTTTCGGATTTCATTGGAAATTAAAGCTAGTTGAAGTCATGATTGTGCGCACATTGAAAGCGTGTTTCTATGGAATTCGATTCTGCGAGTGAAAATAAATAAAGTGCTGATGCAATGCACATACTTGAAACACGGATTCGAAGAGTTTGTTTGGGAAAAATATATAGATAATTTTGCATTTCGACCGAGCCAATTTGTTTACTCACTTTATTGTGATTTTATTTCCGATTGAACGACACATTTTAACCGAAACAATCAACATGTTTCGCATTAAACCAGTAAATGAGTTCGAAAGCGATTGGTAGTGTGGATTACACAAACCGATTACAGAACGAGATAAATTTCCCTCGAAATTGCGATAAACAAGTTGTGAGTCGATGAGAAAAAATCCATAACATTTTCAACATACTCTCGTTAACTTGCCAAAAAAATAAAATACAAATAAAACGCCAAATTACGCATCCGCACACAAATAAACCTTGGAATTTTCATTCAATTAAATAATCCCGAAAAGTGATCGACTTGCGTTTAATTTCCCGACTTCAACGAAAGAAGAACACTCAATCACTATAATTTAGTACTCGTTCTCCATTTAGATTGCCAGCGAATAAAAAAGAACATCAAGCGAGAAAAGAATATACATTAATTTAAGGCAGAAGCGATGAACCGCCGCATACTATATACAAATTGGGGTCTGCTCTCACAAGCCATGGGAATCAAACGCATAGAGTCATATCAAATAATGCTCTTGAAATGCTTTATCGAGTGATTTGGATACATTATTTTGAGAGTGTTGCGCATAATTATCAAGTATTTCCAAATTTGACTTGGTCTACGCGAGCTCGGCAACGGTGCATGCGCACATTATTTTCAGCATACGAGAGGGAATGAGAGAGGGACAGAGTGCGAGAGAAGAAGGAGGTACAAGTAGGAAAAGTAGCAGTCAAATGGCCGTCTTGCATTGTGACTAAGTAGAACGAATTTGTTGGTGGCTTCTTAATCTCGTTCTTTCCATCATTATTTATAATTCATCTAGTAAAAAAATTCGTCATTTGGAGTGAGAATCGTTTTGGGTACATTTCTTTTGTCGAAATATAACACTGAATTTTCCATTGTTTCAACCATTCATTGTTTTCTATCCGAAATCGAATCGCCGTGCCGGAATATTTTGTGAGAAATTGTGTTTGTTGAGATCCCGTTTGAAGTTTTTTTATTCAATTATTAAGAAAAATAATGTGTTATGTCAAGCGCACAGTATATAATTGCGCGAAATAAAAAAGTTGAATTCATAAATTCATGACTTTAAAAATCTGATTGAGTCAGATCAACGATCGGCAAGTCATTTGAAATAACAATCAGACATCCCTTTTAATACGTTCAACATTCATTCTGAATATTTTTAATTTGAAATGAAGCTTTGGTATGCTAGTTCAGCCCACAGCATTTGTTCCAAATGGCGACAAACTTGGAACGAGCTAATTTCCAGACGCACTGACATCGCGAATAGCCAGACCAAATGCTAATTCAATGAATTCAGAGCAATTTGCTAACGAAACGTTTACAAAGTGTGTCGAACACGCCTTCAATAAGTACGTTCATTCTTTGGTACTCGATCTGATTTACTAAGAAATTTGAACATATTAACGTGCATCAAACATGTAAAAAAAATTCTGTTGTTCGCAGTCAAAACATTTCTGTGTTTTGTGAATTGTTGTCGCTTTTAGTAACTGTTCAACAGCGACAACAACATCGTTTGTTTGTATTTAATTAAATTGTACGATGAACGAATGAAAGAAAAGCCGAGCGCAAAAATGCGAAAATTGTATGAATCGACGCAATGGCATGAGAGACGTGCTAGAATGAAGGCGACACAAACATACACACGCGACACAACAAATCAACTTCAATAAAATGTTCAAACAAATGTGTGCGTTTATTGCAGTTGAAATTGTACAGACAGTTTTTCAGCTGTAATACTTTAAAATGCAGCGAATAGAAAAGAGATAAAGCGAGAATATGTCGCCATCACTTCTTTCTTGTCTGTATCTGTACATGTTGATCTATGCAGATATGTTTTCAGTCGAAAGAATTGATGTGGCAATGCGCTTGAAAATTATCATGTTGATCCAAAATTCAAAATAAACATCATTATCGCAAATAAATCACGGCGTGAAGTCAACATCAAAGGAGGCTTTCAAATGCAATCATATTATTAGATAGCTATTTCACTGCTACATACCATAAAAATCTCGAATTGCCAGCAGCAATGCACATTTTTATTGTGAAAAAAACCGAAGCCGAACATTCCGAAATGCTCTGAATATGGATGGATCTAGTGTCCAAATGCTAGAAACAGAAAATCTTACTTGACTGTATACATCTCAAATATGTCGAGAAAGAGAGATAAATTCGGTGGTAAAATGCGGGCTTTTCAAATTCTAAGCCACCATAAAATCTTGTTGATTTCGTATACATTACGAAAACAAAACTAGATATGGCCACACATATACAAATCGGATCGTACAACATAAATCTTCCACTAATTGCTGCAAGCTCTTTCAGCTACTTGCTTGACGCTTCAACGATAAATTCGATATATCTCAATTTTCTCTATCGCTTTGAGCTCTACATATTAGTTCAAAGGAATGAGTCACACACACAAATACATTCTTGAGATGTTTTTGATGGACACAAGTTATCAGCTTGAAGAAATGCCCTTGCAAAGCATAAAATGCAGTTGTTTTGCTCTTATCGCCTCGCATATTCTAAGCGCCATATATTTGATAACAGTTCAATCACCATAAAAACGTAAAAAACCAAGCATTCTCTTCAATTTAACTTTGATAATTCATTTGACTTGTGTTAAATCCGAAATTCTCTTTGAGTCACAAAAGACAGCCCCAATTTTTTCGTTTACGTTTCGATATTGTTCTCTTAAAATCACGGGAAAAAGTGTATTTTGGGATTTTATTATCGCTGTGTCGCATATAGATAATGATTATGTCAGCCTTATCGATGCAGTGCATTATATATATACCACTAATGGTTTTATTCCAATGCATGACGTGTAAATATGTTCGGCACCCAACGCATTGGCATATAAAAATATGTAAATTTATCGTCGAAGGAAAAAACAGCAGCAGGCTTGCATTTCAGCCCGTGTGTGCTTTTCCTTCTTCCACAATTTCGTCTTTGCATCATTTATCGGTCGCTCTCTGTCGTTTCCACACATAATTTGCTATTACATTTAACTCTGTGAACCGACTGTGTGCCGAACGGAATTCATGCAAATGAAAAACAGAACCATAAGCCATGCATTTCGGCCGCTTAGCTCCCCTGTGCCGGAATTGTACAGAATATTTTGTGTGTGAACATATGTCGAACAGTGCACATTGAACTCTGGTATAGTGTAGATCGTCGGAACAAAGTTCGTTTATGATTTGTTGGGAAAATATTTCATGTTCCAATTTTATTAGTGTGTGTTTATAGTTTCAGTGCGCGGCGCGCTCACAGTATGGCCAAAATGTGTTTGATTCATAGACAAAATTAAATACAGTATAGTGAACTGAGTGTTATTTCAATAACTGTAAAATGTGACTGAAATTTGTTGGCCAATCTAATGCTGAGAGTCATAATCAATTTTATTGGAGCATGCAGATAAACTGCGGATGTGTCACAATATTAATTGAGATTGTTTTCATTCCATCAATGATAAATTATTGTGCATGCGAACGCAATTCAGAAATTGGCTCGCGTTGAATTGTTGATAAGTGCGGTTATCGCATAAACCGAGAGAAGATCAAAGTGAACTCATTTCTGGAGTCATTGTATACTTAACCATCGAATCAAAATCAATTTAAATGTTAAAAACATTATTCGCTACACAGTCGACACAAAAGCAATCGGTTGCAAGAATGATGGTCACATCTCATGACATCAATTTCGTAATGGGCTTCATCAAAGAAGAGGAAATGTTCTCATCATCATCAAATGCATCGATATCTACTCTAACACCAGCAACAGTGCCAATGCCCAAAGTAAGACTTCATTTGAAAAATAAGATGTTTTTTACAAAATCTTTAATGTTCTTTTCTTTATTATTTAAACTAATCAAGAACGACATTTGATGAAATGTTTCGATATTTCTTGGATTGATTGGTTTTGTGTTTTTAAATTGTGTTTATCATTTTTCGATGCAAAACATTCCAATTTCACATCATCAATCTAATCAAAAGAATCAGGCGATAAAAAGTAGTATCATTTTTTATGGATTTCAAACGAACTATTACTTCCAAATTGGAAGTGGATTCGAAATTTTTATTCAAATTGCAATTTTATGAGAACAACAGAAATAATTTCCGGATCATCCCAGGCCCACACATTTCACTTTTCAAAAATGTCATAGAAATAGACAATCAATGTAAAAGAATTTATGCAAAGTCATATTGAATGTTCCAATGCCCAATGTATTCCCGGTTCGAACGATGCTAATGAACACTCCAATCAATATTCATTTTTCATGAATTCGGCTTGACTATGGAATATCTCTTCGTAACGGTGAAATGAAATAAAACTCTCAGTCAGTCTGAACTTGTCCAATAAATTGACCCCCATAATTGTTAATCGACTATAATCAAAATCAACGAACTGAATGACAAATAAAATATACATTTAAATTGCGATACAATTATCGATTTAGTGCGTAGCTATCAACAGCTCACAATTTCAATTTTATTCGAATTGAATTTTATTTAAATTGGCTACATTGGATTCTTGTTTTTATAGTCATTCGATCTCCTACACAAACTCAAGCTAAATGGTGACCAATTTTCATTTGGTTTCCAGTTCGAAGACGCCTTCAGAATAAATGCTGTCAAGAATTGAATAAAATTTACTTGTTGTTTTCTGCGTATCGAATTTGCTCGTTAAATACAACATGCGTTACCAGTTTTCATCAGCGTTTAATTTCTAAAAACGCTTAAATATATCAGCTATGGGAACACGCAAACGATGTGAATATTTGTACACGGTTTCATTCAAGCATAAACAAATATTCTTCGACGGTGATCTAAGAGCACCTGCTGTGCACGATAAGAATTATCATAGTCGTTCGCTTACCATTATTATGATCGTTGTTTGCTTTAGTACGCATAGATGACATGGAGAAATAAAAGAAAAAGCATGTTACCGGTACTTGAAAGCTGTTGGTGTTATAGTTTTGGTTGACAATCGAGTCACATGGAGAAACCTTTTGCTGCTCAAGTAGTAAAATACGCATGACAATTGAAACGAAAAGAATTCACGCACAACCGAAGACGCTAGCGCTGTGTGTCAGTTATTGTGCACAACCTCATTGCTTGCCAATGGCCTCTCAAGCGTTTTGATTATGCAAAATTTCTACCACTTAATTTGATTACGTGCAGTGAATAAGCATAACAAATTTATTCAAATGAAACGATTCGTCAATGTTTTTCACACTTTCTAAAGCTGAAGCAAGTAACTTCTTTTTGTTTCGCTTTCGAAATCCAACACCGAAACGCATGAGAAGCACATTTAAACGCTATAATTGAGAAAAGAGCATGAGTTTTGTGCTAGGTTTTGTGTGTAATTGTAACTGTCATGTTTTTTGCATGACCAAACTGCGACGACGACGACGAAAGGTTATTTTTCATTAAAATTATTCTAAATCTTTAACAAACTAGAAATGTGCAGGAGAAAATTGCCGAGGCAACACAGCAAATTAATATCGGACGAATTCTAAAAAAATGGAATGACTTTGAACTCACGGAATGTTGTCGAATGACTTTAACTAGATGATATGTTTCTGGATTTGTGTGTGGTTTTTTTCTATCAAGTTCATTGCAAATATGGAAAAATTTTAAGTTGAAAATGAATTGAGCTATCGATTTAGCGAGCCACATTTTGCGACATATTACATTTTTGGATCATTAATTCGCTCTTTTTTTATTATTCATGAGGCAATCAATTTTAAGCCATTTTTATTTTCATTAACTTGACACATGCATAAAATGTTGTTTCAATATTTGCTTGAATGTTATCTGTGAACAGATTTGTGGAGAAATGGTTTGATAGCGTATGCAAAATACATAAATTTTAGCAATAAAATATTATCCAAATTATTAAATGTCCGCATTTAAATTCGATGAATATTAGGAATTGTTGTTTGACATGGCGTCATCTATTTTTGGCAATTAGAAAATGTCAAGCAAAAACCTAGATCATAATCTGTTATAATCTGTGTTTGCGAAAAAAATCGTTAATTTTTTCGGTCTGTTTTTGTTTTTTTCTTCATTAGACACGCACATTGCCGAATAATTCGTCACCATTCCGGTGCTTGGGTCGGTCATCGTTTAGGTCACGTTCTAACGATTTTACACCAGCCAATTTGGCAAATCATCGACCATCATCTCTAGTCGCATCAGAAAGTGATGTATTTTCAAAGGTAAGACCGCATAATTGCCAACAGGTTGACTGAAATATAAAAATGTCGGGTTTTTGTGTATTTTAATTTGTAGTCTGTGGATAATGATGATGAAACATGTTCATTGAAAAGCAAAGCAAGCGATTCAATGAATATTGTATCGGCCAACCGACAAAATGTAGCAACGGCTACCGATTCCATCAATCACGGCGTTCAAGTTTGGGGAAATTCATTTGAAAAGTTACTAGAGGATGCCGCCGGACTTCATACGTTTTCTGAATTCCTCAAAAAAGAATTCTCAGCTGAAAATATTTACTTCTGGACGGCATGTGAACGATACAGAAAAATGATGGATCATGCGGAACGAACAAGAGAGGCAGACACAATTTTCTTCAAACATTTAGCGGATGGCGCTCTGGAACCAGTTAATGTGGACTCAAAAGCAAGAACAGTGGCGCAAGAAAAACTCAATTTTGCCGAACCGGATCTATTCTTGCAGGTATAAATTTCATATTTCAACGCATTTTTTTCCAGACAAATTGTTAATTGGAATCATTATTTTGACTTAGGCACAAAAGCAAATTTTCAATCTGATGAAATTCGACAGTTACCAACGATTCATAAGATCTGATTTATATAAAACGTGTTTGGCGGCTGAACAACAGAAGCGGCCGCTACCTTATCCTGGCCATCAGCTCGACCCAAAACTCCGTACATCAGTTGAATTGCATGGCAAACACGCTCTGACACCATCATCAAAACTCAAAAAATCCCTGAGCAATGCCGAAGATCGTAGGCGTAAATCGTTATTACCGTGGCACAGAAAAGCTCGCTGCAAATCAAAGGATCGCAATGAAGAATTGTTGCGCAATGAATCGTTGAAAAGTGTCGTAACTGGATCGATATTGACCACAAATATTAATCGGTCACAAAATGATATTCACAGTTCACGTAGTTCTTTGTCGAGTTTTGATGCTGTGATTTCTTCGCGACCAAATGGTGGAGTATCGCCGATTGGATCGGGCGATGATTCACCGCCGCGCAGTTCATTGTGTCGTGTTATACTCACGGATGGGGCTACGACAATTGTGCAAACTAGAAACCATGAGAGTATTCGCACGCTGTGCGATCGTTTGTTAGAGAAAAGGGGTATCTCGTTTGAAGCATACGAGGGATTTGTGGCGGGAACGAATAAACCAATTGACCTAAACATGCCAAGCACAACGGTGGCTGGAAAAGAAGTCTTAATCGAACAACGGGTTGTTTTCAAACTTGATTTGCCAAATAAAAAAATCATCTCGGTTAAAAGCAAACCATGCAAAATACTGAGTGATGTTCTCAAGCCAATTTTACAAAAATACAATTACCAATTGGAAATGGTAACGGTAAGTAAATGAATATAATTGCTCAATATATTAGATTTGTGTTCGAGTCGTTTTATTAAAATTATTGCATTTTATTTCGGTAGGTACGCGCAAAAGTTAGCTCAAACCCGTTGCCAATGAATTCTCAAGTTACTTCCGTTGATGGCCTTCGTTTGCAAGTTGTATTCAACGACGACGGTGAGTGAATATCTTTTTCGAATCATTATCGCGTCCGCGTTCATTGTTTATATGTATCTCATCATACCAGACCAACACTACAGGTTTTATTTAATTTTGTAAATAATATAAAAATAACAAATAGAAAATAGATGTTTATCCCGGCAAGAGATAGCAATGTCACAAAAGAAGGCAACTAAATTCTGTTAAAATTTATTGGAAATTTATTGAATCGCAATAAATATTTGGAAAACTAAAACATATTTGGTGCTTTTTTTAATTCAAAATTTTAATTTCGTGGCGGGTTTTCCTTTTGATTGGTTTAGGTGTTACAGCTACTTTATGGTTTAAACTTTATTTTTATTTCTTTCCCAATACATTTTCGCAATGAAATCCTAATCAAATCTGTGGTGATGATAGCTCATCCACCCTTTAATGATAAAATAGTTCTAACAAAGCGGTTAGGCATTGGGAAATGCTTGAGGATTCAAGTAAACCATTCAATTCAAGTTGATGTTATCGTCGTGTTTCATTCAATGAAAATCGATTTTCCGCTTACAGTTCAAGTATCAACACAAGAAACTACACTTAACGCGATTACCAACAAAGTATTCAATGAGCTCATGCAAAAGAAAACTGATTTGCAATTAAAAAATTTGGATATTAGCCAAAGCTCGTCAATGCATCAGCAATATCAACATCAATATTTGCCAAATCATCAGGAAGATGTGAGCGGGCGATCGGATGATTGGTGTTCGGAGAGCAGCTCTGGAAATGTCGGACAAATGAGAGTTTCCGTTGTCAAAGGTCGTTCAGTGCTTCCCGTCACCAAACACCGCAAATTTTCGATAACACCATCCTCGTCGAGTGTCTCAATATTGACATCGACCAGTTCAAAAGATCACAGTATTTCAATGAAGACGGAAGGAAATACTTCATTGCCATTTAATGGAATCTCAAATGATGACGTCAGTAAAAAGCCGTTAATTGCCAAATGGAAAACGGGAGTACGATTGCAAAATGCATCGTCACCGTCACCAGACAGTAAAGGTAAACACAATCGACTTCAAATCATTTGTAGTCGATCATAATTGATTGGAGTAAGCATATTCTCTGTCATTTTCCTCATACAGATCTTCTAGAAGGATTGAAACGTGCGCAGCGGTTTCGCTTAGAAGATCAACGTGGAACTGAGATAAATTTCGAATTGCCTGACTTTCTGAAGGATAACGGTGCTGGCAAATGGAAGAGCATAAAAACATCGTCAACGGAAGACATCAATTCGAAAGATGCCAATGATTTTGATACACAAAAGAAGTGTTTTGGAAAAGCACCACAGCCAGCGCCTAGGCTGTCCATCAACCGAAACAGTAGTACTCCAAGCAACATCGAGAATACATCATGTTCCGATGTGTCCATTGAAATCAGAGACAAAAACCAAGAGCCAAACAGTCTATTCAGTCAAGGTATAACAATGTTGCCTTCACACTCATCAATCGAAATGAATAAAAATTGAAAAAAATGTGTCTTTATTTCAAAGGATCTGATCAAAGCGATAATTCGCTTCAAATATACACAAATGGAACCTTACCGCCGCCATTGCCACCAAAGCCAAAAATTAAGCCGTCATCGTGGGCGGGCAGCAGCAATTGGCAATTGAGTGACCTTCAGGCGGATGCAAATGATTCACAGAATCTCCTAGCACCGGGCATACGGAATGTGAAAGCGCCAATAGCCGATCGAATCAACATGTTAAATGCGACAATGGCAGACAAAAAGATGCCACAGCCGCGAACAATCTATTTTGATCGAATGAACAGCAGTTTTGTGTGAACGATACGATCGTATCGAAAAAATATTTTGAGAATTTACTATTTTAAGATTTTGTGATGAGAATCATTATTTTAAATGCATTTCGATTCAATCGATGTTTTCATTGGTTTTTCAATTCATTCAGAAAAATTAAACGTCTTCGCCATTTTATCAAAAGAATATATTTTTACAAAAAATTTGTTTTTTATTTATAAGGAAAAGAACGGAAACGCATGATAGAGCAACATAGACATAAAATAAATCGAGACTTAAAAGTCCCATTAAATTCGGGAAAATTTTGTTGTTTTTTTTAACTCAAAGAACATTTTAAAGGTTTCATATGTGTATTTCAATCTTTTATGAAAGTTTGCTTTTGTTTTTTAATTTAAAAAAAAAGTTTGAAGACGAAGAATTGGATGCATTACTTGACCAAGATTGTTGTCAAACGCAAGAAGAACTTGCATTATCATTGGGAGTGAATCAAGAAGCCAATTCAAAACGTTTAAAAGCAACCGGATTCATTTAAAAGCAAGGAAATTGTGTCCCATATGATTTGAAGCCGAGAGACGTTGAAAGACGATTTTGCATGTCCGGAATGCTGCTGGAACGCCACAAAAAGAAGTCATTTTTGCATCGCATTGTTACTGGTGATGGAAAATGGATTCATTACGAAAACCGAAAGCGAAAAATACCAGAACGCTCGCAACCACAACCACCGAACACAATTGATCCGTTTGAGGAGAGCAATCAACGAAAAACGACCAGAATATGCGACCAGACACGAGGCCATAATCTTCTATCATGACAATGCTCGGCCCCATGTTGCTAGACCGGTTAAAAACTATTTGGAAAACAGTGGCTGGGAGGTTGTACCTCACCCGCCTTATAGCCCAGACATTGCCCCTTCTGACTACCATTTGTTCCGGTCGATGCAGAACTCCCTCACTGGAATACGCTTCACTTCAGGAAAAGGTATCAAAAATTGGATCGAATCATTTTTGGCCACAAAAAGTGAGCAGTTCTTTTGGCGCGGAATCCATATGCTGCCAGAAAGATGGAAAAAAGTAGTGGCTTCCGATGGCCAATATTTTGAATGATGTAACAATTCATTTTATTGTTGATATAAATGCATATTTTCAGCAAAAAAATGAAATTTTTAAGTTGTAGACCCAATACACATTTTAATGGAATGTGAAATGCAGAAGTCTGTTGAGTTGTGCGTTTGAAAGTACACACTTACTTCGTCTACTTCAATTATTTCTTAGCGCATGAACCACTGCAACAAATGAGGTCTACTGCGGATCAATGCAAGCACAGAGCTTACAATCTAGGGATTAGACACATATTCCAGCTAGCTTTTCCGGACCAAATGTCATATAATTCTCTTATTTTGTACCTTCTAGCAGCTTCTATATTTCATACTTTTTCTATTTTTCTACATTTATTATTTTTCCTCTTTTAATTTGCCCATCCAGAGAATCTATTTCGGTGAGTAGCTGCCGAAAATCTCGTAGTGTTGTAGGTTTCTTCATGTAGAAGCTGCAGTTCTTTAACCCAGAATTTTATGTAGAAACCAAAGTTTACAGATAGTTTGAAAACTTTCAATGTGGTTTTTGGTTATACCGCCTTTTTTTGTATGAAAAGTGTTTGAAAACTAGATGAAAGCATCGAAAGCAACTCCGTGCATAGGAGTGCAACATCCAAAATTTGGCCATTGTTGAAACCGGCTGATTCAAAGAACATGCCTTCTAATCAAGCCTTTGGTGCCTGGCAAATTATCCCGGAAACTAGCACAACGTTTGAACTTAAAAATGAGCCCTAACCGATGTTCTCCAAATGGGGGAAACAAGAGAAGTCAAATGGTTGAGGGTAATGAAAAATTCAATTTTATTTTTTGCCGATCTCCGAAAGCCAAGAGATATTTTTATCTTCTTTATTCTACCGTAGCATGCAAAAACCGAGCAGAATATGTTATTAACTAAAAATCATCGGCGCTATGGAATAAAAATCACACTTTTTTATTTGATTTAACTTTTTTATGCTGTTGAAACAAGGTAAATATAGAATTAATCGGACTATGCAGTAGCTAAGGGTGGTGGTTTAGAAGAGCCACTATCACTTGATTCTAGTTGAACTGCTTCGATCACCTGTTCTTGCTCCCCTTTTCGACTGCTGTCAGACAATTGCAGCATCTCGTCCTGTTCTTCTGCTTCTGGCTCGATATATCGATAGGTGGTTGGTGATGGTTGCTTTGGTTCGGCCCACGGTGGAATGATTTTATCGTGCATTCGCCATTCTCCGTACAAATTCGAAATATTTTTCTCGAAAACAACATATTCGAGAACGTCTTTTGCAAGTATTTCGCTACCGTGCATGAGGCGACCAAAACGATCATAAATTGCCAGCGATTGTTGTGTGTGCATTCGAACGGTGACTTGAGCGAATATATTTTCTTTCGAAATTACATATGTTTGACGTGCATGCACAACTCGAGGCGGTTCAATTGAGCCCAGGAACTTCCATCGAATCGTTCTATTTTTGATGTTGTGCGTGATTTCTGGATAAAGACGTTCTGTCACATATTCACGAATTCCCTCATTGTCCTGTTCCATGAGCTTCTCATGAGCACGTATATAAATATCTTGGGACGTTTCACCGAAAGATTTTGGTGAAAAATCTTCTTCATATGCACGGATCTTGCGAACAGCCAACATCGATTTCGATTTTTTCTCCAGAAATTCATAGGTTTGCTTCGCGCCGCCAGTTGAGAATTTCGAAAGTTTGCCATCGCCTTCGGGTGGAACATACGGCTCAAATATGGCACTTGTCTAAAAAAAATTTAATGTCACTTGTTAAATTAAAGTTTAATTTGTTAAATTTTCATGAAAATTCGTCATAATAGAAGAAACCCACGCATGATATAATGATAGGCCTTTCAGACCAAGGTCTCGCTGGCATCACGCCTCTATCTTTCATCCGTCGATTCTTTTCTTCTTTGGTTATTTCCAACTCCTTCTCATGGTAATTCGGCAAATCAACTTGTATGACTTTCTTCGTTCGCAACCATTTGAATTTGGGAGTCCAATGTTTTGAATGATTACGGCTGGGCTGCTGGTTGTACGGAATATTCAGGCATTGATACAGAACGCCACTTTGTGCCTATTTTTGCGATGAAATGAGAGGAAAACAATTGAAATATTTGGAATTGCATTGCGGTAAACATAACCTCAAACTGCAAACACTATTCTCAATTAGTTTCGCAAGAAATCAAATTGATTTTGAAGTATTTCTATTTGCGTAAATACACATTCGCATCAAAACCAATTTAATCCAGCTTAAAAACCTTTAATCCAATAGAAACTCTAGTAAATAAAGTTATTGCAGCCATCTCTATCTCTATTATTATGAATTCCTCAAAAGTCTCAGGCGAATTGACTGACATTCAAAATTCGTGGTAATTTTTGACATTTCATCCAATAACTGGTGGGTTTTCCGAAGTTGATTTTTTTTCTCGCTCATTTTAACAAACAAAAAATCTAAACATTGATAAACGGAGCATATTTCATCCTGTTTCATATTAATTTCGCATTATTTTCAAAATAGATTTCACAATCCAAATGATCGAAATGACCGAAATATCTTTTAGTATTGCCGCAATGGAATGAATCAAGCGGTCGAATGTGTCAAACCGCATGTGTGTTGTGTGGTGCGCAGACCCACCGAATCGATTCATTTTGCCATCCACAATGGAGTGAGATTCATTCACGTTATCATTTGCATATTCATTGCAAGCATAGCACGACGTGTTTGTGTGGTCATAGTGTGTTAAAATAAAAACGAGTCTAGACAAAAGTATTTATTCCTCACATTTTTTGTAGAGCCGAACAAATTTTTGTACATTTTCTTGTAAGTCATAAATTAAATGTAAATTAAAATAGGGAAAATTCGTTTCGATTGAAATTCGAATGAATTTTCATAAATGACTATTAGTGAATCCGCATGTATTTCCTTCTAATGCATTTTCCTTCTTATTCAATTTGCTCTACTTGAATTAAAATGTCATTACAAAAATACAATCGTTCGCAGAATTCGCATTTGAAATTGAATCATTCAATTTACAATTAAACGACGGTATTGCTTTTTTCTTACATTTTCTCCACCAATTTCGTACGTCCATTTGTCAATATTTTTTGTTGATGTGTATGTTTGAATCTGAATTATTGACTCGAATTCCTCATTTGTTTTTTTTTTCGCCAACATTTTTCACAAAAAATTCAATCAATTTTTGATGTTGTGTGTTTTTTTTTTCTCTTAAGATGCCGACCATCAAAATGATAAGTTCAGACGATGTAGTTGTCTATATCAATGGACAAGATGTTGAGCACATCGCTAACTCATCGGGCACCATCAAAACCATATTGGAAAGAAGTAATCCGAACGAAAATGCAGAAATCATTATACCGGTGCCAGATGTAAACTCGACCATTTTGGATCGCGTACTAGCATGGGCCAAATACTACAATAGCGATTTTGAACGGACCGACGACATAAAAGCATGGGTCAGTCTGTTATCGAGTGATGATCGAAGTAAGTCAAATAGAATATTTCACGCATTTTTTTGTTTATTGCCAACAACTTTATGACGCGATATTTTTATGTTTTCAATGAATTACTAAATTTTGTTCTTTCAATTTCTTTGCAGAAACACTTTACAAACTTTGGTTCGCGGCCTATTACTTAAAAATGTATGTTTTATGTGGAATTATCGATGAAAAGATTAAAGAAAGCAAAACTTGGCTGTCGATTTCGGGCATAACTCTTACTCAAAATGAATTTTTTACCTTCGTAACAAATAACTACGGCACAATCTATAAATCCCGCTCGACCATGCTTCATGATGCTTCAGGTGCCCGTTTTGATGGTGGTAAATGTGAAATTCAGATGTCAACCAATCATGCGTTTGAATTCATGGGAAAAAGTCAAGTCATCGATCGTGCTTCAACACCGGCGAACAGCGTAGAATCCCTGGCCGCAAATTCATCATTGCCAGCATCGCCAATATGCCCACAACTTTCACCATCGTTAGTATCGCTGAAACCCCCAGCACCCTCATCGCCTATAGCAAATGCATCGCCAGAATCACCAGTATCGTCAGAATCGTCAGTCAACGGTGAGCTGTTACTTGGAAGCATCGATGTGGAGATAATCGATGTCCCAGATACTCAACAAACGCAAGAAGGTCAATTAAGAAGGTCAACTAAGCACAGAAAAAAACGAAATATTTCACTTCTTCGGCAGTGTTTATGCAAAAATATTTATTGAATCAGAGACTTTATTCACATCCATGTTTTGGAGAGCTCGAACGATAGCCACTTGTGCTTTTCCAGCGATATCCCAAGTGTGAACGCTTGGATGTCACACCGATCGGTGTCTGTTCACACTTGGGATAGCAGTCTCTGATTCTACTCTTTGATATTGATGAAGAAACCTTTTGACTTCTTTTAGAGCTGAACCCAACGCAAGCGATTCGAATTGAATTAAATTAAAAAATCGTACGATTAGTTCGTGGAAACAAAAAAAAGGAAAGAAGATGAAAATAATTATTCAAATTCGAAATTTCAAGAATGAAAACGGAGAGAAAAACAAAACCAACGAAACAATAAAAGAAAATATACACACAAAATATTCAACTCTTCCGATCCGCCGTGTGCGGCGGAAACGAGGAGCATGAAACTATCTTGCGAAGAAAGAAAAATCGGTGCCAATCACCGTATCAATTGATGGCTGTTCCCATTTTTTTTCTCTCTTTACATGTTAACATTTCTTATCGAAAAACATTTTTGAATAAAAGATATCATGGCAAAATAACCAACGTATGTTAAAAAAAAGACGGAAAAACAACAATTCATTTCAAAGTTGCAAATCAAACCAGCAAACCATCAATCGCATTTGTTCAAGAATGAGAATATGAAAAAAAAATTCATATGAAAAATATGAAGAGATTTTTTTAAAAAATTGTAAAAAAATCAAAGCAATTACAAAAAAAAAATTATACACACACAAGAAGGGACTACATAACACGAAGAGGAGTAGGAAAATTTGTTGAAATAATCCCAATGAATCTTTTACTCTTTTCGATCATTTCAAGTTATGGTTTAATTTTTTTTTGTTCCCAAAAGAAAACTGTTTTTCTTTTTCAGATTTTCCGAATCAATAACAATCATTTTTTTTCATCGTTAATTCTTTTTCACTTTACTGTATTGTAACGTAAAACTTTTTAAATTTGAAAAGTTTCCGTTTCATTGAAAGTAAAAATAAAAACATATTGTAACCTTTTTTTTTTTCTTTTTGTCAAAAATAAAAACACACAAAACCAAAAAAAAACAGGCATATCTTTTTCTTTTTCGAATTTAGAAAGGTAAAAATGGTCGTAAATAGATCAGCGGCTTTTTTTTTTTTTTTTTTTATAATAATACACCGCCAAAGTCTGGCTGTTTTTATTCACTTTCAAGTAATAACATATCTGACAGGGAAAAGGTAAGGGTCATTAATCGATTCTATCGGATCTCACCACCATTAAAAACCTGTATCTTTTCTTCTAGAAAAATCCATTCAAACATTGCAAGGTTGAATGATTAAAAATACAATGTGTATAAATATTACATTCAATAACTATGCTAAAAATATCACATAATCACAATATCACAATATTAACAATGCTAATGAATTTAAAAAGAAATGGCTTAATTACAATCATTGGATTTGTTGTTGTTTCAACCTAAGATTCAATTTATCACAGGCAACTAATTGAGATTTAAAACTTGCACGAGAAGCAGGTTCTTCAAACAGTTCATCAACGAAGTTTGCAAGTTTACACATCTGATTTATTGGTGCCGTATGTTCATTGATAAGTGATAGATTTTTTATTCTAAAAGTCTCCACCGACGATTCACGAAGATTGAATGGGTTTGAATGAAGCGCAATATCGTTTTTTATCTGTGAACATGGGATAATGTCATTCCATACGTCGTAAAAAAACAACAAAGCTGCATTGATACGCCTCCTCTCAAGTTTCATCATTTTCAAAGTTTCTAGTCTACATTCATATGAAGAAATACGATAGTTGTTTTCGGCAGATGGATATTCTCTCAAGGCAAATATTGTAAATTGCTTTTGCACCGACTCAATTAAGTCTATCGATATCGAATGATATGGTAACCATACGACACAACAGTATTCAAGCAATGATTGAATTAGAGTGTTATATAAAGTCTTGAGCGTATTCAGATTTCTTATGTCAAAGCAAAAGCGTTTGATAAATCCAAGTGTAGATTTTGCTTTAGACACGATCACATTTATGTGGCTATTAAAGTTCAGCTTCGAATCTATAATCACACCAAGGTCCTTTTGCTCCTTAACTCTCTCAAACACGTGATCCCCATAATGGTAATTTCCAATAATGATGTTCGATTGTTGTTTGTTGGTAATTGACATCACTGAACACTTGTTTAAGTTTAGGTGTAAATCGTTTGCGATACACCATTGCCTCAATTTATCGATAGCACATTGAAGCTTCAATGTGTCCATAGCGGAATTTATTGCAGTTGCAATTTTAAGATCATCAGCAAACAAAGATATAAACACATCTATACCCAATTCCTCAACTATGTCGTTGATAAATAGCAAGAAAAGTGTAGGACCCAAGTGACTTCCTTGAGGCACACCCGAGTTTACTATGAATTCCCCGGAATTTCTACCATTGTAGTTTACAAATTGACGACGGTCGCGAAGATATGATTTGATCCAATAGATGAGGTTACTAGGTATATTATATCTGTTTAACTTTGAAATCAATATATCATGATTGACTTTATCAAAGGCCTTTGCAAAATCTGTGTACAGCACATCTACTTGTCGTCGATTTTTAAACACAAAGTGAGTAAAATCCATGAGATTGGTCACTGTTGAACGCCTTTTAGAGAATCCATGCTGTTTCGGTGATATTCTATTTGCAACCATATCAGTCAGTTTAATATTCACGAGTTTCTCAAAGAATTTAGCTATAGTTGGTAGTTTAGCTATACAGCGATAGTTTTCAACATTCGATCTAGATCCTTTTTTAAAGATTGGGTTCACGCTATAACTCTTCCACTGAGAAGGAAACAATCCGAGAGTTAGTGATTCGTTGAATATGATGTGAAGTGGTATGCACAGAAAGGCTGCACAATTTTTCAGCAATAATGGATGAAAACCATCAGGGCCCGTTCCCTTCGATATATCAATCTTCATAAGCTCGTCGAATACAAACGCTTCTTCCAACAGGAATAAACCATTAGTTCCTCCAATGGAAGTAACTCGATTGGGTTGTAAGCCATTCCTATTACATTCAAAATTTTTGTTGAAAAATTTTGCAAAAAGATCAGCTTGAAATTGAATATTAGTCGTTGATGCATCACCATAATGAAGAATTTTCGGTATATTATCAGTCTTCCTCCTGGAATTTATAATACGCCAGAATGATTTTGAGTCTGATCGAACAGTAGAAGCCATATTATTGATGTAGTCATCGTAGAGTTTTGTATTCAATGAATCAAACGCAAACGAACGTCTGTCACCCGAGATTTTGAAATTCTTCCATTCTTTATTTCTCTTGTTTTTTAGGTTGCGTAGTTGAGCATTGCTCCATGGACACTTTACATTACGTTTAATGGTATTCTTTGGTATGAAGCGCTCTATTGCTGTCGTTAATGAATTAACAAGCACTGTCACCTTATCGTCCAGAGATAAGTGACGACTAATCAATTGATTTTCCAAGCATAAAGATGACAAATACTGATTCAAGCCAAAATAGTCTCCTCTTTTATAGTTAAATGTGTCGGTACTTGGCTCAGATGAAGCAACATTGAAATGCCATTCAAATGCGAGCAAAATCGGTGGATGAAGATCTTCTACTTTGACTAGCGGAGGCGGTCTAAAAATTGTTAGATTTTCGTGGTCGTTCGTAAATACAAGATCTAATAGTCTACCCATTGAATTACGAATATTATTGACTTGAAACAATCCAAGCTCACTTATTGTACCAATAAATTCAGCTGCATGTGATGGTTCTATTTGCTCAGGCAGGAGAATATTAGAATCATCATCAGCGATCCATGACACATTTGGCATATTGAAATCACCAGTCAATATAAAAATATCCGATGGACGGCATGATGAATGTATTGATTTTATGGCATTAAGATGAGATTGATAAGTTTCGTTTGACGACATTGGTGGAATATACGAATTAAAAATAAATACATTTGTATGCTTATTCAAAGTTAATTTAACACAAATGCATTCAATCGATGATGCGTTGAAAATAGATATTTCTGAACAGATGAAATGAGATCGGACGGCTATCAGAACTCCTCCTCCACGTTCAAAAATTGAATCAGTTTGATCCCTATCTTTACGAAAAACGTTAAATGATGTGTCAAAATATTCTGATGAAGCGATTCCATCAGTTAACCAGGTTTCAGTCAATGTGAAGATATCATATTCGGACAAAGATGAGTTGCGATACACTTCCTTTGATTTCGTTCTCATACCACGGATATTCGAGGAGTAGATATTGATTTCCAATAAGTCCAGATGATTGATATTAATGTGACTTGAAGCAGAATACGAACTCAAATTGGGTGGGGTAGTATCATTCCACGCTTGTCGAGAACATTTAACTCTGTTTCTGTTTATATTACCTGGGATTTGAAGCTCTTGTATTCAAAAGTACAGATAGTATGCAACATTGGTTGAAATAATACCATTTCCATAGAGCGAGTAATAATCAAATCGGGTGTCATTGATCATTAATAACATATTGCCAACTTCGGGGCAGCTCCGCACTTTGCAATTAAATTATGGATCAGAATTTTCAGCCAATTCATTCAAATTCTTTGCAACTTTGGTTTGATTCTCCTCTTTTCCTCTTTTTCGCATTTAACATCAAACAAATTGATGAAGATGATATAAAAGGCGTTCAACAGTGACCAATCTTATGGATTTTACTCACTTTGTGTTTAAAAATCGACGACAAGTAGATGTGCTGTACACAGATTTTGCAAAGGCCTTTGATAAAGTCAATCATGATATATTGATTTCAAAGTTAAACAGATATAATATACCTAGTAACCTCATCTATTGGATCAAATCATATCTTCGCGACCGTCGTCAATTTGTATACTACAATGGTAGAAGTTCCGGGGAATTCATAGTAAACTCGGGTGTGCCTCAGGGAAGTCACTTGGGACCTACACTTTTTTTACTATTTATCAACGACATAGTTGAGGAATTGGGTATTGATGTGTTTATATCTTTGTTTGCTGATGATCTTAAAATTGCAGCTGCAATCAATTCCGCTATGGACACATTGAAGCTTCAACGTGCTATCGATAAATTGAGGCAATGGTGTATCGCAAACGATTTACACCTAAACTTAAACAAGTGTTCAGTGATGTCAATTACCAACAAACAACAATCGAACATCTTTATTGGAAATTACCATTATGGGGATCACGTGTTTGAGAGAGTTAAAGAACAAAAGGACCTTGGTGTGATTGTGGATTCGAAACTGAATTTTAATAACCACATAAATATGATCGTGTCTAAAGCAAAATCTACACTTGGATTTATCAAACGCTTTTGCTTTGACATAAGAAATCTCAATACGCTCAAGACTTTATATAACACTCTAATTCAATCATTGCTTGAATACTGTTGTGTCGTATGGTTACCATATCATTCGATATCGATAGACTTAATTGAATCGGTGCAAAAGCAATTTACAATATTTGCATTGAGAGAATATCCATCTGCCGAAAACAACTATCATATTTCTTCATATGAATGTAGACTGGAAAATTTGAAAATGATGAAACTTGAAAGGAGGCGTATCAATGCAGCTTTGCTGTTTTTCTACGACGTATTGAACGACATTATCCCATGCTCACAGATAAAAAACGATATTGCGCTTCATTCAAACCCATTCAATCTTCGTGAATCGTCGGTGGAAACTTTTAGAATAATAGATCTATTACTTATTAATGAACATACGGCACCAGTAAATCAGATGTGTAAACTTGCAAACTTCATTGATGAACTGTTTAAAGAACCTGCTTCTCGTGCAAATTTTAAATCTCAATTAGTTGCCTGTGATAAATTGAATCTTAGGTTGAAACAACAACAAATCCAATGATTGTAATTAAACCATTTCTTTTTAAATTTCATCAGCATTGTTAATATTGTGATATTGTGATTATGTGATATTTTTAGCATAGTTATCGAATGTAATATTTATACAAATTGTATTTATAATCATCCAACCTTGCAATGTTTGAATGGATTTTTCTAAAAGAAAAGATACAGGTTTTAATGGTGGTGAGATCCGATATAATCGATTAATGACCCTTACCTTTTCCCTGTCAGATATGTAATTAATCAATAATGAATAAAAACAGCCAGTCTTTGGCGGTGTATTGTTAAAAATGATTACCTACTGAAGACCGATGTAGCTCAGTGGTTAGAGAATAACGTTTATTCCAACGGTAGGTTGTCAAAAACAAAACTTCATTATTGTCAGTGTATATTTAAAAATTGAATTAAAAAGTTAAAAATATCCTAATTTTAAATACATGCTCTACAAATTATAAAAACTCTTATACCGGCTAAAAAAAATCCTATGAATGATTCGCAAAAGATCCGAAATGAAGAGGATACTTTCAGGCAATAGATATTTCTGGACATGAATATTGCATTTGATGTGCCACCACATGGGTAAAAATTGTACGTTTCACCACCAAGAAATGTAAATACCAATTCTAATAGCTTTTTATAATCTCAAGATCACATGAGCTGTTGCTGACGTTGTTGTCATTTGAGTGTGTGTGTGAGAGATAGAGAGAGAGAGAAAGAAATGTTGATTTAACAAAAAAGAGTTTCGAGAGATGCTTAAATTCAGCTTTTGCATTTGTAATCAAAACAGTTCACGCACAACAGTTCAACTGTTTACATTGTACGAACGCAACTCATATGCTCGAACAAATCAATCAAATAACAATAGATGACCACCAACGAACTGATTATTATATGAATCATGTTGAGAGAGAGAGAGAGAGAGAAAAAAAAATATGAGAAATAGCTGTTTCATTCATGCGCATGTGTGTTTTTCTCGCTTTACACCTACATCGTGTTTTAGGAGTAAATATTGCGGGATAAAACCGGCTTTTCTATACTTCTTATGAATACGGGCTGTTATAAAAAGTGCGAACAAACAGCTAGCAAAGTTGCTACGGATTCCAGCTGAAAAGATATAGGTAACGATAATACGGCCATATTCGTCATAAAATTTAACGATATATCCCATTCTACTTTGACCTGTTATTTATGTTAAATGTGAAATTATTTTTCATTATGTGCACTCGCGTTTGCGAACACACGCGAAAAGAACAGATTTTCGAACACACAGAAGACACACGAGAGAAAGACACACACATAAATATGCTCGGCAAGTAATAGCTTAGTTTTCGCCTAAGCGATAATTTACACTTTACAATTGATTCCAATACATTTTTTTACCTAGTTTCTTGCTTCATTTTGTTGAAGTTTCGTTCTCCGTAGCTGCAGTTCAAACACCGGATGAATGTAATTTCAAGACGAACAAAGCAACGGAAAAGAATCTGACCCAAATAGGGGAAAAACCGGAGCGGGTGAAAGAGAAAAGCTGACACGGAAAATTGTTTGAAGAGGGAAAATCGGGTTGTCAACCAATCATGCGTTTGAATTCAAGGGAAAAAGTCAAGTCATCGATCGTGTTTTAACACCGGCGAACAGCGTAGAATCCCTATTATTTATCCTCTTTTAATTTTCCCACCCAGAGAATCTATTACGGTGAGTAACTGCCGGAAATCTCGTGGTGTTTTAGGTTTCTTTATGTTGAAACTGCAGTGCTTTAACCCAGAATTTTTTGTAGAAACCAAAGTTTACAGATAGTTTGAAAACTTTCAATGTGGTTTTTGGTTATACCGCCTTTTTTTGTATGAAAAGTGTTTGAAAACTAGATGAAAGCATCGAAAGCAACTCCGTGCATAGGAGTGCAACATCCAAAATTTGGCCATTGTTGATACCGGCTGATTCAAAGAACATGCCTTCTAATCAAGCCTTTGGTGCCTGGCAAATTATCCCGGAAACTAGCACAACGTTTGAACTTAAAAATGAGCCCTAACCGATGTTCTCCAAATGGGGGAAACAAGAGAAGTCAAATGGTTGAGGGTAATGAAAAATTCAATTTTATTTTTTGCCGATCTCCGAAAAAAGTGATAGCCAGGAGATATTTTAATCTTCTTTATATTACTGTAGCATGCAAAAACCGAGCAAAATATGTTATTAACTAAAATTACTCGGCTCTAGGGAATAAAATCACACAAATTTATTTTGTTTTTTTATTTCATTTAACTTTTTTATGCTGTTAAAACAAGGTAAATATAGAATCAATTGGATTATGCAGTAGCTAGAGGTGGTGGTTTAGAAGAGCCACTATCACTTGATTCTAATTGAACTGCTTCGATCACCTGTTCTTGCTCCACTTTTCGGCTGCTGTCAGACAATTGCAACATCTCGTCCTGTTCTTCTGCTTCTGGCTCGATATATCGATAGGTGGTTGGTGATGGTTGCTTTGGTTCGGCCCACGGTGGAATGATTTTATCGTGCATTCGCCATTCTCCGTACAAATTCGAAATATTTTTCTCGAAAACAACATATTCGAGAACGTCTTTTGCAAGTATTTCGCTACCGTGCATGAGGCGACCAAAACGATCATAAATTGCCAGCGATTGTTGTGTGTGCATTCGAACGGTGACTTGAGCGAATATATTTTCTTTCGAAATTACATATGTTTGACGTGCATGCACAACTCGAGGCGGTTCAATTGAGCCCAGGAACTTCCATCGAATCGTTCTATTTTTGATGTTGTGCGTGATTTCTGGATAAAGACGTTCTGTCACATATTCACGAATTCCCTCATTGTCCTGTTCCATGAGCTTCTCATGAGCACGTATATAAATATCTTGGGACGTTTCACCGAAAGATTTTGGTGAAAAATCTTCTTCATATGCACGGATCTTGCGAACAGCCAACATCGATTTCGATTTTTTCTCCAGAAATTCATAGGTTTGCTTCGCGCCGCCAGTTGAGAATTTCGAAAGTTTGCCATCGCCTTCGGGTGGAACATACGGCTCAAATATGGCACTTGTCTAAAAAAAATTTAATGTCACTTGTTAAATTAAAGTTTAATTTGTTAAATTTTCATGAAAATTCGTCATAATAGAAGAAACCCACGCATGATATAATGATAGGCCTTTCAGACCAAGGTCTCGCTGGCATCACGCCTCTATCTTTCATCCGTCGATTCTTTTCTTCTTTGGTTATTTCCAACTCCTTCTCATGGTAATTCGGCAAATCAACTTGTATGACTTTCTTCGTTCGCAACCATTTGAATTTGGGAGCAGAGTTGAATTTTTCACACAGAGAGGGCGTGCACAAAGCTCTCAGTGCACGCACATCAATAGGGTTTTGCTGTGTGCGCGCACATATACATATATATGTATTTCTTAAATGACAGTTGACAGTTGACGTTTACCGCCACATTCAAGTGCGCGCACACAGCAAAACCCTATTGATGTGCATCGCACATTGTATGTGCGTGCATTGACAGCTGTGTGCGCGCCCTCTCCGTGTGAAAAATTCAACTCTGTTTGGGAGTCCAATGTTTTGAATGATTACGGCTGGGCTGCTGGTTGTACGGAATATTCAGGCATTGATACAGAACGCCACTTTGTGCCTATTTTTGCGATGAAATGAGAGGAAAACAATTGAAATATTTGGAATTGCATTGCGGTAAACATAACCTCAAACTGCAAACACTATTCTCAATTAGTTTCGCAAGAAATCAAATTGATTTTGAAGTATTTCTATTTGCGTAAATACACATTCGCATCAAAACCAATTTAATCCAGCTTAAAAACCTTTAATCCAATAGAAACTCTAGTAAATAAAGTTATTGCAGCCATCTCTATCTCTATTATTATGAATTCCTCAAAAGTCTCAGGCGAATTGACTGACATTCAAAATTCGTGGTAATTTTTGACATTTCATCCAATAACTGGTGGGTTTTCCGAAGTTGATTTTTTTTTCTCGCTCATTTTAACAAACAAAAAATCTAAACATTGATAAACGGAGCATATTTCATCCTGTTTCATATTAATTTCGCATTATTTTCAAAATAGATTTCACAATCCAAATGATCGAAATGACCGAAATATCTTTTAGTATTGCCGCAATGGAATGAATCAAGCGGTCGAATGTGTCAAACCGCATGTGTGTTGTGTGGTGCGCAGACCCACCGAATCGATTCATTTTGCCATCCACAATGGAGTGAGATTCATTCACGTTATCATTTGCATATTCATTGCAAGCATAGCACGACGTGTTTGTGTGGTCATAGTGTGTTAAAATAAAAACGAGTCTAGACAAAAGTATTTATTCCTCACATTTTTTGTAGAGCCGAACAAATTTTTGTACATTTTCTTGTAAGTCATAAATTAAATGTAAATTAAAATAGGGAAAATTCGTTTCGATTGAAATTCGAATGAATTTTCATAAATGACTATTAGTGAATCCGCATGTATTTCCTTCTAATGCATTTTCCTTCTTATTCAATTTGCTCTACTTGAATTAAAATGTCATTACAAAAATACAATCGTTCGCAGAATTCGCATTTGAAATTGAATCATTCAATTTACAATTAAACGACGGTATTTTGCATAGAAATGCAAACATATTTCTCATGAACAGACGAATTTCAAGATATTTCTATGAAAAACTAGACGTCCATCTTTCTTTTTGATTGGCTTCCATTATCCACATTTTGTATGCGTTCATATTCTCATTTGTCATTGAACAAATAATGCTTTGTAAATGAATTTTTAACGGCTCAAAATTTGATTGAAAATATACTGACGGCAATTGAAAATTTGCTTTTTTATTTCTCTCTGAACACAAAAATCTGTCGTGACGCATATTCACCAACACATTCACTCGATTTGGTTTTAACCTGTACTTTTGTTCCACATTTAATCCACAAATCAATTTGTGCATCGCATAATGAGAGTGTGGATGCTATTTGACCACCTACGACATTCACAAAGAGACAAAGCGAACAATAAAAAAAGCGCGTTGAACGTGCTTCTCTCTGAGTTTTAGTGTTTAGCCATTTTCTCCCTTATTTTTCACTCGTTCAAAGTTCAAAAATTCATATTTTGTTTTGTGTTTCATTTTATTATTTTCTTTCATTTATTCGACGAATAGTACGTGACATTTACAACAACCAATAACCAGAGTGTGCGTGCAAATTAACAAACAGTATTGGAGTTTTCATTTACGTTTTTATTTTAATTTGGGACAAAAGTTAAAAAGTAAGACCACATTCACTTGATTTCTATTATTATTTTTGTTGACTTTACATTAAAAAAAATAACTGAAAATCAGTTCGAGCATCTTTTCTCAAACATGCATCATCCCGTTAGATTCATTGGAAAGGTCGCTAGATTGTTGTTTTCGATGCAATTGTAAATAAGCAACTTGTTTACCTCAAAATCTTTATCCGCATGCAAAATATGGAAAAAAGCAATCTGTTTTTTTTTATGGCGTGTAAAACGACGTTAGAAATAGAGAAAAAAAGAGGAAGAGAGAAAGAGAGTGAGAGAGAGTGATTGAGTGAGTGTGTATTTCCTTGTGAGGCTACTCTTGCGCTCTCGAACAATCGAATCGAGGTCAAACAAAGTAAACTTTTGATTAATCGTCAATGTTTCGTAATTGTTTAAAATTCAAAATTTTTATAACAACCTTTTGCTAATGAGCAGCATCAAAAAAAGTAATTTCATTTGTCCTTTATTGTGAATTGATGATAGTCAAAGAGGATATTTCATTCATATTGCATTGAATTTAAACTCGCGTGTGCCCAAACAATGAGGTTAGGTTCGCCGAAATGACACGCACATTCGGTGAGACATCAGAAAGTTCAAAGTTAACATTTGTGTTGCCTTGAAATTATTTTCTTTCTAGTGCGTTTTCAATTGCTTTATGTGTGTTTCGAGCTGTTTTTCGTGCATTGCACTACAATTCGCAATTTTTGCCATCTTCTTTTGACAAATTCCTTCAATGCTAATTATCAACGAATTGAAGCTTCTACGAAATGATCCGCTAGCATTCGCACACGTTTCCGCACATGAAAAAAATGTCTTTTGTATCGACATCTGATGACGCACAATGCGTTCAACTTGTTGCAAATGTGTGTGCGGGCCTATCTGAAACTTTCATATGTATTTTGTTGCGACGATGTAGAAGACAATTCGTGTGCGTTTCTTTTTTCCATGTATTGTGTCATTAAGAAACGAACCGGTTCACAATCTCACACCGATTCGAAATGCGGTGCGTCGACATTAAGCTCTACACAGTCAGACGGCTGTTCGCCGCACATTCATTTATTTCCAAATAGTTTTTGATGAGCTGTCGTGTGCTCATTTCTTTCCAAATTGTTTCGTCCGTTCTCTGCGACGTTTTTTTTCATTCCTCTTCCTAACTGAAAAGAAACTGTGAATTCGAAATAGTATCAAATAAAACGAATTTATTCCACAGTTTTTTTTCTAACTTAAGCTATTTTGTTTATTTATTTGATTCAATTTAATATTTAAGCAGGGATTTTAAATCCCAAAAGGTACATTTTCCAAAGAATTACGTTATTCGATTTTTCTTTCTTTCGCGCAGCGCAATTGAAAGTCGCCGTGTCGCATGTGAAGTTCTCGAAACTGATTGACGTGATACTAAAACTAATTCATGTATACCATTTTTAGGTTATAAACCCAAAAACCGCAATAATGCCAATTTCTTCGAATCATTTCTCAACCGTTTGCTTTTTTCTTACATTTTCTCCACCAATTTCTTACGTCCATTTGTCAATATTTTTTGTTGATGTATATGTTTGAATCTGAATTATTGACTCGAATTCCTCATTTGTTTTTTTTTGTGTCATCGAAAAAGAGAATTCACATTCCAAGAATATAAAGTGAAAAAGAGAATGCGAAAGTAACATATATTTTATATTTTGCTCTATTATTCGTTCCAGCAATTTATTGTATGAGTCAGAAAATCGAAAGACCAGTACTACAAGGTCAACGCATCAAGACCAGAAAAAGAGGTGAGGATTTTTTCCATAGTTGTTGCGTCTCATTGCTATAATGAACAAAAAAATCAGTCTGTCGCATATTTTTCAACACGGTGTTGCCATTCGTTTGATTTCGTTCCGTTTTGTTTAGATGAAAAAGAGAAATACGACCCCACGGGATTCCGTGATGCGGTCATTGCTGGTCTTGAAAAGAATGGCAGTGATTTAGAATCAATATCGAAGTATTTGGACATTGCTGGTAATAAATTGGATTACCGTCGCTACGGTGAGGTGCTGTTTGATATTCTGATTGCTGGTGGTCTCCTTGTTCCGGGTGGTTCTATATCTCAAGATGGCGAAAAACCAAGTACTGAATATTGCATCTTCAGCGCGCCCGAAGATATGGAGTCAATGCGCAACCAAGAGCAGGTTTTCATCAAGCTCATGCGGCGATATAAATATCTTGAGAAGATGTTCGAAGAGGAAATGAAAAAAGTGTTGATCTTCATCAAGGGATTTACTCCAAGCCAACGAATCAAATTGGCTCGCATGACTGCACTTTGGATTGGTATGTAATTCGATTTTTATTTTCCGTTTTTTCTGTTCAATCCAGATTTTGCCTAATAATTCCTTTGGTGTTCATCGGGAATTGTTACTTCCTATTTCTGGAAAAATCAAACACCATGAAAACTATACTGACAGTATTTTTCATTTTCACTCAGAATATTGTTACAATGTTTTCAACATTTTTTTTCAAATTCGAAAAAAACCAAAATCAAAGGGATTTAAATAGAAGAAAAACTTCAAATCTTCTTATTGGCAATAAAACTAATAAATATATCAAAGGATTTTAACCATTGAATTATTAAAATTATTGCCAGATTAAATTCGCATTTTCGATCTAGAGGCATTCTGTGTTTCATCGATCAGTCGTCTCTTATAAACCATTATGCTACATTCCAATTTACAAACGAACTGACCATAAATCTATCGTGTATTCGCTGCGTTCTCCAGTTTTTGCCAAATAATTCTCGAAATATTTAGGAATTATTTCTTCCCACGAACTGGATAGAGAAAATAGACATTCAACAGGCTATGATTACCAATCACTATGGGATTATGGCTAGAAAATAATCTAACATCTTCCTTAACTATTGACAATATCACGAATAAGAGAATCAATTCCGATGCAAATGTCTTTATAAAATGTATGTTTTATTTATTTACAGTCAATGGCTCGGTTCCACCAACTATCCTGCTCTCGTTGATCAATGAACATCTGATCAAAGATGAAATTGCTCTTGATTTTCTCTTGGAAGTTTGCTCGACAATCAAGCAGGAGAAGGGACTTTCTTCATTGGTTCAAATCTTAAAGAAAGGCAACGTTGAGGGCAGGTAAGAATCCCAAAGCGAATCTATCGTTTGTTTTATGCACTGCATTAGAACTGATTTCATGGATAATTTACCTACCAAAAATCGGTGTCGGAAATGTGCTATAGCAAACACCATGAATTTCTATTACTTGTCCGATTAATTGAGAATATGATGCCTCATTGGCTAATCATTTCGGCTAATTAATTGGTTTTTCAAGATATTCAACACTCATTTTCAATATTCATTGAATTTTGTTCGCAATTCAATGATTGGACACAATTTTTTAAATTGTTTTTCTCGTTTGTTTTCATAGATTGATGGAATTTTTCCCGACAAAGAAGCAAACTGAGGAATATCTTAAATCAGTTTTCCTTGAGAAGGGCTTGTCGGAAGTGGTGAAATTACACAAAGCGCAAGCGAGCCATGAAGCAAAGCGAGAATTAACACAGGTATGTAAATCAATTTGGCTTGTAAATCTGGACTTTGCACTTAAGGAAAGAATTTGATTTGGCGAATTTGTCGAAGAGATTCTTTAGAATGTTTTGTTTATTTCGGGTGCTATATCAAACTAAATCTTTTGCTTACATTCGCTTCCATTCCAATGGAGTTGGATGTCAATAAAGAATTTTACACATGCTCAGCTCAAATATTGATTTATAAATAGACAATTTGGAATGAAACGTTTCTTTTTTTCGCAACGAAAAGGTTCTCAATGATGACATCCGAGATAACAAAACGCACAAAGAAATCATCGCTGATATCCGTGAATTGGCTCAAAAATCCAACATTGCCGATCATGAGGTTATCGCTTTGATTTGGGCGACAGTAATTTCATTGGCCGAATGGAACAAAAAGGAAGAATTGGTCACCGATCAAGCATTGAAGCATCTAAAACAGTATATTGAACTGTTCAGTGCATTTGCAACCACTGAACGAGCTGAACTCTCGCTCATTTTGAAGGTGCAAGAATTTTGCTACGAAAATATGAACTTCATGAAAGCGTTCCAGAAGATCATCGTTTTATTCTATCGAGGTAATTTCACGCAAACCACACTTCAAACACATTGGCAATAAAATTGTAAAATAATTTAAAGGATCTCAATCTTTAAACTATCAACATTATTGCCAAATTAAATTCACATTTACGATCTAGAGGCATTCTGTGTTCGATCAGTCGTCTCTTATAAACCATTATGTTACAATCTGAATTAACAACTTTTTGACTATGAATCTACCGCTTCAATGGCATTTTCTAAATTGGCGATTCTTTTTTCGCACGCTACAGCTGGAATCGTATCGGAGGAAGCCGTTTTTAAATGGTATAAGGATGGGCACTCGCAAAAAGGCAAGATGCACTTCTTGGAGCAAATGAAGAAGTTCGTTGAATGGCTCCAAAATGCCGAGGAAGAATCTGAATCTGAGGAGGAAGACTGAGATATTTAGCTTCCACTTTTTCAATATATCCACCCAAGCAGAATTTGAATGCAAATCATCATCAACAACAACAACAACAAAGCGGAACAGCATCAATCCATACCAACAAAACTTAATTCTAAATAAAAAAAATAAACAAGAAAAACCACTCTAAATTAAAAACAAAACTGAGTCGAATTTTCAATCGTAATATACTAAACTTCCAATCAAAGAACTACCAGCAGGTCACAAAATCCAAATACTTATAGATATTTTTTGGTGAGCCCATTTATGAGCAAAAAACGTGACGCGCGAATACAAAAACTGTAGAAATGTAATGCTTTTATGAAATATAGTATCAAACTTGAATTGAAATTAGCGCGCGGATTTGATGCCAGAAAATATGACGTTCTTCGTTTCCATACATTCAACTCAATTTTATCTTCGGGTTGATTTAAAGAACGAACAGAGAGAGACCTTTCATTTTGTTTTGTATTTGCATTGAATCAATAGCGCATCTATTCATTGTATGTAATTGTGAATATTATTTAAATGGTGTATTTTACTGGAAAATCATTTTGGATGCATATTGGACACAGCATGCAATAAAATATCAAAACAGCCAATATTCAGTCATTGTTTTCTTTATATTCACTCGGATCGCTTTGTAAAATTTTTCAGGTAAAGGCTTTAAGTGGCATTTGAATCGAAAGTCTTGATGTAGGCTCTAAATTCAGGTAAAAACGCAGTCCATATTGAATTCAACAGGTGCTTCGGAATGGATTACTTATCCGACTGCGATCAATGGCAAAATGTACAAGACGAACATTTCGTTTTCAGAATATCGGTTTTATTTTGTTTAATGAAATACATTTAAATAAAGAAAATTAAATTTCGCTATCTGATTCATATTCGTTCCAATCCAACGAATCCTTATCTAGGCTCCTGCTCTGAAGATAGACATCGAACTGTTCGGGAATACTCATGAAACGTCGACATTTCGCACGAAATTGTTTCCACGTCCATTGGTCGTAGTTCTTTCTATCCATCACCATTGCCTTATAATTGAGCTTGTACTTATCCATCATATAGATGAGATGGGCGACCACACCTTTTGGAAGTCTAAACAAAGGACAAAGAAATCACATCAGTCAATTTGCTTTTCCCAATCAAACTCTCTTAATCATTAAAAATACAAACCTGAAATTTGATTCGCGCAAGGCATTTGCATCAGCTTCCATTTGTTCCATAACATGGCCTTTTTGTCGCTTCAACGGCTCTGGTTCAGCGTTGTCCTCTTCGGTGAATCCGCGAATCTTTTTGATTGCCTTCAAACGTTCTTCGTGTGCATTTGGAATTTTGATAGTTTTATTCGGATCCCATCCCAATCCGATCTCCTTCAAATTTGCCGTTATTGTTTTCCGATCTTCCCACACATCCTTGATCTCCTTACTTTGGAATTTTTAGATATATTAATGCGCCATCAAAAATAAAAAACCAACACTTACCATTTTATTTGACCGGTACTTAATTTCTTTTTATTTAAACGCTTGCGATTAACATTGTAACGGAATTTCTTGGCTTTTCGTAATTTACGTAGACGTGGCATTTTGATGGATTTTTATAAAAATATTGCAAATGAAACTAATATTACACGGATAGAATATTTGTTTGGCAATCTGAATGAATAGCGAAAACAACGTGCTTCGGTAAACAGTAACATTAGCACATTGAAATGTCAGACATTGTCGTACTAAAATCGCTGTCATTTTAGAAGTGTACTTAACGGTTAACACAAGAGTACTTTGCAAAACGGTTTTGCCGTTTGTCACAATTCGTTGTCACAAAGAAGGCGCATGAATAAAAACTTAAATGAACTTAATTTCTGTTTGGTAAAAGTGAAAACGAATCGCTCGCATTTATTTCCAGAATTCAAATCGAGGTGATCGCTTCAATATAAAAATTAAATAATACTTAATACTTTTTACTGGCAATATTATAGGAAGAGTTAATGAATAAATTGAGGACTTATGCACAAAAGATGTTAGAAGCTGAATAGAGGCAAATACACGATTGATTGAAATAAGGCTGTTTAAAATCAACTTAACAACTAACTTTTCTATACGAATAAATGCACTTTTTGTGTTGATTTTATAAGGAAGAGTTGAGTTCATAAGGCGCATGTGGCATTGGATTGGAATTCTTTAAACACATCCATATTCGTACCAAATATGTTCTTCGTCTTTTTTCTTGTCTTTGCCACCATTTCCATTGCTTGCATTATCAATATGGACTGAATTGTTGGGCGAATGCTGATTGGACGATCCGACCACTTTCGGATCGCCAATCACATTTGAGATACGATTATACATTAAAAATGTGGATGGAGCCTGATCATGGGACGATGAGTGATTGTTATTGTTGCTGCTGCTGTTGCTGTTGCTATTAATATTTGTATTGTTATTGGTAATTGTTGCACTATTCCGACTGTTGGCCGAATGCGAGCCAATCAGTTCGGAGTCGGGCGTTTGTGTGGTTGTGTCGGGCAATTTCGTGTGATCATCAACTACATAAACAGTTCGACGACTTCCAGCTGCCGCTAGTGTAAGGCTGCTTCCAGTGACATCAGGAGCTTCGAGTCTTCTGAAAATACAAATTGTCATAACATTTGAAATTGAGATTTATTTGAATTCAATTTTATTTAATTAAAACTCGAAATGTACCCTGGCAAAGTGTTTCGTGATGTTCGAATCAGGTCCTCTCGAACAAGCGGTTGAAAGTTGTTAGCTGGCGAGGAAACACGATTCGTTATTGCTTCACTTTGTGGATCGCTTGCATTCGATTTTCGTTGGATTGTTATATGGGACTCCTTCTTCAGTAGATGCGTGTCAGTGGCGGTTGAATGTGGCTCCTCGCCACTATTATCCGATTCGTTTCCAGCCGAATCAAATCCAATAGTAAATTGGGACTGTGTCAAGCGAGATTCATCTAACCAAGATCTTCGATTCTATTTTAAAACAAAAATACATGTTTTTTTCTTTCGAATTCAAGCATAGGCAAAAAATATTGCTCAACATACACTTTTGGTCGGGACTTTGTTCATTAGATCGGATCCAGCCTTTTTGACACGTCTCAGCACGCCGCTACCAAACGGTTTTCTATACAAAAGGAATATTCAAATATTGATAGGTTCTAAACGTTATATTTATTGGGAGTACAAATTGAAAACCGCGCATTCGTTACTAACTTCATATCTATCATAGATGTCATTATTTTGACTTTGACAGCTATTGTATCTTAAAGAGGATAAAAAAATACATTGAAAACGATCTGTCAAACTTATCATTCAGTTGAATACACAAGTTTATTATTGCATTGAAAATGTCGAGCTACGTGCCTACAAAACAGCATTTGCGGGAAGTTTTACTTTATTGGTTTAATCTGAAGAAAAATGCTTCCGAGAGTCATCGTTTGTTATGCGAAGCATATCCAGAATATGCTCCGTCGATTAGAACGTGCCAGGAGTGGTTTGCGCGGTTCAAAAGTGGTAATTTTGATGTGGAAGACAAAGAGCGTCCAGGCCAAGTGAAAAAGTTTGAAGACGAGGAGTTGGAAGCATTACTCGATGAAGACCCGTGTCAAACGCAAGAAAAACTTGCAAAATCATTGGGAGTGACACAACAATCCATCTCCTATCGTTTAAAAGCCATGGGAATGGTTCAAAAGCAAGGAAATTGGGTGCCATACGAATTGAAGCCGAGAGACATCGAACGCCGTTTTTTCACTTGTGAACAGCTGCTTCAAAGGCAAAAACGGAAGGGTTTTTTGCATCGTATTGTGACTGGTGATGAAAAGTGGATTCATTACGATAATCCGAAGCGAAAAAAATCGTATGGTTACCCCGGCCACGCATCAACATCGACGCCAAAGACGAACATTCATGGCTCGAAGCTAATGCTGTGTATTTGGTGGGATCAGCTCGGCGTGATCTATTATGAGTTGTTGAAACCAAACGAAACCATCACAGGAGCATTGTACCGAACTCAATTGATGCGTTCGAGCCGAGCACTGAAGGAAAAACGGTCGGAAACGGTCGCAAGACACGATAAAGTTATTTTGCAACATGACAACGCTCGGCCACATGTTGCTCAGGTCGTTAAAACCTACTTGGAAACGCTTCGATGGGAAGTCCTTCCCCACCCGCCGTATAGCCCAGACATTTCCCCTTCCGATTACCACCTCTTCCGATCAATGACACATGGCCTGGCTGAACAGCATTTCCATTCTTACGAGGAATGCAAAAAATGGGTCGATTCATGGATAGCCGAAAAAAGCACAGATTTCTTTCGACGCGGAATCCGTAATTTGCCAGAAAGATGGGAAAAAGTTGTGGCTAGCGATGGACAATACTTTGAATAATCAATTTGTAACCATTTTTCCATAATAAAGATCGAAATTTCGAAAAAATGCGCGGTTTTCAATTTGTACTCCCAATATATTGATCAAGGACATTACTTTTTCTGATTGCTGTCAATTTTGCGATAAAATTCCATGATTTTCTCCTCTAACTTCTCTTTTTGACGATGCAAATTATTGACCTTATCAGTGAAGATTTTTTCTTCATCATGATAGTGCTGTTTGTCATCCAACGAGTGACCCAACAGCTCATGGTATTGCGAGAGCAATTGAGAAACATGATCCATTAATGCTCGCCGATCGATGTCAAGATTTGCGTTCATCTGAAGCAACATTTCGCATCGGTTGGCTTCTTTTGTCAGCTCGATTTCCAGTGCCTTCACTTGATCCGTCCGAATACTAATATCACCGCTCAATTCAGTGTTTTGTAGATTGAGTCTAGAATTTTCAGCTCGCAATAATTTGTATTGTTCCTGTAGCGAAAAATCCAACAGTTCAAGAAACAACATATAAAAGAGACATATTTTTGAAGAAACACAAGTTCAAACGAAAAGCAATTTAAATCAAAAGAAAGAAAATGGTATGATAAAATAATAGACCATTTCGTTCATTACCTGGATGCTCTTATATTCATTTTTAACACGATCGTTCGTCGAGAACAAATTGCGGAAGTCATCTTTCAGTTTGGAATGTTCGGAGCGCAAATTGCTGTATGCTTCGTTCTCCTTTTTCATTACAACGAGTTTTGCTTGCAATTCATTGATTTGAAGTTTGAGACTTTGTTCTTGTTCGTGAAAGTTACGATTATCATGCCGAACATCGCGCATTGATTCTTTTAGTTTTTTGTGTTCTTTGCTCAACGACTCGTATTCGATGCTGAGCTGATCGTGTAAGTTTTGCATTTGATTTTGGTCTGCCAGCAACGATTTATATTGAACTTCAATTGATTCCATTTGCTTTGAGAGCGCATCTTTTTCCGATGCTAACTGCGAATTGGCCAATTGAAGTGCAACATGCTGTGTATTCAATGACGTTACTTTTGAATTAAGCAATGAAATGTCCACTTGTTGTTTGATCAAATCCGCATTTAGCGTATCATTATTCGCTTGCAATTCATTATTTGCTGCGGCCAATTGATCGCATTGTGCCTTCCATTCAGCTGAAACAGACGATAAAACTTCTTCGGTGTGATGCACTAAGTCGGCTTCGCGTTCAGTGGCCGCAACATCGATATTCTTTTGACAAAGCAAACATGACGAGCTAGTGTCATTGCCAGTGCCACCATCGCGACCGACTATCTCGCGCAACACTTTCCAATTGTCGACATTATGCATCAGCTTCTCGATCACATTTTCCACACTCAAATTGACCAGCTCCTCCTCATTTGTTGGCCAATTGATGTTTAATTTCTCGAATTCCTTTTGAATTTTCGAAATGAGCACATTTCTGGTGATCAGATCATTTTGAAGTGTGGAAAGCGTTTCGTCTTTCATTTGAAGCTGTGTTGCGTATTCGTTGTTTTTACTTTCGAGTTCCTGAAATTTAACACAATCATTTTGAGCACTAGCCAATTGCTTGCGCAACGTTTCAATCTCATTGGTTTGCAACAGCATTTGAGCACTATTTTCATCCAACTGCACCTCTTTCGTCTGGAAGTGAAACAAAAATGTTTAATATTCAATTGAAATGCACATAAACCAAAAATTGACTGCCGATTACCTCAAGTGTCGCTTTGAATTTATTCAAATCTTTCATTAAATTGGCATTCTCTTTTTCCAGAGCGCTGATCTTCTCCTTCAAATCCAATGTTTCAATTTCAAATAGATCACATGCTTCGGCTTTCGGTTGCACTGACTCAAGCTCTTTTTTCTTTGTCTCCAGGAAGCGTTCCAGGTCATCGGCGCGCCGCTGAATGCTCACACTCAAGTTTTGGATGCGTTGCTTCTCTTTCGTCAATGTTTCCACTTGTTTTTCCAACGCAACAAATTTCAGACGATCGAGCTCTTTGTCCTGCATTTGACGTTCAGTAGCTTGCTGTCGATTATCGATTGCATCTTGCAACTTTTTATTTTCTTCGAGCGCATTTTTGAACATCTCTTCTAGTTCCTGATTTTGTTGCGTGAAACGATTGCAATTCTCTTGCATTTGTTCGAATTTCAGAGTCAGCATTTTCTTTTCTTTCTCCAGCTCGAGGATTTTGTTCGTCGTTTCTTGAAAGTTGGTTTCTCGCATAGCGTCCAATGCTTGTTGCAAACGACGATTTTCCAACTCCAACTTAATGGCTCGAGTCTAAAATATGCATTCTCGAATTAAGTTCGAACACTTCAAAGAGAACAACATTTTCGATCCCACTCACCTGTGCGTTGTTGGTTAATTGCTCTGACAAACTGTTGTCTCCCAGCAGAACATCGCTAACCCCTTCATGTTTCAACTTATCGACATCTGACAATTTAATTAGCGATTTCATGGCCAGCGTCAGCTGGGTATTTTCATCGAGCAACTCTTGTAGTTTTTCACGGTCGGCATCACGCTCCAAAGCCATGTCATTCAGTTTTTGCTTGTATTTAATGATCTCGGACTCCGATGTCATTGACTGTTCAAAACGCTTTCGAGACTGAACCAGTTGTTCCTCCAACATTTCTCTGTGTGGCGAAAAATCAAATTGATATTTGGAATTTATTCTGAATGAATAAATGAAATTTACTTTGTTTTTTGCAACATTCGATTGTCTTCGCGCAATTCTTCGGCTCGCGTTTTGAAAAAGTCAGCATCGCTCAATTTTTCCCGTATTCGCTGCATTTCCAATTCCAATTGATCGGCTCGATCGGCACGCTCGCGCAGAACATCAACTTCATCACGATAGGCAGCAGCCCGACAAGATTCGGTGTACCATTCTTGAGACTGTTTAGTGACGAGAAAATTAAACAAAAATTAAAATATTTCTTTCGGTTTCACCTGCATGGTTCGGCACTTACATCACGACGTAATTTCTCATATTGACTATTTTTGTGTTCCAATTCTTCTTTTGCTTGAAGGAATGCGTCGGTTTTTTCATCTCTACATTAAATTCATGCAACAATTCAATAAATGAATTCACAATTAAAATGAATCAAAATTATTTTCCAGCAAATTTGAAACTTACAAATCTTGCCGTAATTTTCTCAGCTTTGACTTCAAATCGGCAAGTTCAACTGCCAAGTGATTCTGATCACTATTTATCGACGTTGTTTGATTCACTGTTGCATCTGCTGATGAGAATTTCGTATCGCTAGCATTTGGTGTAACGTGTTTCATCCAATCCATGTGATATTTGTCACGTTCTCGGGCAATTCGAACCACAAGATCGATTAGATGATCAACATTGAGGTTATAGCTATTTGCGAAAAATCAAAAAAATATCGAAATGAAGGAAAAGAGTGGAAAAAAAGGAGTTCTTATGGATTACCGCTTGTCATTGTCTAGGGTATCCGTATTCAGAACCAGCGTTTGTGAGTCCGTAACACGTTTGATGATGTCAACTATGGCATGCTGTGTATCCAAAGATAATTCTTTAATACGTGCAATGAAAAACTGCTTATTAGGGCATTGAACTGCAGCGCCAAGCAGCAATGTGAATAGCAGTTCCATTTGTTCAAGTCCGGCTTTTGATTCTTTTGCACAAAGAAAAAGAAAGAAAAAACATTTTTTTCGTTGCGAAAGCGAATCGAGCATACAAATGAATGTGTTCAAGTCAAACCTGGTGCATGACCCAAAGTAAGACAGTCCGGAACAACGAGTATCGTCTGACCCAATTCCTCTTCATAAAGCGCTCGCATATTCCGAATGACATTATCGAAATTTTTGGCTCGTACATTTAGTAAAGTTGCTTCATCTAAATCAGTTAACGGCAGCGGATAGAATTGTGGCTCCGGATCGATTATTCGCCATACCGCATGAAAAATTGACGCATCGAACATAGACTGGTAGCCATTCAAGAGCTCGGGCCGCGGTAAACATGACTCCAGCTAAACAAAAGCGATTGGAACAGATAACAAACAACACGTGAACATCAAGGGAAAGTAATGAGGTCAGTGCAAAGTTTAAATGACTATCAAAAAGTTGAATAATCATTAATAATGATAATTATTATTTGCAGCTAAAGTTTGAAAGTTCAAATTTTCCGCGGGTTCAAACATTCAATCAGGTTAGTGAGCGATTCGAATTTGTTGTTAAAACAATTTTAGTAGACTTTGCATAAAATGGAACATGCATGCAATTGACGCAATTATGAAAAACATCGCAGTAGTCAATTGCAATCTGATTTAATTCGAATGTAGAATCTCGGCTAGACAACTCCAAAGTGAGAAACAGCATTTTTATTTCATCTATAAAAATCATTACCAATTTCATCCAAACGTTTACACACCAAGCTCACGTTTCTGTCTTTGGTATTTAATGGTAATAAAAATGAACGGCCAGATTTTTATCTGTTTTTTGTTTTCTCTCAATAAAATAACATTTTCGCATTGTTGCTCTTTACTTTTTTCAGCATCCATTCGAGATGAATTACCAATTTGTAACAGCGAAAACAATGTTTTCGTCAAAGTCATTTGACTTTTTGCGATATCCAGGCAAAAGGTACGCTCGAATCATGCCAAATGCATCGTGGACCGCAAAGCCGATGTCGATTCGATCGCCACCGGACGAAGATGAATTGAAAGCGTTTTTCGTGAGCTTCGGCTATTCGGTTGAAATTTCCAAAAAGTTTCGTCGTATTTTCATTGATGAGCAACCGGACGCTAGCGAGAGTGGCGTCAAGAATAAATTTGGATCGGATAATCCATTCCAATTGTATTGTGGCCATATTCCAAGTGACGTAACTGAACGTGAACTCTTTGAAGCGATCAAACCGTTCGCAAAACCACTGGAAATTTGCCTAATGATGGACGCAATGGGGCAGAAGCATCGTGGTTTTGCATTCATCAAATTGGCCAACGAAGAAGACCAGAAGCTGATTATGGACAATATTAACGGTTATGAAATTCGGCCGGGGCGACAATTGAAACTTAGCATTTACAAACCGAATCGTTCGTTGTATGTGGCAAATATTCCGAAATCAATTGGCGCTGATCTATTGCGCGAAGAATTTCGTAAACATTTGCTTGGAATTGCAAATGTAATTGTCTATCGGCCGTTTAGCAATTGCCGTATCGGTGATCAAAACCGTGGATTCTGTTTCTTGGTATTCGAAACGCATGATTTGGCTCGTGTGGCCAAACGAAAAATGGAACAAGATCCAAAAAGGATTTTTGCCAATGCAGTTTTTGTCGACTGGGCTGACACACTTGAAACGCCGTCCGATGAAATCATGCAAAACGTACGCGTACTTTATGTACGAAATATTCATGAAACGGTCACCGAAACGCAACTTGAGCAAGTCTTTAGTCCGTTTGGGGAAATTCAGCGCGTCAAGCGAATGAAAAATTTCGCTTTTATTCACTTTCAAAACCGATGCGATGCAATAACCGCAATGAATTCACTGCAAAACCTGCAATTGTGTGGTGAGCATCTTTCAATATCGCTGTCATATCCACCGCTTGACAAAAAGAAAAAAGAAGAAGTGTTGCGATTGCGACAGGAAAGGATTATGAGAGAAAATCCAATTCGCATAAGATATTAAAAGTGTTTTTCAATCAACGATGACATTGTAAACCAACTGATTTCAATAAAAATAAATAAGATGACTTAAATAAATGTTTACGAACCCATGTGATTAATGCGCCGTTGAGGAAATCGTTGATTTCATTGGCTGTGGCTGCTGCGTTCGACATTACGCTTTTTGTTTATTTATTTTAATTCAAATATCACAAATATTATTTTGTTTGGATGTTCAGTTTCTTATTTTCGGCTTGCACAGATCATGGTGACTCACAATATTCTGGTGTGTTTAATTCATTGATCCATTTATTATTATTACTACACAAACACTTATTTAGCACATTCCATGTTGGATTGTTGTTGGGAATTAGCACTCATATAGCTATAAACGAAAATTAGAGTTAGAAATAAAAAAAATGAACGTAAAATAGAAAACTGGCGCTCATATGCGCAGTTCAAATGGGAAAAAAATACGGAATCGTTTTCGAAACGAAAAATTCGATGAATCTCAAGCCAGAGCAAATATCAGTGAGACTGAGGCGCTGATGCAAAACGAAGGCACTAACGACCGCAATGAAAAACAACATCAGAAAACAGTGTGCTCGAGCGCACAAACCATTGGCGACACACAAATATCCACATTACTGATCTCAACGCATATGCATAATTTCTACATATGTAACATAATATCGCAATTCAAGCAATGCGCCTTGATCTGCAATGAAAGAAAAAGTATCGACCGTCTATGGTGTACACGGTATGTGTGTGGAAAATGGAATAGTGCAATGAAAATACATTTGGCGCTTTGTAAGCTGCATCACACAAAACATGAATGTCGGCATTTCTGGTTCACTTAGAAAACCGCCTATTCACTTCACATATTCTTTTTAATCTGTGCATTTTTCTCATGTGATTTTTCCTGTCGCTCGTTTCTTTCTCGTATTTTGTGTATACCTTTCGTTTATTCTGCTTTATCTATCCGCATCGAATGTTGTTGGCGTATATATTTACAGTGAGAGAAAAAAAAACAGCAACAACAGCAGAAATTTCACGTAAAAATAATCCGTGGCGGCTACACACATATGGTGAGTGGACCGAACGACAGACTGACAATAAGAGCGATGAGTAACTATAGCACAATGCCATGCACGTACATTAGACATGTAATCACTTGTCTCTGCCCGAAAAGCAGCTTGATTTTCCTTTTCTGTTAGCGTTTCCTCCTCAATTTTAATGCTCTACTACTTGCGTCTGTTCACATGCGACTGCACAGACAAATGAATAATAAAATATACAATTTTCCAACGAAAAAGAAATAAACATTCAAATTGAATCAAATGTATAGGAATTTATTCTCCACTTGATCGTTCAATATCTCTAATGATTGAGCTCGTCAATAGCAATGCCAGTCAAAACATTTGGCGCTATTCGAACGAACCGACAGTAGCACCTGTCTATTGTCATGTTAATTTCATTGTTATTTAGCATCTCACAATTTTCTGCTTTGGCAATGAAATCCATAAACAATTCAAATGATTAAAATTCATCTCTCACACGCAAATTGAAATGTTATAATTTCACACACAGCCACAATAATACACAAATTTGTCGTCTCTTTCACTTTTGATCACACAACAATTCTAATTGCATTGCAAAACTTAGGTGCATGCTTTAATTTAAATGTTTAACATTTCGGAAATGATTTTTGTCAGTGAAAATCGAAAATGCTAGACATTCAAAGCCAAGAAACCCGCAAGATGTAAAATAATGAAAAAAGAAAAAAAAAACACACACGAAAGACACAAAATTTGCATTCACCCAACACAAAAGATGTTGTGGATGTGTGTTTCGACTGGACTTTTTGCACACAAAACTACGAAGAGAACGCTCTCGGCACTCGTATATTGTATTGTTTGTTGTCGAATTAAAACTGCTTTCTACTCTCCTGACTCTGTTTAGCATTCACGCGTCTCAAACGCACAACACACATTTGTCCAACGAACGAAAATTCGACGGAAGTCTTCATGTTGTGCCACAAACCATTGCCGATGTGTGCGTGTAGTTCAGTTTTCCAGTTTGTTATTTACTTTACATTACCGTGCCGTGCCGAACGATCCAATACATATTCTGATCTTAAGAAAATTGTAAAGCGAAACCTCCGCACAAGCAACCAATTTTAACACGGTTCGGTGGATTTGTGTCAATGTATTTGTGTTTATGGCTAGGCGATGCGAATGCGGTAAACATATTCTGTATGTTTTTTTGGGACAATGGAAAAAACACATGCGAAAAACACTGTAATTTCACATCTGGTAAGTGTAAACGGTTAAAAGCGCACCAGAAATGTGTGGGTGTTGGGCCAATTGGCTGTAAATCAGAACATTTTGCTGTTCATGTTGAATCGGACTTTTGAGAATAAAAAAACATTCCATGAATATTTCGCATAAATTTGTACACGAATTCCGAAATTTGATCAACAGTAATTTTTTCTTTCGGCTTAATTCAAGTGAGAGCTCTTTGTTTATTTCAAAATATGAATTGCTTACCGCGATTTCAATTCATCAAAATGTAATTTCAAATAGTGTGCATGTGTCCCAGAATGGATTGTGACATCGTTGGACTGACGTTTCGATATTTGAATTTGACTCGAATACGCGTAATCTATACATGTCTAATATAAATGTCTATACATATGTGCAATGTAATGTAAAACAGTAGGTTAGAATTTTTTGACAATGGCCACAGACGGGATTTCACCTGCACTCGCAAGTAATTATCAATTTTCTCAATTATTTTCAGCGTGAAAAATGGGAAAATATTCAACAATTGCAAGAAATTCAGTTGTAGAATCGTCGAGACTATTTGAGTAATGTAAAAATTACGTGGCACATTCTTTTCATTAGCAAAAATTTTGACGAGACTTTCGATACATTTCAATAGAGACAAAGAGACGTGCGAATATTATTCGAAACATACGTTGCTTGTTCATAAAGCCACACGATATATCTTAATATAGATATATATGTATTTTGTATAAACTGATGAGGAATTGTTAAAATGCCATTTTAATTCGATATATCAGTTTTAACTGTAAATTCTCAAAAAATTGGTGAATAAATAGTGCACTTTGGGTTGACAAAATCACAGATTCTGTGAATAAAAATATTAGCGGAATCTGAAATATTATACAATAACTTATCTTCTATTGCATTATGTAGTACAACTGAATTTCGGATAAGTAGGCTAATATTGCCGTTAATAATAAAAAATAAAATGGTTTGAAAAACTAGCGTTTATTTCACGATGACAAACTCATCCTATTTTTACCTTGGCATTTTTGATCAGTTCGCTCTAGCGTCGGCGTGGAACTTTGGAGTTCAAACGATGCAAACAACACTTTTACATCGAATGAAAAGTTTGCTCGAGACGAGAGTAAATTCTGTCGAGCCATTGACTTCAGTCCCGACGGGCAATATCTAGCATGGGCCAACGGCAACAAGTACGTAAAACATGCTCAATGAGCATTTATTTCCATTCAATAATTTTTTTTTTTAAATACAATTCCGATTTTGACGTGTAAATGTTAGAGTTCAGATCGCATCGGTCAACGATTGGAATGTGATTTGTTCATTGCCACGTCCGCGAGCGATCGCCATTAAATTCTCGCCTAAAGGAACGTATTTAGCAACGCTTGAACATTATGCAACACCGAAAGATGGATCAGAGCCGCAGCCGAATTTCTGTGTATACCAAACAAGCACAGCCGAACCAGTGTTTGCGATCATCAACAAGAGTTTTCCTGATGATTGGATGCCAGGTTGGTCGCACGATGAAAATGTGTTCGCACTTATGATCGGCGGCGAAGCTTTTTTCTACGAAACAACTGGTCCAAATGGCTATCAAAAGTTTGCTCAGAAAATTGGTGGAAGTCGAGGTGGTGAGCTATCGATTGCGGGTGCCGGTAGCAATCCACAAGTTGCTTTGTATGTTCCGGGTGTTAAAGGCCAGCCATCAGTTTGCAAAATATTTCGATATCCAGCACTCGATGCAAATCAAATCGTCGCATCGAAGAGTTTCTATCAGGCGGATCGTGTTGAAATGATGTGGAACAAACGTGCCTCAGGAATGATACTGATGACAAGCACTGATGTCGATGCAACTGGCGCATCATACTATGGAAAACAGTCACTGTACTTCATGAACACAAAAGGTGATTCGTGTTCAGTGCCATTGAGCAAGGAAGGGCCCATTCATGCTGTTCAGTGGAATCCAAAGGGCAACGAATTTTGTGTTATCTATGGCTATATGCCGTCCAAAGCAACTTTCTTTAATTTGAAATGCGATCCAGTGTTTGAAGTTAAAGAGGCGGCCAGAAATAGCATCTACTACAATCCCTTTGGGAATATCGTACTTTTGGCCGGTTTTGGTAATTTGCGTGGCAGTGTTGAGGTTTGGGATGCCAATGAAAAGAAAATGATTACAACATTCCAAGCTCCAGATTCAACTTTGGTGAGAGAACGTTTTTCATTTGGGAATTCTCAATTTTTTGACTTACAATAAATCATTGCGATTGTTTCAGTTGGAATGGGGACCAGATGGCGAAAAGATTTTGACGGCAACAACCGCTCCACGCTTGAGAATCGGCAATGGATTTAAAGTATGGCATTATTCCGGCGCATTATTGCATGAAACTGCGTGGCCGTCAGGCCAAGAGCTGCTTCAGGTTCTCTGGCAGAAATACGATGACGGTGTATTCAATGAGAAGCCGATATCAAATGTGAAAGTGCAAGGCATTCAACCGAGCCAACCGCAGAGCAGCAAAGCAGTTTATGTGCCACCGAACATTCGTAGTGGCGGAGGCAGCGTTTCAATTGGCTCGAGGTCAGCAACAAATACACAAGCTGCGTCGGAAAAAGGCCCCATTCCCGGCTTACCCATCGGCTATAAAGTGAGCCAAGGTCAGAGAAAAAAAGATCGCAATGCCAAACGCAGGGAAGGTGACAATTTTAAATCAAATCCAACGGCAAACTTAAACACAAATTCAAATGAAGAAGCCAATTTGAGTCAGCCACAAACTCAATTAACATCAAACAACAATCGCAGACAACGACGACAAACAAGGCAATCGAAAAGTCAAAATCAGATAAACGGCAATGGTGTGAACAGTAACAATTACAGTGAACCGCATCCAAATGACGATAGTAATAACACAACATCCGCTGAGCAAGCAAATCCAGACGGCGCTGACACACAAAATCAACTGGATAAGCAGAAACGCAACCGAAACCGGAACAAACAACGGAAACCGGATGGTATCAATTCGACCGGTGATCCCGAAAAGGATAAACGAATTCGCACCGTTCAACAAAAGCTACGAGACATTACCAAATTGAAAATTCGACGAGACAACGGAGGAGCACTCGAAGTCAATCAACTAATGAAAATCAGCTTGGAAAAAGAACTCATCAAGGAGCTAAGTCATCTGACTGTAATTAGTATCGCCAGATTGAATCCTCCTCTCGACTTCGATGAATAGTCTTCGATTTGAGTTGTCTGCATGCATCAATCGAATAGAACCTTGGATTTATTTGTATTTTTGTTACGTTGTTGCATCAATATCTGAATATGACACATTATTTAAACAACACGAATAGCAAACAAATCGAAAACGTCAAATTAAAACGAACACCAAAAATAAAATCAACTGAAAGGAGAATAAATGCTGTTTTTTTTTCTTTTTCTTTTTCTTTTTGATAAATAATTTATTCTACATTTTTTGCACTTTTATTCCCATTTCGATTGTCGTTTCGTATACACCTCTGAACCATCTGGCTGCACTGCGGCATAGTAGCCTTGACTCTCGTATTTCGATCGCATGTATGTTATATACGCTAAGGCTCCGCCAAAACATGCGGCACCAATCCCCATAATTATCATATTCTGCAAAGAACTCAATTATTCATTGTGTCTCAATGCATCCGTTTCGAATTTCTACTCACTGGTTTTGCGTAAAGCTCAAAATTAACCGCCCGAAACAATGTTGTACTTTTCATAGACCGAATTCCTTCGCCGGGCTGGTATTGTGGCGATTTATCGCTTTGTGGCAATTTGTCACTCATTATTTCGTCAATTATAACTGCTCAACTATTTCCAATTCTTTCGTTGTGATTATTTCTCGTTTACTTTAGTTGCTGTCAGTATTATGTCATGTGTACGATGACAGGCTGATGTTTAGGACAACACAGCTAATATAATACTTACATAACCTAATTTGTTTAGCGTTCTCTCCGACAATCGTTTAATTGCGTTTTTTCTGTTTAAATGGTTTTCAAACATTGCGGGTCTAGAAATGGAAAAAAATTACAATTTTCACAATGAATTGCAAAAAAAATCATGATTTACATTTATGTTTTATAATATGAAAAGATTTTATTCTGCGAATTATGATATATCAAAATGTTGGCGAGGCCGTCTAGACAATTATTCCGTTTATGCATGTAGACTTTAGTTAACAGCAATTGGTTCGACGAAACCGCAGCATTTCACTGGATCGAAGAGGAACACGTTGAGATGTGGTGCTTCCTTTTGTGATACGGCTTTGATCACTTCTTGCGATAATTCACCGCCTACAATGGCTGCAGCTGGTGACACTTGGGCAAAAACAGACATGAATGCTGAATCTGGCACCAATCCTTTAGCAATTTCATCACGAATGGCGAGCAACTTTTGTTGATCTTCATTGCGAGTGGCCGGTTGAGGATCGCGATGTTCAGTATCACGGAATCGTTGCAATATTTTCATAATAACAAACGATGGGCCGCTACGCTTCAATTTGCGTGCAAAATACGGAGCCGAAAAGTCGAAATCAACGACATCTTGAAGTGGTGGGAATGCCAATGTTCGTTTGATGTTGGAGCGAATCGTTTCACGTTTCGGCTTTTCATTTCCCTCACACACCGTTTTGTGCTTGATAACTTCTCTGTGACAATAAAATGAACATTATTAACAATCAATTTTTTGTTCGTTCAAAAAAAAAAATATGTGTTCAAAACATACTCGGCAAATTCATGTTCCTGGAGATCGGTGAATGTATATCCATTCATACCCCAAACATCGCCAGCAAAAAATTTAATGCCTTTCAATCGACAGATATTGTTGACGCGCACCAAAATCGGTGTCGCCACTTCAATAAGAACGACAACATCAAACCTATAGAAATATTCGTCGGGTTTTTCAGCAACATTTTCTTTGTCGACCACAATTTCGACCATTGGATTCAAAGCTTGAGCACGGAAAAGCGATGCTTCGACACGATTTTTGCCAACGCTTTCGTGCGCGACAAGGAATTGCGAGCAAAAATCGAGTTCGGTGACCTTTTTGTCATCCAGCAATGTTACCGATTTCACACCCGACAAAATGATGTTTTTCGCAACTTCAGCACCGAGCCCATTTAAACCGCAAATCAAAATGCGTGCACCACGAATTCGTTTTTGCGATTCCAAACCCCACAGCCGAATTTGACGATCATACAATTCAGCTTCGTCAGCGGTTAATTCTATTCCATTGTTTGCAACCATTTTTCGAACCAGTGAACAATTGAAATTTTTCGTAAAATGTTCGGAAATTGTTGGAAAAATAAACGTTTGCTTAATTTCGTGAAACAAGTGATGAAATTAAAGAAGCCGACTTACACATACGCATCAAATAAAGCGTCATTTGTACCAATCGCATTTGTGTGAATCCCAAATTTTGACATTTTTTGACAGCTTTTGTGACAAAAAATACACTTTAAATCCATTTGTTTACGGCATTCAAATAAAATGCGGTGACCATAACAATCAGACCAACAAATAGGTAAAAAAAGTGTTAATCGACATCTAATTTGAATCGATCAAATTTAATAAATTTTTGGGAGAATTTGGTCTGAGTGAATAATGTCTCAATCACAAAAAGATGAAAAAATCGATGAAAAACACGCGGGAAATGAAAATCGACGCCAAGAATCTACTAGTCAATATCAAATTCGACCGAGTATCGGAAAATCTTTCCCTATTGCTGGCATACGCGAGATTATCAATGAAGTTCTACTCCAAATTCTCGATGGTAAACTTAGATCAACTTTCAAAACGAAGTTTCATTCACAAGTTTTCATCCTGATTTCGTGTACTTTTTGCAGGAAAGGAATATTCCGGCAAAGATGTATCAGAGTGGTGTCGCCAAATCGTCAACGACATCAATCGACGTATTAAAGTTCTCGAAATTCCACGCTACAAACATATAGTTCAAATAATGTTAGCCGAACAAACGGGCGCCGGATGTCGATACATTGCGCGCTGCCATTGGGACGCTAGTTGTGATAGCAAAGTGTCCGAACAATACAAATCGGAGACTTTAATATGCATAGTAACTGTTTTTGGTGTTTATCAATACTAATATGGTTTTTTATTTCAAGCAAGATTATTTTGGATGGCTTTAAGTACAGTCTAACGCTAGTTACAATTTATGATTAATGTGTAGTTCAGTTTTTTTTTTACGTGTTTCAATGAATAAATGAATTCCGAACATTAAACTGGCACTTTGAAATGTTGACCTTGGACCATTATCGATTTCCCCGGCATTTTATTCTCTGGCAGTGTTGAGAATACAAACTAAAAGAGGGAGAGAGAGAGAATACATTCCATTAGATGTGAGTATACAATTGCAATGGAATTTAACTTACGCGAGGTGATTTTTGCCTCGTGCTCTGGTGGCCAATGCAAAATGACTGAGTCGTGTGGCTCCACAAGATCTCTCCATCGCCAGTATCTGAATCGTAAACTACTGTCAAGGCACCACCGTAAATTTCGTCTAAATGCCGTAAAAAGGGAGAGTCCAGAAAATCATTTTTGAATGTTTTGTGCAACGACAGAATGGAACACTGATCATTCACAAGGTTTGAAACAATTTCGCGAGCCAGCAGAGTTTTCATCAAATATTCGCCATTGCCGGTCGTGCACGTGCCAATTGATTTGTTTTTCTCTTTTGTTGCCCAACAGCCAGCACCGTAGCAGGCTGTGTCAATTTGAAAATAATATTAGATCAATTTTTAAAATGAATTTTCAACATTTTCATATTCACCAGCTTGTCCAATTCGTCCCGATAATTTGAGAATAAGTCCACCGGAACTGCAACCGGCCGCACAATTTCCCAGTGAGTCAACTACAACGGCACCAACTGTATCTAACGGAGTCACTTTAACATTGAACGTATTCTCGTATTGCTCGATATTTTTGCGATAGTGATCATAAGTTTTGCGTGCTTTGTTCGAAATCATTTCATCTTGGTTTACAATCGGTAAATTTAGTTCTTTGGCATAATTGTGGGCACCTTCGCCACATAAAATCATCGGTGGTATTCGATCCATCGAGAGGAGTTTTGATTGTCGTTCACACAAAATGCGAGCCAATCGAATGGGATTTTTTACTCTCGACAGGTTTGTACAGGCGCCAAATTGTCGTGATGAACCGTCCATGATTGATGCTTCGCATTCAATCTTTCCGTCCCATGTTAAATTTGAGCCATGGCCAGCATTTGTGTACGCGCAATTCTCGAGTGCAACGATTGCCGCTTCGCACGCTTCCAATGCTGACCCGCCCGATTGCAAAACTGTCGTCCCAATTTGGCATGATTCATTGCAGATTTTTTTATACCTTGTCTCATTTGTACAATTTCCAGCACCTTAAAAATCAGTGTCGATCCAGTGTCATTTTACAAATCATGTTAGCGCCAATTTTTTCTTTTTTCGCTTACCTGTATGAACAGTCACAAAACCATCCATAACACAATTGGTTCATGTGAAACGAATATACAGATTTATCAATAGAAAATCCAATCAATTTTCATCCGTCTAAGCTAAAGTTTTCTCTGCATTTCTACAAATCTCCTGTTTATTTTGAGGTAAATTCCAAGTTTGACAGTCAAACAAGATAAACAATGCAATTGCAACACATGTACACACACATGCACCGTGTACGTGCTGGCGCATTGGACTCATCCATTTTGAAGAAGGCACGAACCGTAGCCGTTCTGCGCATTTGTGACAAACACATTAGACATAAAAGTTTGGTTATTTTCGACAGCAGTAGCAATAGAAATAGCACTATTACATTGGCATTGGCGATTTTTTGTCATTAGAATATATTTTCGCTTTATTCCGCTTTTGTATCGAATAGTTAGCCGATCTATTGCAAAAGTCGAAATCAAATTTGCGGAAAATTTGGGAAACAAGTCACAAACGCAGCCAATAAAAATCGATTTGTGTGTGATTTTGTTCATTTTGCGAGACGATTGTACCGAAAAAAAAAACAATGGAAAAAATTAGTTCGGTTGCTATTTTAGATGCTGGAGCGCAGTATGGAAAGGTAATTTTTGTGTTTGAATTTTCTTTGTGCAATTTTCCCCAATGACATTTTCATGGGATAATTTGGCAACAACAACAACAACAGCAACAACAAATGTGTGTGTAAAATTTTGATTTGGATTAAAGGTAATTGACAGGCGTGTTCGCGAGCTTAATATTTTGTCGGATATGTTGCCGCTCGATACAGAAGCATCCAAATTGCGTGAATACAAAGCAATCATTATTTCGGGTGGCCCAAACAGCGTTAACGATGACAATGCACCACAATACGATGCGAACATTTTCAAATTGGGCATACCAATTTTAGGTGAGTGCTTCTCCGTCTAAAACTGTGAATATGTGCCAAATACGGATTTATTTATGCAAGTAGCTGTCAACAGTTGTGTCTAATTGAATTTATGCCATTTTCCAGGTATATGTTATGGCATGCAAATCATTGCCAAAGAGTTTGGCGGTGAAGTTCGAAAACAGGATGTGCGCGAAGATGGGCCAACCGAAGTGGAAGTTGATCCAAAATGCCTGATATTCGAGTAAGTTCGCAAGTTTCACATGTTTGCATTGTATATGAATGGTGTGCGTAGAGGTTAAAGAAGGGATTCAATACAAAGTCATTTATTGCCGATCCTGATACAAACCTCTCAGATTAAATCAATGAACAAATGCGCGAGAACAACTTGATATTGATCAAAGATGCTAAAATATCGAGCTACATCGCATGCTTTACAATTTCGATTCAATCCACATGGTCGGTTATCAGCCGGTTGACCTTACTCACTATTAGTCACACATAAAAAATTATCAGCTAGAAACACAACTAATTTCCTCTCTTTGATTTTTATTTATCACAGTACAAATTTACTTCATTTTTCCCCCGTTCATTTTGAAATACAGACATTTAGATAAACAACAACAAGTGTTGCTGACACATGGTGACAGTATCACTAAACCCGGCGACCGATTGAAGATATGCGCAATTTCGGCGAGTCAAGTCATAGCTGGTATTTGGAATGAGGAATTGCGTGTGTTTGGAGTTCAATTCCATCCAGAGGTATGATCAAATCCAAAATATTCCGAAAATCTTTCACAACGAACCGATTTTGCCACTTTTATTTATGGATTTCCAGGTTGATATAACCACACACGGTCAACAAATGCTGCATAATTTCCTAACGCGAGTCTGCGGAATGGTGCCAAACTTCACAATGGAATGCCGTAAGGAAAGTTGTTTGAAATACATTCGTGATATGGTCGGAACAAGCCAAGTGCTGGTATTGGTTAGTGGCGGCGTTGACTCAACCGTATGTGCCGCTTTACTAACGCGCGCTTTGAATCCCTCCCAAATTCATGCCGTTCACATTGACAACGGTAAATAAAATCATATAATCTAAATGATTGAATTGATACTGATTTGTGTGAACATAATTTTGTAGGATTTTTGAGAAAAGATGAAAGCAAAGAAGTGAAAGAATCTCTGAGTCGGCTAGGACTTGATATTTTGGTGAAAAATAGCTTCTATAAGTTTTTCAAAGCAATAACAACCGTGCGAAAGGCCAATTCCCCATACAACACCGAAACGCCAATGCTTTGCTTTGCCATAAATCCAGAAGATAAGCGAAAAATCATTGGTGACACATTTTTGAAAATTGCCAACGAAACCATGCGAGAATTGAACTTGGATCCGAAGGATGTGTTTTTGGCACAAGGCACATTGCGGCCCGATTTAATCGAATCGGCATCAGAACTAGTGAGCAAAAATGCGGATACAATTAAAACGCATCACAATGACACTGAACTGGTTCGTCAACTTCGTGCGGCTGGTCGCGTTGTCGAACCACTTAAGGATTTCCATAAAGATGAAGTGCGAAAATTGGGGCGTGATCTGGGTTTGCCCGACAATTTGGTCGATCGTCATCCATTCCCGGGACCAGGATTAGCCATACGCATTCTGTGCGCATCCGAACCATATATGGAAAAAGATTTCTCTGAAACTCAGGTATAGAAAGCGACTTGCACATTGATGCTAGAAATCGAACAATTCATTTATGATTTATCCGTGTCAAAAATAGGTTATTGCCCGTGTAATTGTTGAATATTATTCCAAATCACAAAAGAATCATGCATTACTTAATCGCGTTACAAACGCAACTACACCAAATGAACAAGCAGCATTAGAAGAAATATCCAAGAAAATGAAAATTACTGCAACTTTACTGCCAATCCGAAGTGTTGGCGTTCAAGGTAAATTCACTTTTATTAGAATGCATTTCCGTTTGAAGTACTTCAGAACAAAGGGTCATTCTCAATATTGATCTTCGTATAGGTGACTCGAGATCGTACAGTTATGTGCTCGGTCTATCAACGGAGGAGCAACCAGATTGGAAAGATTTACTGTTCTTGGCCAAATTGATACCACGAATTTTGCATAACATCAATCGCGTTTGTTACATTTTTGGTGGACCAGTTCAATTCACCATCAACGATATTACTGAAACGAGCATTAACCGATATTCATTGGCACAGTTACGGCAAGCCGATCATTCAGCGAATACGGTAAGATATTACAGATACCATTTATCTCTGAATCATCTTTGTTGGTGTTCCAACTAACATTTTATTTGTATAAATACTCCGTAGATTTTACACTCGAGCGGATGCATGACAAAGATTTCACAGATGCCTGTGGTTTTGATACCGATTCATTTTGATCGAGACCCAGTCAATCGAATCCCTTCATGCTCTCGATCGATTGTATTGAGACCATTCGAAACTAATGATTTCATGACGGGTGTTCCAATCATTCCGGGATCAGATAAACTACCACAAATGGTAACATCTACACGTTATGCCAGCGCAGTCACATGATACTAATAGATTTCAATTCAATTTTAGGTTCTAGATAAAATGGTACGTTCAATTAGCGCAATCGATGGTATTACGCGTGTTCTTTACGATTTGACATCAAAACCACCGGGCACAACTGAATGGGAATAAGATGAAAAAAGAGCACGATTTTTTTTTTTTTTGTTATTTAATTTGGAAAAGAAAAAGAAATGCATTTTCGAATAATAAATAAGTTGAAAATTGAACGTATTAATGCTAGCCGTTGCTATTTGGCCAAATTGTGTGAAATAGAAAACTATATGACATAAGAACAAAAACCGGCAATTGTTGATATTGAACAAGAAGAAATCGATGAAACCGATGAAAAACTTATCATTTTACAGGAAACAAGAAAAATACAACAACAAAAAACGCTATTGTCGACATATTTTTTTTCTCAATTATCTCAAGCTAATTAATAAACAATATTTTATTACCATAAATGCATTTTTTGGTAAAATAAATTGCTGACAATGCTAACAATTGTAAACATTGCATCAAGGTCGTATCGCTTTGAATTAAATGACCCAATTGAAACACGTGTTTTGATTTGATTTAACATTTATTTAGTACACCGATTCGAAGTAGATAGACATAATATGTTTTATTGTTTTGATTTGCTCCAAATTGATGACAAATCTAAATAAATGTTGAGTTCGGCTTCATTTTTAATCGTCTGTCGGCTTATAAGTTACCTAAAAAATGAGAAAAACGCAGTGTTTATTTGGATATTTTGACACTAAATCTTCGTTTGTTTCGAGGGGAATGGCACGCTTTCAGAAAATGCAGATATTAGAAGATCCTCCATCCGACAAAATCACTCTACATTCACAAATATTCACTATATTATAAGCAGCAGATATTTGTGAATATTTGAACGTTGGATTTCGTGAGATTCTTCCGGTTTTTTTTTTCAACATTTACTCACTTATTTACACTCTAATGGCTAGTTTGGTTGGCGATGTGTTGTTTCACTTCTCCAATGGTGCATAATTCAGCAATTTTTCAATGAGATCCACATGACCCAACAGCATACGCCGGCAACAGTACCGTTTCAGACCAAGCGCATCCAGAGCATCACCTTCCGTGTATTCGGCTTGCAACAAACCCAAATAAGCTTCCCATTTATTGCCGATCACTTTGCCGCAGGTAAAACAACGAATTGGAATAATCATATTTGCGTTCCGTTAACGTTTTTAATTGGAATAATGAGACAAATGTTCTTGTGTTGTGAACTCAACGCAACGCTTTAAATGAAAATGCGTGTTTTCTGTATCTGTCAAACTCTCCATACGTTAATGCTTGCCAAAGAAGTGTTCTATACTTTTGACATTCAAACTTTTCTTGCCAGATGCGAATGATTTCGACCGCTGCTAAAAAGAAATGTTCGAATTGATGCGATATTATTGACCACAGTCAAATAAAATATTTAAAAAAATGTTGGATTTCATTGAAAAAAAATTACCAAAAGCAAATGAATGTTGAGCCACAAAATATTGCACGGTCTATAGTTTATTTGATTATTATTATTATTTGAATACCTTTCCTTATTTTGCGTAGATTTGTGTTGCCCTGAATATGAAAGACATAACAGTTTTTGAATGGAAAAAGGGAAACTTCGAAAAATCGTTTAAATACTGTTGCCAAATGCACTCGTTAATCAGTTTACGATCGTGCTTCGAACGCCGCACAAATTTTAACAATTTGAAAGCCGTTTCAGTGAAACAAGAGACATGATGAAACATATCGTTGTTGCACTTTACCTTTGCTGTGTATTCAGCTTCGGCTTCTTGACAACACCACCAGCCAACAAGCTGGAACTGGATTGGAAGCTGAAACCATTGCTGCCGATGCCTATCGATCCACTCAAATTGAACCCAGTCAATCAAACTTGGTGCACGTGTGGCGTATTTCTAACTGGACAATTTAAAAAAGGATCAAATGAACCACCGAAGGGCTATCCAGCGCTGATGCACGAACAAGACACAATATTTCCGTGCACACCACTTGGTTCGAAGCAATGTTCCAACAAATGTTTGGAAACGGTTAGTTTGGAATAGAATATTGTTCTGGTGAAATCGTTCCGATTCTTCTGGCTTTTTTGTAGCTGATTATTCCAAAATTTTGCTTCATTTCATCTTATACTTTTTTCATTTCGTTTTTTTTTTTAGATTGCCAAGCATTTGCCCAATTCACCAACGATTCTTTGCGGAAGCATTGACCGTGATGTATTCAGAGAACGTGCCTATTTGTTTATTCAAAGCTGCAACGGAACATGGACAAACACCAACCTTTCGGCTGGACGTGAATTCTGCTGCAAAGATGGATCACCGTACAAATGCCCAAACAATCTAATTTAAGGATGTTCATTTGTTGAATTGAAAATAAACACATATTTTTAAGTTTGAAAGCATCGACAAAAAATCGCTTCTATTCAAATTGGCCTGCAGATTTTCTCTAATGGAATAAAATCCATACAAATTTGCCGCATTTATTACTGTTTTCATAGATTTTCAATTCATGTGACGTTCAACATAACCTGCAATTCATCTTTGTTTTGGTTGATACGTTAGATGTAAGTTTGTGAAAAGGAATTGCACAGAAATTATGCAGAGTTTGCATCGACTCTCCAGCTCAAATGCAAAATGTTTGAACAGTTTTCGACACTTTTGCTATAAACCGATCAAGCGACCGGTGCTGAATAAGCCAGCAAAGAGTTCATATGCTGCAAAGTCCGATGTAGAAAAGAATGTGTCACTTTCCAAAGTATTGAAGACGCGCATTTCAGCGGCGGGACCGATATCCGTGGCTGAATATATGAAACATGTGCTAACCAATCCAAACAGTGGCTATTATATGTTGAAAGATGTGTTTGGAGAAAAGGGCGATTTCATAACATCACCGGAAATCAGTCAGATTTTTGCTGAGGTATGCCAGATCAGAAAGAATGTTAAATATCTGCGAATCTTCATAAGGCGATGTTAAATATCTGCGAATTTTCAGCTCGTTGCAGTTTGGTGTTTATCCGAGTGGCAAAAGTGTGGATCGCCTGGGCCACTGCAAATCGTCGAATTGGGGCCCGGGCGAGGCACTTTATCTCAAGATATTCTTCGAGTCTTTGCGAAATTTGGTTTGTCAGATAAATTGTCATTGCATCTTGTCGAAATCAGTCCATATATGAGTGAATTGCAAGCGAAACGTCTCTGTTGTCTGCAAAAAGAGACCAAAAAAGATGATTTAGATACTGTTCCGTATTATCGCAAAGGAGAATCAGTGTCCGGAATTAATGTGTATTGGTATCGTGAAATCAACCAAGTGCCAAATGGATTCTCAATTTTTCTAGCCCATGAATTTTTCGATGCTCTTCCCGTTCATAAGTTCCAGCGCACGGATAATGGTTGGAAAGAAGTGTTGATTGATATTGATACTACAAAAGAAGATGCCTTTCGATATGTTACATCAAATTCGATGACTCCGATGTGTGGCGTATTTCTGACTCGACCATGGATCAATAAAGAGAACCTCTCTAATCATATCGAATATTCAGCTGACACCGAACAAACCATTGACACTGTTGCCAATCGCATAGAAGAACACGGAGGATTTGGTTTGATAATGGATTATGGACATTCTGGTGAACGGGACGATACATTCAGAGTAAGAATTTTTAGAGTTTTTTCCTCTTCACATTCGTAGATATACTAAACATTGTTGATTTTTCGCTAGGCTTTCAAAAATCACAAATTGCATGATCCACTCGTGCAACCAGGATCGGCTGATTTGACGGCCGACGTCAATTTTGCACATATTAAAAAAATTGCTGAGCAAAGAGAACGTGTTATTACATTCGGGCCAACTGAACAGAGAGAATTTTTGAATCGAATGGGTGGAGAAACTCGTCTAACGAAGCTAATGGAGCAAGCAGATTCGCCGGAAGTAGCTGATTCATTGAAATCGGGATACAACATGCTGATTGATCCGGCGAAAATGGGCAGAAGATTCAAATTTTTTGCCATGTTCCCAAAAGTGCTTGAAAGCCACTTGAAAAAGTTTCCCGTTCATGGATTTTTCGAACCCGATCCTAAAATAAATCAAAATTTGTAGATATCACTGCATGTGTTCAAAATTGATTTGGTTTCTTACTTAACAATCCGATTAAGCTCATATTTGCTCAATACTAGAATGCAATGCTCACATTGCAAGGTTTTATTTGTTGAAACTTTATGCAAATAGAGATAGATGAATACATATTGTATGTGTTCATCTCTCTTTGTAGCAAATGAAACCTTACAACGTGAGCATTGCATTCCCCGGTTATATTTGCTGTTCTTTTTTTGCCATGAAGATATATTCCATGAATGTTCTTCAACGTGAACACTAAACAATGAGAAAATCTCTTTTCGAAACAAAAACTGGCGGCGAAAGGAAGAAAAATTGTCATATTCAATACATGATCATGGAAATAGTACCATCGAAATGAAGAATTCAAAAATATGCAGTTTTGATTGCGTTGTGAAATGGTGTTTCCATGTTTCATCCATAGTGATGAAGCGACGCAGAAAATCCACTTTATTCTGCTTAAATAGGTCCAAACAAGCCTCAAACCTTTGCTCTGGAGTCAGCAAGCGCGGCAACCACTTTGAGCAGAGTTTTTTCATATCCAAATGTTCGTGTAAAATCGTAAACACACTGCCTTCTGATGTCATCACGGCCTCTGCTATCTCTTTTAACTTCAGTTTACGGTCTAACACAATTTTTCGGATTATTACTATGTTTTCTTGAGTAACTGCGGTATTCGGGCGACCAGAGCGTCTTCGGTGTTGGTACGACCTCTTTTGAATTCATTATACCAATCACAGAAGGTTGATTTGCCGGGAGTGGATTTTTGGTTGCTGTCGCTCCCTATATGTCAGTCCGGGAACTTTTTGAGTGAAGTGTTATATAATGTGAAGTTCTTACAATGTGAAGATATATCCAATGTTGTTCACAATCCTTATTAATTTGCATGAAGTGTTCAACACTCTTTTACCGTGAAATCTTCACCTGAAATCTAGGGCTTGTTGGTTATCGAAATGGATTTAAAATTGAGTCGGCAAGTGAGAATTTCTGGGTATTCCGTATAGCACAATGATTGGATGAATATGTCGTGACTTTATTCGTGCTGTCAAACTCGATTTCGAACCTAAATTCATTATATGATTTCCAATATTTATACATGGGAAACCCCATCTACTTCAACAAATCCACACCAACTTAACGGATTTTTCGTCCAGTGTATAAGTTCCTTTCCATGGTTTGTCCAAATGTTTACAAAATCTACAATACTTATCACTTAACTTAAAATGGATTTTTGTCAGCTTTTGAAACTTTGCACTGAGTTTGATAGCTTCGCTAGCTGATAATAAGCAATTGGGTTATATAATATCAACGAGAAATGGTAAAGATTTAATTAATCTCGGCCAATCTATAATTTCGGAGCTCTCAATGTCGATCGATAAATGTGTTATTGTTGGATGTTTATTAATTAATTTGTAGAACTCTTCAGTAATAGAACTATGAAAATCTTCTTTCGGATAGAATATAATGATTTTTTTGAGTTGTGGAAATGAAAATAGGTATGAAACATATTTCCAATTCAATCAGTTTATCAAAGTGAATTTCGAATGATTTTACACTTTTCATGTGTATAACAACGTCGGTGCCTTTGAATACTGTGATGAGCTTTATTCTAAGTGTAAGAGTTTTTAAATTTCTCAGACTATCGAGGACACTCCGAGAAAAAAGGACCATGAACATGTGCAAGAAAATGTCCTACGCAAGAAACAATGAAATTGTCTTGTCTCCGGTAGCGGCGTACGATGCGCTTTGAACATTCGGGTTTATATTCCTAGCAGTGTCTAGAATTCGAAATTCGATTTGACATTTTCGAAATGAACGTTTTTGTGTTGACTTTAATATGATTTGGCGCTGGTATCGCTGAGGTAATTGTTTTTGTTTTTCATATTGCGTAGATTCATCGAGAAAGAACAGCGACAGCGATAAAACGAAAGAAGAAGAAGAGAACGCAGTAGCCACATTCTTTAAAACTAAACAATTACACTCATCAAATAATTGCTGCGATTGCATTGGAAGCGAGAAATATAACGTGAGTATATTGGAAAAAAACATTTTAATAATTTAGAAATTCTAAGCGTAACGAAATAAAAATAAACTTAATTTGATAAGACGCCTTGAAAACACGCCTGAAAGCATGCCGGCGAATCGCAATTTTGGTTTGATCTTCCTAATAAAGTATACGTTTGTTATATATTGTTTACTAAAGCGATTTGAGTGAAGATGTCTTGTCCGATCGGTGCTGAAGAAATCAACAAACTCAAGTTGTTTGTTGGATTATGCTCGCAAAATCCCAAAATATTGAACTTACCTCAGCTGGAGTTCTTCAAAGCGTTCATTGAACAACTTGGCGGAAAAGTTCCAGGAGGGGAACCGGATTTCTCTTTCCCGGATGCCAAGTGAGTTGTATTCATTTGACAGATGAGTTAACATAGTCAACTACGTGAACAATTGTTTGACGATGTGAATTGATTTTATCGGCAGGCCGAGTGAAGCGAAAAAACAGTCCGAACCAGAGGCAGCAAAAGAGCCCAAGGTAGATAGTGATCCAGAATCAGATGTTGATATTGATAATGATGGCTGCGTTGATCCAGATAACGATCCTCCACAACCGATGGGTGATGTCTCAAAGGAGCCAACAGATGTGGAACGTGAGCAAGCTAGCTCATTCCGAAGCGATGCTGCCGGCCATTTCAGCGAACAGCAGTACGAGAAGGCTGTTGCCGACTATGAAAGAGCAATTCAATTGAATCCAACGAATGCATTGTTTTATGCCAAACGTGGCCAATGCTATCTCAAATTAAGCAAACCAAATGCATGCATTCGGGACTGCAATCGTGCATTAGAATTAAATTGCGATTCAGCCGCGGCCTATAAATATCGTGGACGAGCTTATCGTTTGCTCGGCGACTGGGAACAAGCTGCTAAAGATTTGCGTCAAGCGTGCAAAATTGATTTTGATGAAGAGGCTGATGAATGGTTGCGTGAGGTGCAGCCCAGAGCTCAGAAATTGGAAGCTCACAAAATCAAGCAGGAGCGGAAAAAAATCGAAAAAGCTGAACGCGAGCGTTCGGAACGCATTCGACGAGCTCAGGAAGCAAATAAAAAGGCAGCCGAAGAGCAGAAGCGCAACGATGAAGCTAACTTTGATCCAGGAGATGATGATTTCAATCAAGCCGATTTGCTGAATGCATTCAAAGATCCAGAAGTAGCCGCTGCGCTCCAAGACAGTAAGTTCATTTTTATTTTAGAGAGAGAAAAAAGATATTAATTTCCAATTTCATGTTTGCAGTCATGTCAAATCCGGCAAATGTAGTAAAATACCAATCGAATCCAAAAATTATGAAGATCATCTCCAAGGTTGGTTCGGCTATGGCCGGCAAGATGCCAAATGCATCGGGCGCTGCAGGCGGTTTTCCGGGTGGGTTCTCAGGTTTCCCAGGTTTCCCAGGCGGTGCGGCCCCTAATTTCGGTGCACCTGGTGGATTTCCACCTGGATCTCACACACAGCCACCACCATCAAATCCGAAAAAACCAGACCTTCACGATGATGGCCTAGACTGAGTAGGAAATGAAATCATGCCTCTTATCATTCAATGATATTTCCTAGCATTTAATTGCGTCAAGAATATTGGCTTACTTCGATTATTTCTTTATCAACATCTTGCTTCATTCAAAAATATTCATCAAACGTAACTGAAATTAATCTTAATATGGAAGAAGTGTGCAACTTGAAAGTTCTTTCAATTACAATACTTTGTTAACATTCGACAAATAAATCAGTTTAAATAATAAACTGCAATTGGTTTGGAAAAAATTAATTACACTGCTGCTAAATAGTGTGTTTGAATCCTTTGATAACATTTTCACATTTTTCATTCACCAAATTGAGCCGTTGTCAATCTATTGATATTCAATTTCAGTTATCATTCTTTAAAATACCCTCATCGACTGCATTCAGAAAAAGAGCACAAAGAATAGAAGAAAAAATAATTGTCGTCATTTAGAATTGGTTGATATCCATTTGAAATATGAGCAAAGTCTCTGGGGACATTGTTAATCGACTGACACTGTCTGGTACCAAATGATGTGTATGAAAAGAGCTGCGTTCAGAGTTCAATTTGTTTTACAGTGTGATCAAATGGATACAGGATTTTACAGATGCGGAATTCAAAGAGATGGCAAATTGGAGAACAAAACAATGTTTCCCATTAGACGTATTGAGATTTTCATCTTGATACCGTTGGTTCGGTATTCCTTTGCCAATTCTATTTGTAACGGTAATTTCCAACGATTTTCCTCATGCTAATAAAATTAGTTTGACTCCATATAAAATTTGATTGACATATTTAACGGGAGTTCGTTTAAATCGATTAGTTTATTACTCATTCTTTTTTATTCTGAAAAAAAAAAATATTACGACACAATTTTTACACAGAAAATAAACGATAGGGAAATTCAGATGTTACCGACACCATCCGCGATATCGGCAACATTCTGAATAATTTCTGTGAATCAGTTATGATAAACGATGCGATCACTATTGACAAGCTCATTCGTTCGTTAACCAATTCCTGTTTGTGTGCTGCACATCCCGAACGCATGCCTGGATATTCTATATGTTTGACGACGTCGTTCATTTGAGATAAAGCGAAATTATTCAATTTACACAGAGAAATGAAATGGATATGGAAGCAAAAATCGCATAGATATATAAATAAACAGAATACCCAAAATGATAAAATAAAAAAATATGTGTTAGAATTGAATATTCCCATGGTTTTCCCGTTTATAAACTTCATGTCATTTATTTCAAAACACATTCAGAATATATTCGTTGACGAGTGAACAAGTGGAAAAATTTTAATTGGAGCTCAATCATGGACGAGTTCAATTGTTTTGGTGATGATTTTCTATCAAACGGTGAATTCCATCAATTGTACACTGCATTTGAATATCAAGACGATATTTGTCTGTGGGACAATCGAATCGATGTCGATTCGATAACAAGGTGGAGTTGCTCGAGTGACATTGACTGCGGAAATAACAACTTTTCCGATTTTAGTACTTATCAAGTTTCGGGTTTTGTGAATTTTACTGATAACAAAAGCAGTGATTTTGAATCTTTGGCCATATCAAATGGGCACAGCTTGAATAATAATCATGAATACGATGAAAGAGCTAAAACTGATTTTGCCATTACAACGGAAAATTTCCTCACCGACATGGACGAATGGAAGCAAAACCACTTGGACGATCTGGCATATCATTCCAACAACAACAATGAATGGGAATTGAATTTGGAGAATCTGTTGATCGAAAATCCATTTGATGATCTAGCATTTAACGTTCGCGATTTACCTGCACGAACATTTTACTGTAACGATTCGTGCACGAATTTTTTGAAAGAGGCTTCTGAACACTTGGACACAAGTTTAAGAACATTTCAACCGCGGGCAACTCAAAACGCATCATCCATTACCAATGACAATAAAATCGATCGCAAAAAGTGTTCGGCCGCAGTTAACGAGGAAAAGGAATTCATTTGCAACTATGGAGATTGCCGGAAGGTTTATGCAAAAGCAGGCCATCTGAAAGCACATATCAGACGACACATTGGAGATAAGCCGTACGTTTGCCATTGGCCTGATTGTACGTGGAAATTTTCAAGATCGGATGAATTGTCTAGACATCGACGCTCACATTCCGGCATTAAGCCATACCAATGTGATCTGTGCCCAAAATGCTTTTCAAGATCCGATCATTTGACAAAGCATCGCAAAGTGCATGAGCGAAAAATGGCAGCTATGAAAATGCAAACAGTTTGTACAAAATTGCCACCACGCAAGCCTGGCCGCAAACCGAAATCACAAACTTCGAAACAGTAGGAGATTATTTGGCAATAAATTATCTCCACTCAAATGGCGCATTGGCACAACGGAAATAATTGTAACTCATAAGGTGTAGCAGCTTCTTCCTCAGTTAAACGGAATTTACATCAAATTAACTAAGAATTAGTTAGGTTTTATCGCAGCTGTAGTCAGGTGAAAGTAGACAAAAGTAGCAAATTTAAAAACCTTTTCAACTGAAAAAGAGTTGAATACCAACATTTTATTCAGAATTTCATAATTTTTTGTATTAAATCTGAGGCAACTAGTAAAGTAATTGTACAAAATAGGTAGTTAGTAAAATCTGTAATTTTCCGAAAATGATAGCACCATTCAATATTTAATAACAGCTATTATTATATTTCTGTTCAATTTATCAAATATTTTATATTCAATCTTTTCCAGAGAATGTAATAAAAAATGTTGAAAAAAAAATATCATATGAATTATAAATTTATTTGTGTTATTGCTAAGTGAAAATACGATGCTGCGGTTAGTTACATCCGCCACCAAACCTTATATCATCGCATTGATGAAAACAAAAAATTCATATGAATCAGAGTTATTTCAAATAAACGACTTTATTCATATTATTTTCATGTCTGACAGTTGAGCAAGTGTCAAATCCAAGAGACTCAATTGACATTTGTGATGAAATATGATTTGCAGAAAATCGCCACAGCGAACTGTCAAACATTGCCATTTGTCAATGTGTACAACAACGGCGTAAATAAAAGCATCAAAAGACTTGAAAAGGAATTTCATATTGAATTTGGTTGAAAGTGCGAGAAGGATTCTAAGATGTCGGAAGATTGGTGTGTTGAACAGCTTGCAAAGTTGCAGATAAAAGAATGCCGTTTGGATACATTAAATGAAATACGAACACATTTGAGTAGCGTCGGACCGAACGAAGTGAGCGTTTCAGCGAAATTTCTGGAACTTTTGGATTCGATTGATGACTATCGGGACAGGTAATTAACAGAATTAATGTCATGATAGGAATTTCATTATTTTCTTTTTTTTCTAAAAAATATCTGTTCTTCATTTTATTGGCAGTCCCGAGCAAGTGAATCTCACATGCGATATTCTTTGTTTGTGCATGTCAAATTTGGAAATCGACCATACTGAGAAAGTGAGCTTCAGCGATTACTTGGAACGATGTTTGCTGCACAAAAATGATGATGTCAAATATTTGGCTCTGAACTATATTGAGCGGCGCGTAAAAGATGTGAGCAGCAGTGAATTGCCATCGTCCATGAGCAATTTGTGTCAGTCGAATATAATGGTGGCGCTTGTCAATTGTTTGGAATGTGAAGAAATAAGAGTTGCAACGATGGCAACCAATATTTTGCTGAAACTGCTGCCGAAAGCTATCAAAGATAAGTCGATTAGAGATCGATTGGAGCAAATTTTGTGCGGAAAAGATTTGATAAGATGTCGTGTTTACGAGCTTGGCGTGAAACTAAGCCATAATTCAATCGAAAACCACGAATGTTTCGCTTTCATCCTCGAGAAGTTGGTCGCTGACATTGACACCGATGACATTCTTCTGAAGTTGAATATTCTGGATTTATTATCTGATCTGGCTCAATGCGATTATGGCCACGTATTTTTGGAAAATAAAGGTGTTTTTGCGAAAATTCTGCGAGAAATTGAAGTTCTGGATGAGAATCCATTTAAATCGATTTTGGTGCCAGGTTATCTACGCTTCTTTGGCCACATCGCCACAGTTCAGCCAGCTAAAATCATTCAAAGCTTCTCGAGCATGATTAATTCACTCTTTGATTGCATTTTAGATGAAAACGTATCAGCACTTCCGGTTGCCTTTGACACTTTTGGTGAATATATTGTACATTCAACTTAACCTCTTAATGCAGTTTAGAGTCAAAATAAATCAATTTTTGTTTTCAATGTAATATAGGGCATTTGGGTCGTTCGCATGAAGGAAAGATCCTTCTGAATGAAACTCATGCAGCTCGATTGTATGAAACATTGAGCGATATCGGTAAATCCATTCATAACCTCCCAACGCCATTGAAAGTCCGAGCGCTCAACTGTTTACAAGCTCTTTACCAATGCGATGAATCCGACGCGATGAACAATCAAATCAGCTCGATCACTGAGAAATGGTTTTCCAGTCTAACCGGAACCAATCAGCTGACATTCGTACAAGATTTTTGTCGCAATCCATTTCCAGAAATCAAAATCGCTGCCCTCGGATTGCTGCGCTCAATCTGTAACTATTCATGGGGCCAACGAGCGCTCAGCACCACCGCCGGACTCATTGAATTCCTGTTAGATCGCAATTCTGAATTTGACAAAGATATTTTATACGAAAAATACAGCATTCTCAGAGCAATCGAAAATTCCAGAGAATTCGATGAGCAAATTAGTCGTCAAATCAAACAATACGTCAAGGAAGGCATATTCTACATACAAGGGGTGATGGAAGTTGCAGTTCAAAGCTGTTAAACCACGAATCGAAAGACCATTTCATAAAGAAAATCATCTCATAAACATGAAATTTTTTAAAATTGACTGTGGTTCATTGAAAAAAATACATTTTTTTTTATTGCAACAAACTGTGTGTTTACCTCAATTCGGCACCGGAATTCAATCGAATTTTCAAGGTGGAAAAAAGGCCGTCGAACCGATTTAATTAAAATGTGTTTATTTTACGAACAGTTGCTTACAAATGTTAGGGTTTTTTTATTTTTCTTTGTAAAATGATATATAACCTACAGTTAAATTGAGTTTAAATTAATTTAAATGAATTTTCTTCTAATTTAATACAAAAAGAGAACAGTTTACAGCGGCACATTTGTGTAATTCAGAGAAACTTTCACGAGTATCTCCATACATCATTTCAAACGGCAAGTTCATTTCTCCCTCTCTGGTCGAATTGTGTGTTTGTATGTGTGCTTTTTTTCGAAAACTGATCCGACACTTGGTACATAGGCCTCATTATGAACAATTAACTTAAATTATGTTAAAAATTAATAAAGTTATTCCCTATTTTCCACTAAAATTTTCTTTCGATTTGGCGTGAGAATTTTCAACATCGTTACTACAGGCGCTTCGAATGATAATGAAATAATGAATGCTAACAAAAATGACAGTACCATATGACCGAAGAACAATACAATCTGAAATAAAAAAAGTGAATCACATTGATTAGATTCAATTCTCCGAATTTGTGTGAATATGAAGAAAGAATCGTATTTTTACCATTGAATCGCTGCCCAAATGAAGTGTTGCATCCGAATTGAGTGAAACAAAGCGGATAGCGATTGGATGTACCAAATATGCGCAATAGGTAACACGTGAGAATGGATAAATGACGGGTGCGGAGAGGATTTGATTAACGTAACCGCCGTGACCGGACGAACAGGCGACGACGATCCACGCCAAGGCCATGGCCCATGCTGTATGACTCAACGAACTGAAAGCGGCCGCACTAACTGGACCCAATTTCACATTATACAAACCATAAACTATCCAGAGCAAACAGAAACTGGCTGAGAACCAACCGATTACCAATGTCGTCTGGAGAATTGAAAAATTGAGATGTGTGTTTATTGTTGTTGTTTTTGAAGTGATTGTTAAATTAGCAAAGTTTTAATTGAATATTCATTCACTTGCAAACTTACACGACTCATGCGGATTTTGCAATTGGTTTTGAATAAGAACCATCCGACGCACATGCCAACCATATACGGACCAAGACGTGTCCATGGTTTATCGTAGATTTTATCAAACAGTGCAAGTGGGTCATCGGAGTTCGGAATGTGGTTATGTTGGAATGCAATAAATCCTGTTACTGCCCATGATGACACCATAAACACAATTAACATGCTCGACGCCACTTTGAAATGTCTGCAATTCAATACAACGAAACGTTAAGCGATTGTTTACGTGTGTTGAGTTAAAGAGAATTTTTTCTGCATTTACCTGACAGCAATAATCAAAATGAATGCTCCCACAATGAAGAATTGCGTATCGTCGGCCAAATACCAACTCCAAAGCATGCACTGGAAATAAATTTTGAATTGAATAGTTTTGATTATAGATAACACGGTCAAAAATATTAATGTAGGAAGTTCACACTAAATAAGCTAAAATTATTTTTATAAAAACGAAGTTGTGTTTAATTTGGAGAAATGATATTTTGAAATTTACCATTTGCTCGACGGGGAACAATGTGTTTATGTAAAGGATGTTGCGCCACCAGTAATTCGGGCAATTTTCATGATCGGCCGTTGGAGTTTCGAAAACGGAATGATGATAGAAATACTTCATGACTACCTCGACAAGCCCCAATACAAACATATATGGTGCGGTCAATCGCACAAAACGATAACCAATCAATCCAAAGAAATGGAATGTGCCAGCTGTAATTTCATTTACACCTTTTGATAACTTTTCTAATTTGCCCTTTGCATTGGTTCGGAAGTAGATGTACGAAACGAGGAAGCCACTGAAATTATTTTTTTTTTTTCGATTTAATTCAATTTGTTTAACGCATTAGTGGAAATATTTGTGTGCGGCGACTTTATTTTTACCTGATGAAGAAGAATGTGTCAACACTGAATGTTGCGTTTGAGATGGTTTGGAACCAGAATTCCTTTTCGACCACTTTTCGCAGCTCCATATTATCGGCGTATTTGAACACAATAATACAGGTATGACCTTGAAATTCAAATTGAATCAATGAATACAGAGGGTAATCAATCAATTGGGTTTTGAATAGTTACCTAAAATGACCCAAGCCATAGAGATCGCTCGCAATCCATGAATTGATGGAATCGTGTCGCTGCCTACGCTTCGATCGCAAATCGCATTAAAATTTGTGATGATCGAAAATGACAACAGCAATTCGGACCAAACGTCCAATTTGATCTCTTCTACGTTGATCGAACCTTCGGCCAAATTTTCATCGGAATTATTGTTGTTCATTCCGCGGGGGATCACAATGCCAATTGGCAGATCATTTTTGTTGGGCACTGAACTGGTCAAATCGTATGTCGTGCAACCGATGCCAGATGACGAATCTGTGGCCATATCGTCTTTGGTGCGACACTTATTCTTCAATGCGCGCTTAGCAAGTGCAGTCAAATGAAGTTCATACAAAGTCGCAGTTATCATGAGGATCAAGACAATCGTTGAAATAACACTGAAATCAAATGACGTGATTAAATGAATCAAAAGTAGATAAAAAGAACTCATTTCAGCCAAAAACTTACACCAAAATTATGAATGTTGTGTCTTTCCAATATTCGTACGGGAATTTTGTTGGCGATCGAATGGAAATCACATTGAATGATCGATTTGACGTGGGTTTTTGTGATAAATCAGCCATATGACTGACTTCTTCCAATGAGCAAACCGATGGCAAACACATTCCAAATCGAATGGTGCGTGGCTGGAATATTAAACATCAGTTTAGTATCCGAATGCAAAATTAAGTTCCTTCTAATGTAATGGCTTTTTGACTTACGTATTTTGCGACTTCTTTTTCACTGATATTCACTTTGAGCACAAAGAATCCCGGCAGAAATGGTGGATTTTCATGGGGTAAATTTGCTGCCGGATTATATGCATCATTGCTTGACAATGATACTTTATTTTTTTCTTCACGAGTTTTAGCTAGAAAATTGAAGAAAAAGGAGAACAAATATTTATAAGTGGAAGAAAAATCAATGTTATCCCGTGAATCCAAAACATACCGATGATTGGTGAATTCGATGCGTTTTCTCTATAGATGGATTTACATAATGACATCGATCCAATCCAATAGTTATTGCCAAAGAACAAACCCGTGGTATAATGTCCCGAAGCGTCATCCACTGGAATAATTAAGAGCATAAATGTAAAATGATGTTAATTGTTTTGATACTCGACTATATCATACGATCTCTGTTATATTAGCAATAATAGCGGCAGCAATTTCTGTGGCTAATTATCGTAATACCATTTAGAGGAAATTGCATAAAATTCTTTGTAGATTTCATTTTCAACTTGGTCGCTCGACATTCGAACTTGTGCTGTTACGATACATTTTTTTATGCAATCTCAAAAGCAAACAATCTCAGTAAACATGTCAAATTACAGCCTCGACGCTACGCAATGTATTTCATCGAAATTATTTGTGCGATTTGCAAGAGAACTCGCGCTCATTTGGAGAGAGAAGAAAAAATGTGAAAATAAAACATGGATTCAGAAATTTTGCATCGTGTTCAGAAATGACACCGCATGAAAAACTAGGATAAATGAAATGACAGCGAAGATATTCGAGGCAAGATTGAATGGTTTTGGTGCTGGCATTATCTATAGACAATAAAATTGCATTGCATTGAACTAGCAATGGAAGTTGACATCAAACGATCATTTCATTGAAGCAATCGACAACGCATGATTCGTATTTACTTAAGCCAGCCAGATTATGCATAATTCGAAGAAATCAGCATACGTTCACCTTAAATGTGCATGAGCGATCAGATTAAAAAAAGCAGCACGAAAATGCATATTGTATAATTCTTTTTGGATCGATTTGCAAAGGAGATTGAATGAAAACCAAATTATATAATTGAAAGCAACATTCTTATTTGTGTCTACGATCAGCGCATGTTTTAACGCTTCGGCTGTTATTGCAAAGTGTTTGTCTGTATGCAATGATCAAATATTAATCGCATTTGAGATAGTGAATATAAATATGATGGAACAATCAACGAAAGCAATAAAAGGTGTTTCAAGTGAATTATTACAATTTACATTTCAACATTTTTAAATTGCAATTTGGTTGATGCGGTTCGGCACGCTGAATTTGCGACAGCTACAGTCTATAAAAAATAGAAATTAAATGACAACCTTATAAGAAATACCTTCAATCAAATAATTTCTGTAGGAGTTTTAATAAACACGAATGATTTTTGTTTGATATCCGCTTACAGTCATATATTTTAGAATCGCTCTCATTGACATTGAATGTTAGCAGTTCAATCGATTGCGTTTTAGATGGAAACTGGATAGATTTCACAGCTCTTGAAAAAAGCTTTTATTTACTAATGAAGTTCGAACAAAAAAACTGGAATTCTCTATGAAACGTAACCTCTATCTTGATCCCAATCTATCCAAATCAAAATGAGGTAATCACTACCACCGAACCGTTTTTATCTCTCCATGTTAAGCGTACGCACGGCTATATCCGCCATGTACATTTTTGGTTTTGTTTATTTTAACATAAAGTCACAATTATAAAAAAAAGTCTATTTGCGAGACAAGCCGAAATCTGGTGCAACAGCTGACTTCGCAATACAATTTTGAACGTTTTTTTGTAATTGGTTTTTTCCTATCTTGAAAAATATGAACTTGTTTATTTTTCATGCGCTTTGGGTTAAGATTGAATCTAAAGCCGTTTCATGCACAATTATTCTCTCTCAGTATATTTTTTGCGGTAGTAAAAGCTTGTCACAGATCAATCATGGAATCGAAAGAAACGATGCTGTTCCAAGGCTTTCAAGGCTTCAATTCAAGCATTTGAGGGCAATGTCAATGGTGCGTTTTCCAAGATCGATTTAAAGGCTTTTCAGCCGGAGGACGATGTATTCTTCAGAAAGAATCTCTCTATTTAAATTAATTGGATTTGTGCGATTCGCACAGTGTGAATTTAGTTCCGGCAGAAATTACGGTGTAGCATTTTTTTTCCTGCAAAAATGGCTCAATTTACCGAATAAAATACCACAGCTGGAATGAAAGCGATAAATCTTCATTTTTCAGTCTATTCATAACAATAGCGCACAAAGAAGAGCAATTCGAAATTGAAGAGGAACAATTAGTAGCTATGAAGTCGTTTTAAAGTGGTTTGTGAATATATTTAATGGTGGAATTAGTTTTATTCATGCGTTGCACTGAGCCGACTCAAAAGAGAGCAAATTGCGTATATTTCACTTCATTCGAACCATTATGCGTCTTTCATTCCCATCCGTTCATAAACCGATACTGAATATTAAACGATCATTCGTTTCCAGCCGCTTCATTGTATTACGTGGAGAAAGTGTTGTGTAACCGAGCCAAAAAATACAACAACTTCGCTTTTATTTGAAATGCTTTCTTTCTTTCATTCTTCTCTTTCCGCCTCATTTGGGTCATGGCGTTCACTTTGAATGCCGAACAGACGTAATAATTTGCCAGATTTGATTGAGAATCTATCGATCGTTTTGTATGAATTTGTGTCAGCCATAACAGGTGGCGATCAAAAGATCATCATCATTTCATTCTCAATATTTCACAGTTGAAAACTTTTCACTTGTTTTATCGTTAACTGAATGTTACTTTGGACTTTCTGTCATTTCTATAGAGAATTCAATTGAGATCGACGATGGTAATTGCACTCTGCAAACATTGCATTTCAATGAACAATCGATTTCATTACAATCCAACTAGTAACTTTCATGCGTTGCATATGTCAGTGCGCGCAAAATTCTCAGTGATTAAGGAAAATGGCGGCGTTATGTGATAAATGAAAGGCGATAAGTCCACGTCGTTTGCCGTATGCCATAATTCCCATCCATCGATTCATGTCTTCGTCTGCAAATATGCGAGAGAAAAGAAAAAAATCTTTCCAGAGGCTGTAGATATTGGGCGCGTATAGAAATTGTTTATGTTGCAATCGAATCGTACGTTTTGTCCCGTCGTTCTTGTTTCGCGAGAGGCGCCGCAGAGCCAAGCTCTTTCGTGTATTTGTGTGTGTGTGTGTGTGTGTATGTGCTCAGCAAAAGTGCTAGAGCAGTCATTGCGCGCGCACACCGCACATTCACTTCTTTGTCATTTCGATCGTTTCTCGATTACGTGTGCATGGTGAAATATCGTTAATGTGTCATGCAGATTGGTTCGGCTCTATGTGTAAGTCCACCAATATTGAGCAATTTCACATCAATAGCGACAACTGAAGTAACACCTCTTTTTTTCTCTTCACTAACAGTGATTAGTATAATTAAAATACTTGAAGCATGTTGAGTCATCATTCATATACTTGTACAATGTTGATTTTAAGATACTATCGAGTAAATCCAAATTTCATGTAACCAAAGAGGCTCTTCAAGCCACTTTTCTTTGATTGAGATTGATTTGAATGTTTTGGTGTATTTCAAAGTTTTTTTTCACTGAACACTAACATTTTGAATGCATTTTGATTCGACAGTTGGATTGCATCGTGCTCAACGGATGCATTCACAAATTGTGCAATATTGAATTATGTGCTTTTTTAATGCAAAAATTAAATTCTGATTTGAATTCGCTGATTTCATAAACATTTTGGAACATAGCAGAAGTTGACGCCACTTCGGAATAGTTCAATAGCATTTAAAGCTCTATTTTTCCTGCAAATGAGCTGTCCGACGACAATCTTCGTGTTTTTCTTTTTCATACTGACAAGAATAAACCACTTTCACTTTCTATGCTAATATTTCCGTCAAACCGGGTGTATTATCGTTCAGAGCACGAAATGACCTTCTTGAATGTTAAACGATCTCTTTCTCTTTCTCTGTCGGCTTGCCCATTGGTATGCTCACAACAAAACTCACTTGATGGTACAAGCAATAGAAACTCCATTGCAGCAGACGATCTTGAGACTCGATCAAATTGTTCGATATAAGTTCATCCAATCGAAAGAAGCATTCAAAACAAAACAAAATGAAACGAAAAAACAGCATTGGCATTAATATTTACTCCATATTTAAAGAATTTACACAGCGATTCGTTATAATCAAGAAATCATCATCATGCTGCTACTTTAACGATATTTCAATAATTATTCAACAATATAGCGAATATAAATGCAATCACCAGTAAATAAAAAATAAATCGGCAACCACTTGAAACGGAATTTACTCAATTTTTGTGTGTTTTATGGGCAAAAATCGGTGGAATCTATTCGATGAATATATCGGTTACGGTGTGTGCTATCGAACGTCAGTAATTTCATTTTCAATGATATATGATCCGATGCGCATGTTTATTATAAATTATAAGCATGAATACGAGGAAGTTACTGGAATTTCGTAATCCACGCGTTCGAAGTGTTTGCACACAAAAACCAAAGTAAAGCCACTATTCTAGTACAATCGGTCTTCAAAAAAATTGAGATTATCGTGTTGTTTGGTCTATTGCAATAAGCATACAAAAAACATTTGAACATCATACATTTCCTATGTTTGTTCACGTTCTTTTTTTTGCATTTCTTGAAGTATTCGAACGATTCAGTTTAAAAACTAAGTGTTAGTAACATGAATTCCGCCGAAGGACTGTAAAAAAAGATCTACATTTTGTACTTGCATTTTGAAAATATGTTCCATTGTCTTAATTCTAATTTACGTTTGATTATTTGGAAATCTGAAAATTTATTCTGGATTTTAAATCAATTTTATTGATTCTAGACATTTCAACCCGAAATGGGATCGCACTAAAGGGATGCACATGTAATGAAACCACTTTGCCCATTCACTTTGCATGAATTCATCTACACAACGTGGCAAATCTTCGAAAAAAAATGCGTTTTTTGTTTAAAAAACATCAGATCCTCGTCAGTTATCAACATTCACCGAGGAAATTCAACAAAAATTGCCTTTTGGATGTTTCACGTTAATTATTAGGCGTAGATAAAAAAATGTTCGGTACATACTTCGGTAAAAACCCAAAAGCATTCATCAAATGCTAGGTTTGAAGAGAGGTTAATGCGGCCATTTCATGATGCTTATCATTCTCTTCCTCAAGTGAAAGTTTCATTGCTTTATGTTCGCTTATTATTTTTCACATGTGATGTGTGATGCATGACAATATGTACAAATTAGTCATTTGTTTAGTTGATAAAGTTATTGATTTTTCGTGACATTATTTGGGTCGTCTTAAAATTTGTTCATGTGAATTGGCGTCGTTTGCGAATCGATTCGGCGTCAACATTTTGGAAACAATTTTTGGTTTTTAATATATCTAATTTTGTTTCAAAATGAAATTCAAAAAAAAAAAAAAAAAAATCATCAATCGTATGTTTTTTCGTTGATAATTACGATGATTTATGAATCCCTGAACTTGGCGAGGTTATTGGGCAGGGAAAAACCAGCCGCAAGTCCATAATCCATTTATGAGAATCGTTTGTGCAACTATTTATCATATTGGTAGCTGATTTTGCTCTGATTCCGTCCCAAATCATATCGACATCAAGTTGTACAACATATTTGTTTAGCTCTTCATTTAGCGCACGCAAATATATGTTTATTTTAAACGTAGCGCGAAGGCGTGTGCGTCATTTTGCGTATAATTAAATTCACAGGATTTGGGCTAAATTCATTAGCGAACCAAAGAGAAAAAAAAATGTCACATCAATGGTGATAAATGGAGTCATTTCGAAATTAGCTCCATCACATTCAGTCGGATTGCATAGCACAAAGCTATTCTTTTCAAAAGCGCACTGATTGAATCTTTTTTGTGCAATAGTATTGTTTTTTTTTCCACAAGATTCGCCATTTAACACCTTAAAGTGGTTGACATTGCAATCGAAATGTTGTGATTTTCGAAAAATTGTGTTCCAATTGTATGATAAAATGCGCGGTCAAAATGTATTCCGTTCCGATCGGTTGTATTCCATTAGTCGTGGAAAACAGCATGGAATTCTGTGTGATTGTGAAACTGCCTATTTGGTAGAGGTCAATTGATTGTCGACAACATGTAGTGGAAATGTTGATTGCATTTTTTCCGGTTCTCATTGGGCCGAAATGGCAGAAAACGTGATACACAGCAGCCAAAATCGTTGTGCATTTTCTTTTTTCATTGCAAAATGTTTATTTTTGGCTCTTCCGAATGGAGGTAATGAACTACACAATGCACGGGAATATTAAGGATTTCTAGATATTTTCAGACAGCTTTATTTTTTTTCAACAGTTAATTGTATCTAGTTTTTCATTGCCAATCGATGATTTCTTTCGCAAATTCTGTCACCTTTCGGTGAGTGAACGTACGTGAGAGGATTCAGAAAATCAGAAACCGCAATCAAGTGAATATCAAGTGGGGAAATGCTAAACCATTTTCTCAACAACATAATCACATGTATTTGCGAGTCAAAGTCACCGTACCACATAATGAAAGCGAAAATAAATATATCATTTAATGGGCAGTTGACATCTCCAGCACGTTCATCATGCATAAAATACATGAGGGAAAAGTGATTCATTCAAATGTCACGATTAAATGCCGACAAATATGCAGCAAGCGCAGAAAAAATGTCTGCTATTAATTATGTAAATAACGGCCAAAATGCCGAAACGTCACCAAAACTCATTCTTGCGAAAAGAAATGTTAAACTATGCAAAACATTTGCAAGAATACCGAAAATTAATAAAAAAAAATTAATGACATGGAGGAACGAATCGTGAGGAACGAAAAAGTATCACCAAATCATACAAACCGTTGAAGTGCGTACATTTTGACGAAACGGCATTTTGAGTTTTCAACGTTTGCGTATTCATACACGCGAGTTTAGTTGACCTTGTGCCACATTAAATATTCATATATGCGGATTGTGGCGAATGAAATGCTGAGGAAACACGCCTGCTTGTTGTCAGCGATGGCACTCTTCGTTCATATATTTACAACGACGTTGCAAAGGTGAAACTTATTTTATAAGGTGGACATACTTAAATTGCATTTATTTTACTCTTAAGAAATTTCAAGTTTTTGGCAATTATTAACCTTTTCAACTTGTTTTCAAAACAACAACAACAACAAAAAAAACTTGTTATCCAAGAATGAATGAAGCTGATTAAATTCATTCGAAGAATCATTTCGCAATAATGCGATCCACGTGAGATTCGTGAATAAATGACGCTGTAAATCATTCTGAAATTCCATTTTTTATCTTCGTTTTTTTGCCTCGCTATGTCACATATATTTCAAATGAGAATAAGAAGTGAGAATAGGATGAATAATGAAGAAAGTGGAATTGAAATCTGAACACACCTGCGATTGATCGCGATGTTATTCAAACTGAATATGTACAGTTATTGATTGCGATTGACTTTTTGTCATTTTCGTGATCTGGGTTACAGAAATGCCGAATTATCAGACAGCATTGACACAGACCTTTTTTTCATGCAGAAGGAGGTCATTTCATGCATATAAATAATGTCCCGTATCATTTTTTCAACTAAGATTGCCGTCTTCAAATCATAATTGTCTTCATAGCAAATTTATGAATAAATAAAGATCAATTGAAAAAATACACACAATTAAAAAAGACATAAATATATACTTCTGTACTTTATGCACTTGTATGATACAAACAATTGTACGGAACAAAAAGGGTCATGCATAATATTAAGATTGTGCAATAAATAAGAGAAGAGAGAGATAGGAAAAAAGCATGTCTATTTTCGATTGAATACAAAGTGCACAGTTGCAGCAATGCTCGGTGCGGAGCTTCACTCCAGTCTCGTACGATGCGAAGTCACTGAAGGTGCAAAGTTTAATGGCAATATATTGATTTGTAGTAGGCGGATCGAAGCTTTCGAAGACATTATATAGGCGCATGATGTAACGTTCTTATCCTCTCCACAGCATTTTTTATTTGGAAAATCAAAATCAGCGACACATTTGATTAACATTCAGCTGAACCGCATATCCCATATTAATTTGCGCATCGCAATACAAGTTCATTGTCTAAGTCTAGTGTTTTACACGTTGGCAACAAGAGACATAATCGCATTTTAAACTTAAGCTGTGCAAAGGAATTCGTTTAAGTTTGACTTAGCAACAACCAGCAATGCAACATGAAATATGTGTGGTTGATTATGGTATGAACTTGCGCCCACATTCTGCGCATTCATGTATTCATGAGTTTTTCCCAAATAAATCAGCTTGAATTAAGTTATTTGTTGTTTGACGCAAAATGTTACCAAATTAGTTGATTATATGATTGTCCAGAGAATATCTTTGATAGAATTTGTAAAATTGAGGAATCTTCTTGTTAGAGTGGGACGATAAGTTCTAAGTAATCTCGTAAAACCGTTTCGATTATGGCTATCTTGTGGCGATGACCGAAACACATTTTGGATGGTCAATGTTTATGTGGTTTTTTTCATAATCGTTATCCAATGTTTTGCATACATTTTTGGCGGATCACTCTAAAACGAGTTTCGAAAAAGATATGCCATCATAAAATCGGTTGAAATTCATCAATAGAATATTTAAGTCAATATTTATGTAATAAGTTGTTCGGCGCACATTGTTTTTCTCTTTTTCTTTTCCTTCTTGGCTTTCGAATATTTGTACAAATACCTCGTTGATGCAGCATGAAATATCTTTCGCTCGACAATGGTACAATATGTAAAAAAAAAATCGATTTTTCATTTAATTCACAAAAAGTTTTTGAAATATTCGGATTTTTCTGTTCGAAGTAATGAAGGTAAGTGAAATAAAGGCGATTTGACCAAAAAACATTTTTTCCAATTTTTCGTTCAACTTTCATTCCGACCGTCTGTCTGACGCTTGTTCATCGTATTCAAATATTTGAACACTTTCACTTGTTTTCTTTTTTTTGCTGTATAGATCGACATTTTCGATGTCAGCGAAATATCAACAATAAACTGTTTTTTTTGTTGTTGGTTGTTAAATGTTTGTAGACGCGCCGAAATGTGTTCGTGTGTGTTAACGATTGAATGTTGATTGTGACAATGTGCCATGAATAGATAGACAGTGCTACCGTGGCGATTTCTTTGAATATCTTGCCTCATCTCGCGACGCAAACAGCCACAAAGAACGCGTTTCCATTGAACACACATCGAACAACCACGGAAATCCAAGCCCAAAAAGTCAATGGATAACATAAAAACCGATACACGATCGATGGCATGAGCAATACCGCATGAATTTTGCAATTTTGAATGAAATAGGAAGTTTGCGAATCATTGGCTATATCGTACGCAAATGTAGGACAATTTCAATGAAGAGCGAGCAACAACAAATGAAGCCAATAACAATTCGATTGTTGATGACACATGGTATGTATACATTTTGATTGACTGCGTCTGAAAAATCGAAAACCGCAACTAAAAACATTTGAACGATAATTAACTATCGCAAAAACATAACATGAATCAGCATAAATAATGTGGCGAAATGGCAAAACAAATGTCGGCCAAACACCAAGCAAAAAGGAAAAGACGAGAAAAAAAAACAACAGTATCGCAAGAAAATTTACTAAAGAAATCAGTCAACACAACGGAAATTTCGTGAATAGATCACGAGGAAAGAGACCGACAGTGAGATTGATTGTGAGCAGTATGAATTTTGCACAGATATTTTTATCATGCAACCTGAAACCGACAAAAGTGAAACCTGAATCAAAATGAAACGAAACGATGCGGCAACAATGAAGCGGCTGCAATTCGGATATTCATTAAAACTCTCTCGATACTTAAAAAGTATCCATGCTCACGAGAGCGTCGATTGATTCTTGAGTGAATGGAATGCAATCGATAAACGTGGTGTTTATTTGAACTTTACATAAACTATCCGCTTAATAACTTGTGATGTATTTCATGTGTCTGTAATTTCGATTGTTCCTCGTTTTGAACGAAGGACCAAAAACTCGCGGCGAATGAAGAACTTCGCTCAATCGATGCATGTTCAATGTGATACGTAACGTTTTATTTATCGGCAAATGTATGTAATTGCACCGTATGCTGAAGGAAGGAGCGGAGAAGAATATCAAGTTCATTTCGTTCGTTCGTTCAATTGAAAATCAGAAAGATACGTTAAATAACTCAAAAACCGAAATGTAATGGGGCATTACTCAAAGCGAATATGTGCCCGTTTATTTTGGACTGTTTCGAAAATGTATTTTAAAGGAAAATATACACCAATCGCGAGCCTGGTTTTACCAGACCATTGAAAGCTTCAAGCAGAATAAAGGTAAAAAGAAAGTAATATTATTCACTGCACTACACTTTTCATCGTTCATTCTCGTTATTATCATCATTATGAAATTAGCGATAAAATAAAATTTAATGAAAAAAACGCACATAAAAAGAAAATGTTCAAAAAAACTTACTTTTAATGGCCCACATTTTGTGCTGCTGTAGTCCGCGGAAATATTGAGTCATATCGTGTCTGCATTCCGATTGAAAGTCATGCTGAATGTTCGGCCACTTCGCTGCCAATTCGTGCAAATTGAATGCCACAAGCACATCTTCTAAGCGCAATAAATGAGTAAAATTATCAGATGGTTCGATGGTCGACAATGAAATCACTTGATGCGGATGCTGATCAGCTACAAATGGCACAGATTTCGTGAGTTTCGATTCATGAGCATTCACATCTAATGAGCTGTTTTTCACAGTATTTTTACTGTTTTGTTTGGCCATCGCATCATGACTCGGATGCGCCAAACTATCACCGAAAATATGTTGGGCTAACAATAGCACCATAAATGCAGTCCGAACTTCAAACCGAAACATTATGAAATACAATTTTTTCTATTACAACGACGAATATCTTCGGCACTTTTCACACAATTTATGGCTAGTTCAAAATTGTTTAAAAATTGTATCACTAATTGAACCGAGAAATAACTTTGAACGAATTAAGTTCAAATTTCGAATAAATAAATATCTTTGGTATTTAAAAAGAGTTCTCGTGCGGAGAATGAGTATATATTGTGAATGTGTATTATTTTTGTTCATGTGTTTTTTTTGGACCAAATGCACTTTAAATGTTTTTCATGTGTTCCATTTGGGTGCTGTCATTTTTTGATTTGTTCTTCACTGAAATGAACAAAACCGATTTGCGCATTTAAAAATTCAATTATGATAATAGGTTTATGTTGATTTTTTTTCTTCTTGATTGCTTGATCGATGCGTGGCGCTTCTGTCTCTCTCGTTTATATTTTCTCTCTTCCACAGTCTCGTTTTAGTCACGTTATTTATCTTTCGTATTACAACATTTTACATAACGTTTATTCAACAACAACAAATATCTTTTCTTCATATGTGCGCGTTTCTTATTTCTCTACCAATTATTTAGTGATACGATGGACTTCTTTGTATCTTTTTCGTGTTATTACTTAAGGTTGCCGCTGCTGGTTTGGTTGAGGAAAATAAAACCAGTTATATATGCTCTTTCACTTTTTCTTTCTCTGTGCTGACTCTGCTCTCGGTGTGTATGGCAAGAGTAGATGTTGTGAAATTAAACTGCAAGCAAATGACGAGAGAGCAGTTAAACAATTTATGGCTTGTTTTTGACACTCGTCGCTCGCGTTCTCTCAACAGCAAGTGTGATGTGTGGTCAGCAATAAATCGATTAAAATCAATTAACCAGAAAAAATGTGTAAAATCTTTTGTTCGAATGAAGATCCAGCCATTTATCATGCAATTTTTATCACGCAAAATCAATTTGTTCAAATTCACCACCACATATTACACAATTTCCCATCCACGGATATATGTACACCGAATAAAGGTGCAACTAAAAAGTACCGTTAGTGCGGCAAAGAAATTTTATGTCTGCACTGTTCGTCGTTCCACGTTCAACTAAACGAAATCAACATGCGCACGGATTAACTTTCGACGAAACACAAGACCGTTTCGGTACGAGCAACCAAACAACCAGTAAACATAAAACGCACTGACTGGCCACACTCTTCAGCTTCGGCACAATGCGATGCAAATACACAGCCGTAAACGACATCCAGGTAATATATACAGCTGTTGCCACACTAAAATACGATAACACAATAGCAAACACGAGCAATGTGTCGAACGCACCAAATACCCAACCAAAACATGTTCGGCCAAAACACGAATCGTTAGAGCTGTGTATTCTTCTCTAATTTGTATATCTTCTTCTCCGCTTATCAAACAACGAAACTTCTGTTGTGATTTCTTGTGGTCATTAATGTGCAGAGCACAAAGCAGAAGAAACGATATATATATTCATCGAAATCGTATCAATTGCAGAAGAAATCCCAAGTACATCGACGCGTAAGCGAAAACCCCACGAGAAAGTCACACTTGAACTCATCAACGTGCGCGCGTTTCAAAGAAGAAGTTTCTAATCAAAATATATCATATGCAGCGAAAACTTCAAAATGAAAACAATTGCCACTTTCGAGCGGTTATGTGAACAATGCATTGATTTGGCCCATTCGAATCACTGAAAAGCATAATTTCTTCTTTTTCATCGAAATATCATATAACAATTGATTTCTATTCCTTCCTAATTATTACCATTCATCATATTCGCCATACCAGTTCCAAATATGTGTGCAGATCGACAAATTTGTCACAAAAGTGCTCGTCACTTTTGTTTGTTTGTTTGTTTTCTTTTGTTTATTCGAATGCCATCATTCGTCAAATATTTTAATCTGTTGTTTCAATAGGTACCTACGTTTGATATTGAACCAATATTCAATTTTTTATGATCGGTCATATTTTTCAACACTTGACGACCTTTCGATTCAGAATATTTTATTTTTCCATTTTTCATAAGACAATAATCGTAGTTTGGCCGCAGCAATAGCGTTACTGTAGAATTATTGGAGGAATTTATGACACTATCCAAGAACACAATTTAATTGCATCGTTTGAATCATCTTTTTTCATTTTAAAATATATCGCTATAACAAAAATGTAGACGCAAGTCGAACAATACGCCGACAACAACTATCGTATTTCTTCATATGAATAAACACTATGCTGTTTTTCTACGACATTAAAAACGAAATTCTCCCGTGTTCACCGATAAAAAATGATATTGCGCTTCACTCAAACCCATTGAATCTTCGTGAATCGTCGGTGGAGACTTTTAGAATCAAAAATCCATCTCTTATTGATGAACATACGGCACCAATAAATCAAATGTATAAACTTGCAAACTTCATTGATGAATTGTTCAAAGAATCTGCATCTCGTGCAAATTTTAAATCTCAATTAGTTGCCTTTCTTTTTCGAATTTCATCAGCATTGTTAATATTGTGATATTGTGATTATGTGATATTTTTTAGCGTAGTTATCGATTGTAATATTTATACATATTGTATTTGTTATCATTCAACCTTGAAATGTTTGAATGGATTTTTCTAAAAGAAAAGATGCAGGTTTCAATGGTGGTGAGATCCGATCTATTCGATTAATGACCCTTAACTTTTCTCTGTTATATATATATGTTATTACTTAACGCCAGTCTTTGGCGGTGTATTGTTATAAAAAAAAGAATATTCTGAATCGAAAGGTCCTCAAGTGTTCAAAAATATGACCGATCATAAAAAATTGGATATTGATTCAATATCAAACGTAGGTACTTATTGAAGCAACAGTTTAAAATATTTAACGAATGATGGCATTCGCATAAACAGAAAAAAAAAAACGAACGAACAAAAGTGATGAGCACTTTTGTGACAAATTCGTCGATCTGCACACATCTCTGCATGTTTGGTGAGGCAAGTCGCAATGTTGTGCGAGCACGGGTGCACATACATTCAGCACGGCAGCGATCGCCTCATTTCAATTTATGGATTTATGGCAATGTGGCATACATTTATTGAACACTTTTATTGCTGTCTGTCTGTATTTTTGCGAAGACCATTCCTGCGCATACGCAATTTTCTTTCTCTATTTCTCGATTTCATTTCACCTCGTTTTCTGCTGCATCGAACGAAATACGTTGATGCGTCTGAATGCATAAGTGCATACAACTTATGCCATAATTTATTTCGTAATAGTAATTCAATCTGCACGGGATCTTATCTAATACTTGCATATCCAGTTGATTCATGCACAATCGGGAGTACCGATAACGTTCAAACTTCTGACGCCTTGTCGAATCCCGCCCGAAGCTCGCAGACGAGATGGCCCATATTCCGTTCGGGCGGAAACAGGACGGGTTTCAAATATGCACTAATTTCATTGAAGATATTGAAATTAATACTGTTCATTTTCTCAAGTTCAATCATCGGTTCTATTGATTCACAGTTTGGATGATGATTTTTTCATATTAATTAAAAACATTTTTTTCTAATTCGACAAGTAATATTCTAACGTGAAAAGATGTGTGATCCGAAAATGTCCTAAACCCTCAATTTCCCTAAAATTCCCGAAGAATTCACCAATTCCGCCCGTATAACCATTCGAGATGGCTAGATTTAAGAAATGCAAGAAATTTGGCCGAATATTTATTTTTAATAACTGAGAAGAATGAAGAAGGAGTTCAATATTTTGGCTACCCAATGATATTCATATGTGGAGTAGTGACTTTTACTCTGAAAACTTCTGCGTAGGGTAAGATTGTGGTTAGTTTTAGCCGGAACGGGCTGCGGGTGGTCTGCGGGAGAGCCGCCCGTTGAAAACACTGCTTTTAACCTAATTCGAACATTTCTTTTGTCTTCAATTAATTGATGCGAAACTTAATACTGGAAAATACCAGATAATTATTTGAATACTTCTTTCTTTCTTTCTTTTTCTTATTATTTCATTTCTTATATCAATCTAACATTTGTTTCTGGTACTTATTTCTGAACTAACGAATTTCGATGGCAATACATTGAAATTGGAACTCGCCAAAAATTTCCATAAAATGTGACAAAACAGAAATTCTCACATTTTAAGTCAATGGACGTAAAACTAACATTTCCGCACATTTCCCGACAGTGTGCGGGTTTACAGGTTATGTTTATTCCTTATCGTATCATCATTTAACTGAGAATAAGTCACAAATTTCAAGTCATCACGATGAGATTAAGCATTAATTAATACTAGGAATCAGCCGTGCCATGTTTGCGAACGTATTAGTATTTGGCTCAAAATAACCAAAGGCGAGACGGGAACTATTAGCCATTGTTGATGTTTGCTTTGAAATATTATGATTTTGTATAGAAAAAACACTATAAAAACTCGTGAAAATATAGATTCTTGTAGTGAAATAAAAGACAGCAACATTCTTTTCTCAAATCCCTACAAACTTTTTCTCAGAGTATCGAGAAAGAGAGAGACAATTTGAAGAGTTTGCGTGAGAATTTTTTAATTTGTTTCTAAAATGAATATCATTACATGGAACAATTGGATTCAAATTCATTTGACGTTTACGTTGAACCTTGAACTGCCATATGAATATTTCCGAAATCTCATCGGAATGACTTGAAATTTTGTATGACTTTTTTTTCATAAAAGAATAATATTCTGAAAGTTTAATTATGATACAATGCGATCTAGACATAGTCCCCATACAAATATTTCTTAATTATATTGAAAAAAAAAAAACCATTTATTGATTCGACTCCACTAGAGCTACCCGATAAAATTATCCGATTAGGCTGAAAAGTAATAGGTTTCTATTCCTAATGAAAACCAATTTGTGCGCTCATATTTTACGGACAAAAAATTTCTCCAGGAATAGTTGCAATCGTTTTTGCTATGTTCAAAACGCATAGAAAAACCATTCCGAGCTATTTGAATTTTTTGGACCGATCGCAATACTTTTACTACACAGAGTGGTGTGTGCGGGGAAGTAAAAACGAAAATTCCTCCATTTTTCCATGATAATTTGTATTGTATATTTATTTGTGAGAAAATGTGATGGATTTCTAAATATTTTGTCACATTTTCTGGGAATGTTTAACGCTGATTGTGCACAGTGTACCGGCTCCTGTGATAGCTGTCCAGCAGTTCAATGTTTTTTGATTTACTCAGATCAGTTCTTGAAGAAACTGATAAATTTTGACATGCAAACAACAATGGGTGCTTCAAAAAAATATCCTTACTCTTTTCATACTTAGTTAAATTACTGATAATTGACAGCGTTATAACATTTAATATGTGATATCTGTTGCTTTGCAATTCTTTTCATTACTCTTGAGTTTTTGAAAAATGAAGATTGATCATAAAATCACTTTTTCCAGCATCTTCGTATAGAATCATTGAATCACACTGTGGTGTGACCACCACATTGGCTATTTTACCGTGCCTCGATTTATTTGCACGCATTTCTCTCTCTCTCTCTCTCTCTTACTCTTCTTCTTTGGCTTTTGCTCTCATCCTATTTCGTAATTTTGACAAGTGTGCGAAATTGTAGCAGATAGTGGTTTCATGTTTGTCTTCAATGTGTATGAGACGAACAAAGGCACAAACACATGTTTATGCTGCCAATCGTAGGGTGAAATGATCTCGCTTCATTCTACATATAATCTAATTTTGTCGCGACAATTTGTATCCGTCAATGTATTGGTACTTCTCATTACTTTGAACTTGCATTGTACAGTGTTACAGCACTCAGTTGTGAACAAAAGCCCGATCAGTTGTGTATTTGTCAGTTGTTGGTTAGAAGTTGAGAGTCAAGAACAAAGGGAGATTTGCGCAAAATGCGTGGAATTTTAATATTTTTCAATATATCGGTCATATTTTCCGTTATAACTGGGTCTTTTGTTAATCAATATCCACGATATGCATCGTTTGACGATGGTGGCGATCCCGGTGACGCTCTATACTTGACCAAATTTATAGAAAATGGCGATATAGAAACTGTAAGTCATCCATGATTAATTCGACTTGTTTTTTTTTTGGTTATCGCTCTTTCGTCACTTATTATTAAGCTATAATAAGGCAATCAATTGGCATGAGTTTCAATTTTCAAATAAAAGCATTTATTGTTTTTTCCAATTTTAATGTATGCATGACTTACAGGCACGCAATTTGTCTAAAGTGAATCATCCAGATACATCAATTCCAAATTATGCTGGATATTTTACGGTGAACAAACAATTCAATTCAAACTTGTTCTTCTGGTATTTCCCCGCCAAAGTGAATCCCGATCATGCGCCAGTCGTTTTATGGCTTCAAGGTATTTCGATCAAATATACAACCAAATTGCCCGCAACAAATTGACTAATAATAAATATTTGAAAAATTCCATCAAAGGTGGCCCGGGTGCATCTAGTTTGTACGGTTTATTCACAGAAAACGGCCCGTTCAGCATAAGCGCGAAGAAAAAATTGATTCCCCGCCAATATTCATGGCATTTGAATCATAATCTTATCTATATTGATAATCCCGTTGGAACCGGCTTCAGTTTCACCGATTCCGACGATGGATATGCAAAGAATGAGACAGATGTTGGACAAAATTTGCTTCTCGCTCTACAGCAATTCTTTTTGCTATTTCCAAATCTCCAGAAGAACGATTTCTATGCGAGTGGTGAATCGTATGGTGGAAAATATGTGCCGGCCATCGGATATGCAATTTATCAAGACAGCAAACGTGTCGACGATCCAAAGAAACCGAAAATCAACTTGAAGGGTTTGGCTATTGGAAACGGTTTGTCCGATCCTGTACATCAATTGGAATATGCCGACTATTTGTATCAATTGGGTCTGATCGACGCGAATGGACACGCATCTTTTAAGCAGTATCAAAATCGAGGCATTGGCTGCATAAAAAATAGAAACTTTGAATGTGCTTTTGATGTCTTTGATGAGCTTCTAAATGCTGATCAATTCCAACATGGTTCACTCTTTCAAAATTTAACCGGCTTCGGCATGTACTTTAATTATTTGAAGACAGTTGATGATGATGCAACGCCAATGGGTGAATTTTTGCAGAGCTCCGAGACTCGTCGTGCAATTCACGTGGGAAACAATTCATTCCATGATTTGAACGGTGAAAATAAAGTCGAAGAACATTTAAAATTGGATGTAATGGACAGTGTTGCTGATTGGGTGGCTGAATTGATTTCGCATTATCCAGTTTTGATTTACAATGGGCAGCTGGATATTATTGTGGCATATCCATTGACTGAAAACTATTTGAAGAATCTTGATTTTAGCGGTAAAGAGGAATATAAAACGGCCAAACGATACATTTGGCGTGTGGGCAATGAAATTGCTGGTTATGCCAAACATGCCGGCAATTTGACAGAAGTTTTGGTTCGAAATGCTGGTAAGTGAAAGATTGAAGAAAAGATGAAGAAAAAATAATCAATTTATGCAATTTTGTTATTCACCACCAGGTCACATGGCTCCACGTGATCAACCGAAATGGATACTCGATATGATACTACGCCTCACTCACAAAAAAGGCTTTTATTGATTTTATTTTATGAATAATTTAATTTCTATCGACTTGTTTCGTTTCTAGAAATTTGAGTTACATCATAGAATTTGAATCACAGTCTAATAATAAAAAAAGGCTTTTGATAATGAACATTCTCTTTTATTTATTTTCAATGTACAAATTTTGCTTCGATATTCGTTTATCATTTTTCGCTTCGCATGTGCGGGCAATCAACGGACGATAAGCTGAATATTTGTTTCGGCACCAAATGCTATCAAATTGAAATTGTAATCTAATTTGTGTCGCACTACTCTCTCAAACAACACTTGACACTTGTTCTTATGCGGCTGTTCAAATACATTATCATTTTCTCTGTACATATTTTCCTACACGCATTGATTTATCTAAAAAAATGAACAGCAATTTTAATCTTATTCCATCAATTATGCTGCGCGCTTGAAGTGTGAACTATATTTACTGGAAAATGGATTCCAACTCAATTCAAATACATCGCCATATATTTTTATGGATGGGGACAGTTAAATGCTTTGTACTTGACTTAATTCAATGAAAATGGTGATATTGAGATGGTAATTGCATTTTGTATATATGTTGGCGATTTGTAGGCAATTCAACATCAGCAACCCACCCAAATTTGAAAGTTAATACAAATATAACGTTTCAAAGCTTCAGTATCACCGATTCCAACTGGTATGCAAAGAATGAAACAGATGTTGAACGAAATTTGCTTGTCGCTCTACAGCAATTCTTTTTGCTATTTCCAAATCTCCAGAAGAACGATTTCTATGCGAGTGGTGAATCGTATGGTGGAAAATATGTGCAAGCCATCGGATATGCAATTTATCAAGAGGGCAAACGTGTCGACGATCCTAAGAAACCGAAAATCAACTTGAAGGGTAAAGCCATTAGAATTAGTTTGTCTGATCTTGTTCATCATTATAATCACATTATTTATTGTAGCCCTTCTGATCAATGGACAATTGGGCATCATTGCCATACGTGTCGACGGAATTGTTTTTAGAAGATTCTCGATTTTAGTGACAAAGATAAATATAAAACGGCCAAAAGATATATTTAGCGTGTAGACAATGGAATTGTTTGGCTATGTTTAACATGCGGTCAATTTGATTGAAGTGTTAGTTCGCAAGGCTGGTGAATGATCGTGACGGATAGCAAAGGTTAATTAGGAATCGATAGTTTTTCGTTCATTCGCCTGGTCACGCGACAACCGAAGATCAACGAAAATTGATGCTTAGTGTGATGATGCATTTTACTCCTCATAGAACATTGAAACATATTGAATTCAATCAATTGCTTTTGATGCTTTAGACACTTCCGTCATGGAACACCATGGAAAATGCTGCGAAATGACTTTTTGAATATATGAATGGGTGAGAGTGATAATGAGACCTTTCCTCACAACACATACAAGTGAAAAAAAAATAATATTTTTCTCTAGCCTTTTAATTGTTTTAAAGTCGAATATTAAGATGAGCCACTTCAAAGCAAAATGTTTTGATGATGCACACTAAAAAAAAATGTCTTATTTGTTTCACTTTGAAAAACCTAGCGAGAAAAGTCTCCTCCTGAAGTGAAATATTCAAGAGAAAAAGTACAATAAATTTTTGTTTCACTTTCATGTGTTGTGGGGAAAGGTCTCATAATCATTCTCACCCATTCATATATTTTTCTAATTCTAAATTTACAGCTTTTGTTTCAAAAATTCACAGTGAATTTTATGCATCATTTGAAATATCCGTTGTAGTGTTGACTATTGTTATCGTAAGTCCAATACGAATATATCAAACATGAATATGAATATGAATAGTATGAAGAAAATGTAAACATCTTTAACAAAAGAGTTCCCAGACAGACTTATACGCAGTTTTTGTTTGCTTTGTGAGCATATCCACTTGTTTTTAATTGCACAAACAATATATATCTATTATTTCAACTATAAAATACATAATTATGAAGTTATTGAAATTTCCCTGTGTGCCTATTCATTCGTTCATTTTTGAATTCAAGCTGAATGACTGAAACGAAATTCTTGCTTATAATAGTGTCACCAAATAAAATTTCCTAAAATGGGAGACTTTTATCGAATATGTGAGCCCAGCTTTTTGGAGAATCTAAGAATCAAGATAAAGATCGAGTGAGATTATCGAATAGGTGATGACAGTTTTCGATCAAATTCAACTTCGCTTAACCCAAATTTGGTGTATAACAAGAATTTTCGTAAAATATGCAAATTTAAACAATTTCGACGGAGCTCCAAAAATGATAAACAGCTTCAACATTCGCAACATCATATGAAAATGTTGAAAACATTTCGGTTCGATTTCTATGAAGAGTGTATGTTCTGAAAACGCATTGTTTTTTTTGGAAGTAATAATATTTTGCAAACATGTGAGCTCCAATGCAAATTTTCTTTCGTTTCTTTAAATTATTCGTGAATTTTAGAAATATTGGGAGTAAAAAACGGGAGCCGACGTCGATGTATTTCATCCTGGTTTGGGGTCAATGTTTTGGTGGGATCTTTGAATTCAGCAACGTTTTTGATTGATATTCTTGTAGGCCAAAGTCATCCAACCGCATGCATGCAAATCGTATAAAAGTTGATTCGATATCACTGAATTGAATTTGATGATAGCAAAATGGGAAGAAGAGATTTGAAAGGAGACTCAAAATGTCAGCAGTCGATATCGAATTTTAATATCTTGACGTACAATGGCAGTGAGCGAGACCATTGACTCTTTTATCGAACAATTTAGTATATCAATACAAAAAGTTTCCATGAAGTCTGCATTGATCCAATTCTTCTTTGATGTTTAATTTTTTTCGAATACAATACGTACTACGGCAATCCGACGACATCTTCAATGGGAACTTCCATTAATGTAAGTTTAGAGATCAAGTGCATAACTCTATAACGATTACACAACCAGAACAGCAACTAGTGCCCATGACCAAATTCAATGAAATCTTCTGAGCCACCAATGACCGATGACCATTTAATGATTTCGATTGGATGGAAATTAAATATTGCGCACCGAGTATTTTCGTGCTCACAAAATGTTTAAGTATAATAGCGAAGTTCAATAAACAATCAATCATCGTGGCCAATTGAATCTAAGTGCCCGCAGCCAAATTGATTACAATGTATTTTTAATTGAAATGGATTCATACAAAACCAATCAAGTCGATTGCTACGTTACCGCTCAAAAAACGGCTATCAGAATTTGACGCATTTGTTATTGCTGCTCAGTATCAAACAAACAAAAAAACAAATGGAAAACAACTTCATTAAGGTTCTCGCAAGCAAGTGAAGCAGAACATCGATAGCCATTATAGCACACGGCAAGTATATAATTTGAAAAAAAAAGAAAGAGGTATTTGATCGATTACGAAACTTCACTTCACAGACGGAAATACCTATGCTTAACAATGATCATTTTGATTTGGCCTAAAATTCAAATTATTTGATTCCGTTGCAAAATATTCGCATGTGTAGCGTGAATGAGTTCAATATTATAAAATATATCTGTAATTTGAGCCGAAATCGAATGTTAATTTGCATGCTGCGATTAAAAAAACAAAATTATCGGCGTTTACATTCATATTGGAAACAAATTTATCTTGCATCGGCTCGACGTGAAATCTGAACTTATCCAATCCACTGACGAATGAACTAGTTCAATCGTTTTGTTAACGTTTTCGCTTACTATTACAAGTGTCGTTATGCTGTTGCTTGGAACTAAATATTGAGTCGCAATTCTGATTTTCTGGTTTTTCTTGCCACAAATACCGGATTTTTTCATGGATGTATTATTGTGAATTTAACCGAATTTGCGTTGTCATAAAAATATCCAGAAATACGCGGGTTTTAGGCTGTAACTTGGAGAGACAATCCCCCGAATAAATATTGATTCAATGATTACAAGGCCACAATAAAAATTCAGATGTTGTCAAGATCAACCGATAAAAAATGATATAATTTCAAAAATCTCCGTGCATAAATTTTCTTATATTCTTTTTAGTTGCATTTTGTTCCATATAAATATATGTTCCTTTTGTTGAAATTACCAAAATCGTTTGTGAAATAAAAACTGGTTTCTAAGCATATGCGATAATGATTCCACTTCTGTACAAAAAAGTCTCTCATTTTGGTGGTAATTATAAGGAAATAAAGTGCTTGTGAGTAGTAGGAAAATGGGGATTCGAGTGCAGTAGTTGCGTCAACCAACACGGCGGCACCACTGCGAATTTATCATTCACTTACTCGCTCACTCACACATTCAATCGTTTGCTCGATTGTATACTAAACCTCTCTCTCTCTCTCTCTCTCTCTCTCTTCCTCTTGCTCTCCCTTGCTCTCTCGGAAAGATAGTGAAATTTTTTTTTGACTCGCGCACGCATGCACACACACACACAATCATTTCTTCTAGTTTCTCTCTCTCTCTCTCTCTGCAAATAGCATAAATGACGTCGCTGCAGTTGTATGACTAATTGCAGTTTTATACATTATCGGACAGAGTCGTTTTTTCAACGAGTTTATGAACTTATACAATACGTTGCTGTCGCGATAGCGATCGATTATTCATGTTATCACTGTGCTCTTTCACTACCACTGCATGTGTTCACATCTTTTTTATTTTCATCAATAATTCGTATTATTTTATTTAAGAATGTTCAATTTGATATTCAATTTAATGCAAATAGTTCGATTTCATGTTATTATTTCGATTTTTGTTCATGAAAATAATTCGATTTTAGGTTCAATTTCATGGAAAGAAGTTCGATTTTAAGTTCAATTTCATAAAAATAGTTCGATTTGAGGTTCGATTTCCTGAAAATAGTTCGATTTGAGGTTCGATTTGAGGTTCGATTTCCTGAAAATACGCTCGATTCGAGGTTCAAATTCATGCAAACAGTTCGATTTACGGTTCGATTATATTTAAATAACAAACATCTAGTGAAACAAGTTAGTTCAAGTTGAACATCCAAACAGTGAAGTTATCTTCATTGCCACACCATGCGGTTGAATACTGTTCAAAAGGCTGAAATTTTAGCTAAATTGAATGAGGGAGTGAACGGTAATCGTTTAGCAAAAGAATATGGCGTTGCTAAATCTACAATTTCATTATTAAAAAAGCGTAAATATGATGAAATGCTGCAACCCAGCAAAAGAAGTGGAACTTTTAAGCAACCATCGAGTGCGAGCGAGAGTGATAATGAATCAAATCGATCAAACAATACATCTAATGAGGATGAGACTGATGATGAAGTCGATGATAATGTTGATAGTGATGAGAGAGTTGAAAAAAAATCACATGCATTGCCAATGTTCCGTCAATTTAAGCTGTATAAATCATCGACTGAAATGAATGAGAATGAACATGATGACGATGATACTACTACTGACGAATATTATGATGATGAGGAGGAGGAAGACGAGAGCGAGCAAGATGAAGAAGATTTCAATGACATTTGTGGAAAATTACGACGTGTATGCGACAACTTGCATGTTCCGACTCAATCATTGAGTGAAATGTTGAAATTAATTTCTAAATTACGGAGCGGTGGCTACATTGAGGAATCGTTATAAGAATAAAATAAATATTGAAAATTGTAACAAATCATGAAAACAGATAAATAAAACAAACACGGTAATTTTTCTACAAAAAAAAACAAATCTTTTTATTTCATATTTATGTGTATATGATTACATATAATTATATATTATAATATACAAAGCAATCATATAAGTTCGATTTGAAACATTTTACTTTGAATTATTCTACAGAGATTTTCATAATTTTAACTAAAATGTTACTCTTCTATGAAAATCAATAAAAACTGTCTTATTTTTGAATATAATTTACTATTTTTGCTTAAAATTATATGAAAATTCTCGTTTCACCTCACAATAATTTTTCTCAATTCCACTAATTTCATGATGGCCCCAAGCTAGTGTATCAATACCATTCGAACGAATAAGGTAACGCTTATCGTCGAACAGATTTAAGGCAACTTTTTTCTGTTTAATTGTGAATATTTGATGTGATTTCGAGCGAAGGTTATGCTGTTCACGTGAAATATTACAATTTTTCTCGATACAGTCAACATAATCGCTAAATGCAATTATACGTTTCACTATATTCTTTTTGATACCCTTAGACTTTTTAATAACTTTGGATTTTTTATCGATTTTACAATTCTTTTCGATGCAGTCAACATAGTCACTATCTGTTATAATGCGAGGTGCGACAGATCTTCCTGGACATTCACACTTTCTCCTTTTAGCTGTAAACGGTAGTACAGCGTAGCATTTTGCGCGTAGACCGACAAATTCTGCTAAAATCTCTCCGTTTAATTCGTCTTTAAAAAGACCGGGCACTTTTTTATTCTTTTGAGGCATTTTGAAAACATTCTTCTCCGGATAATCGCTTGTATCGTAGCGATCCAAGTGTTGCTTCATATCATTATAGAAATCATTCGTTTGAATGGAAAGTATGAAAGAGTCGGTGTCTGTATAGGCAACCGTACAATTTTTTCCATATTTAGGTTTTAAAAAGTCGTACAGAAAACTGTACATCGTTATTTTCGATATGTCTAAGATGGACATATCGATAATTATTGGTTTATTCATTTTAATATGTGTTTTTTGTAACTCAATTACTGCTAAATTTTCATCGAGAATTTTACATTTCTTGAAATTTGGTCGAGCAGTGAACATGCCTGCACCACATCGCCCACCCCACTTGTTGACAAGTTTGATATCTGCATGTAAACGCAGATTCTCCATCGTTTTATCAAAAACGGAGTTTATCATATATTTAAAAACCGACTTTTCAAAGTCGTTGGTAGCTTGCGTACGTAGCTGTGTGTTAACATCGATGTAGGGCTTTAGCCAGCAATTTTGTTCGAATTCAAGTACTCGATGTACTTTTTTCAACACTAGACCGTGTTGTAATGCTAATATGAGCATGCGATAATGAATGATATAATTTTCTTTATCGTATAACGTTAACAATAATTTATCGATTTTATTTGGTTTTATGCCGATAATATCGAACACTTCTTGCGGAAGCGTTCGCTTTTCAGCACAAAATGGAAAATCATTATGTGTAGCATGTAAAATTTTGGATATTGTAGATCCACCTCAAAGATATAACCATATTCCGAATCGTCAGCTAATTTAGCTATTTTATCTGCATTCGAAAAAGACGTCTTTACAATGTTGTCATCAATCCATTTGAAATCTCTCAGTGGTAATGGCTGCGACATTGCCTGTCCATACAAATTATTTGCTATCAATGTGGATGAAAAAAAAAAATAGATTACAAAATATCATGAAATTGATTAAAGATAGACTGGACGAGTGGATGAGTGAACGAAATTTACCATCTAAATACATTAAATAATTTGACGGTTTCTCATCATTGTATACATCTCCCATATATTTATTGTTGGCTTTAACTTGACGTTTACTGCACTGACTTATGCCACTGCGAATTCCACGTTCGATGAACAGCAACATTTCCACATCAGATAACAGTTCAATTCTCACTCCGGTTTATTTGAGCATGGCATCCCACGAAAGACCTGGAGCTGTATAGTGGTTTGCAGGATCTAAACTATAAATTGTATGGCATGTATTTCGGAAATTTTCAAATACGTCGGCCAACAGTAGCACATCTGTCTTTAGATACAGTTCAGAATAGTCTCCGAGCGTTTTACAGTTGAACTTCCGCCAGATATCGTGAGCAAATTGTAAATCGTCATCCGATATTCCTTCTCCACTAAGTTTGCTGTAAAAATCTGCTTTTGGTGGTAGATTTGTCTCCTTCAGCTGTTCCTATCGCTCGCATATTCATAAGGAAAAACTCCTTTACGTTCAAGCATAGCGATTTGTTCTGGTGTGTAGCCATTTTTCTCAGATTCATTATACAATATTTGTTTTTTATCTGCTGGTATTAGTGATGCTAATTCAGCTAGAGATGCAGGCATGAATCGACATGAATCAATGAATTTAAATTTTACGTTTTCTCTCGTATTGAGCCCACGTGTGCTCCCTGTCACTACTTTCGTGAAAGCGATGTATTGTTCCGCATTAGCTGGAATAATTGAAACATCTCCATTTATAATATTATTTGCTGCCAACTCTTTTATAAATAAATGTGAGTCGTAACCCGACAAATTGTGCATAATAACGGGTACAACGTGGCTATCTTGGAACTGTAAGTTGCATGATTGATGGGCTGGACCTCTATATCGGCCGGTAAGATGGCAGTGATCATGTACTCTAATATCATTTGCTCCAAAAATATCACCACGAATTGCACATAATGCATTTGGATCGTGGAATGCATGTCTCTCAACTTTAGTTAACGGTAGCATTGTTGTGTTTTCATCAAATAGCCTTGCAACTCCATGAGCGATTTCCTTCAATTCTGTGATGAACCATTCGACGCTATTGGTACGATTGCCGCTACTTCGGTAATATGAAAATGAATCGTCAAATTCACATTTAAAGTAATATCCAACGCTGTACATATGATGCTGCTGATATGCGGTAGTTGCACATTCCTCACTAAATATGCGTTTTTGATCTTCCATACTGAGCTCCTTCAGATACGCTTCAGTATCAGCGTAAACAACAAATGGTGCTTTAAGCTGATGTTTATAGTTGTTAAATTTCATCCATTTCCATGTTTGATCGGGCATTTCAATGCTACACTCGTTTGTTCATTTTGCAGTATGTTTCAATAATTTTTCATTTGTATTATAAAATATTAGACAGCGATCGCAAATGTAATTTTGAGATTTATTTTTACTCAGCTGACTTCTGACAAGACGGCTTAAATTTTTTATCCAACAATAATGAGTACAAATTGAATCATTATCGCAGATCTCCTTAATTATGTTGGAAGTGCTAGCTGTTTTAAAATTTCTTTCCTCAGTTTTATTAACACTTTCTCCATCTTTGATCAGAAGCAAATGAATGTGATGCTGCTTAACTTCATTACTCACACGTAATGGACATATACGACCCTCATTTTCATCATCGTAATAGTATAAATTTATTGGTATATTGTCATTTTGTCGAACAAATTTGTCGATTTGATTCAAGCGAACGGGAAAATCGATTCCATCAAAATTCAGTTCGTTTTTATATTGATAATAATGATGAATGCGCTCTGAATTATTTGCTACTGGAAGTAAAGCAGATAAAATAGCCCATTTGAAGCACATTTCATCATGTTGATTTTGTACGTTGATAATTGCATTTTTATATCGTAGTTTTTCAGGTGTTTGAATATATGATGGACCTTGTAATGGGTTGTATAAGTTAACGTGAACATTCAACTCGATTATGCGGACGAGCGTAAATCCGGAACCGCGGAATGTAACTTGTCCTGCACTTTCAACTATTTTTTGAACGATTTGTTCTCGAAAATGTAGGTTCACGCTTAAATCAAGCTTACAGGTTGGCGTTGGGAGATATACAGTCTCTTTCTGCGTTAACTCACTATGATTGCCGCCAGTATCAACATCATGGTAAGAATCATTATTTTCATCTGTGTTTACAATTTTTTTTTCAAACTCTGCTACGAATACAGCCATTGACTTCACGTTGATAAAATTTTCAATTTTTTTCGTAAGTTCCAAGTAATATATGTGGAAGGCATCGTTTATAAATATTTCAATATCGATATGGCCAATGCCCATTGTTTACAATAGCGAATGTGTTAATTCGTCTATTAAATGCATTTTCACGTACTTGTAGCTCAACACTAGGGACATCTTCAATTGCATTAGAGGACGGTGACATCATTGTTACTCACGGGCGTAATTCCATTTTGGTATATCAATATGAACCGTTCCTTTCGTAACGCACCGAACAAAAATTACAATTCGATTGATCTAGTTGTATCACCAGATGTTTGACATTTAATTATAATGGAACCTCAAATCGAGCGTATTTTCAGGAAATCGAACCTCAAATCGAACTATTTTTATGAAATTGAACTTAAAATCGAACTATTTTCCATGAAATTGAACCTAAAATCGAATTATTTTCATGAACAAAAATCGAAATAATAACATGAAATCGAACTATTTGCATTAAATTGAATATCAAATCGAACATTCTTAAATAAAATAATACGAATTATTGATGAAAATAAAAAAGATGTGAACACATGCAGTGGTAGTGAAAGAGCACAGTGATAACATGAATAATCGATCGCTATCGCGACAGCAACGTATTGTATAATTTCATAAACTCGTTGAAAAAACGACTCTGTCCGATAATGTATAAAACTGCAATTAGTCATACAACTGCAGCGACGTCATTTATGCTATTTGCAGAGAGAGAGAGAGAGAGAGAGAGAGAGAGAGAAACTAGAAGAAATGATTGTGTGTGTGTGTGTGTGCGCGAAAATGGTGAATTTTGTTTTCATATTCGATATGTGAATGTGATGAAATTCAAAAATGAGGATTTTTTTCTTGTGTATTGAAGTTCAATGCGTTCGCTTCAAAATATCGAAATTCAATCTAAATCGATCAATTATTTCTATTGCAAAACGATCGCCAAACAAAACGAATGCTAAAACTCAAGAAAAATTTCCAGAATGCATTTCTCCTAATGTGTACAACTAACATGCGAAAGCTTTATTGTTTACTTCGCATATCGTAGTACTGAATCTCTCTCTCTCCCATGTTAAAAAATGTAGTATACCGAGCCGTATGTCGAAAGCGTGTAAGATGGTCCATGTTTAATAAATGAAAAAATTGCTCATGAATGTTATGAAGAAATGTTCCGAAAACCGAGGAAATATGAATGCGAAAATGCACACTTCTATATCAAATTAGTAAAATCTGTAGAATATTATGATGTTTTAAATCGAATGGTAATATGTAGATCAACTTAACCGAAGCCAAGCATGTTAAAACAGCTTGCGGCTGAAGTTTACATTAATTCCAGACGTTGAACCCATCGATTATGTGATTGATCTGACAGCACATTTTGACAATGCCAGCGGCCATGAAGCATTTACCTTCGAAGGTAGTGTAACCATTACACTGCAAGCAACCAAAGCCAATGTCAAAACTATTACGCTTCACAAAGAAGAATTGGATATTTCAGAAGATTTTTCATCGCTCCTATAGAATACGCAAAGAATTGCGATCCTAGGTTTTGATTGGGATGAACGCACCAAGAAATACAGCATCAATCTAAATGAAGCACTCGATAAAAAACAATTGTACGAACTGACATTTACATTCAAAGGTAAACTTAGAACCGATATGAAAGGATTCTATCGAAGCTCATACAAAGAAGGCAATCAAATAAAGTAAGTCACCGTGTTTGTCTTGATTTTCATTGAAATGTGTAATTTTTGGCTAGAAATTGATTGAGAAAAGAAAGCACAAATTGGAAAAGATTAAGAAAATGAATGAAATGACTTCAAATCAGGTGGTTAGCTTCGACTCAAATGCAGCCCGTTCGTTGCACGAAAAGTTGGGAATACTTTGATGAGCCGCGATTCAAGGCAACATTTTCGATTTTCATTAATCGACCACCTCAATTTGCACCATCGCTCAGCAATACTCGTCTTAAGTATACTTATCAAAGGTAACAACAACTCACTAAAGCACATGGAAGCAGATCTGCAGATTAAGCATCAATTTTGATCAACAGTTTCTTACAGATATGACGATAATTTAATTCGTGAAATTTTCGAACCGACTCCAAAAATGTCAACATATTTGGTGGCCTTCATTGTATCCGAATTCCAATGCCGTTTGCTCGCGACCAAATGCAATTAATCAAACCGAGTACAGTTTCGATGTGGGTCAAAAGACATTGGCCAAATTCGATAAACTCTTTGATTACAAGTATAACACACACATTTCTAAAATGGCAATGGCTGCAATACCCGATTTCTCGGCAGGAGCGATGGAAAATTGGGGACTATTGACATACCGTGAAACCGCTCTTCTGTATGATCCAGATGTGTCGACAGCACTGGCTCAACAGAGAGTCGCTGCAGTGGTTGCACATGAACAGACGCATATGTGGTTTGTATTTTATTTTATCCAAATGAAATAAATGAATATAATAATAATAATAATAATAATAATAATATTGGGAGAACAAATTGAAAACCGCGCATTCGTTACTAACTTCTTATCTATCATAGATGTCATTATTTTGACTTTGACAGCTATTGTATCTTAAAGAGGATAAAAAAATACATTGAAAACGATCTGTCAAACTTATCATTCAGTTGAATACACAAGTTTATTATTGCGTTGAAAATGTCGAGCTACGTGCCTACAAAACAGCATTTGCGGGAAGTTTTACTTTATTGGTTTAATCTGAAGAAAAATGCTTCCGAGAGTCATCGTTTGTTATGCGAAGCATATCCAGAATATGCTCCGTCGATTAGAACGTGCCAGGAGTGGTTTGCGCGGTTCAAAAGTGGTGATTTTGATGTGGAAGACAAAGAGCGTCCAGGCCAAGTGAAAAAGTTTGAAGACGAGGAGTTGGAAGCATTACTCGATGAAACCTCGTGTCAAACGCAAGAAAAACTTGCAAAATCATTGGGAGTGACACAACAATCCATCTCCTATCGTTTAAAAGCCATGGGAATGGTTCAAAAGCAAGGAAATTGGGTGCCATACGAATTGAAGCCGAGAGACATCGAACGCCGTTTTTTCACTTGTGAACAGCTGCTTCAAAGGCAAAAACGGAAGGGTTTTTTGCATCGTATTGTGACTGGTGATGAAAAGTGGATTCATTACGATAATCCGAAGCGAAAAAAATCGTATGGTTACCCCGGCCACGCATCAACATCGACGCCAAAGCCGAACATTCATGGCTCGAAGCTAATGCTGTGTATTTGGTGGGATCAGCTCGGCGTGATCTATTATGAGTTGTTGAAACCAAACGAAACCATCACAGGAGCATTGTACCGAACTCAATTGATGCGTTTGAGCCGAGCACTGAAGGAAAAACGGTCGGAAACGGTCGCAAGACACGATAAAGTTATTTTGCAACATGACAACGCTCGGCCACATGTTGCTCAGGTCGTTAAAACCTACTTGGAAACGCTTCGATGGGAAGTCCTACCCCACCCGCCGTATAGCCCAGACATTGCCCCTTCCGATTACCACCTCTTCCGATCAATGACACACGGCCTGGCTGAACAGCATTTCCATTCTTACGAGGAATGCAAAAAATGTGTCGATTCATGGATAGCCGAAAAAAGCACAGATTCCTTTCGACGCGGAATCCGTAATTTGCCAGAAAGATGGGAAAAAGTTGTGGCTAGCGATAGACAATACTTTGAATAATCAATTTGTAACCATTTTTCCATAATAAAGATCGAAATTTTGAAAAAAATGCGCGGTTTTCAATTTGTTCTCCTAATAATAATAATAATAATAAAAGGTTCGGAGATTTGGTGACATGTGACTGGTGGTCAAATACATGGCTCAACGAAGGTTTTGCAAGATTTTTCAAATACTTTGGAACAGCATTGGCAAAAACCATTTTTTACTCCTTGTTTTCAAATCCAAGACCATAACTGTTAAGTTTTGAATAATTATTAACCGCGAAATACTTATCTAGGTTGAAACCGAGTGGGGACAAGACCAACAGTTTGTTGTCGAACAATTGCAAACCGTTTTCGGTGCTGATTCATTGGAAGATTCACAAGCCCTGACTCACGAAGTGAACACACCCGACGAGATAGACGACAGATTCGGTTCTGTTTCGTACAATAAAGGTGCATCAGTAATTCGAATGGTTGAACATACTTTGGACCATGACACTTTTATTGCCGCGGTTGGTGCCCAATCACCAAGATAATACATTGTGGCATATTCCAATTACCTACGCTTCCGATAAACCAAACACCGATTTCAGTGGAACAAAAGCCAGCGTACATTTAACATATTTTAATGAATCATTGCAAATGGAGCTGGGCGAAGCCATTCAATGGATTGTATTCAATGTACAACAAACGGGTAAGTGTGACACTCACACTGTGAGTCCGTCATGAAACTCTATAATTCAATTAACTTCCTTAACTTCTCGTCGGGACAACTGCTTGAATGGATACGATAAGTAATGTTAGGTTCAATAACCTTATCAATTGAGCAGGATGAATGAAGTGACAGGGGAAAAATCGATTGAAATCTATTGAGCAATAAATGTTATGATATTAAGTTCGATTGACACGCAATAATTTCCCACGTATTTGTCCACTGTAAAACAAAAAACTCAGCGAGATTGTAATCGCAATAATTGTTTGTCCTCTAAAACGTCATTTAATACAGAAGAAATTCCCATTTCCATCTTTCCGCACACTGTCAATGCATGATTATCATTTAAAACGAGTACACATTTTTTTGGCAGGCTATTATCGTGTGAATTGGGCTGTAATTACCGACGTATTAAAGAGTTCACCCAGCACTATCAACGTACTTAACCGAGCCCAGGTAATTTAATTTTGAATTTGTTTTTTTTTTCAATTTCATTTTGATATATTTTTGATCAGCTAATTGATGATACACTGAACTTAGCACGAGCTCATCAGCATGACTATCCGAAAGTGTTGGAAACCATCACATATTTACGAAATGAAAGTGACTATGTGCCATGGTTGGCGGCGTTCAACAATTTTGATTTCATTTTGGCCCGTTTCAAGAACGAAGAGGCTTCAGTATTCAAAGTGAGTGCACATTAAAAATAGTCTATTGCACACAAAGATGCTGAACCAGTTAAATAAATTTACATTTTAGAATTTCATTTTGGATCTATTGAATAATGTGTACTCACACCTTGGATTCGATCCGAAAGACAATGATACTCGTTTGGATATTTACAATCGAAACAATGTTTTGAAATATGCCTGTAAATTTGGTCACAAACAATGTATTGCTGACGCACGTACAGAATTCGATGAACTCTTGCAGAGAAGTTACAAGTTTGTTATTTAAATCTTCTATCTTTTATTATCAATTTGAAAGGGTTTATATACATTTAACAGACGCGAGGCCAATTACAAAATGTAATATGGTTGATTTTATGGTTGACATTTTTTAAAAGAACTTTTACCTCTAAAAGATATTTAAATATTGCTAAATAAAACAACATAGTACTATACTATTTTCAATTTTTTTTATTCAGTATTAGTCTAAAATCTGGAGGATAAACTGCAATGATTTTCAATTGGACTTTATTCAAGCATGTTTTTGTTCTGATGATTTTCATTTCTTTTTTTTTTGCATCGACTCAATAACATTCAAATGTGTTACAAATTTCTGATTTTCAAGTTTTATGCGAAACCATTAGTATTACAGTCTTTTCAGTAAAAGTAAACCAACACACACACACACACACATACACACACACACACATACACACACACACACACGAATGAATGAAATGTGTTTTGTTTGTTTATTCGTTTGATTGACTAAAGAATGCCAACTGAATCTTCTTCTTTCGATTCCGGTGATTCGGAGTTTGGTGATTCTGATTGTTCCGTATCCGAAGCCTCTTCCATCGGTTGAACCTTTCGCTTCTCTGCTTCAGCAATCTTGACATCTAGCTGTCCAATTAATTCGCGGTTTTCTGGGTCTTTAACTTTGGCTCGGTTATAAAATTCAATTGCACCATCAAACTTGCTCGAAGCCATTAATAGATCACCAGTAAAGATCAGTGATTCGACCTTAGGAAAAGAAAAAGCAAAAGAAAGACTAAGTATGGCAATTCTATTCAATTTGCTGCTTCTGGTGTTACACAGCCCATATCACTTATATAGCGAATATATTTCAATATTTTAAAAATGTACCAATTCTCGTTTCAAGACATCAATTTCTTGTTGTAGTTGCGCATTTAAGTTGAAGTGAGCTCGTTGTTGTGCATTCAATTGAAAAGCTAGAAACAAAGAAGAAAAATGAAAAGACAATGATGAATTAAAAATTGTTTTCATACACACGTTTTTTGTTCACGAAATTTCGTGGGAAAATAGTCATGTTGATGATAAACCAAACAGTAACCCAAATTAATGACAATTTTAGGTTATGTCAACAGCACAAGTTCTATTACATATGTGAGTTTCACGTCGCGCATGTGTCATGTGTCGCAATCATTTATCATGCATGCGTATGTCAGTCATATGTGTATTGGCGGATTTTTTCAAAAACAAATTGAAAAACTTACCGTTTGAATTTGGCGGAATCACCGGATTCAGCGGGATATTCGGGTTGTTGTTGTTGTTTAAGTTTGCCATGGTGGTTTCGACAACGTCGACGAAAAAAAATAGCTTTATTTCATAGATTTGCACACGAATGTCATGTTTTTGAACTTATAATTGCAACCACCTTCATTCTAAACGACCTGCAGCTATATTCACTCCAATCTTTATCATTTATTATTACTTTTCCGCACACACCACTGTGTGTGGTAAAAGTATTGCGATCGGTCCAAAAAATTCAAAACACTCGAAATAAGTTTTCTATGCGTTTTGAACCTAGAAAAAACGATTGCAACCATTCCCGGAGCAATTTTTTGTCCGTGTGTGGTACGTTGTCCGTTGTCCGTTGTCCGTTGTCCGTTGTCCGTTGTCCGTTGTACGCAAAAATTTGTTAGCACGATAACTCAAAAAAATGATTTTAGAATTGATCACGAATTCACACACACATTTGTCTTCATTAGGAATAGAAACCTATTAATTTTCAGCCTAATCGGATAATTTTTTCGGGTAGCTCTAGTGGAGTGGAATCAAAAAATGGGCTGTTTTTCAAAATAATTACGAAAAATTTGTATGGGGACCATGTCTAGTTCGCAGTGTATCATGATGAAACTTTCAGGATATTAATTTTTTATGAATAAAATAGTCATGCAAAATTTCAAGTCATTCCGACTAGATTTAGGACTACATCCCCTGCAAAATTTCGGATTTTTGGAGTCTTTTCGGGGTCAAAACTGAAAAATTGTGTGGCGGCTATCTTAAGTTCACAGTGCTTCCTATTGGAACTGTCAGAATATTATTTTCTATGTTTTTCAAGTCATTCTGATAAGATTTAAATCCAGCTCCCTCACAAAATTTTCAATTTTCGGGGTCAATATTCAAATCAATAAATTGGATGAAGTATTTGTGATTTTCTAATCTGTGTTTTTTCATCAGTTTGAATGCTCATGCTGTTACCGAAAGTTATACTGTTATACATAACATAAATGTAGAACCATATCTATCGTTGGCATGAATTGAAAGTTCACATCAGAGTGAACTAATTCGTAATTGTTATTACCAATTCAAAAATAGAGAACGTTGAAGTAAGAATTAGGAACTGAGATGTTTTTTTGTTTTTATATTAAAATTTAAATTTAAATCACATGATGTGTAATGACTCGAAATTCGATCTCATCGTAATGACTTGAAATTTTCTGTGATTTATTCTCAAAGTTGCATGATGATTCGATAAGAAATAAACATAAATCCAATACAAATGAGTAGCAATCAATGAAAAATGCGTAAGCCCGTACAATTTCGGGAAATGTGCGGAAAAGCTAGTTTTACGTACGTAAGACCATTTATTTTTCACTTCAGTCGACGTTGTCGAAGCCAAAAGACCACCATGCCAAACTTAAGATTGTTTTTTTATTCTGCAATATTTAAATATCTTTTAGATGTATAAAATTTATAAAACTTTCAATATCTCATTGATTTCTGGATCTTGTAAATTTGAAAATATATCACGGAACGAACGTTTTTGTTCAGCACTGAGTCAGTCAGTCATAGAAATCTTTACAGGCTAGTTTAAAAAGTGCACGTTGTCGTGTTGCTACGCATTCATTCAACTTTTGAAAATCGCATTGTAATCCGCCAGTACTAGTGGAAATATTTTGATTGAACTCAAATAAATTGACGCTGATTTGAAAAATACGATCAGGTACGACATAATTTTTTGTGTGGAAAATGATATTGGGCGTACAAATTGAAAATCGCGCATTTTTTTCAAAATTTCGATCTTTATTATGGAAAAATGGTTACAAATTGATTATTCAAAGTATTGTCCATCGCTAGCCACAACTTTTTCCCATCTTTCTGGCAAATTACGGATTCCGCGTCGAAAGAAATCTGTGCTTTTTTCGGCTATCCATGAATCGACCCATTTTTTGCATTCCTCGTAAGAATGGAAATGCTGTTCAGCCAGGCCATGTGTCATTGATCGGAAGAGGTGGTAATCGGAAGGGGCAATGTCTGGGCTATACGGCGGGTGGGGTAGGACTTCCCATCGAAGCGTTTCCAAGTAGGTTTTAACGACCTGAGCAACATGTGGCCGAGCGTTGTCATGTTGCAAAATAACTTTATCGTGTCTTGCGACCGTTTCCGACCGTTTTTCCTTCAGTGCTCGGCTCAAACGCATCAATTGAGTTCGGTACAATGCTCCTGTGATGGTTTCGTTTGGTTTCAACAACTCATAATAGATCACGCCGAGCTGATCCCACCAAATACACAGCATTAGCTTCGAGCCATGAATGTTCGGCTTTGGCGTCGATGTTGATGCGTGGCCGGGGTAACCATACGATTTTTTTCGCTTCGGATTATCGTAATGAATCCACTTTTCATCACCAGTCACAATACGATGCAAAAAACCCTTCCGTTTTTGCCTTTGAAGCAGCTGTTCACAAGTGAAAAAACGGCGTTCGATGTCTCTCGGCTTCAATTCGTATGGCACCCAATTTCCTTGCTTTTGAACCATTCCCATGGCTTTTAAACGATAGGAGATGGATTGTTGTGTCACTCCCAATGATTTTGCAAGTTTTTCTTGCGTTTGACACGAGTCTTCATCGAGTAATGCTTCCAACTCCTCGTCTTCAAACTTTTTCACTTGGCCTGGGCGCTCTTTGTCTTCCACATCAAAATCACCACTTTTGAACCGCGCAAACCACTCCTGGCACGTTCTAATCGACGGAGCATATTCTGGATATGCTTCGCATAACAAACGATGACTCTCGGAAGCATTTTTCTTCAGATTAAACCAATAAAGTAAAACTTCCCGCAAATGCTGTTTTGTAGGCACGTAGCTCGACATTTTCAACGCAATAATAAAATTGTGTATTCAACTGAATGATAAGTTTGACAGATCGTTTTCAATGTATTTTTTTATCCTCTTTAAGATACAATAGCTGTCAAAGTCAAAATAATGACAACTATGATAGATATGAAGTTAGTAACGAATGCGCGGTTTTCAATTTGTACTCCCAATACGAAATTGGGTAACGAGCACAACAGCCAGTCCTGTAATAATGACAAGTATGCTGAATCAGAATGCTGATAGCTGATCAGAAAACTTTGAAAAGTTTACAAAAAACCTTGAATTCACAAAGAACAAAATGGTTTAAATTCGAGATATGTTTACTTGAAATAGAACTCTTGCTATAACTTCACAGTGTGGTTGACTCACGGTCATGAATTCTTTGATAACTTTTGTTACACCAAACTCTTTTGGTGGCACCAAATCATGTGTCCGTTGACATAACACATTTCCATAGATGTGAGCAGCTGGTTTTGTGGCCAATTTGATACGTTGAAAAAGAATTTCAATTTTTTCTGTTGTTTGCATGATAACTTCCGGTTCGTCCTGCACGATACCATTGCATCGTTGTGTATTTTCTAGCTGCTCATTTGATCCTGCAAAAATGTACTAAGTTAACAAACATATGCCAATTCGGTTTTAGCCGGAAGCCAAGGGGTGCGCTACTGAATAAAAGGATTTATGGCTGAGAGAGAGAGAGAGAGAGAGAGAGAGAGAGAGAGAGGGAGAGAGAGAAAGAGGTTAAGTATACAATCGAGCAAACGATTGAATGTGTGAGTGAGCGAGTAAGTGAATGATATATTCGCAGTGCTGCCGCCGTGTTGGTTGACGCAACTACTGCACTCGAATCCCCATTTTCCTACTACTCTTGTGGGAGTTTTGCTCTCGAGCTCAAATAATTATGAAACACGCGCTTCTTTTCTTAAATTCACTCATAATTATATGTGGCTGACTGAGTTGTGTATTTATATCGCTCTCGGCGAATCCCATCGGATTTTTCGTGTAAATCGACATATATTGTGGCAAAGAACAAACAAGTTCATAATTTCTTACTTCAGAATATCTTTTCACTCCCTGTAGTGAGCAAATTAATTTTAAATGGGAAAACTTTCAAAGGCATCGAATCATTTGTCGCAAGATATATCGAGATATCAATATGAACGATGTACTTTATATGATGGTTCGATAACGAAAAGGTTTTTGAGATGAACTGAGAATGAATGGATCTTTTCTCAGACTTTCATCTTCAAAATAATATGCTCAGTAAGTCGGATTGGTTGCATTGAATCACCTTGTTTTGATAAGTTAACCTAGTTGTTAACGATTACAGCAAGTCTTTTTCCCTTTTTTTAAAATAAGTTCTTCAATATTCACCAATTTGAATCCACTCATCAGTGGCTCGAACTCAATATCGTGTATTCGTGTGCAAAAATATATTTGAACAAACATTTGTCTACTTGTTTCGTTCACATGACCGCAGCGATTTCTCATCCCAATCAATTGGCAATTCGAGGTTGCCTAGCGGTAAAATCCTTTTGGCATATCCAAATCAGCAAAATTTACGAGAGGAACAAATTCATGAATCTGACACGGAAAATTAGATAAATCAATTCAACCCCAAAATTCTGTCATAATAACCGTAGAAACACTTTATGACGTCGGAAGAAACATCAAACAAAATCAAACAAATGAACATCTTAAATATTATTCTTTGTACTGGCAAATAATGTAATAGAACATTCAATAAATGAAGTGATGATATTTTTGACGTAGTTTACAATCAACCTTTTACGACATTAGCTCGTCTGCATTCAGTAAATTGATGCAATAATGGAGCAATATATGTGGCCTTCAAATGAGTCATTTTACTTACACATCGACCATTCTTTCAAGAATTTTGAAAATTCATTTGTAATTTGTATTATGTTGCATTACTCCCAATTTGAAAACGAATTCAAATTGCGCGACCAAATAATGCCGGCATCCGTACTCCATCTATGTCCATCGTCCAGTGCGGTATCGATTATTATTTTAATGTCATTGGATCGGAATACTCTTTTCAGTTAAGACGCTCAAAATGGGATAAATTTGTATCAAAACTTTCATTTTCGCAATATCCAAAATCAAAGTTATTTGTCCACATAGTTCCATATAATTCTTTATTTAATCAATGCTTGTGCTCCAATTTACTGACAATTTATAAGTTTGCTACATTGAACATATTCTAATGTCCCTACAAATAAAAAAGAATTACACGTTGCATGCACACACAAAATCATTAAAAAAATTATGTTCAACAAAACATAAGATTTCGTAGAAATGTGCACGTGACAATTGAACATTAACAACAACAGGTTTGGTGAGTGGCAAGATATTATTTCAAATGGATGCGATTTTCTATGTAGACATCTCAAAATGGTCTTAAAAGAGCAAAATCTTCGAAGAAGGGAACATTCTACGGGAAATTTTCAGTGAATTTCATAATGATTCACAATCGCAAAATGATCAAAAAGTCACATTTTGTGAGCCCATTTATTAAATGTAGGTAGTCAATCTGATTGATAGACATCGATCAAACTCCTCTCATTCAATGCATTAATGGCAGGAATCTTGATAAATATATTTCGAGACTTGCTTGGAAATGTTTATTGTCAATAAAATTTAGCATCAGAGTACGATCGGAGTGTGTAGATGTAAATATAAAATGTGATTTGTTTGTATATTCAAATTGACTCAGTTATCATCAATAAAAACGAATGTAAAATTATAGAATTCAGAAAACTGAATATCCAACGTTAAAAATAACACTAAGTAATGGATACGTCTACGTATATGAAATTGGGTTTCATTTGAGTGTTTCCTTCTAATCGGACGATTTCTACTTTTCGATATTGTGTGTGCGTGTTATAGACAATCAAGTGGTAGATAATAAAATGTGTGAAAACAACTGGAACTTGTAACTTGTTTTATTCATCATGAGTCTGCTTTTATTCACCTTTGGCATTTCATAAAAATGTTACACCTAAGTGTACGTTCGTACTTATGGATTATTTTTTTGTTCTCGTGTCAATATTTATTAATAAAACTAAATTAATATCAAATCGGATTCCCTCTCGGATGTGTTTTGTAACAAATCGCAATTAGTTTCTGAATGTTTTCAAATGGAAACTCATTAATTTGCTGCAATTTTCTTCATGTCCAAAGCGGTTCTCGAACATGTTCCGAAATGAAATTCAAAAAAATTAAATTAAACTGCTTGTTCGGGAAGCCTGGATCTAGAAATGATTCAGCTTAATTTTGGCATAATCCTGACTCTTATATGAAATTGCCAATATTCATATTCGGCGATATTTTCAATTGTTGATAGCGTCGGAAAGTCAAAAATTTCATTTCTGAATCCGATTTCTGCTATGATTTACACAATTTAAAAGTCTACGTTTAAAGCTAATCTTATGAATAAGTTGTGTTCATTCACATAATTTACGTTCGCATATATTCTGACTAAATGTTTTTCTTTTTCTTTGTCATTGGTGCAAAATCATCGAGAATCAATTGAAGATGTGAAATATTCAGTGCTATATTCCAGGAGAAACGCAGTTGGAAAAGAAACTCTGCATGAAGATCGCTTGAAAGAGATTCTCTTAAGAGATGTAAATGTAGACAAACTGCATTCAAAAGAATCAATAAATTATATGGCCAAATGATAGAAAGAATGAAATAAAAAAAGGCACGTTTGTTGCCTTTGTGGTGATTAAGTAAATACTATATTGAGGAAAAAGATAATAAACATTTTTTTTTTTCTATTTTCATTGATTTGTGTTAAAACAGCTGGTTCTTTTAGTTTATCATAATAATATGGAAAATGAGAAAGAATTCAAGACGAAAAATCATACCAGAACGGTGAACACAACAAAAATCATAAAATTTTTCTTCTGCTAAATATAGTTCATAACAAAATTGGTGCTTAAAAATATTATTCTGTTTTTGGAGTACAAAAGTCTACATGTTTTTTTCTACTTGAATTAATTAACCGAACTTGTGTCCATATCATTTTCAGGGGGTGGCATAGCGCCTGGATGTTGGTTTACTTCATGAGTTTTGTGTGTGTGTGTGTGTGTGTTGGATTTAGTGTATCTCACAGAGCTACAAACTAATTTCGATGAAACTTCATTACAATGTGGCTTTTAGTGTGGTTTCCTTAGTCTTCTTATTTATAATAACGTTTTGAAGTTTCATTCATTTTTATATACAATCACTCCATTTTATTACGCTACAATTCCGTGCATCCATTCAACAATGCATGTTCAAGACTTTTTTTTTATAAAACTACTTTAGATCTTCCGCATCGGCACCCTCCTTCTCATCGCCTTCTTCTTTGAATTTTTTGCTTTCTTGTGTTGGGTTTGCATCATCTAGTGGTTCCTTATCGGTTTGGCCATTCTCCAGGGGTGTATCCATCAATTTTGGATGTTCGACCGCGACTGTGTCGCTATTTTGTTCGTCGGTATTGGGTTCGTTATCTGAATTTGAGCTTGAATTATCAGCCCCTTCAACTTGGGATATCACATCTGGCGCTGGTGACACACCGTTTTCACATTTTGCCGGTGATTGTTGTTTGTCACCGGATTTGTCCTGCTGACATTTTTCATCGTCGGGAAACAGACGTTGGCAGTATTCGGCCGCTCGCTTGCAAAAATCTTCGTACGACTTATTGTGGAGGAAGCAAATCAGAACAATTGTCATATTGTCGGTGCCGGTCATTAGCAAATCGGGCGACAGGCATTCGGTCATTATCTCCTCACATATTTGTTCCGGTGGTATACCTTTTTCCATTTTCTTCAAGCACAATTTCACGACATCGTCATTGGTCAGCACATCCCATATCCCGTCGCTTGCCAGCAGCACAAAGTCCCAAGTCTCGTCGACGTCGTGAATCTCAACATCTGGATAAGCTGCAAATCGAAAAGATATATTATGAAACATTGTGAAATAGAGCGTAACAATCAGTCAATTTGTACCTGTGACGATCTGTCGTTCGGCCTTGAGCTTTTTATTTTGCTTGAATTTGAAGTCACCCAATGCGCGGGACAATGCCAAACTACCATTAACACGACAATTTTCGACCCATCCGCCGCTCTCGTGTATTCTTTGCATTTCGTCGGGCAAGATTGGCTTGTGATCGAGCGACAATGCGATTGCCTGTGAATGCAACCATTTATTTATTCATTGGATCAATGCCCGTATTTGCATATTGCTAATATTACCTGTCCGTTAACGCAAGCAATTGCTCTGGAATCACCAGCATTCGCACAATACAGTTTTTTGTTTTTGATCAATGTGACGACTGCAGTCGAACCACCCATTTCATGTTTCAATTCTTCCGCATTGAGCAAAGCCTCGTCGATATCCAAAAAAGCCTGAAATATATGTGATAAAAATGCGTTAAAAATGATTCTAACCATTTGTCATTGACCGTTTCAAGTTTACTTTTTTCATGGCGACCGCAACATCCCCAGCTTGATATTCAGTTCGCTTGGTGATGAATTTATGGAGATGTTTTGAAGCGTATTTGCCAATATTGGCTCCGCCGTGACCATCGTAAACGGCAAAGAACGATGTGCCTGGATCATCTGGCAGCGATAAAATATGTGTGTGACTGTCTTCCATATGAATCCGATATCCTTGCATGCAACTCGATCCAACCTACATTTTTTGTTCCGGTGCAAACATAAAGAAAGATACCGTGTCAGTGTCACAAATCAGAAGCGCAATAAACTTCATCATAATCCGTGTCAATAAATGATTCAATTTGAATTATGGAGAAAGAAGTCATGAAAATCGAATAATAGAATTCGTCATCGATTCTATTGAAATAACATTGAAATATTGATTCATAAATGGATATAATGAGTGTATTAAAAGCGATAATTATGGCAATTTAGTTGAGATTAAATGTCAATAAATCGTATACGCGGCACAGACAAAGAATTCGCGAGGGAGAGAGAGAGACGGAGAGATAACGAGTGATTGCGTGCCATGAATTTATGAGTGGCATTGAGATTGACTTTTATTTTCGATGTGTTCAATTTCATTCAATATTTCAAAAGAGTCGTTTCACTGTGATATGGATGAGGACATTTGCACATACACACGGAGAGAGAACGCAGCATAAACACAACTTGAACGTCAAATTCGATGGCAATAATGCACCTAAATTATTTTTATACTCTCTCTCTCACATGTCGTGCGGTTTGTGGATGTTGTCGTCAATGTTTCAATGATCCGTGTTTTGTCGCATGTTGAAATAGATTAATCAATAGATTAACAATTGCTTTTGGATTGCTGTAGCTATTTTTGGTTCTTGTTCCTTCTCTTTCACTTGATTAATGTGTTTTACTTGCTTTATTTATTGAAAACACTACGCTCTTCACTTGTCCGACCAAAGTTTTGTTGCATTTTTTATGTCTGTGTGCGTGTTTGGTTATCAGGCGCAGTTGATTTTATAATACCTACTTTTCCCAATCTAAAATTATAAACGGCTTTTCAAGCGAATGAGCGAATCCCAGCAAAACAAATAAGAGAGTGAGAGAGAGACCGAGCAAGAGAGGAAGGGAGAGATGTGACACACAGTTCTAGCTAAATAATGAAAATTGTACTCACCGCGTATTCATCATTTTGACAATGAGCTGATTCCTTTTCAGTCACCGGTTCAGAGAGTGTTTGTCCCATTTTAAATTATTGTTCCCTTTTTTTCAATTCAATTTGACCCGTATATACAGATTCACAATAGCCGTCCGTTTATCTCGAGACTCAAGAAATAGTTTGCTATTTCGCACAACGTAAAAGTTTTCCGACCTGCACAACGTAAAAGTTTGCTCGTGCACACTCTCTCCGTTTTTGTATACTCAATTTTTCATGTATTTTTCAAGTAACTTACAATGCTGTAACGAAAAAATGAAACACAAAATATAAATAAATATTTATCAATTTACAAATATAGATTACATCGGGTGAATATTGGTAATATAAATTGGTAGCGACCATAAAACTGAGTCGCAAAACTGTCACTTTCTGTGAATATTTGTTATTAACGCGATGTGATTACTGTCAAAATGGTGAAAACAAGAGATATACATGCATTTCTTTACATACACACACTTGGCAAAAAAATTACTCGTTCGCACAATCCCATAAATGCACATGGAGAGAGGGGGGAGAGAAAAAGAGAGAGAGAGAGAGAGAGAGAGAGAGAGAGAAGAGAGAGCAGTTATCACTGGTGCTATTGGGAAACACGACTAATTGAATTTCAAACTGATACGAGCTGTGATTTCCCAGGCTAAAATGTGGCTCACACAAAAATGCAAATGTATCAATCGCAATACATTGGTCATATGTTTTTCTCTCTTGTTTTGTGTGATGATGTGTGCGCTTAAAGGGTCGTCGTGATGTATGCCGTGAGTTCAAGTGTTTCCCGTCGCCGATTTGTTGCATGCGTCGCGATAAATGGCCAATACAATTTGTTCAGGTTTATATAAGTGAAGGTTACATGCTCGAAAAATCAACTCGAATTGAGATTAACACGTAAATGTAAATACTTCAATCACATTTAATCGATCTATTTCACACTTTTGACTTTAAATATTGGCTACTTTCCATTCCAATTTGATTTTGCTGCGTAAAGTGCTGCATCAGATGTATTCGTCACTTCAGGTATGTGATGACAATGAATTTGGATATTGCCCCGAAGTTATTCAAGATGAATTACTTAAAGAAAGTAGACACAGGCCAACAATGTTGAGCAAAAACAAATGCAAGTGTTTTTAAATAAGAAAAAATGTCACTATCATCGAACGGTGAATTCTCTGCACTCATACTATTTATATCGTACACTCAAGCATGATTCACTCCATTAATGACGTATGCCATTCTATTTTGTCGGTTTTCTGTTCTAGATTTTCCATCAAAATTTCCATGACATTTCGAAATGGAAATAGAGCGGCAGCGGCACCAGCAACGACAACAAGCGCTTTTTCGATACTTTATGGCGAAGATGGGAATCAACACGAAAGTCATTGACTACCTGTTATATTATTACTGCTGTGTATAATTGTACTAGTTTAGAAATTATTCTCGGGTTCACACAATTAAAATGATTCATACCGATTGTTGTGAATTAAGTGTGTCGCTGTTTGTAATTTGCACGTCTACCGTACTAACGACATAGTTGGTCACAAGCCGTCATGAAAATGAACTTTACGATAATTTTATTCTGAAAACGCGAATATAAATGGTCGGTAGCACAGCCAAATTGGAATTTCAAAGTCAAAATGGAATCGATGCAAAAGAATATCGTTTAAAAATATTTGCAAACAGTGCCATTCACCCCATTTCACAGAGAGCCGAACAGCCGATTTCTTTAAATCTGATTTACGCGACAATTTGTGCGCATTTTCAATGAGATATTTGAATGAATGTAAACATCAGCGATTTAATCAATCGTCATTTTTCGGCCAACACACAAAATAACGTTCACTCACATCACATATGACATGTATTTATATAAAAAGCGTACAGTTTTTCAATTTAATTAAAATTACGAGGCGTTTAACCACAAAATACGTACATCTAGGCACATTTTCATTTTTGTATGCAAACAATATTATCGTTGCCGCCAAAATATCAATTCATGTTATCTTTATTTGCTGTAGTCACAACATTAATCAATACTTATTACATTTCTGGGCTGTTGACACATCTTTGTGTACGTGTACTGAAATTTGCCCCTGAAAACAACAGCAACATACTTTAAAGTTTGAACGGTTCGATAAAGTTACGAAGCTGATAAATATATTGTGACCGCATCTACATGAGTAATGAAGAATCAAATGGGCCCTGCAGAGTATCGTCGTTTCAAGTTATCGTCCCATTTAAAATCCTTTCAGATGATGACTCTTTTGGTTTGGGGCAAGAGAATTTTACTAGCGATATCTTTAGCTAGTATGAGCTTAAAAGAACACGTCTTCGGATTGATTGCTCAAATGAGAGACGTTACAATGAAACGCCGGTTTGAATTGAGTAATCGAACGCGTTGATTGCCGCTAAGTACATTGTTGTTGCAAAGATTTCTTTGGTAACGGAAGACCGTATCATAAAACAGAATGTCCTAATCAAAATTGATTTAATGATAAGTCAAAAATTCACCGCCTACATTTGGTTAAGTAGTGAGTGAATCAATACATATTCATTGTCGTTTGAATTTTCGGCTGCTGGTCCTCGTCATCATCGTGAAATTGCGTGCAATTGAATTGTGTTCAGGTTGTGTAAAAGTGAAAAGGAATTCAAAAAATCAATTTGTTTGCGATGTGAGAGAGCACGACGACCTCAGCCACAACGTAGAATACGTGTCGATGTGCTGCTTTTGCAGTCAACATGACCGCACGAAAAATAGCACTGTAAAATATTTGTTTTGCAGTTGGCTGACGAATTCGGATACGCACTTTATAGCAAACTCACTCTATCGCACACACACGCATACAAACACGGCAAATTTCTTTCCTATCTAAGAAATACACCAATTTTGTCGTAAGAATGATTTGTCATCGTTCGCCTCTGCGATTTTATGCGCACGTAGCAGCACCAATGTTCGATTTGCGGTTTTACTTTATACGATGTGAATTTCCAAGCATGGCTAAATTAATTTGCGCCAATTAATTTTTGCTCATTTCATCAACATGTATTTACATTTTGTTATGATATTTTACATCTGCTGTTGGGTCTGATGTCTGATAAATTTGATTTTTCACATATGGCAAAGGGAACAATAAAAACTCATACATGAAACCAGAGAACATAACAGCAAAGAAATAGCGAACACAGCAACACACAAATCGTGTTGAATGTCAAAGAATGGATGTGAATAAGCGTGATGAGTATACAAATACTCACAAACACATTGAAATGATATGCTTTCGCCAATATACGTAATGAAAAACGCAACCGAACAAACAGTTACCGATTATGCTTGTTTTCTTCCTTTTTTGCCACTTCTGCACTACCTCGACCCTAAATCGTTGCGAAGCCCGCTTGTCTAAGCATTGACTCTCTCTCTCTCTCTCTCTCTCTTAGTATCACATTATCTGCTACTTCGCTTCACCGAAACGGAATACTTTCCGCGCTTATTCTTTTCAATATACTTATAGGAATGCCGAAAAAGAAGTTTCTGCTATGTACATGAAAACAGTTAGCTGTGCACTTCATCAAATGAATGATTGTTCTGTGAATTGAGTTTCACAGCACAAATTACATGATTCTTGGAGATGTGGATGCTTTGATTCTCAATCATTTTATTTTCCACATTTTATCGCCACACGAATGCGAACCAAACACCTTTCCTTAACAAAAACGCTTTAGCCGAAAAACGCGCACAAAAATTGCGTGGGAATCACATTATAGCAAAACTGAGAGTGAAAGAGACCTAGACACGCGTGCCTTTTTTCTTCAGGCTTATCATCACCGTGACGCTTTACATTTGAACATCATATTTTTGTGCTGGATGAGAAAATGTCGTCGGATTTTTTTCGTTTCATCATTTTGCTGAAATCACTTTATCTCTGAGCGAAATCGGTGCGAACGTGAATAAATTAGGGACTGGCTTTCCGAAGATGATTTACTTTTGAATTGGGCGAAAGAGAGAGAAAGAAAGAGAGAGGTTTGCGAAAACTTACCTTGGGTTTTAGAGATGTGCTACTCAATTGAAGCGTCAGTTAAGTGAAACAGAAGAGAAACAATGGAATTCCAAGCAAATTATCTTCCGTCTCTAGGTCAATACGTAGTACATTTTTCTTGTTTTTTTTAAAAAAAATTTCTTCTTCTTATTGCATTGCTTGTTTGCGAATCCTCCTTCAGTTCGATTTGAATTAATTTGCTCTATTTCTTCTTTGTTATTGGTCTGTCAATTGTAATATGCACTTTGAACTGAAGCTCTTTTTTTCTACACCTTGAAATGCAAAGCAATAAAATGCACACGGAATGCAAATCACAAATTACGTACACAATGCATCGACGAAGCTCTCACTATTGCTCTTACGAAATCGATTTTAAGTACACTGTGAATGTGAACACACGTCATTTGCAAATAGAAATGCTTCTCTCGGCTTGCCGAATGAAAAAGGAATTACCGATCAGATTAAACACTTTAAAATTTAATTGACGAATTGAGGAAACAGCACTTTCAACATAAACAACGCTCAATTAAATACGCATCAAGAATGCAACCAAAACTGTTCGCACGGTTTAACTTTTCGCTCTCTCTCTCTCTCTCACTCGCTAATTTTTCTTCTTGGCCCCACACAAAATCAAGAACGTTTGTTATTTATTCTATTGATTTTTCTTTTCACGTCCGTTTTTAATTTAAGTGAATATTGGTTTTTGTACTCGGCTTCGATTTGTAAAATGGTCGGAATTGGATTTTTGTAGACAGACACATATAAAAATACTGAATTTTATTTGTGTAATTCGTTTGATGTTGCAGCTCGTTCTGAATGTGATATGAATTTTAGTATATATGTTCTTTTTTCTCTTGCTTCGTGCTCTCTTTGCGGTGCTCGTATCGTCTGTTCGATGTCTCTCTCCGCGAATATGTGCCTTGTCTTCTGTGTACGAAACTGTTCTAAAAATGTGTACCACAGAGATATTAAACGCCTTCGCACAAATGAATTGCTTCTCTCTGCCGCTTGACAGCAAAACGCTGGAGAACCATGCACAATGCGCATCAAATGGGGTTAGGTTATTCAATAGAAAATTTAATACGCAATACTGCTTGACAGCTTCAACAAATTTGGAGGGAAATACAGCGCTGAGATTTCAAACAATTTGGATTCGATGAATGACATTCATTCAATTTGAAGGATAATTGGTGTTTTAAATGTAGAATTCAACACAAAAATTCAGAATTTTCGAAAAATTCAAACATTACATGTGATTTATCTGTAGATTTTACAAAAAAATCGCAATAAAACTAACGCTTCATTCAAATATTATTCAATTGTTGTGTCAACGAGCACATTTTAGTACTCAAATGAACAATCAACGGAAAACCAACTTCATGCAGCATTGTGTGAAATGAATTTATCGATCTGTTTGAAAAACTCACAACTGTAAAACAACAACAAAACTTACCTACAACAAAACTATTTGGATTGTTATTCCTGAAAGCGCAGTGATTGAAACGTTGAAAATTCGGATACTGCCAGTCAATTAACCGGATTGAAGCACACTTTTTTCGAATGCATTTATATTGATGGAACGGAACATTTTGAGTGGCTTCAAATTTATTTTTTAGTTGTGGAACAAGGCAAAAATATTAAATAGAAAAGATGACAACGGAAGACTTACGAAATCTGGAAAAATCGGTAAGTTCACATTGATTCAAATTAGTTTGAGGAATTCAGGCGTTCCAAAATGTTTCACTATTTTATTGTTGGTAGTTTGAATATGGCATTTCGATTAATATTGAATAAATTGATTTATCGAATTTTCGTTGAATGCTTAAAAACAAATTGCGTTGTATGAAAAATAGGTTCAATGTGCCGGCCACCATTTGGATTCGGTTCAATCGCGATTAACACAAGTTGAACGGACGCTGCTATTCGACGATGACCTGGTTGATAATGTTTCTGTAATGGAAGTGCTTGAATCGGTGACAGAAGTGAAAAACGAATACAAAAATTTGCACAAAGACATAAAAGAGGTGCAGCAGCTACAAAAAGAGATGACTGCTTCGTTACAGTATCAATTGCGTACGATGCGACAAACATTCAAAGTCCTAAAAAAGCGACTGGAACAACGAACAGAGTCTCTGCCTCCGTTTTCATCAAATTCAGCCACTTCATCTCCGCAACATCGCTAAATCCGCACCGCCGAGTATCAGTTCAATTATTTTATACAACGAAATTCAATCAAATCCATCACAACGACTATCGATAAAGGTCGTATTATGAATGAAAAAAAAAAAATGTAACCTTTTTTGCTTTTTCATCATGCGCTCCTTCAACAAAATTTAGTACCTAGAAAATAGATTTTCGATAACATTTTGAAGAAACTCATTTAATTCCATTGCATGTCGTATTTAGATTTAATTCAAACGCATCACAAGCAAAACAATACAAAAACCAAATCGATTCGGAATGCTCACGATGCGCGCTTTGGTTTTAATTTCGTTGTCTGTCATTTTGCAATGTGCAAATTTTTTATTTTTAATCACACGGAAGCCGCAACCCCTATGAAATCCGAATAAAATCGGTGACGATATTTCATTTTTAGATTATTCAGATTGATCTGCATGCCGAATATTGTCTACCTTTTGCATTAAACCGCCGATTCTAATTCCGATTTTTTTAACAGCTTCAATTTGTTGACCGCATTCCATTCTTCTCCGAACTAGAAAAAGAATAACATAAAGCCAAATATACATTCACTGTGAACCACAACACGATTCATATTAATTGCTCTTAAAAACCGTTATAAGAATCTGTTTTTCGAGAATATGAAATGAAATCACATTCTATGAATATTGAATCAAATATATGCGCATGTGGGCACATTCACTGCAAAAATGAAAATAAATTAAAATTACTTTGAACTCACTGAGCCATACGGATGAAAACGATCACGTTCATTTAAAATATGACTCATTACTTAAAAAAGAGCACACAAAGACAAAGCTGAAGTTCCCCAAATGAAAAATGATCATTATTTTCACACCGAATTTTCATATGAATTGCTCATCTCTAAAAATGATTCAAATTCCAATTTTATTATTCATTCGTTTTCTATTTGCTAGCAAGTTGCTTCGAATCAAAATTTGATCAACATAAGCGATATTTTTGCCGAATTTTTATTAAATAACACATCATCACAAATGGAAAAATGGTTTGTCAATGCATTTTAATATTTGGTTTCAATTTTAAGCGATTTTGTAAAAATTAGTTCGTTTTAAATGCGAAAAATTGATTTTCTGTAGTCAATTGGAGCGATTTGTCATCAATTTTGAATTTGAAAATATGTTTTTCAGTCGTAAAATTGCTTAAAAATTTCTGAAAAAGTATACAAATTGGTTTAATGAATTACAAGATAAAATTGAGAACGAAAAAAAATGTGATTTCAAGTCGCTCCTCAGAATGATAGCTCATCTTAAATTTAAAAAAAACAACATGTCTGAAACTATGTATTGGTGTTGACCCTTTTGTTTCAGGGAATTCTATGCCATACGCCTTATTTTCTTGATTTTAAGTGTTTTATTTGAAGAAAAAAGTGTTTGTAGTAGAAAATAGAATTTTATACGTGTACCAAAAGGGCGACAAACGTCCCATTTTTTGATATTCCTTTCAAAATGAACAAAAAGTATATGAAGAAAAAAAAATATTGTCATAAATTTCATTTTTGACCGATTGTTCAGTAAACATTACTTACAACATTCTCGATGAACTCATCCCGAGATGAGCATGTCGACTCATGTTATTCGCGATGGCTTCACGTAATCCAGTCGATGTATATTGTACATCGCATTATTTATAGATTCGGACATCTATCCACGTCGATTCTTGTCACAGCTCGATATTTATTGTGTAATTTATATATTGCAAAGGCAAGAGACCGAAAAACACTATGATGCGTACAACAATATTTATATATTCGTTCTTTGAGCACTTTTATATTTATATAAACGTACGATACACTTTGTATCCGTTATTTATGAAGAGAATGAATTATTATTCATTGATTTATCGTTTAAATTCTACGAAATTAAGACTTCATTAATCACCATGTAGCAATTATCAAGCAAAGTTTCCGTGCACATTGCACATCTTTGACGTTGATTCAGCACAAAATGTAAAAGAGAGTAAAGTTTTTGTTTCTGATCATACAGCAATTCATCGTTTAAGACGTGGTAGAATTCGTTGAAAAGGCATTCGAGTCATGCTCAAATAGTGCAGATTCAAAAATTCTTCTAGATTCTTGTCCATTTACATACGCAATTTGCCATCGTTCAGCCATTATCATCCATGTCCATCTTCATGTTGGATGAAACCGCATTTTTCAGTGCAAAATTGCTGTTCTTGTATTTTAACTTTTAGGCCATTTTCGTAAATAGCGAAACATATCCGTAAATGAATCCAAAAGTAGGCATATAATGGCTGCCGAAAAAAACAAGCAGTCTAACAAAAGAAGCAGATCTTCAGCCATGAGATTGATGATTCCTATTGTCAAAACGATTTCTGCAACGGTCGATATACTTCCATCATTGCGAATATTTTCAGATCTGACTGAAATAAGTAAATTTTACATTCGAAATGAAAAACAATGAAAAATAGTTACCTGAACAAATACAATAAGCCATTTATTCAAAATCACAAAAATGAATACGTGTTTTTCTTAAATTTAACAGTATTTTTTAAAATGTAACAGTAATCTCAGCCATAATTTTCTTAATTCTGATTTACTCCTTATTTGATTTTAGGTGCGAAAAATTTCTAAGAATACGACAAAAATGTTTTTGCATAAGCTAAGAGATATTCGACTTTTTTTATTGTGGATTTTATCTTATTTCTGTCGATCGATATGAATTCAACGATTTTGTAGTCACCGAATCGATTGACAAATTGTTGACACTCTTTGGCTTGCTCTTTTTCGGGAACAATCTCAAGTGATTCTTTTTTCATGGTGGAGCCAGTTTTTTGCTTGACCACCGTTGATGTTCGACTTTTTGCCAATTGAACGAGCCGATATAGATCGGATAGTGCGGCCAGAATGTAGCAGTTGGTTTGATGATTTGGATCCGGTCCTTCGGTTATGTTATCAACATCATTTTTCATTTGCAACAAATCACTATCTTCAATTATAAGCCCTTCTTTGTGTGCCTCTCGTCGTACTGCTTCGAAAGCCAACTTGGGGTCAATGAAATTAGCATTTGATTTTAGGCTGGAGCACAACACAAATAAGTATTTCATCGCTTCATATGCACTTCTCAAGTGTTCGCCGTAGAAAAAACGTACGGTTGATGTGTAGGCCGCAAGAACATTCGTGAGGTTATTTTCAGTGTGTGGTGCTGGCGGTAGGGGTGATAGCTCCGAGAATTCAGCAATATTTTTCTTTATTTTTGGATGTTTTAAATTTCTCCATTCGTGCTCTGTACTTACAACATTGCATTGATCACTATCCACCTCCGATATGTGAATTCTCTGCACTTTATTCTCCCACCAAGGATTGAATGTGGGCAATACGGCTGTCATATTCTGTTTCGGAACAATTTGGCCAACTTGCTGGCGCTCACTATCCGAGAGTTTAGCCCAAATCACATCAGCGTCACTTAAATCTACTCCATGCAAACGTTCAGCTAATTCACCACATTTTCCAGACGCATCTGCACCATTTGTTGATGGCGAGGCTATTTCTTCCTCGGAAATATCAGATATTATGGAAGTTGAGCTTTCCATGCGCTTCAAATCACTGTACATTTGTCGTATATCATCATCGATCCCAGGAATATTATCCAATGTACCACAGCGGATTGGTCGATTGTTGGCCATTTTTAAACACGATTTTAATTTCCAGCGAAAACAATTTTCTATTCACTCTCGCTTCTTAGGATTTACCAACCTCTTCTGTAGATCTGAACTTGATAATCAATTTTCCTCAACTGAATTCAGAGCCAGTGTCAGTGGTTCCATTTATACAAAAATAGCTCGAATTCTATTGCGCATTTCCATAGCATGGTGGCGTTGATGACGAAACAGCCAATCGCGCAGTCCGTTTGAATCTTCTCGACTACATCATCACGCTATCACTATTTTCAGTGTGATGAGTAAAAAATTTCCGATTTGTTTTATTTTTTTGCAACCAAATGCGTTCATATGCGGAACGCGTGCAACAAAACAAGTGAATTATGAAGGCACGACGCTTATATCGGAATTTGAATTATATGGTTGAATGATCGTGAGAGCACTTTGATCGGTTCACGAGCTCGGGATCATTCGTTTATGTGGCTATTTTAGTGAGAGAACGTGTTTTTTTCTTGTCTGGCGTCATCATAAATTTTCTCGCGGACGACCCACGCACGGAATTCCTCGGAATGAAAACAACAATTTCATGACAAACAGATTGCCGTGCATTCGTTTACACTGTATCACTTTCATCGAATCGCTTTGTTTTCCGAATTGGTTGAAAAGCAAACGACGGAAAAATGTCACATTAATTTTATTAGAAATATGATTTTGTTTTGTTTCTCGCGATTAAAAACTGACATGACAAAAAAATATGCAAAACATCCTCTTATCTCTTGTTTTATTTTACAAATCTTATCAACAATAAAAATATAAGCAGCCATTCGCACGAATGTAGTTTAGTCGGTGATGAATTCCTCTTCGTAAGTTTCAACCTCGCACAAAGGATCGATTTCCTCGTGTTTGATCGCCATCTCGACCACTTGGTAGACTCCAGGCTCTTCAACTGAACGTGAGTCCACCTTAACAGCGATAACTTTTGGCCTTCGTGGTCTCCGATTACCTGGCACTTTATTGTGTGTACGTCGATGTGCCTGCGAGAAGATAAAAATAGAATTAATGTTTCCCACGCAAAATTCCAGATTTAATTGTGTTTTCTCTCACCACTAAATGATGATCACGTTTGAATTTTCTACCACATTGTTCGCATTCATAGCGGAATACCGTTGAGTGGACTGTATTTCGGTGAGTTCGTAATATATGAGGCGACTTGAATTTCTGCGTACACTGATCGCATGCAAAGTTTCTAGCTTCGAAATGGGCATACCGATGGTAGGTCATATGACTTTGCGATCGAAACCGTTTTCCGCACACATCGCACATGTATTTACGAATATCCTTGAAAACATATGACAGAGATTTTTAGTCATGAAAGCCACTTGTTCTTCCAAAACATGAGTTTGAATGACTGTGCAGAATATATTTATAAAATATACCTTATGGCATCGGATGTGTGAGGCCAAATCTTGCTTATTCTTGAAGCTCTTGTCACATAGATGGCATTTTGCCGGCCGATAATTTGTGTGGTCTTGCATGTGATAGTCAAAATTCGCCTTTTCGTTGAATGTCTTGGGGCAATGTGGACATCTGAAATGATTCAGAATTGTCTTTTTTTTAGAAAATAACAGGGAGCCAAACCAAACCGAACCGAATATATGATATGATTGTGTGAACAAACCGAACCTTTTAGAACGTTCCGAGAAATGGTTTGTATGGAATACAGAAACATTTATTCTTACGTGTATTAGTAATATACATCATTCGGAAATGAACTACACAGTTGCGCCATTTCGCACAACTTCTTATACAAACCATTCTCGGAACGATCCGCTTGATACGGTTTGCTCCGATGAACACTGAGCAATGCAGTGAAACCGTTTCAAAATTGGTTTGTATGAAAAAAGTCAAACCGATTTCGGTCCCTGGAAAATAATACTTTAAAATGAGCGAAAAGATAGTTTTTGAAACATACGAAAATCCCGGCAATCCTTTGTGCATACGAATATGTGCCTCATACACTTCCTTGTACACGAATCTTTTATTACACTTGACGCATTTGTATGGGTACGTTCTTTTCGATCTGGTCTTTGGCTGGTGGGTTTTGTCCATGTCTTGACTATCGGCTTCCTCCTCCTCATCCTCCACCTCATCCTCCTCTTCTTCTCCTTCTTCCTCTTCATTTTGGGCAATTTCATCATCAAATGTGCTCATATATTCAGGTTCTAAGTACTCCACCGTATATTCGTCTGTGAACGATTTATTTTTATATGATTTCGTTTCGTTTTGAGTGAAAATATTATCGAAATTTGTCGAAAAGAAAATCGAACTGGAGAATTCAGACCTTCATCAGCGTTGCTTGGAATGACATCATTTCCATTTCCGGTCAGTTCGATTTTTTTTTTATCGATGTAAAAAGTCATTTCGGCTCCATCCTCTGTTTCGACTTTCTCAAGCACTTCATTATCGTGCGTGATCTCAAATGCCATATCTGCCGTTGATAATAGTTCATTGTTTGTTCCTTTTTCATCTGTTTCGTTGTCATCATCATTTTGTTCAAGCTCCAGCAGCATACTTTCAAATTGGTTTGATGTCGATTTGGCCTTTCGTACAAATGCATGAAATGTATTCAATTGCAATTGGCAATAGTCACACACTCGGTCTGGATAGCCTTCTTTCATCAACTACGACACAAATTAGCCAATCATTTGCATGTAAAAGTATTTGAATTGCTCTGCTTTACTTACTTGAATACCCAAACACGATATAAACTTTTCGCCTAAATCCGTAATTCGATTGTTTTCGATCAAGAGGTGCGATGCAGTGTCATCAGTTACATCAATCGCACATATCCGGCACAGCTGCATCGGATTTATTTCTCTTTTCGCGTTCATTTTGTCAACTTGTTGTCAATCTGTACCGCAACATGTACAGAAGAGTTAAAAATTGATATTCATTCAAGTGAATTTGGAAAAACTAGCGATACTGAATGTAATATGTAAAATGCTATTTGTTGAGCATTATTTATGCTGATCTATTTTTGACAGCTGCACTGTTTGGTTTCGAACTTCTCAAAAATGAGAAATGTCAAAAGTAATTCGGAACCGATCCGCCGAAGCGCTACAAACAATACAAGGGAATGGACCTTTATTAAAGAGGGACATTCAATGTGATTTTTTTTTTGATCAAAAAATTAGAAGAATTTCTTTGAATTTGTTTACAATATTACGAACAAAGTTGACCAAATTTACTTTGAATTATGCCATTAGGAAGGTTCAATTTGAAGGTTTTTAATTTGATGGAGAGAAATGTGTGGTTATGCAGCGTTATTAAAAAAAGTCTTTTGCTTGACAGAACGTTGAAGTGACAGAAATCAAGAGTCATTTTTCTTTAAATCATAACAAATAGCAAGAAAAGCAACTTCTATTCACATATTTATTAATCTAGTTTTTAAAATACTTTGCTTGTAACTCAATTTTGTTTTAGGACAAAAAAACTTTCAATCAGCAGAAAGTGATTTGAATGAGAGTAAAATGGAAAAAGTCTCATTTAATGTCAAACTACCCGATAAATGTTACAAATTTTCGTTAACAAAACGAGATAAATGTACAATCATTGAGCCGCTGGTTGAGAGCTTAGAAGCCGGCATTACTATAATCATCAGTCCGAATCAACTTGTTTATGCTGTCAAGGAGTTTAATTTGCTGCATCGATTTCGACGACGCGTTTGTTGTCTTCTGAAGCGGTTGGATTCAATTGTGTTATTTGTTGTTGTTGAACCTATCAATGGCGGATTAATCGATTACGCGGGGTAAAGAGTTTATCCACAAAATTTGTCGGATTAGGAAGTATTAAAATGTGTATTGTCTATCGTAGGTGTAAACTTGCATTAAAAGTGACATGGGAGAAAGTTGAAGTGGACAACTTGATGTCGTGGCTATCGACGCTCGGTGGTGCGTTCTCCTCGTTAGGTGATTCATTTGAATCCTGTGTAAGTAAATTTGAAATGAAAAGCATAAATTCAACCCAATGACAATTTTGTTTCCATTTAGGCTGAACGTGCCGGACGCATATCTAAATATCAAATGAAATTGGCTCTTAAAAGTGGCGATCCTTCCATAGTAGCTCGATGTAATCTCTATTATAGCATATCGTTGATACAGCGGGGAAAACTGCAAGCAGCAAAACATCTTATATTAAGTCAATATGAACATGCGAAACGGGAACGATTGGCGGGTGATAATCTGTTATACAAAATGTGCCATGGTGTTTGGCTTAAACTTCAATACACGCACACAATGCGACGTCTCAAGCGACAAAAAATTTCACAATCGATGTAGATAAATTTTGCTATTCCATTACGATTGAATCGCTCATGTACGATGTTAAGGTTGAATTGAAGAAGAAAAAAACTGTAACATTTTTAGATGCTTTGCAATAAATTGAATTTCAGAGCTCAAATGAAAATGTTCACCGTGGGTTTCAAAATGGTTGTATACAACCGTAATGCAAAAAGTTGTTAATTCGATAAGCGATGAAAACTACTTGTTCTTTATTTTCGCTCAGAGCTGTTCCATTTTATTCTCCTCGCTGAATTCATGTTAAGCGCAACATGCTGTCTCAAGAGTTGAGTGCAGGCGCAATGGTGCCAAAAGAAGTATTGGAAATTTAATGCGTCGAGGAATCAAATTATTTACCATGCGCAAAAACAAAACAAATGGTTTCCTCTCATTCCTGAACTATCGCAGTCCTCATTGCATTTTGGTGCATAACAATAGTTTGAATTATTTTATTCGCATTTTATGTCCGCAATTCAACAATTTTTATCTTATTTTTACTCCTCATTTCATTTATAGTGTGCAATTTTATTGTTTAATTTTGAATCAAATAAACAATTTTAAACAAATAAAAAATTTTAAACGTTCACTTAATTATCATTCTGAATTATGTTCGAGAAGCAAAGCATATCATAAACTTATCACAATATGATTGGCTGAGAATGAAAACGAGGCTTCATATTTAGCCTCTTGATTTTTCTTATGAAGTTTCCTGTTAGCGAGAGCAAGAGGTGAGATGTCAAGTCTCGCTTTCATTCTCACTCATTCATATAAGCCATTGAATTGTAAATAGTCGCATTTTTCTGTTCATAAACAGAGCAGGAATATTCACAATATGTGTGTACATTTGAATAGTCGCACACATTTAAATGTTCGCCACACCAGCTCTTTATATTTTCAGTCTGTGCCCCACCAATTACATCAAATATCGACATTAGCGATTTTGTATGTTAGAAACGATTTCGTATGTTGTAGGAACAGCATAAGAACAATATTTTGTTTATAATATTCACATTTTGCATGTACAGCAAAAACTGTTGTTACATTAAGATTAAATAATGACAGTCACCAATTTCCTCCAGCAGGCAACTTATTCCGCTAGAAATAGTATCGATAAATAGGGCAGCGCACTAAATAGCAACGCTATACATAATGTATAGCGTTGCTATTTGTGTGCTTCCCTATTTATCGCTACTATTTCTAGCGTAATTAGTTGTCTGTCCTCCAGTTTCAATTTTCTTGAATAATTGTTGCAATACTGAATCAAAGTATTGTTAGGGAGGACGAAAAACTTTGAGAAGAGTACCGCAATCAGGATTCAATAGTTTTAACTGTGTATTTCATGCACTTCAAAACAAAACGATTTTTATTTATATAACAATCTCAGAACAGAATGTTTATTGTTTATAATAACGGAATTGTAAACACCAACAACTTGCGGGTTATATTTAATTTGCAACACAAACACAAACATCTTTCTAAATGCTTCGCTCAAAAGCAATGAAGAGTTGGAGCGGCAAAGATGCTCAATTTGTACTCTTCACATAATATATTCATTACTTTGAATTGGAAAGCCTCAATTTTAGTTTATAAATATTAAATCAAAGTATTTTCAAATCATTTGTTCTTTGTTGTATTTTGTCCTGATTATTATAAATTTCTTTCAATTATTTAACGATGGCACCAAAAAAGAAAAATAAGAAACAAAATCGTCCTGCATTGGCTGCAATTTGGACTCAGAATAACGACGGCACGCACTCAGTTTCTGTTTCGTCGAAAGCCGAACCAGTAAATACACCGAAAAATTGGGCTCAATTATTAAACCCAGAAAGTGGAAAATCCGCTAAAAAGGAAAATACTTTAACATCCAAATTAGAAAAAATAAGCCTAAATACTGAAAATTGTGGGTCAAATGATGAAATCAAACCAAAAAATCATAGTGCGATGACGGAGATGTGAGTAGCATTAGATTTCTTTGCACAAATTTCTTTATGGTTTTTGAATTACACAATTTTCGGACTATCTAGGGAATTAAATAGAGTGCCGCTGCCATTGTACCCAATACCAAGTGAAATCTGGGAAACAGAAAAATCGAAGAAACGCCTGACATTCGATTTTTTAACCACTGAATCTCGCAATTCCGTTGATAATTATTCGAAAACATACCATGCAATGGTGTACGCAGAAGAAGCTGCTCAAACGCTATTCGTACAAACTTTCAATCAGATCGATATTGAAATTTTTTACACGAGATTAGGTCGAACTTTTTACATTTTAAACGATGTAAGGATAGAAGAAAATTAGTTATAATGAAAATCTCCCAAAATGATGTATAAATAATATATTTGTAGAAGCGGAATGCTGAAATAAGTGCTGCGATTGACGAGAACCTCCTGGATTTATTTGTTTTGAAACCTCATGAAAAAAGTATCGAAAAGTTTGAACGATTAGAATATGAGGGACGAATGAAGAAGAAAAATGAAGAACACATTTTCATCGAAATATCTGAATCGTCTTTTGAAAAATTCGAATTGAAATATAAAGATCAATCATTTGACATATTCTTTTGTCTCAACCGAATTCCATATCGAATGCAGCATTATGCATTGGATTTTTTGTGCGATCAAAATTTGTTTGATGTTTTAATCAAAAATGCTGCATATGACGTGATCCCCGACTGGTCTTTGGAAATGAATATGCAAGGAGAAGTCCAGTAAGTAAATCAAAAGGATATATTTTCATGACACAAATTGAATGAACCGCTTTTTTCTACAGAAAAAAATCAATATTAAATACGTTGAATACAGAACAGAATAAATCCGTACAGCATATTTTAAATGGCACCAGCTATCCACTTCCATATGTTCTGTTCGGTCCACCAGGTAAATGACAAATTTCAAAATTTCTTCTTCAAAAAGCATAGTTTCGCACCAGCACGATATATCGCGAGATGGTATGTAGATGGTGCCTTTACCATGTATCACATTCATTTTATTGAATATGAAAGTAAGAAGGAGAGATAAAGAAGAACACAAAAACCAATTTGCAAACGAATTTACAACTTATTCACTTGTTAATTTTTTGAAAAAATTTCGCATGAAATTTTTCGTATGAGCTCGCAAATATTCGTTTCGGTTTGGTTTGGCTCCCTGATCGTTAATACATAAAATAGATTATGTGAAATTTGTTGCAAATTGCATTTTGTGTTCTTTTCTTCTTCTTCTCAATTTTAACTTCAATAAATTGAATGTGATGCATGGTAAGGCACTCTAAACATACCATCCCATACAAAGAAAATAGAAATGAAACTATAATTTTTGAACACATTGATTTTCCCATCATAAAGGAACTGGGAAGACACGAACTTTAGTTGCCGCGATCGAGGAAATAGTCCGGACCACAACAAAAAATGTACTAGTTTGTGCACAATCTAATGCGGCGTGCGATGAGATAACCGAACGTCTTACACCAACTTTGCACGAAAGTGAAATGTTTCGCTTGTATTCGCAATCCTTTGATGGACACAAACTGAGTCCAATAATTGAACCATACAGCAATTGGACAGGAGAATGTTTCCATTATCCGGGCGAATTATTTCTACTCGAGTTTCGTGTTATAATTTGCACACTTTGCACTGCTGGTCAATCAACAAGGGCCAAAATTTCACCGAAGCATTTTTCTTATGTTATAATTGATGAGTGCGCAAGTGCCCATGAGACGATGGCTCTCATACCGATAGCTGGTAAGAGTTATAATTTGTTTCAATAACTTCACATAATTTAGTGTTTTTACCTTTTTTGTAATTTTTTTTTGATTATTTTTATGCAGGACTTTGCACATCAAGAAACATAGTACATGCAAACATTATTCTGGCCGGAGATCCGAAACAGCTCGATGCTGTAACTAAATCCGAGCAGGCACAATATTTTGGATTTCGAACATCGTTCCTTGAGCATTTGTGTCAACACGCGTCATATACACGCAATCCTGATACAAATAAATTCTGTGGAACGCACATAACACAGCTCACCCGAAACTATCGATCACATGCAGCAATTTTAAAAATACCAAATGAGCAGTTCTACAACGGTACACTACTGGCGAAAGCATCACAGAGTATGCAAAATGAAAAAGAATGAAAAACAGAACGTTTTTATATGTTTGTGATTTTTTAGATGTTAGTGATCTGTTCATCAATTCACCGTTGCTGCCTTCAAAGAATTTTCCGATCATTTTTCGATCTGTTCAAGGGATTTCGGAAAGATCCGATGCCAACAAAAGGTCAGTGTTGTTAAAATCTGAGAAATGCTCCAGTATAATCTCCTAATCACAAAAAATATACAATCATCTTACTTTTCTTCCATGAGATAAAATATATCTAACTAATTATATATATCCAATTTAATACAAGTTTTCATTTGGCTGGCCAAATGGACTGCAACATAATCTATTACTCGAGAATCATGATCCCTCTAAAGCATTTTCTGAAAATGGCCTGAATTTAAAACGATATTAAAACAGAAATTCATTTTAAAATCATGCCGAATTTCATACGATTTTGAATCTAGTTAAACTCAATATTTTGTATATATATCTTGAATCTGTGACACATGACTACAAATTGAAACAAGTTTATTTACATAGTTGGACAATGATTATTCCTTGAATCAACATATGAGGGGTTCGGAGTAAAAATGCTACTTCAGATCTTACCTCCTGCTCTTACTTATGAGACGATCCATACGACGTTGTAAATATCGTTAGTCATAATATATAACAAACAATAGTCATTATTCACTGGAAACGAATGTTGTGTCAGCATGCAAATTCATAATTTTATCTTATTTGCAGCATGTTCAACATGAAAGAAGTGGCAATTGTGATTGATTATATTACTCGAATACTCAATCCCGGTGTTTTGCCGGGCATCAATATTTCACAAAGCGACATCGGTGTGGTGACGCCGTACAAAATGCAACGTCGCTGCATCGCCAAAGCGTGTGTTAAGCAAAATTGGAATAAAATTACAATTGGCACGGCTGAAGTGTTCCAAGGCCAAGAGAGACCAGTAATGATTGTAACAACGGTTCGATCTGGCGGAAATAAACTTGGTTTTGTCAATAATCCTCGTGTATGTATTTAATTCCCATCGAATATCCCATATGAACCTTCAAATAATTGTTCTTTGTATTTTGAAACTCAATTACAGAGATTTAACGTGATGATAACTCGAGCCAAGTGCCTACTTATTATTGTTGGGGATCCACATTTGCTTAAGCATGATGCAAACTGGAAAAAAATGATCAATTACTGTTTGGAGAACAATGCAATGATTCAAGGCCAATATCGTTATCCATAGACGAAAATCATCTGCATCTGAATAGGATTATAGTAGAGGAAAACAGATCGTATTTGAAGCAAATATCAACTGACCCTTTTAATATCAAGAAGTATGCTTTTTATACACTTTTCTTGAAGTGATTTTGAATGTTAGCTACTATGATTGATGTGACTATACAGAATCAAAATTTAATTTTGACATAAGAATGACAACAGGTTCTTTGTATTCCTTTGCTCTGTCGACAACCTATTTTTCGAATGAATTGAAATTTGTTTATGTGTTTTAAATTATACATGAATATTGCATAGGAACAATATCAAATGCCATAAAATAATCGATAAACAGAGTAGCTTACTTCATTTTATGACTTGTAGGCTCATGCATTTTATCAAAAGGATTCCCAAAAAACAATCCGAATATAAAAGAAGCAAAAAATATTTTCAAATCGTATTGTTATATCAATGGTTCGTTGTCCATAAAACCAAACAAACAAACGATGTAAAGTAATTATTCTCCGTTTGTTCAATACAGACACTCGATATGGGTCCCAAGCTTCCGGAAGTTGTTGAATGCCCATAAATTTGAAGCTGTCCATTTGAAATAAAACAATCGAGGCATTTCATTTTACTCGTTTTATTTTGGATTTACGTTGCAATTACAATATTTTTTTCATCGTGTTGATGTTGTTGTTTTCTTCACATGTTCTTGTAACTGTCAGAGTTTGAAATTAAAATTACCGCGTTTGTTCATTTGTAGTCATTGAACAATGATTCGATTTACATTTACATTTGTCCCATCGTAAACATATACATTGTAAATTGCATTTATCAATATATTTAGTGGTTGCAAGGAAAATGTTGTGTTAACGTGAAATATTCCTCGAAATGGGACACTGGCAATACAATAGTTAACTCTAATTAGCCAGGAACATAAGTTCAACTAATTTTGAAAAGAAGTGAGAGATTAAACAGTCTAACTTATAACCGATTTTTTGTTTTTAAACATATACATTTATATTTTATTTAGTACCATTTAATACTTAAGTATTGGCTAAATATGAGTTTTATTTTATCTGTAAAAATGCTTCATTTATAAATGAAATGGCGCGAATGAAATTTGCCTGAAGTTTAATGTTGAATTGCGTTTAGTTCATGTTTTATTTCTCTTTCTATGATCAAAAAATATAGGTGTTTTTTTTATCGATTGATTTGAAGAAATGAAGCGCTCAAGAGTATGTTAAACTACACGATTTTTCACATAATTCATTCACAATTTAATTAACATTGAGTGTGAAAAAACCAACAATTTATTTTAGCTCTATGTTTCAATTGCGTTGAATGAGTTTTCATGTGTGAATTCTTTCTTGCGTAAAATTCGGTTGAGAGCTGACATCAGATGGAGAGATGAATATTTTCAATAAAATTGAATAATGCCGTGCGATTACAACACTTGATTCACATTCAAATGAGAATATTGAAAAGTTTGGTAATTTAAGTGTCACATTTAACATTTTTTTGTTGCTGCTGTTGCTGTTGCTATTCTAGTGATAATTTTGCTTTTGTAATGATCACATTAAAAAGAAAGATTGCATGTATCAACTATATGTTCAAACATTAGAAGATTTATTTTTATTTTATTTATATGTTTGTTTTCTTAAGTGTTAAAAAGCATTTTCAACCATACCAATTATATTTTATCGGTCACCGATTCAACGAACGTTTGAAGCGACCCATTTTAAACAAAACTTTTCATTTTTTTCTCTATACACTGCTCAAATCGCGAGGGTGATTCATTTAGATGATGTTACACATGTTGTTGGTTTTTCTTGTTGTCTGTCATTTCATAAAACGTAAGTTTAAAATTGTACAGTATAATTAAAATTACACGAAATTTTGTCTATTATTTTGTTTGTATTAAAGTAATTTTGGTTAAATTTCTACATTGGATGTGTGTTTCCTCTTTTTATTTCATCAGCTTGCTCGATAAATGTCGGCATTTGAATTTTGTCTATACACATTTCGTATTGGTTCCATTTTATGCGATTATTTTCTCGCTCTCTCTCTCTCTTTTTTGATTCGTCAAAAGGGACTTTCTTCGACTGAAGAGCGCCGTGTGAATGAGAAACCATTTGAGGCATATTTTCAATAGATAACCTCATATACAGTCGCCTTTTTGTCACCCGATCCGGTCACAATGTATTTGTCGTCCGTCGATATATCGCAGCTAAGCACCGATGAAGTTTCCTTTGACTATTTCGACAGGAAGAGAAACAAATCAGAAAAATGTTCATCAACTTCAGAATAATGGTGTTGACATTCCTTACCTGGAATATACTAGCACCGTACGGTGTTCGCCATGCATTCAGCAAATTATCTTTACCAGTTGAAACGAACCATTTGCCACTGGTGGCGAAGCGTAGGGAAAGAACACAGCTTTCGTGTAACAATAATTGGTATTTGTCTGGTTTGTTGGCATGCAATACTTCCACGTGGGAATTTTCCATTCCAACGGCCAACCAATCACCTATTAAACAGATTGATAAAAAGAAACAATTGACAGTGCTTATTTTCATCATTCGTTATTATTTGCGATGCATTCAACAATAAAACATACCAGTCGGACAGTATCCAAGTGAGAATATTTGTGAGCTAAAGTCGTGCTGTTGCAATTGTCGTCCTTCTCTCAAATCCCATGAACGAACAGTGTTATCTAGACCGCCGGTCCAGAGACGATTGCCATCAGGACTAATATCGATACAGGATGCACCGTCGGTGTGCCCTTGGAATTGTCGCACGAGCGCTTGATTATGCAAGTCCCAGACGGCAATGTGACCGTCGCTACAGCATGAAAAACACACTTTGGAATCCGGACTAATCGCCAGTGCGTAGCACGCAGGAGCTGATGATGTGAGCTCGGCTTTAATTCTTGGCGTCGGACTAGCTAAATCCCAAATTGACAGATTCGATGCTTCACCTAATTCAATAAATTCCATAAAAAAAATCACTTAAAATGTCGGGTCTAAATAAAATCAGAAAGAAACATTTAAAAAAAACGAACCGCCAACAATAAGGGTACGGCCATCCGGCAGGAGTTTTACCGATCGAATGTAATTTTCTCTTTGCTGAAAGAAAGAAATTCGCATTTAGAGTCTTGAATGTTTAAACACGCTCAAATGATCTCCACAACTCACCAAACAATCCAGTTGGCTGACCGGACTCTTATTTCCTGGTTGTGAAATATCCCATACTTTGACACAGCCTTTGCCACCAGTGTATACATATTTCGTTGGATTCGATATGGTAACCGCACAAACCACCTCACCATGTGACAATGCATTTATTTGGCGTGCATGTCGCGGTATGTTTGGGCCACTCAATGCGTCGGCTGGAAATGGCACTGGTTGCAATGTTCCTTCTCCGTTCATATGAAACGAATAAGCTCTGCAAAGAAATGATCACATTTGAGAAATTGCGAAAATATGTATTTTTCAACTGCTTCAGACAGATAAATATTCCAAATTTTTAAACTTTTCAGTAATAGCGGTTGCACAAAAGTTTCGTGTCTACCGTCTAGGTGCAGATATGAGTTAAATTAGTACTAACGGTTTTCCTCCGGCTGGATGTGGTGCTGTGAGCGGTAAGCCATTTGTACGGACGTGACCATGCGGATCGAAAGGCCTTCCATATTGATCGGCCGGTCTATATGGGTCGGGTAGTCGTTGATACGGCGATGGATAGCCAACAGGTACGGGTGGAACGGCACCTTTTGGTCCAGCGGATCCGGCGGCATTCGGTGTTGTCGATCGAGCTTTTCCACCTGGCGTTCCGGGTTTTTCCAACTGAATAACACGAAACACGAGAAATTTTAGAGTGTTTTTTCTTAATGAGAGTTTATTTTTGCACTTACATCCTTCGTTTTCAAGCTAGGCGTTGAACGTGATGAACTAGATCCAGATCGAGATGGCGGTCGTTCAGCTGACGGTTTTGAATTGCTGCCACCCGGTTTATCATTTCCATTTAATCCGATACTGTCGCGTGAGTCTAATGCATGATCACCGTTTGCTCGCGGCGATGGCGATTCCTTTAACCAAAAAAAAACACAGGAAAATCAAAATCATTTGTTGAATGCTCTTTCATTTTTATTTTTTATTGTCATTCAATCAGTTTTTGGATGCATTTTATTTAGCTTTGCAATGGAAAAAACAAAGAGAATGTTGTTACAACAATCTGACATCTAAATAATTCAATAAATGAAGCACAAGTAAACGGAAAATAAAAGTTGAATTAGGATGATGGCGAAAATTGACAGAAATGGAGAGTTCCCTCAAGTGCATTTTTCTATGTCTCTGAATCAGTTTTAAAAGTTTCGATTTCAACTTGATTTGTTTGTGTGTTTCGTTTTAGCAATACAATACTTACCATTTCATTTGCTACATCCACAACTAAATCCTGGTCGCTTTTCTCTCCATCACTCTCCTAGATTATTTTCGATATTCCGAACATAAAAAAAAGTGAAACAGAAAAATGGAAAATGAAATAACCGAATGGAAAAAAGGCAAACTAAATTTCAACCCAAAACAAATGCAATGATTGCAAATTCGCGTGTTTTTTTTCGAATCTAATTCTTGGCAAAATCGCGTGATTATTTTTGTGTCACTCATCGAAAAACAAAAAGAGAGGGATAGAGAAAAAATGTCATAGAATGCCATGGCTAAGCACTACGCTCCAATGCAATTTGTTTCTAGCATTTACTTACGTTGGTTATTTTGTCTTCCTTGCGCCGTTTGCTGTCTTCGGGCATGTCTACCGGGGATCGTGGTCGGTATTTTTCACGTTCGGCTGGTGACACGGAGTTACGCTGGGAGCGGAATCATTCAAATGTTAGTATGAAATTCGAATCTAATGCATTTTTGAAATTATATTACCAATCGTTCTTCAGCCGACGGTCCGCCGAGCGGCACCTTGATATCCTCTCTGTGTAAATCTTGTGGCATTTTCAGCAATGCCTGTTGGCCATGCGGCAATCCCATTGGCCCGGCGAATGAACCCAATGAACCAGCGAGCGTTGGTATCGGATGTGGTGTTAATGGGATCTGTTGAGCATGCATCTGTTGCTGTTGGCGGATTTAAAAGAGTTTCATTAATCGTATAAAATGCAATTTCAATGATTTTTTTTTTCATTTAAAATGTTTCAACTGAATTTTAAATGAAAGAATGTGAATAAAATGATTAGAATTTTAATTAATTGCAAGCAATTGTCAAAAATACGTGAAAAACCGAATGAATATATTTTGCAAGCAAGCAAAATAAGATTAATTACTCAAGATGAAACTAATGTAAAAATGACAAACTAATAAGCATGCTTGTTATTGAGCAAACGTCATTTGATCATTAACGACAACAATTTTGCAATGAATTAAGTGAAAATCAAATGGAAGAAAGTAAGTGAAAGGATTGCGATTTTGGTACAACATTTTGATGAAAAGCAACAACAAAAAGCAATGACTGCGAAAAATGAGAGATTTTTAATCAATGTTTTAAATGAGAATGAATGATGATGATGATGATGATGATGCGGACGAAACGGAAATAAACACAAATGCGCAATCATGCATAATTTATTCATCGAGAATTATCATTAGCACGTTTACGAACTTACGATTAATTGCTGGATTGCTGGATGCTGTTGCTGTTTATATTTTATACGCACATGTTTGTGTAATAGAATGGGGAAGAAAAAAAAGAAACCGTAAATGTCTGCAATAATTACAGAAAATCTCTAGGCGCTCATATCAATTTCGTTGTTTTCCAATGTTAAATAATTCTAATTTTTAATTGATAATCCCATTATTTAGAGCAGTAGAAAAAGCAAATTTCTGATCAAAACTACTCGAATTTAGTAGAACTATGAGCCAATTCAACAAAATTTAAATATCAAAATTGTATAGAATAAAAATCAAACAAAGGACTCGTTTTTGGAAGAAATAGAAACCATCACCCACAAAATAAACTAATTGGATTACACAAGTCTAATCAGATCTACCTCTTAATTGCCCTGCAAACAATTTTTCTATAAAGATATTTGAATGCCGAATAATGGACTAACATTTGCAATGTCTGATCAATCGCCGAATTAGGTTGATACTTACGCCAATGATTGCATTTAGCTCCGGCATTGTCACTTGCTTGGCTCGTTCGACAGCTTGAAGTACTGATTGTTGATGCTCTGGTTGTAAACACGGAAGGAGTTGATTTATCAATGCACTCAAACGCTTCGCAATTTCCGTCTGTGAATAAAAAGCAAAAAATCAAATTATTTAATAAAATCTTTTCCACAGAAAATGTGTATTGCAATTCAAAACAATATTCGAAATAACCTAATATCAATAATAATGTTTGATCAAAGCAATTCTTTTGCCCGTCTTTTGTGTGTAAAAATGACTTTGTTCTGCAAAAGTATATCTCCAACCCCCAACATTGACGAATGAAATGATTTGTCTCGACAATATTACAAATATACGCTGAGAATCTATTGGAAATCTATATCGAATAATATTATTGATATATTTGAATGGCACTTGAAAATCGGGCACGCACTTAACTCGTGAATGAAGAATTGTGGAAAATGGAAGGGAGCCGAAATAGAGAAAAGGGAGAGATAGAGAGAGAAAAAATTTAAAGAACATTTGTGAGTCACGAAGGTATTATCATTGAAATAATCCCTGAAAAGAGCATATCAGCCCGAGGCTAAGTGAGCGAGCAATGTGTATTCGGCGAAAATGCAAGAAACGAATATGCAAAAACTCATATAAATATACGATGAACACAAACATGCGGTATAAAAAGCTCGACGGAATACACAGGAAGTATTCATGTATCATGTTCTTTTCGTCACATACACAGAGCTCACGACATGTATGAGTACGTAATTCCAAATGGAAAGAGTGAATTCATCATCCTTTCCATCCGATACAAGCAAGATCGGATTCAAGACGATTTCATTCGATTTACAGGCCAAATGCGCATAAGATGAAAATTCATCATTTTCGTTTCCTTCATTCTCGATGCTTGGTTCTGTGCACTCATGCTTAAATTGTATTTCCTATTTCCCGTTTCATTGTGTTATTCGTTGGCTGATTTTTTCCGTCTTCCACTTCTTGTCCTCTTTCGTTTTCATGTTGTTTTGTGTGTGAGTTCTAGTGATAACTGAGTATCGTTGTGAAATACGATGGCTGAAGTTTCCATAAAAACTATGCTCACGGGGTTCGATGAAGTTTTGCTACACAGTCTATTTGATTTCGATTTGACGTCTGCATTGTATTTGCGCGCCTGTGAAATGGTAAGAATGGATTTTCAGAGCTTCGGCAAGTGTGGGGATTGTGTTGGCGATAAGGCTTTTCATACATACAATATTATCATAATCATTACATTCATCGGAATCTCTTGAGATGCTTGGAATATATGCACACACACACATATTCAGCTTGTCATCAGTGAGAGTTTGAGCGGATTCACTACCAAGAAACAGCAACTCAGTTTCCAATCTTTCAACCGGTTTGATTTACTGTATTATTTCTTTTTGAATGTTATTTGGTGGCGGAATGTATTGTTGCTGGTCCAAAATATTGCGATGCTACAGAATTCACCAGAACATATTTCATCACGAAAACTTATCTCGAATGCGAAGAACGGAAATGAATAACGAAATCAGAAAACTTCAATGCCCCAAATAAACATGAAATGTTAAAAGCACTTGAGACTTGCCAAATTTAAAGTGTACTCTTTGTTCTTTCGATTTAAGTTTAAGTTTAAACAACACTTTCTTATTGCACGCATTCTGACTTTTTACTTCGCGCTTGACGATGAATCAGCAAGAGGAAGAATTTAGTAAGATTATTACTGAACGGCAAAAGAGCAAAAGTACATATCCATTATTACTATCCCACGACCTCTCTTCAATCGTCCCGATTATTTGGAGCTGGTGGAGAAAAACAATATTGCTGCCTAAGTGTAATTACTTCAGCAAATATATTTGACAGCTATTGAATGAATGCTAATAAAAGAAGGGCGAAACATGAGCCGCATTTGAGACCAACACATGAATTATAAATATAGTTTAGTTCGGTTTATATATACGGTGCAGTAGATGAAGTTATTTCAACCAATTCAAGTAAATCGAATATTTGGCGAGAACGTGCGAAACAACAAAACGACCAGAGCAAGCACTCTAGCCCCAAGGGAATTCACATAAAACTGTTATAATGGAACCGCAGTAAAGCTTCGATATGGATGAAAATAGAATAAATAAAAACGAAAAAGTAAATAAAACGGATGAACAGTAGCAGCAACAGCGGTAGAGGCATCAGCAGCATGCATGATTTGAATTCAATCTAAATCAGTCTGACAGGAAAATTGGTGCAATCATGGTGGTGTTTCATTCCATGTTCGGCGATCATTGGAACATGAAATCACTATTATTCAAGCAGAATATTGCTATTTGTTCTAAAGCATATTTTTAATTTCGGATATTTTTCACCTCCTTCTACTCCGAGCTCAAATCCTGTACCGCAAATTGCAATAAAATCAGTAATCAAACAACTAAAACTCAAGGAGCGATGGAATTGATTTGTCCAAAGATGTTGTTAAGAACATCTATACGAAGAGTTGAGAAATTGAAGAGCACAACAACAAGTGTATCGCAGGGATAAAGGCGTATTCTGGAGGTGTTTATACACACCATTATAATAATAGATTCCATGCCCGTTCATTCGGCTAAGCAATAAATTTTGTTGACTTGTTTAGAACATTCATGAAGAGACGTGAAAAATAGCTTGCGGAATAAATGCCAATAAAACCATAATGTTGCAATCATAAATATTTCAAAGCAAAATAAAATAGATGGCAATGGATGTTTTCGAACATCTTTATTGATCATTGTCTTCTTCATCCGTTTTCTTGTTCTTTTTTTCAAATCTCACATTTACTGGTAATTTGGCAATCGTTCAGTTTCATAAAACATACCTTTATTCCGATATCTTTAGTATTATTAAAAAAAAAAGAAATTCATGAGAAAATGTATACTTACTTGTTTGTGCATCTCCACATTAAGGCCATACGACATTTCGTAGTACTGCAAAGTGATGGAAAAAACATTAAATTAAATAAATTCCGGACACTAAAATGGTATGCATTCAATAAACGATATCGATATCTTTTTTCTGCAATGACACAAAGGCAAAAAACGCGCGATTCCCAAATCGAAATATGGCTTTATTTAATATTTACGCAGTCGTTATTGTCTAGATGTTGATTTAGATCATTTTTTTTACCTCAAATTTTACCAATGAAACCATGAGCTTTGTCACAGATAAATACTTTTACCCGAAATGAATAAATAAAATTGCTTTCAGGATTGCACACACACTATATTACTAATATTTTCTCATTTTTTCCTGTTCGGCTGCAACTGTCAACACAATTTTGTCAGAAAAAACATTTTTCACGTTCTTTATCAGACACGAATCACACACTAGCACACCGACAGACAACAATAGCAGCAGCAGAATTATGCAAAGTTTTTCTGATTCAAATTCTGTTGTCTATACTTTAGAGCGAGTAAGCGAGGGAAAAAATGGAATCCTTTCAGTCGCTTTGACAGCACACGGATTATTTTATGTATTCAACAGACGTGTATACATATGTTCATCAAATGTGATTTCATCGGGATTTTGAACTCACAAAAAAGTCGCTCGAACAACACGAAAATGCATTAAAGATAAAAACGTTCAATGAAGACTAATTCAATAGATCAACGTGATGTTTTCGCTATATACCGTAGTAATACATGGAGTGGGAAAAAAACTGTGAATATTTTCATCCTCTCAATCGATGAAAAGGGGAGGCACGGAAAAGCACACTTATCTACACAGCGTTTTTCATTGCTTTCATCAAATGGATAAAGCATTTTCGGTTGATGTAAGCTTGTGCCATTTCGTTTGGTATTAAATTGATGTGTAGTGAATTTATAAGTAGCATCAACAGCATTTGATCTATGGATATATTTCATTGATATGAAAAATGTACGGCAATGTATTCGGGCTTTGTCGTAAATTCCTGGAAATGCATAAATTAACCTCACAATGACCTTATGTAGAAGATAAATGGATGAGCGAGGATAATTGTTTTTTGATTGGAAATAATTGTTTTTTTTTTTTTAAGTGAAACATTAAAATGCATTATTTTGAATTTTTTTTTTTTAATTTGCAATGATTTCACTTCAAAAAAATTGGTCTCATTTTAATGATTCAGTAAGTGAGGGAAAAAATGGAATATTCTTCTTCTGGAAAGAATTTTTTTTTAATAAAATCATTCAAATGGCTTTTGATCGAATCTGATTGAAACTTGGGTATTTAAAATTGTAATTATTCGAAACAAAACAATCCAAATCCATTGAAATAGAAGATATTCACAAGATCGAAAGTGAATATTGGAGCGAGCTAATGATCATTAGGGGGCAGAAGAGAGAGAGAGAGAGAGAGAGAGAGAGAGTCGAAATGATGTTCGAAAGCAGCACATTAGCAATCATAATGAGATAATTTTCCAACGGAATATTAAAGTCACTGAATGAAAATGACACAAACATACTGACATTTATTATTAAATAGAATGTGGCAGCCGCCCAAGAAGTTGGAAAGTGTAAACGAGATAAAATATTCGACATTGTTTCAGATGATGTTGATACATAAAATGCGAATGCTCATTCCATGTAGCAAACACACACGACATATTGAACATCTCTTGTAGAAAGACACAGTGTCGTCTGGTGAGGGCTGGTTCAACGCGCAAGCTTACTTTTCCCCTGCAACATAAATTCACCAGCAGACTGAAGCAATAAAAGTGAGATTTATTCAAATTTTCCACTTAGTCCTGGTGTCGCCAATCGACTGTTCCGTGCACAAGCTATTGCCATCTCGTCTGCCACTTGCTGACTAAGCCCACAAATCAGCACGATTCCAAATGTTCACAATCTTAATTTTCTTGGCGAAAGTTGATTGTTCTTAAGTTTCTGAAGACTAATTGAAACTGATTTCACACCGAATACTAAATGATTTTCACTCATTTGGTGAGACTGGAAAAAAATGTCCATTGAATTCACTGCAACTATCACTTTAAACATCCCGATAGAGTAAGGAAATGTAATATTCTACATTATTATGTATGCATGAGGGCTTTTCAGATTATTCGTTGCTGGAATGCATTTTGGAATTTTGCATGAGCATTGTTCATAGTGTTAAAAAGCTTCAGCTTTTTTCTTCGCTTGACTTTTTCCACAATATTCTCCATTCATTTAAAATTTTATATTTCTATACGTATTCGACACATTATCCGGATGAGCGAGTATGTTCACTTGATGTACCTTTGGCCGCTGCTGAACTTGGGGCAAATTTTCTCCAAATAACCACCGTATCAACTGATTGAGATTCAGTTCAAGTTCGATCCGGTCAAAACGTGCCCATACGTAAATAGTTGAAAGCACGTTTGGTTCTATAGTTTTATTCTCTTTCCTTTTTTTCATTTTCTCCCTTTTGTGTTTACTTCAAAAATGCATTCCATTTATTCTATGCCATGGATTTTGACTGGCCGTTTTCTCTCGTATTTTTCAGTGACATGAATTATTTGCATAACTTCAGCAAACGATACTTAGAAATATTGAATTGCATCATAGCCACAACAATTGCCGTGAATATATCATTGAAAGGAATTGCAACTCTTTGGCTTTAACCGATGACGTAATTCGCTTCGCCACATCACTGCAACACAAAATTCGCTTTGAAGTAACTTGAAAGAAAATGTCGGTAGAAAGTTCTAAATAATTCGTTAAAAGTAGTCTAATTTCTTAAACAATCAATTATTATTAATTTAGTGTTCAGTTTTGCGGTTCGTATAGTTTTCATGACGGCAATTTCGTAGCATTTTATTAGTGCTTCGTCAACATATTATTAGCACTCCTTTGTGTGAGGTTGAAACTTGATTACATTGCATTGAAATTTCCATAATTTTATTGATTGATAAAATAATATAAAGTGATTCTAGGAAAAACAAAGTGATTGAAACGTCTTTTGCCCCATTTGCTGTTTTGCGTCTTGAGCTGCTGTTCAAGTCGTTGAATCTTTAATGCAAGTTAACTTCGTTATGAAGCATCTGATCTGAAGCGGCACAGTCAATATTCAAGTGAATTCAATCAAATATAACCGTCGCATATTTTGATGTCTTTGTTCTTGAATCTCTCTTATTTTGTTGATGAGAAAATGTCTGAATCATTGATACACGAAAGTGTTGAAATTATCACAAGCAATGTGTAAGGGTGCACCAATTTCCATATAATTCACATAAACCGTTCCAACAGACCGATTAAATTGAATTAAGTGCATCAAATTAGGCGCTTGAATATTTAAATTTGATGCGGTCGCAAGCATTTAAGCATTTCAGAGTGACCGCAATTCATCCGAACGCTATATGCTTTGCTAATATTTTCCATCGATTGAAAATTCTCTTGCTCTCGCAAATTGTAGTCGTTTTTTTTCTGCCTTGATACAAAATGTTATATCAATGAAATTATTTTAATCGTTATCGATTGATGTAATTACAAAGCTTTTACTCAAAGTAAACGCCCCCATCGGGAAAATTATACTCATTTATTCATGAGTGTGTGAAGGTTATTGAGATGTTCAATCCCGAAATGTGTCTCTATTCTCGATGGCCTTATAAGTGGAATGACATGCAGAACAATTTGTCGGACAGCATATATTAAACGAATGTAGCGTCAAAGCTCTTTTCGATAGAGCGAATTAAATCTTGAATCGGTGCCAACTGAGCCAATTGACACGATTCAATGCATTAAAACTATGCTTGAGCTTGAATGTTATTTAACGGTTTTGTATTTTCTATGCTGTTTCCAAGTAGCGGGTATGAGGTTATTCCTCATTTTATTTGTGTGCATTGCACAACTAGCTTGAATGATTGCACGTAAAAAGGCTTATGGCTCATTTGTTTGATGTACAGTGCCGTTCCAATGCAGAGCCAACACATCGGTTAACATGTTTATGAAGCAAACCAAGTGCACGACGATACGACACCACGCACAACATATGTATCTATATAAATACTTTCCCGAAATTCGAGCTGGTTTACATTTGCAACGTTGATTCCTGAACTGAATATAATTGAGTGTCACTAAGGTATCTGCATTATATGAACGTATAAAAATATTCAGCTAGTTCAAATCTGTCGCAGTCAATCCATTCCACTCTTGAAGTGTTTTTCTACGTGCCTGACGCTTTTCCATTTTCACGCTTGTGAACAAAATCTACACATTGCTCTTCGCAATGGAAATGAGTTGTAAACACAAGTGACATACAAGCTCTGTTCTGCTCTCTCTGTCTCTTTCTCTCTCTCTCTCCAACACACCATGCAGGCAGTCATCATGAAATGATACGTCGCTTTTGGCTCGATTTTTATCCCAATCGACTTACAGCGTTTTCGTAAAGCCGAAAACAAGGAAACAAATATAATATAGACATGTTGCATGGCATTTTATGTATGGCAGCATTCCCAATGAGCAACAACGACCAAATGAATGGGCTTCAAACTGATTTAGCAATGAAGATAAACATCGACTGTGTCGAATGAACAGGAGCTATTCTCAATGGTGGTGGTTGTGGTGATTCCATTTATACGTATCCATTGACTTCTACTTTCCGGAAGATACCATATGTGCATAGAATTTGGCTCGGATTCAGTGATGTAAATAGTAATTTCTATGTGGTTTTTCATGTTATGACCACAAATTCCCGCTTGACAGCATGTATTTTTGTTGTTGTTTTATTTCAGCTTTTCGTTGAATATAGTCAAAAACCGATTGAAATTTCCATTTCAATCCATCGATCGATTGAAATGGGGGTTTACCGATAACGAAAGCTGTCTATCATGATGCTGTTTTTTCCCGTTAGATTTGATTTCATTACATTGCATTTTTGTTGAATTTTCGCAAAGAGGCGTATTTGAATTTTAGAATTGAGGTCGATATGGAAATGATACCAATCACTCGTGCGTGACTTTTTTCTCACTGTATTTATTCATCTCCACCCGCGCGATAGAATTGATGGATTCTTTCGTTTGTTGACAAGGCCTGCATAAGACACTTCAATCAAAAACCAATTTATCCAGTTTTTCAGAAGCTTAATTCCGTGGCATTTAAAAAATCCTCCTTGCATGTAAAAAATAAATTGCTCAAGCAGCTGTGTGATTCATGCCATGCTTAATTTCCCCCCCACCTCCATTCCAATGGAGTTTGAAGCACAAAAACTGCTCTGCAGAATGCACATGGGTTCGATGAAGTATCTGATAACCCATTTCGAAACATTTAAGTAAAGTGCTTAAATGAGTAATTAAACCAGTTAATAAACTAATTAAAAGTTTTGCTGCACAAACAAAAACATGCATTTGTTGCCTGGTGATGGATTGCCGGAAAAAGAGACTAATTGTCATAGCAATAAGTACGTGTTTCATCCCATACCCACGAGTCATGTAATTAGGAAAATCGATGCCGTCAGTTTTTGAATGCTGATTTTCTTTTATGAGTCCAAACTCTGTTACTTACCATCACATAATGCCTTTGCATTTCAGTTTTGTCATTTGTTAATTTTTCACACTCCAATTTTAATCTGTGAATAAGCGAAAAGATATCATAATCTATAGTCGTGAGAGCGCAAACAATATAAATAGTTCAGTAACTCACGTGTGATACTGTTGTTGAAGGAAATTGAATTCTTCTTTTATTCGTTCTAAGGTGTCGGCAATTGTGAACTTAATTGGTCCCTGCTGCGGTGGGCCCTGCAAAATAAGAGAAAAAAACAAGAAAAATAAGCAATTGATCGGTTGAAAGTCGGATTTTATGCTTTCGACAGATTCTTTTTGTGCAAAATTTTATGGATTCTTCATTAAAGTTCCAATTTTCTATAAATTCTTGTGTTCAGGCAGTAATCCATTTTGCCACCGATAAAAAAAAGTGTGAACGTGCACAGTATTTTCATCGTGACCTATTTATTCACTTTTTGGCCAAATAATTTCTCTTCATCTCACTCTTACACTATATTCCTGAATTCTCCTCTTTAGTCTTCAGTTGCCAGAAACTTTTATCGCCTCGTACATAAAACGCTGGATTACCACAAACGTTCTCGGTTCTATACACACAAACGGAATCGTCCAACGAAACGGGAGAGAGAAAGAGTGAGAGAGAAGTAAGTAAGAGGGAAAATGGAAAAATGCATTCGCATTTTCTTCGGCACTTTATCGTCTGGAAATCCAAGCAAAATACACACGGCAATAAAAAGAGGGCACAAGGGAGCACGGAACATAAGTTGAATCTATCAAAATGTTCCACAATTTTCCTTGATATTTCATGTGTACTACCAACGTAGATTGCATTCAGCCGTGTATGTGTACCTAAAATCAAAAGATTACTCTTGGCTTGTGTTTCTCACATTTTCATTCCAATATTGTAAAGAGCTTAACTAACGCTGAACTTCTTCGAAGCACTTTAGTTGGCATGAAAACTCGCGAATTTATGTGCGGAGTTTTTTTCCACCGCTTGTTGATGTTGTTAAATGACTTTTTCGTTTGATGATGCTTTCATGCACACACATAGTCGTTACTCTTGAATACAGCACACAGCACAGCACAACACAATATCAAGCTTTAATCATTTGTACATTGCTCCACTTGAGCAATTGTTGGAGGAGAAGTGCCAACACACAAAGTTCTTGGGCTGTCTTTTTATTCAAAGTGAAAATGTAAAAATTCCCATGTTTCATCCCAATGTAATTCAAAGCACTTTAATATGCAATTCAATCATGTCGTGATGTGTGTGTGTATTTGAAAATCTGTATACTATCCGTATCAGTCGATGCATTCAAGGAAATGAAAGTATTGCCGAGGTACAGAGACAGAGCGAAAGCAATTTCGTACAATAGATATGGATTGTCTGTACTTTGAAATAGCATAGTGTGATAAATATGCGACGAATATAATGAATGCCTTCGTAACGTTTGCCATTCATACTTTGTGTTTTCTCAAGTTTTCTTTTCGCTTTTCCCTATTCGCTTTTGATCGTCGGTCGCAAATGAGTTGTTCCCAGATTCATTGATGTTGGTTGGTTGAAGCCAACAATAACACAACACATCCCGACCAAGTGCAAAGTTGCAAGCGAATATGGAACGAGGAAAACAAAAATGGAAAAGTGGTTTCGAAATGGCTTGTAAAATGGTTTTCAGATATAACTTTAACCATGCACGCCATTCCACAGCCACTCGTTCTCGCCCTCTCAGTTTGTTTATTTACCCTCGCTCACACTCGGGAGTCACTTGGAAAACTTTACATTACATTGTTGCAATGCGAAAATGATGAAGGATGGCGGGCGATAGAAGAGAAAAAAACTGTATTACACTGCTGGCGAACAAAATTGCACAGCGAAACGAAAACTCCATGCCATCCAACTGAATAATAAAACGAATCGGAATTCAGAATTCAATCTACTGTTGCTCTTCACACACACACACACACACACACACACACAAACACTCATACATATTTGTGCTTTTGTTATGCTACTGATGCGGATGGTCAACTTGGATATTTTACCGTATATACAACTATTTTATGAGATGCAACTCAACTGAACTGAACAGAGTCGAACTGAGCGAGCGAGGTTGGTCGGTCTGTCGGTCGGTTGGCTGGTTTGCAAGCACGGTAACATCATATATTCGCCCCAGTGAAATGGCAATGGCAATAACAATCGTCATTGTTGTTTCCGTTTTACTTCACTCGCTGTCGCTTTCTCGTCTTTTTTGCTTTGTGTGTCTGTATACACATTGCAAGAGCTTACAATGCTGATTGGCATGAGGGAAAATGTGCACTGATTATGTTCGGCCAAAATGTTACTGCGTATTGTTTTCAATATAGCAATGTGCAGCAAGTGCATTGTATGTGATAATCAAGGATGGGGGATTTGATTGTAAATGAAACACGATTGCTGTGCTATTGCATTTCCAGTCTCTCTCTCTTTCTCTCGATCTCTCTGAGCTCGCAAATATCATCACGCTTACATTCCGAACTGAATAAAGCTCATTCGCTTGCTCTCACACTCCGCGTGGGTTTTTACCCTCTTTTTCCGTGCCACTGATACAGCGAGTACAAAAAATTCCACCCATTTGCCGAGAGGATTTCAGATGCAATCACGTGAAAGCGCGAGCAACGATTCCTCCTTTTTTATTTATGCCGAAGTGTTCTGCGTTTGTGTGCGTAAAACGCTTTCTTTGTTCTTTTTGCTTCACTCCTTCTCTATATACACACAAGCTTTAATTTGATGTTGTTGTTATGCATTGCAATGGCAGAAGAAAAAACCACGGCGAAAAAATGTTCAGTTAAAAAAAGGCGAAAGTAAATAGAATTAAAAGTGAAGCTTAATGAAAAAAAAAATTGTCATGAAATTTTGAACTACGTTGTTCTTTTTTTGGGGTGGATTTTTTTCTCTTCTATTTGCTCGGTTGTTGTTGATTTTCGCGCTCGCGCCCACTCGCTCACTCGCAGCCATTTTACCTAGAGCTCAGGACTTTTTCCAACTTTTCACAATAAAAATGAGGTTATATCTGATCGCATACATATTTGGCACATTCACACACACACACATGAACAAATCCGCTCAAAGTCAGTCAGCAACAGCAAAAAAAAGATGAACACGAAAGAATAAATAGAAAGAGTGATTGTGAAAAAGTGCATGGGAAACATAGAAAAAGAACGACGCACACACAGCGGATGCAACAAGAGAGATTGAAAATTGTTAGCAGTGCAGCAATGCGATATCATAGCTTTCCACTATGTTTTGCTACTTTGGGCAAAGCTATGCTTCGTCGCAATTCTTTTTGATCCTTTTGCAATTTAACTGTGGTATCTGTTCGTTTGTCCCACTATCCACCCATCCACCCACCCGTTTCCTGCACGCCGCAATGCCACTCTTTCAACTTCTACCATTTATTTACTTCTTGCCGTAATTTTGTCGTCGCTTCTGGCTTTTTTGTTCAGCTGCGGGAAATGGATGCTATGCCATCCAATTGATATTACATGAAAAGTGGAAACTTTTGTTAAACGTTCTCTATTTTGGTTTGGTTTATTATAGCGAAGAGCGCTCACGTACGTGCATTGTGCATTTGTTGTATTGTTAGATTGGTCTCGTTTATTCGATTGCATGAGTGTGCGCGAGCGCTACTTTTTGTGTGTTGTTGCTGTTGTTATTGTGTGTGCGCCAAAACAAGACGAGTGATTTTTCTATGTAGGATTCGAGAAACTCAAACAAAACAAATAATGCAATTCATTTCGAAAGGAAAGCGATCATGCTTGAAATGGCACACAAAACTGAAGGTCTCGCTTTTCATTGGACCATTTTATTCGATGATTTTATTTAATAATCTTCAAATATTGGACTAGCCTATAAATCAAATTAAGAATCAAGGGAGAGAGACCGAGTTTATTTTTCGAATTTGCCATTTCAATTAACGTTCCACCAAATTTCCTGTTCTGGATCACAATTTTCCAAGTTCGAACGTTATTATGTGCATTTCTATGTGTATCTAGTTATCGTTTGTTGTCATGTCATTCCTACGAAAAAGTGAGCAAGTATAAAATAAAGATCGTCTGTATGCAATACTATGCTTTGTATGCGCACCATCCAAAAGTTTAAGTGCTACCAGCACTCAGCATACAGAATGCAAACATTGCCAATATTCATGCAGAGAGTCAGATGCATTTCGGTTTTATGTCGGCGAATTGAGTGTTTTTCTGGGGCGGTGTTGTGCAGCTGACAGAGGAATGAGGTGCAAAAGCCAATGCATCGAATTTTGTTTGATGAATTCATATTATATATGAAATGGTGTCTCATTGAACAATCCGTTGCATATTTTTGCCCATCTTCTGTTTACATTGTTGACAAGATGGAAAATGGCAAGAATTATATATACGAGTATCAAAATACAAGTTGCTGTCAGTATAGAAGCATTCTAGGATGAAATGCCTCGTTTGTATTGTAGTGAGTGCAAAAACTAAACCGATTCGTGTCTGTATGTGTTGATTTTCCTTGCACCACCTTAAATTAATTGTATCACATTTTTTGGGTGGCTGTGCATTGCTGCGGTGTGAGCATTATAGTGCGATACATTTGTAAATCTTTTGCGCATAAAAAGGATTTGACATGCGAAAACATAAGCATAATTTCAGCAGCGACAGCAAAAACTTGGGATTGTCACGAGTTCGAATATTGTTTGTGTGTGTGTGTGTGTGTGTGGTGCAAGCACAACATCACCGAAACCACCCAAAATTGTATTAAATTTCATAAATAACAAATTTAATACGATACGCAAATATACGAATTCATGCATATGAAATAAGGGTTGCGCGGAGAGAGCATGTGTGAGCACCACTTAAACTTATTCTCGCATTTCGCCAATGTATCATGTCATGTTCTGACTCATCTCAACAGACACACTTGATTTTGATTGCATGTTTTGCTCTCTCCCTCTTCACATACGATTCTTTAACGGCAATATTTGTCTATCATAAGAGAGCTAGAGCGACTCGTTATGTATTAATTTGCAAATACAACCGAAGAACAACCTCGTATTCGTTCGAACGGCATTAAAGTACGAACGTTGCAAATAGAGAAAGAAAAAACAGCAACAGCAACATTGAACCACACCACAATGCACATCAACCTGAAAAAGCTGAACGTCAGAAAAGATGCTTGGAATGGCATAATCGGGGTGGTAATATGTGTTGAAACATGGTCTCGTTGAATACTTTTGCTGGAATGTGGAGCGGAACGTATGAAAATGGTTGAATTGTGGGGAATGTTTAATATTTTATGCATGTATGTGTTTTTGTGCGAGTGAGGGAATCGGTCGTTGTGTATTTGCAGTGCATTGGCGAAAATGGTTTTCGTGAGTAAACTGAAAACGAAAATTCTGTGTGCCGGATAGCCAATTTCGCTAGGAGAAAATGGTGGAAAGAGAGAGAGAGAGAGAGTGTGTGTGTGTGTGTGTGTGTACAGAAATAATATTTACAGGAAGAGGAACGTTTATACATTGCATAATTTGGTTTCGATTTGCACATATGGTGGATGAATGGAAAAACGCAACCAGAAGTAGGTGGAGGGAGAGATGGAGCCAACAATCGTTGCAATATCATCGTCAAACAACTAACCGGATGGAAACCACACAAGCAATGCATAGCACATGAAAACTACTGCCGACCGGAGAAGTGAAACAGTCTTCACCGCACTCAAATAATAAATGGATTTGCATTTTGTATGTGTCCAAAATGTTATGTTGAGCGGGTGTCAGATTAATTTTCGAGGTAAATAAAATGAAAAGTGGTTGCCAATTTACAGTCGGTCTCTCTCTCTTTCTCTCTCTGTGATGTTGTTGTATGCCTACATTCTGTGTACACTAAAAATATGTAGGATTGAGCGCTATAAATTGCAGAAAACATCGGATATGGCACTTTAAAATGGAATTTCAAAGAGGAATGGAGCACAAATACACACACAAAACAAGTATATCATTAATTCGAATGCAATTGTATCCAACTCACTCATTCGCACAACACAAACACACACAATATCTTTATCCAGCTTAAGCAAGTGTTGGAATGTTCTGCACACATTTTGAAAATTGTTTGCACAGACAATGATAAAATACATGAGATCTGAATATCCAAAATATGCAAATGCCACAGGTTCTCCAATTCATAAGTGCATACTTAAATCATTCGATTGCATTGCTGTTTTATAATTGGAATTTCAACATTTTCGATTGTATTAATTTCAGCTTGTTCATTTACAGCCAGCAGCTAACCAATTGCTTTTCCAACCGATACACATATTCAAAAATAGGTTGGATTATTACAGCATTTGTTCTGAATTTTGTCCTCGTTTGTGATATATTTTGCGGTTTTCAGCACTGTTTCCACCTTTTATCGTGAGCGCAGATTTCCATTAAAAATGAATTGCCTTTGCTCAAATTTGGCACACAAACGCCGAAGAATCCACAACGAAATTAAAAAAAATTGCGGTTTTATTTGAAATTGTGGTTTTATATTGTTTGTATGCGTGTTTGTATGCGGCGGTGGAATTTTTGTGTTTCTGTGACAAAAAAAACAACAACAATTCCGAAACCAATTCTAAATACATTTCCATTAAAAATATGAGTCGCACGCCAGCGAATTGATCCACAAAATACATATTAAAAATGTATAATGCAATTTAATAGCCATTTGGCCAAACACAGCGCAAATAGAATTATTCCAAACCACTTTGACCGCACCACACACCATGCACTCATTATTCGCTCAAAAATTCCGAGCACAAACCATCACACTCATACACGGCAATCTGGCTCGCTCGCCAGAATGGACAACGTTGACATAAAATCTACCAATACACTAAATTGAAAACAAAACAGCAAATGTTTGTACGGAAATGTACACATTAAATAAAAATTATAACGCCAGCGGTTAAGTGCAATTGGAGAATACACAAAAATGCAATGTCGATATTGCCCAATGCATCACTATCTCCCCGCTTTTATCTGTTGTCCGCAAAAAACGCATCGAATGGAAAACAAATGTGATGCATTTGAAATCAGTCTATTAACAGTTCAACTACAATTTATTGTGATCCAACGAATTATCCCGAGCATTTCATAAAATGCAAACAATTTACAAAGCATTTTTGAGCAGGAAAAACATGGCCAATTTTCCGTTGAAAATCTGTTTACAAGTATCGAAAGCATTTTGAATATGTTAAACCGCTAATATACAAATGCATTTCCAGTATGCAACATTAAATATGTTTTTATTTGATCCATCGTCCGGATTCCACAAAATTTTATTGAATAGTCAAATTTGTGTAAATATCGGCTCGGGTGATAAAATATATTCGCCCATTTAATGATGATGGTGGTAAATGTTATGCAAGCGTTCATTGCAATTGAATATTGGCCACACTACGAACGAGAGAACAAAGCCTGCGATACAAAAAAAGAACACCCAATTGAACTCCTTTTTTACACATGTGTACGCATTTTAGTTGCGGTGCGTAATCACAATTTTAAATTAATTTAATAATTGGATTTACCGCACTCTCATGTTATTGTCTCGCCTTCCACTTTTTGCGCCATCAGCCGTCCATTAACAATGAACATTTATTCGTTAACTAATACATGATAAATGCAAACACATATTTAACCATTAAAATTCCGCTAAATATGAATTAAATTCATTGTTATCAATTGTACAAATATTTGAATTGATGGCGGCGGCGGTTTCATTCGCTTCTAAAGCAAACATCACCAAATTTGAATTGCGAATCGCGGGTGATGTGATTATTTTTGTAACCCGCCGTCAAATTAAGCCGTTTAAAAATAGAATGTTCTCTATTTTTAATCCATCTGCACACCTAATTCCGATGTTATTCATTCAAATACATTTTTTTACACATTTATTAATGTGTTTTTTTCTTTGCAAATTCGGTGAGAGGGATAACGAGGGGAAGAAAAGGCGCACATCAAACGATTTTTGCAAAATCTGGGCTTTCTGCTATTTCATAGAGGATTGTCAGAAATCACAGAAAATGATTTAAATCGCGTTAATTGCATTGAAAAAAAAGCTTTAAGCGAAGTTAAAGAGCAACATTCATGTGATTTTTTAAAGAAAAACACATTTTTCTTCTCTTGCTGTGGCATTAAATTCAAATGGGAGGAGAGAAAATAAATCGTTTTTATTTGATGCGCCACATAATGAGCGACATTTCACAGTATTTTCGAGCATATGGGCGAGATACAAAGAATTTTTGGTAGAAAAACTAATGATTTAAACCGTGCGAACATACATTATCGGAATATATTTTTGAAAATTTAATGGAATACTTTTCATTCGGAATATATATAAATAAAATATGTTAATGTGTGATTGGCTAGATCAATGTCAAAAAGTAATTTAGAAAGAATCTTTTGACGGCCCACGTTTGCTCGGATCCTATTCTAAATTCAAGGTTGAAATGCGAACGTGATACTCAAACGGTCGATTTATTTAATGGATGTAAACAAAAGCCGTGAAAATGTTGATCCATCGAAATTTGAAAAGCGATAGTGACACCCCATTGATTTGATGGGCATGTAATGCGTGAACTTAACTTGAATGAACATTCCACAACAGCAACGGTGCAGTGAATCAGCAACGCTCTATCTGCGTAATAGAAGCAATTATCTCATGTAGTGCAAAAAAGAAGAATCAGTGGGCGAATCGCTTACATTTGATCGGTGTATGTAATTAGCAAAACAAATTAATTGTGAATAAATTTCGAAAGCACGCAAAGTCGAACAGACACGCATGAATTAGATTTTACCGTCCATTTTCCTTCAATCTCTCTCTCTCTCTCTCTCTCTTCGTCTCTCTCTCTCTCTCTTCATACATGATGGATCGTTAACATTTGTTACGTTTCCAATCATTACCTTAATACTGCTTGCCTCTACTCTATTTAACTACTGTATTAAGTGCATTTAATTGATTCGTAACATGATCTGGCCGCATCTAATTTCGAATTTTCCGCAGAGCATGTATTCGCGAAGGAATGAAATGAAATGGACAAAACAAAATGAGTAAAATACCATGAAACATCATTGAAGAACAATGCAAAGATACGGTCACAATTTGCACCTCGGAATTTGAAGTGCAAACGAATTGCAACGATGTGTAGACCGTTTAAATGGATGATATTTTAGTTGAACGGTGTTTAGTAATCAACAAGACCACAAATACAAATGTGAAACCGCTTATTGGCAACCGTACAGTCACCAGACTGTTGTACGTGTGCACTTTTGCAAACAACGTATATCCATCGAATCGATAAAAGTTGTCAAAAAGAAAATTATTTTCCAACCGAGCAACCGACCGAATAGAATATATCATTGCAACTCTGATGTCATCGTGTGTGACGTTGATTCACAGCTCAAGTATTCCATTCAACGATGATTACATATTTCATTTGAGCGAACACACACACATTTTACGTAATTGTGGTTTTTGGATGCGATTGCCAATACGATTTTCTACGTAATTTCAACGATAATAATAATGAAGGTGATGTTTCGTGTGCACAGCACATAGTTCTAAAGCTTCAAAGGTGCGGCTGACTGATAAGTTGGCTGTCATTCGTATGAATGCCGATGTCGATACAATATCCAATCCATTTTGCCTAACCGACGCAGACAGGCTTTAAAAGCTAAGCTGCTATGAAATTATCTATGAACATATATTATTGATACATGTAATTTAATTAATTATAAACTTTCGACCAAACTGAAAGTATGAAGCTCGTCTTCCTTTGGTATTTGGTTCATGTGTGCCGAGCTGAGCACCACATATTGTTCGTAATTTCGATCGCATGCATTTTTCATCATGGCACAAGGATGATTTATTATTATCACTCTGGTCAATTACTCTGATACGATCCGACGGATAGTTTGACCGCAATGAAAATAGTTTATGTGGATAGAGTTTATTTATTATTTGGCAACATGAAATGCTTTGAGTGGAGAAAATGGGAGAAACAATGTTTAGGGATGGAGTTGTTATGTGAAAATCGATATAAGTCACATGAAAGGGCAATGATTGAGGAATTGGGCATTGAAAATGTAGACCTTTGTCACCTTTATTTTGCGTCGTGTATTATATAGAGATTAGGAACAGGTTGCTGGGCAATTATTTAATCGTCTCTGTCTTTACGTCAAATTTCAATGAATTCCAAGAAGCCACAAAATATCAAAGGTATAATTTTGGTTCCAATAGATTGAGTGCCTATCATTTAAACAGTTGACATAATAACGAAGGCAGTGAAATGTGATTATTTGTAATACCTGAATGAATCAAATACCGATGGCAAACGATTTAATGTGGCAAATGTCATTGCAGACATGAGTGAAAATCAGAACGAATGCTCGAGAATCAAAAGCATTTATATGTATATATATATTATCCTTGATTCGGCATGTGTGTTAATATTTTAAAATGGAATCAATTCAAATTTATGCAAACTGTGAATTAACCAAGTGTGATGTTTGGTAAGCTCATGAGCCGGTTATACAATGAGTTTATAACAGTCTCACCGTCGCATCTCTGCCTTATATTATGTACATTTCCCGTTTGAAGCAATCCCAACATTAGACAAGTGCTAATGTATAACAAAATAGAACATTTACCACCCTTCACGTAAAATGCTCACAATCCTATTCAGCTCTCTGCTGCTTCTTACACTTATGCTTCTGCTATTTAATTACCGTGTATCCATGCGCTCTGCCATGCCATGTATAGGTAGTTTTCGGGTACAACAAATTTCATGTTTAATCGTTATAATATACACTCAGCTGCGTGCCTTATGTCTATTTGGATGGATACGAATATTTTCCTCGCATCTCCCACTCCTTTTGTCTTGACGTGCTTATTTGCATCAGTGTTGGCGATATGTTGTTGTAAGTGTTTTGTGGAACGTTACCGATTTTCTAACATTATGTCATTAAAATATTATCTTTGTCGATGCTTTGTCGAGTTCATGTAAGTGTTATTGTTACCAAATACGCTACTAAGCAATTTTCATGTGTTCATTTCATTAAAATCCATGGAACCCATGTCGTTCATAATCAAAAGACATTGGAATACGCACGACATGCGTGCGAATACAAGCACACCCGTTGCTCGGCTCCAAACTTGATGATCTAAAATGATTTGCAATATTAACGTTATACATATTTGAAGCAATTTGATTCATTGACGCACTAAATATTATAAATTTACGGTTTTGTGAGCTAAAATGTTCCAATTTGCAATGTAATACCAATTGGGCTGCCTTAATTATGTCATAAGTTCAAATAAATATTCAAGACGAATAAATGAGATATTTGGTTGAATGCATTTCCCCCCGACATAAAACACTTGTGAAGAAAATGCCGCAGAGAGTGTGAGAGATTGCCGGTTCGTTGACTTCAGAGGAATGAATTTTAAAATCAATTATGATCTCTCATCTGAGGTCGGTATGTATTTGATTTGCACATGCGAAATGTTTGCAACCGTTTCGAATCGTATCGTGTAGAAGTATGAGTTGGTTAATGCAATTTGGATGGAGTACATGGCAAAGGATTTCTGTCAGATTTGTAATCAGATTTGTTGTTGCTGAGTTCGAGTAAATGAGCAAAACTTTCGATCGGAACCATTAAGAGAATTAGATTGATTTTGGTTTTAGTCTCAAAGTTTGCCTAGCATGTGTTTTGTTTGTTGTACATCAAATCGTTTAAATGCGTTTATTGTGTTCTCAAGTGAAAGTCTTGCTAATATTTTATGCATATATTCGATGCAATCAAATAAACACATACACACACACATGCGCACGCCAACCCACCCAAATTGGAACGAGCACAGCAGAGGGACTGGATGGAATGGCCTTAAGTGGTATGCTCGTTTTGCTCCATGAATGAACGAAGGTAATATTAAATAGGCAAAATGAGATAAATTGCGAAAGTCGAAACCAACGTGATAACTAAATGTGTACGCTTGCGGTTGATTTTCAAATCAACACCAACTAACCAGCATCCGCAAAGAACAGCCAACCATTTGAAGGAGTCGCTGCGAAGACAGGGGCAGGGGGCGCCCACCAACTCAACTCAGAGTGTGCTAAAACTTATGTTTTGAAACTTCATCTAAAGCCGTTTCATTTAACAATTCATGTTCATTTGCTCTCTCTCTCTCGCTCTCTCTCTCTCTCGCTCTCTCTCTCTCTCTCTCTCTCTCTCTCTCTCTCTCTGTTTTTCTCTACCTTTTTGTGTATGTACCGAAACCATTTCGAACATTTTCATTTTCTTAATATGGCTCTTGATATTGGGTCGTTTCCTTTTTGCTGTTGCATGTAACTTATGGTTTTCGGTTACGGCTATAACAATTGTTGCACATACCCACCACCACTTTTCTAACGGGAAGAGAGTGAAAGATTCGGGAGATAATTTCCGTGTGTGTGTAGACTGTAGATGGATGTGTTAAATTCGAGAGCTCCGCATATTTCAATTTTATTTTTTGAAACGAATATGAGGGAAAGCCTTTGAAATAGGTCGAGAGGGTAAACTGGTTTGCAAATATTTGTATTGGAGTAAATAACACTAGCACATACATGGCGTTCAGTATTCTTTGGTTTGCAAAGCATAAGTTTTTGGGAGCCAACAGAGAGTGCTGCTACCAGTCGACATATACTGCTCGGAGGGAGAAAGCGAAAGAATTTCTTAAGAAATATTTCATAGCATTTGGAATCACTTGATAAATACAGTGTGTGCATTCCATTCCATTCGTGTATGCATTGATCTTGGGCGTCTGAAGTGATGTACATTAACAGATTTTGGGGATCCACATTATGCCAATGATTGCACCAACACTCAAATACTTTGGAAATATTTGAAAGAGAAATCAAGAACAAGAAAAATTTCAATTGATGGCAGTCTAACCGTTTTTGTTGTTATCGGCAATGTTGTTCAACAGCCCTTATTCATTTTAACTTTGAAAAGACAAACGATATATTATATATATATATATATATATATATATATATATAGAGAGAGAGAGAGAGAGAGAGGGAGAGAGAGTTGAGAGGGAGCATTGCGAAACAATAACACCACCGTACTCATGCTTTTCTGATAATTTTGCGGTTTACTTGGAAAGTGTTTGTTTGCTTATTTGCAAGCATACCGATATCTTCTTGTGGTTTGCTCAATCATTTCAAAAGCTTTATGCATTCATGCATAATACATATTCGTTCACTTACCGAATTAAGAGAGAGAGAGGGATAGAGATTTAACGTAACCAAAACAATTTCTATCCATGAATATTGGTCTATCCACTTTCCTATTTCCCATTCCCGATCTCAAAAGATTATATATTTATCACTGAAATGTTGCCGAATATCGGCAATTAAATCAGTTTGATTAATTATGTGCTTAATAAATTAACATTCAGAAATAACTTTTATCTTCCCACTCCCCGCATTCGGGATGGAATGGATAGACGAATGTTTGGAGGTAGATTAATTGTGATTTATGAACTATCGAAATTTACGATTAATTATGACCTCGAGTAATTGATTTTCTATCGATGTGACTATTTGTAGAAAACTGATATGACAAAATTGTATCATGCATATTTTAAAAGTGTGCGGTTTTGAGCGTTGAACACGCGACATTGTTGATTCTATGGTTTTCTAGAAACTAGAAAAAAAACATGCACGCGATCAGTCAATTGTTTATTCACTTCCAAATTATATTAATTTGGGCCTTATGTGTGTGTGTCACCGTCGTCTATCTGTATTGTTTTTCCCACATTTTCCAATATCAAGACAATATAATTTATTTGTGTGGCGTTTAGCACATCTGTCTATTATGCCAGCTAATCACAACATCAAACATCATGGTTTCCCCCTCATTTGATTGGACGAGATACGAGTTAATAAATGCCCATCGGAACAGTGCATGGCAGCAGCAACAAAGAAATGTCAAATATTCGAGTGCATGCCGGTTGACAGCAACGGCTCACTCGCCCGACAAACGTTCTGATGAATGGGCTTAACGTGAATAATGTAACAGAAGAAAGGTATTGCGTTCCATACCCTTCTCATACATTCATTTGATCGAGGGATTTCGTTTTTATTGTTATTGCCTTAATATTGTGAATAAAATTCACAAAATAATACGAACGACAACGATATAGAGATAGTAGCTCATCGGACGACTGGCTGTAACAGCCTTTTAATATTTAAACTCAGTGAACGAGTGTTTACCGGCTTGTGATTTCAAATGCATGTGCAAAAATATGAAAAATCAGTGAAGACTAAGGCCGAATAAGCTGTTTATATAAATGCGAATGCATTCATCTATCGGGCTAAGGGATGGGTTGCATGCTGACACCAATGGAATGGCTGCCGAAAAGAGGAAGAGAAAAAGAGAGAGAGAGAGAGAGAGAGAGAGAGAGAGAGAGTGCAACGAAATATTCATTGATACGCAGTGTTCAACGCATGATTGCATGCATAATTGGATAAATCTGAATGAGTATGGTTGACGTTGAAATAACAATAGCAAATTAAACGGTGTCGAAACATACTTTCATGCATTTTTCCATGTTTCGCTTCCATTCGCAATTTTCACCGTGCATAAGTGCCTTGTGCATTCACCCTCCGAAAATGGAAAAATTGACCGAGAGAGCGAGCGAGAGAGTAAAAGAGAAAGAAAAATCTTGTCTACCTCATTTGAACTAATTTAATGGTCGTGTTTGAATCGCTGAAACGAGGCGACGGGTGCACGCATTCGACGATGAAGCGCTTGTGTGTTTTGATATTCATATACTCGTCGTCAAAAGTTACGCTTGATATGTGTCGCACATACCATTTTCCCTTTACAGTTCCATTGTGTGTTATCGTTTCGAATGTTTGTTGTTTCTCCCTTGATCCGTTTAACGATTTAGAATTAAGTGAAATAATATGGTCATGATTATGAGTGCGGCAATAGCGAGAGGCAATTCAAAATGCACCCTATTATTATCGTTTAAAATTCTACCTCTGGCCCCTTGTGAACGCACATTCACTCTCGTTCTCCGAACAATCAATTTTCATCGCATGGCACATAAATGCGTTATGATTGAATGTGCATCGTACAGATGTGCGTAGATTCGACAATAATTTTTCCATTTTGTTTGTTTGAATGGATCGAATCAAAGGCGATGGACAATAGAAAACCAATTTGTATCTATCGGAATGAGGTAAATGGATGAGCGGCATAGAATGACTATTACGGCATCATCGAAAAGAAAACTGAATGGTTAAGATTTGCAATTTAATACTCATTTCAAAATTTTCGGAATTTGTCGAAATTGTATCATTTTCCCATTCTCCTTGAAAGTGAAACAACACACAAAATACTTTTCGTATGGTTGAATAAAGGTGATATGAAATGCGACATGATTGAGGCTGGGTGAAATGCCGGACAAAAAAAAATATATTCCGTTTGATTACATTTTGCTAAATTATTTGCTTGAGTATTTACATGTGCGTGAAAATCGCTTGTGCTATGAAAAGAGCAGAGAAAGGTTTCAAATATAAGCCGTTTACCCTTAACCGATAAACAGATAGACGTAATCAAGATCAAACACTCAGAATGAAACATTCACACAACCAGAAAACAACCCTCACGTTTAACAGAGAAAAAAAAAACAAAAAAATTAAATGTAGGAAAAACGAAAATAACCGATATAGCATAAAACATACACGCTAGCAAACAATTTGCCCACACTCCGGCTTTGCCCCATCATCAACTCACGCATTAAACGTCGAAAGAATAAAAAAAATACCTCAGCAGGAAATTGGCGAATATTTAAACGAAAATCTACTTTGAATCGAATATCGGGTGAACATGTTCGTGTCTGCCTGCCCGAATGTTTGTGCGTGAGTGTGAATTTCGATTCGAAAAGAGCGTGTTTTGATAAACAAAGAAACTGCTCGAATATAACAACTTGTGAAAAGACCTTCCGTTAGCTGCCATCAGTGATGAATTTCATCTGGAAAAACAGGGGTGCCGTTGGCTATGCGCTACTTAATGTGCCAACAGCATGAACACACGCACTAAACATAGTAAAGCCCTGACGAGAGAAATCGAGGGCAAATAAGTACATTGAATCGCATGAAAACAGGATGATTTGTATAGCAACAAGAAAAAATTGCTAGCGTGTGTGTGCGCGCGCGCGGGCGCGGGGTTACGTGAAAACGGAACACAAAACATAATAATGTAATGAAATAACAATAACAAAAGCGCTCAGTCGCATTCGCGCGCGCACTCATTCGCTCGCCTGCACGCCCGTTCCACGCATTGTCACGAGAGATGTGGCATAATAATGCTCGAAAAAAATATCAATACCATCATCAAAACGAGCAAACCGACCAAGCAACGAAAGAATGAGCGAAAAAGGGAATAAAAACAGTCATTGGCGCGGCATTTGTGCATTCATTTTCGGTGAATTCATCGCACGATAGCAACGGAATAGCGTTTTTCTCCTTGTTAACATTTAATTGAAATAAATTTGTATGAATGTGGTGAAACATATACCATTCAGCCACACACACAGTCACAGCATCATCCATCGAAAAACGCTGAGCATTGAGCACATTATTTTCACCAACGACAGCAATAATAGCAACAGCCGTAGCAGCAGTTCAGACCGAAAAACGACTCAGTGCCAAACTTTTAGCATTGTGCTGTTATCGAAAATTCCAGTTCCATGAAAAGGAAAGGCAGTTTACACAGTGTATATAATATCAAACCATCAGCAAATGGACGTAAAACTCGGCACGGAAGTACGAGTGAGGGTGATTGGTGCTTGCTTGTTCTATTGCTGTTTTGTGTCTGTTTATTTATTGTATAACATTATTGTACGACACGATATGATGCCAATGTAATGACTTTGTTATTGTTGGTGCTTCGCGTGCGCGTGTGCGTGCGCGTGTGCGTGTGCGAGCGCGTCACCTCATCCTACGGCGAAATGAAAGCGCACAAACGCTTTTCGGCATTATTTTATTGGTGCGGTGGTGTTGTTGTCGTCGTAATGCTTTTTATACGAATCCACTCGTCGTTTCCCTCAACCAACGTAAAGGCGAAATGCCATTTCTTTTAACATTGTCGATGACAACGTCGTTTCGATCGTATAACCTTTTTTGCTTCCTCTCGTTGTACATTAACAGCAGTTGGTGTGTTGAGAATTTTTTATATATATATATTTTACAGCTTGTGTAATATGCTCCACATCCACTTCGCAAGAGTTTGCAAGTGTGAAGAGAGAGGGAGAGAGAGAGAGAGAAAGAAAGAAAGAAAGAAAGAGAGAGAGAGTCAGGGCACTCATTTCAATCGACTTGAATGCTTGGTTGGGATTTGTGCGATGAAAACCAACTAAGGGTCGAACCATGTTGTTTGCGTGCTTGGAAAGCGAAAGACTGGCGAATTTTTCGCTTCACATCGGTACATCAATTTAACGCTTCTCTTCTCTTGTCTCTTTTTTTGTTCTCTCCATCTATCCCCAAGTCACACAAGCACACTTGCTCCAAATTATTCTCACACAAACGCATACAGACACATTTCACTTTTTTCTGTTCCTTTAAGAACTCTGTTCAAATTTAATGGTTTCTCGCCCTTTTCCTCCACCTCGATTTGATGTTCCGGTGTCGTTCAATTCCATTTCACTTTCATATTATGTATTTAAAAATGAATGTGGTGTACACACACATACACAAACAGCAAACAGTATAATGTTTCTTCTTCAAAAAAGTTCTTCATTTTGATACATAGATCTTTAATCGCTTTGGCCTTTTTTTGGCGTGCATCGCTTGGGCGACGATAACAGCAACGGGCTATGATGATTAGGGCAGGAAGGTGAAAGAGAGATGGAGTAGAAATAATAAAATTTCGTGAGCAGTAAATGAAGAAATTTGAAATGAAGAGAGGGAGAATAGAACAGAATGAAAGAAATTGTTGGAGTTGGAGAAGTATTCAAGACATCGCTACAGACGCGCACGAATAACAGCATGTAACTTTCTGAACGGGAATAGGCAAACAGGATGTTTGGATGATTAATAATGAGGGTAGTTAAAGTAATCTGTGTACACATAATAGTACATAAATGAATGAGTTCGCAGTGAATTATGCAAAGCAAAGTAAGTGGATAAAATCCGCTTCCAACCACCATACCATGGCATTTTGTTCTGCACGACATACGCGCTACTGCTCCATAATAATGATGATGATGACTACAACGACGACGACGACAACATTCCCTCACTCACTCACTCTCGCTGTACGTCTTTCTCATGCTTATATTGTCTTATTATATGCGGCTCATTCTATTTCATTACTTATCCTTCCGCCTATTACATATTATTACCTTTTGAAAATGAACAAAGTGATGGCAAGTGATGCGATAAAATGATTTTGAAATTAAAAACGGATCGAAATAAAACGCGAAACTGTATGCGATCAGTCGAAGGGGGCGAGCATCACTCGTTCGCTCGCTCGAGTTAGATTAAAGCGAAAATAATTGTGCTTATCAATTTTATCATCATCCAACAATTTATGGTGTGTCGAAAACAATTCAATGGGTGGTTTTAATCGAAAGCTGCACGCACGCACATTTTCCACATTTACGAATTGAAAACGCTGAAAAATTGTCGTTCACTCCCTCCATTGCGGACGAGCCACTTTGTGGAACTTGTGCGCGCACACCGGCGACATTTATAATTTGGAATGAGCAGCAATTCATGGAAATGCCTTTACAGATTTAATTACAAAAAGAATGTCCTCGTTTTTATCTCATCTCTTTCGCCTGCTATATTTCTCGAAATTAATTAGAGGATTGAAATGGTAGCTTAACAATATCTTGTTCGTTTTGTGGATTTATTTGACGTGACATTCATGGCTATTTACTTTTTTTCATCACAGATACTATTTATTTTAAACAATTATTAATAGCGCTTTTTGCGGGAAAACTGCCATTTTAGTAAGTGGATAGATTGTTATTAACAAATTCAATTCAGCATTCATTTTCAAAATAAATCTGCCGCAAAATTCAATGATTAAAAACACTTTAAACCTGTCAAATATAATGTAATTATCGTATTTACTGAATTCAAGTGAAACATCGACAACGGAAAAATGAGAACATCGCGTCAATCAACAAAATATTCCCTATTTGCATCTCAGTTTGGCTACTGCACTGTTGCCTGATGCGACCCATTCATCGGGTCGATCAAATAGCATATTTAATGAAATTTTATATCACACGCAGTCATGCATTCCAATTGAAAGCAAATAACTTGATTATCATCATTTGTTTCGTTCGTTATTTTTGGTCAATTCAGTAGCACCAGCAACTGGCACGAGTGAGAGTGTAAATCAAACATAAAATAATTACACTGGTAAACATTGTTTCGATGTCGTTACGCGATTAATGCCGCTTGTTGTAAAATGTGTTTTGTATGTTGAATTACAAAGAGCAGACGAACAAAAAACGATAATTCTGAATGCGACACGATACCGAGAGCGAACAAAAATATTAAAGTAATACGAAAAAAACGAAAACGGCGAATATCCGCACTCAATTGTTTGTTATATGTGTGTATTATTATTGTTGGTGTGGCTGCCATTGTCGTTTATGGATGCGAAAATAAATTTATTTATACGTTTCCATTTCGCGCGCGATTAAATTAAAATTCCAAATGCATTATGAGTGCGAAGTGCGAGCGTGAGCTTGCCTATTGAAAGTAAACGATAGTGTTCAGTCATTCATCGCAAAGCCCATTTCAATACAAAATTGAATAACGAGAGAGAGAGAGAGAGAGAGAGAAAGATAGAGAGAGTGGGAACGAGAGCCGCACACACAGACTTTTTGATTGTGTGCATTTGGCCGTGCTTGTATTCATCTGGTTTTGAATAATCAAGTGATATCAAGCAGATACTATTAATTACGTGTCCAATAATAATATCCCAATGTAAATTCAACTATTTACTCTTTCGATATCGTGATTTTTGTCAAATTGAATATATGTCATCCAATTGAACACTTTATTATGTGCAAAAAAACACAGCCAATATTGTCCAACCAGATTGAATTTATTGAATCAACGCCAAATTGATTTTTTTTTTTGCATCGTTTCATCAATTTTTACCATTCGACGCTGACCATAAGCGAAAGAATTGTGTGTGTAATTCAAATGAACTGTGATTATCAATAACCTCCGATTGCAATGATCATCAAATTTTTTATTTAAATTCGGCATTGAATTTTGATATAAAATATTGAGCGAATCAAATTATCTTTCGACGGATTCAATGATCGAAAACAATTCATTACGCGCGGTGCACACAAGTTCATGGTTTTTGGCTGTACATATTTTTCGCTCGATTTAAGAATATTTCTGCAATTTTTTTTTCTCCTTCTCCTTTTTTGGATCGTGAAGCAGAAACGAAACACATCTACAATTTCATTGGAATGCATAATTCCATTGCCAAGTTGGCCAAAGTGTAATAAAGAAATCCAAAACAATGCAATATTAAGAATGAAAAGAAAACGGTAGAATTGCCTGTTTCGCGTGTGTATATTTTATGAGGCAAACGAAAATTGTGAATGCCAAAGAGGAAAACGTGAACAATGCTTAACGAATGAGTAGATATAATAACAAGTATGTTATACGATCTGCATGCCATTAAGAGAACCGAGCACATGCGAACGAGGCAGAAAAAGCAGCAAGCACGATTTTGAAGAACCGGTGAAGAAAATAATACACCAAACGCAATTAAATGCAAACTGGATTCAAAAGAAAACGTAAAACAATGCGAATGGACAGAGTTATAAAATGTTAATATCGATGGTCGCTTAGGCTGGCCGCGCGGAAATACAGGCACAGTCTAGGAGGAATCGAAGGCTAGCACAGAAAAAAAGGTTGGAGAATCGAAAATTCCAATATGTAGATTGGACCTCGAATTCAAGAAAATGTCGGTCTGAAAACAATTTGAATCCGGGCCAGCCTAGCAGCTGAGTCAGTGCTTTGATTTGATTCTTTATGTTGCGGTTAGTTTCATTTCTTACTTCGAAACAATTGCATTTGCATTTTGGCTTGCTCGCGCGCACATTCATTACGGCTGACTCTGGTGAATTGCAACTTTATTTCTACACACGAACCGACAACAGAAAAAATGGGAAATGAGCAAAGTAAACAGAAAATTGTTTATTGAAATATGAGTACGATATAAGCCGTAAATGAGGCGGCTTCTGCGGAAAAAAGCCGGCGTCGCGAGACAACATTGAACATGAAATATTAGACGTGTATGTAAAATGTGCTGTTACCTGTGTACCGCACCGTGTGTGCATATGCACAATTGGCACACCAAATTAAATGCAATAAGTACCGTCAAACTCTTCTAATTCAATCGAGCTGTTGACGCGTAAATGTAAATAATGACACCAAATGTGGAAACAAACTTGAAACATGCTAATCTATCGAATCACTCAATTTCCACTTTGGTTTCTGACGCCGCCATCTCCTCCACAAATCGAAAACAAGTGTGCGTTGAATAAATGTACGAATCGAAATTTTTCTTTATTTGCCCAGACAAAAACAACGTAATTTCTTTCAACCTACGAATCGACAAATTAAAGGCAACACCAGCTCAATAACAAAATGCACACTTTGCCAAAACAGAGGCAGAAAAAGAAGCAGGAGAAGAAGAAGTAAAGAAAAAACGCTTATTCGTCCTGAAATAAAGTTTGCTTTTTTCTCTCCCCCGTAAATGAAAAAGAAACAAATAACAAGTGAAATTATTACATTACCGACGAAAAAAAAAACACGAAGTGAAAAAAGGAGCAAATCTCTAGCATTGCACCAAATTCAACCAAAGAGAAAATTGTAAAATGCAAGAAGTAAATTTTGTTCATTCCTTTTTTCTTCGTTCTGGAAAGAAAAATACGAGTGAAAAACAATAAAAAAGTGTATGAAGACCCTCTTTCTCTCTCTTTCTTTGTATTTGTGGCGCTTTGCTTGCTGGTGAAAAGTACTAAAGTCTCTGTTAAGTTTATTGGCAAGGATCTTATACGAAAATAAACGGACACTAAATAAAGACGGAAGAAAATTGAGGGGAGCGAATAAGTGTGTACGGGCACAGCAATAATGCCCAGAATCAACCAAAATGGAAATTATAAATAAAATAAAGCGAAATACTCGGAAGGAGCGATGGTGGAAAAAAATACAAGTTCAAAAAGCTGTACAAAAAATAAAGAATAAAAACAATATCAACACAATGCACAAGGTCCGATCCATAAAATATACATGTGGAGAAATGAACTGAATGGCACTGTTGTGCTCAGTCCTGATCTTCACACAAAGACACACGCGCGTGTGCACTTCGGTGCTGTGTTGGATGTGTATTGTACGAGATTTCACATCGACTTTTCAAGTAATAAGCCGAGAAACGCTTTGCACAAACAACGAAAGAAACATAAGTTGAACACAAGCATTACACAAAGAAAAAGGACGATACAAAAAGTTGGAGGAGGAATAAAAAATACGACGAGAAAGGAAAAAAGTAAAAATGAAAACAGCTAGAAATACCGAGGGATTCGGCATAATATGGCTCAACAATAATGGCAAGAACCACCTAACTCAAACCACATTCTGCTTTTGCCAATAATTTCGCGTTAAACCTATTCAACGTTAGGCAAACGCAGGAGGCAGTAAACAAATAAACAACTGACATGATGAAGACAAGAACGATGGACAACAGCAATAGCAACGAACGAAACAAAACTGTATTTCGAAAAGAGCAAAAATATGGATGTGCAGAAAAAACAGCGAAATAGACAAGAGAACTTGCTGATATCATGGGAGACAAAAAATCTCTCGCACAAACACTCACAGAAAGCAAAAAAAATACGCAAAAACTCACTAGAAAACATTGTGTTTCTACAATTTTTTTTTTTTTTTCGGTGCGCGCATCTCTCTTGCATGTGTGTATATGAGCAATAATAAAATATATCAAATATTTGATAGACGAGCCAACAACAGCAGCAGCGACGACAACGGCAGCAGAGGCAGCAGCAGAAGCAATGCCGAACACACAATATAAGTAACATGTAATACTAAACTAAATGCCATGCTATATTTATAATATGAAAGCGGCAGCACCAATGCGACAACAACAACAAAAACATGTGAATATTTTTACGAATAGTGATGATGGCGAAGAGAGCAAGGAGACGGCCAAGCGCATTCAAAACGAATTTGGCTGAAATAAAATGTTCAAATGTTGAAGAGTGAGAGAAAAAAAAGACCAAACGAAAAAAAAGAGCAGAAAGAAATTTGGTGTGTGTTTTTTTTTTCATTCCATTGGATCCATCCATCCATCTATTGAATCAGACCTCCATAAGCAAAGCATAATGTAGAAAATACACACGGAGAATAAGTTTTATTCTTTTTTGACGAACTTTTTTTTCTTCCTTTATTTCTTCATTCGTTCATTTTGCGTTTTTTTTTCTCTTGATCGTACGTTTTTCATTTGGTTGCTCTTCGTGCCTGCTGTTTGGCTATGTGTACAAAGATATAAAAGATACACATCATCGTGTCGAGGCATGAGAAGCGTATATATATATATATGCGAGAATGCTTTGGTAAATTGTGAGTGGTTTTTTGCTTCTTTTTGTTCGTTCGTTCTATTTTGTTAAACATTTTCGTGCTCGTGTAAATACCCTAATATATAATAATAATATATTGGCGTATAGAGTGAGAGGTGACTCTGAATAACGAACTGTTAGTCCACGTGGACTTATATACATGGCGATATGGCTGAAATACATAGAGTATGGCGCGTTAACGACAACGGCAACAGCGGCAATGGCAGCAACAGCAGCAGCAGCGGCGACAAACGAACCGAATGGGAACCACAGCAACGACGCCGTCGCCACAAAACACAGCAACACAACAGCAATTATCCATTCAATCTATGCGAATGTTGTATGTATAAACAGTTGTTGTGCAGCGAGATTCCATCTCGTTCGCTCTTGTCGCACATATTGCTTTGTTTGCCCTTGCCCCCGTGTGCATGCGGCACATTGCTGACGCTACGTAACTCCATTGATAACTTCATATATTGAGATCAATTTACTAACACACACGCACGAACATTGAGCAGCGCTTTGTGAGATACACGAGGGCACCATATCAAAATGCATTGAATTAAATGATTGTGAAAAATCGGTATGTGCTTAACATTCGATGTGTTTATGCGCTCGCGCATCGCTTTCGGTTGATAAACCGACTGATTCAATGCCGATGAGAAATCGTTAAGTGAAGAAAAGCGACCAAATATGTGTGTTTCCGCCATTCAACTACTTAATTTTTCACATACACATACGATGATGAAGAGAAAATAAAAAAAGAATTAAATCCGAACTATACGAAGCAGGGCACACTGAAAGCAGAAGCCGTGCATTTGCAACGACAGCGATGTTCGAGAAACGAACAAATGCAAGCAAAGCAATGAAATGGAACAAAATATCTATATATTACTTCAATTTAGATATGGATAGATAAATATGTGCATGAAGCGCGCGCGCGCTCGCTAGCTTCACTGCCATTTGTTTGTCGATCCAAACAATTTTCGGTGTAAACGAAGCAAAAATATGCGTGCACTTATGCTTGCTTGTGCGCGTGAAAAACATATCGCTCTCTTCATAAAAAGAGTGAAAAGCCAGCTCACTGCGTTTGAAATGTAGGTACATATATATTCTTGCCCACACGGGAAAAGCACCGAAAGGAATTTAAACGATAATAAAATGGAGCGAAGGAGCAAAGCTAACATAGCAAGTGCTCGGCGGTGAACATTGGTTTTGGAACCAATGCGAAAATGAGAATGTGGAAAAGTAATGTTTGAATTTGATGTAGTCACTAGTCACACTACATGATTCGAATCACGAGCAACAGCAACGACGGCGGCAGCAGCAATGACGATGACGACGATGGTGGTAGTGGCGATGGCGGTGGCAGCGGCGGCAGCAGCGCTGGTGGCAAAGCCAGCAACAAGCATACGGTTTTGTAAACACAAGAGATTCCAAGTTGGCTATTCGATTTCATTGTGAAGTTTATTATTCGAACGGCTTTGAATGGAGTAAACATTTAACAGTTTTGCAGCAATGCTGCAAATGAAATCACTGAAGATGGAGAGGATGTAAATAATTGTGCGGTGGAAAAAAGAACTTCAGGCATGCGATTGAATGCTAGTGTACCGCTTTCGACTGGTATCATTATTGTGTTTTATGGTTGAAGTTCTCTATCCGTCCATTCACTTTACTTAGATACCATCTCATCGCATCTCGGTGCTGTCGGCTTTCGGATCTCTGTGCCATCGCACGCTCTATATATTCTCAAAGTGGTCGAATGTGTGTATGTATTTATGTGGGTGCGCGCGGAGAATTTGCAGCAGCGAAAACCATAGCAATCTCAACAATCAAATAGAAGGCTGATGTTTGGGCTAGAGACACCATTGAAGTGCATAACATAGTCGAGAGAGAGAGAGAGAGAGAGAGAGAGAGAGAGAGAGAATATAAAGAGGCACAGTTTTATATTTGCTTTGACTAATTTAACTGTTTACAATGGGTTTGCTGGTGCCTGTTTCAGTTCTTGCAATCAAAATTCCTCGTAATAATGTTATGCACATGTGTTCGCATATTCTTCGTTTTACCGAGTCCCATTACGAAATTCTCTTTCATTTGAATGAATTTTTTGTGACTGTTCGCTCGCAATACGTCGAAAAAATGTGTTCCGACTGTCCAATTGTTCCATCCGTCATCACCATGTTTCCCTCTCATCTAATTCCTTTCTCATTCTCCCAGCCAAGTTGGTGTAATAAACATTCAAATCTCGATTATTCATGCGATCTGTAGGAATATACATCGTTATTTCAAAGGAAAATGATGTGCAGCGGTTCCATTTGTGGGTGAACGCTAATCATCATGCATCGTCAAACGTCTCAAGCGCAATTCAAAATACTTGGCCCCGAAAAAAGCCGTAAACAAATCGGCAATTCTATTTCAGTGGCATTTTAATAGCCAGTTTGTGTTGATTTCAAATTGAAAGAGGATTTTTTTTCTTCGTTTATTTATGAGCTAGATAACAATCTACAAACAATATTTGTCGCGTTTTTTTATTGTAAAATTCGTTCAAATGGAAAATAAAACCGAATGCTAAAGAATTAGAGGCCGCAATAAATAACATTAATATTCGTTCGTATTTGTGTAAATAAAAAGATTCATCATAATAATTACGCTGCATACAATTGATTTCATTTATTCTATCGATCGATATCTAAACAATCAAATAGAATTTTAATGATTATACGACATTTTATCAGTGTAAGAATTGAAAGCGTTTAACACACATTCGAACGCACTTTCGACTTCCAAATAAAATTGCATTTCGTTCGGTCTGTTTTGATGAATTTATTTCGTTCTATCGCATTGAAAATCGCAAAAAATGAATGTAACGAAAATATGAGCGAAGTAATAAAAATAAATGAGTCATGTAACATTTGACGGCACCATGTATACGCATAACCAGAAGAATCAAAACTTCATGCTCATGGACTTGAAAATTTATTCACCGCATGAATACATGTTTTTTACACATTTCGTGTTTAGCAAAATTTTCTCACTCAGCGTATCGACAGTAGCAATACAATCTGGAGCAGTGACCAAGTTGCGTGCGGTTGGTATAAAAATTAACAATGTAAATACAATTCTATGCAATCAAAAAAAGAATCTATAATAAACTTGAACGCAAAGAGGGACCAAAGTGAATGAAATGGTGATTGTATAATAAGAACAAAAGGTGAATCTATAAATTCTTTTCACGATCAAATTCAACGAATTGCAGCACAAGTTCGTCAAAAAAGCAGCTGGATATGAGTATATTCGATTGCAATAGATCAAACAGAATGGTTATTACATCAGATTAAGTAAGCAGTATGACTAGTGGTCATGCTGAAAAGCTGTACGAATTCGAAGCACACTTTTAATGATGATGATGGACGAGCATTTTTCATTGGAAAGTCAATTAAATTTCAAGCTATTTTTTAAAAAGAATCATACGTTTGCGAGAAAATAAACGAACGTATCACTTAAAATATGAGGAGAAATCCTAGAAAAGCATGGGTTCAAACAAAGAGCACATTAATCAAAACACTGGCAATTTTTGTATTCGCCATTTTTTGCAATCCGTTTGATATTACGAAAAAAAAAACAGTATTTCTGCCTGGATGCTGTGCGAATGGAAAAGAACATATGGAAAATGGATATGAGAATAATACAGGTGTTCAAACTGTATGAATTGGTACAAAGCATTGTGCTTTGCGCGTGAAAAATACATAGCATCATTGTCAAAGTGAAGTACTTCGCATCAACATGAATTTATGACACACTTCTGCATCGCTATTCTTCCATTATTCCATCGTATATATGAGTACATTTTCAATTGTTAGGTTCATTTCCGCTTCAGATAAAGTGCAGAAAATCCAACAAAGAAAGAAAGCCTTTGTAATGTTGTTTTCATTCATTTTCCTTCGCCATGACTATGATTTCTGTCGTATCTACTTCAATCTGATGCCCCATTCGAAACGTGTTCTCTTCAAAAAACAAATCATTTCAATGTTTAAATTAACTTGAGCCCAAATTCTAGTGACAAAATAAAATTTGATTGCAAGAAACTACCAAGAACAATTATTAAATATCTGGAACCGGCGTGCGAATTCCAGGTTACTATGTATATTTTTACTTTTATCTTTTTTTTTTTTTCTTTATTCTGAAATAGCGCTTAATTTTATCATGCTGTTTAGATGTTTGTTCAGCCTTTTCAGCGCGCACACCGAAGAAGAATCTATTTAAAATTCAACAATTTCAATATTTACATTTCCAGAGTGTGTTTTCGCAATGACATCGATTACGTGTTGAGCACGAATTCGATCAAATCGATCACGAAAATACGATATGGATAGAGAAAGAGAGAGAGAGAGAAAGAGAGAGAAAGAAAGAGAGAGAGAGAGAGAAAGAGAGAGAGAGAGAGAGAGAGAGATAGAAAAACTGAATCGATTGAAAATAAGTACACATGTTCGATGCTTTGATAGATTGTGTTCTAGAATTTTTTTTCTTTCTTTAAATACAATGATCAATTTCATGAATTTTCCATTCTGTATCTATCGATTGGCTTCAAAAAATTCAGACACAACAGCAGCGGCAACAGCAAATTTTCAATCATTATATATTCGGTTATTAAATGTGCTCTTATGATGAAATTCAAGTATACGAAAGAAATTATAGGTTAATTAACCGTAAATATACACATTAAAAGTTTATATTAATCGCTGTCAACTAGTTATTCTCAGCCCTTATTCGTTTTTGCTGTTGTCTTTTTCGACCGAATATCAGCGCATAGCTAAAAAATATGTTAATATCGACACGATAATGACACTTTTTCAACCCATCAACACAATAAATTAAACAGAAAAATATACCGGCACACCGCGTTCACCGCCAGATTGGCTGGATTCACAAGTGGATTGGACACATACAACGATAACATGTGGAAAATGTACAGCGTAAACGATTTTCGGTTGATACTCCAAAACTATGGAAATATGTGTGCCTATCGATCCGTGTTGATGTAATTCATTTTATTTTGTGGATATGGAGTGTGGCGTATCGTGATATGTATTATTGCCATTATTTTGGAAATTCATTATTTGCCGGCCGAGTAATGAGAGTGAAGGATTCGGCTAAAATGTAAATAGATCACGATTTCTAATGTTTATGTATGTACAACACATGAGCAACGTTTGCAATTACATTATCTGTCGATATCCCGATTCTCTCGCTCATCCACTGATGAAATCAATAAAATGTGTTCGCTTAGCGTTATTGGTCGTAACAATTCAATAGAGAAATAGAGAGAAGGAGAGCGAGAGAGGGAGAGTGAAGAAGAGAAGATTCAAGTGTGTCGATGCCGAATACAATCCGAACAATTGAATTGCCGCATTTTATTGTTGGTTGTTTGTTTGATCCAAATCGAAAATAGTAACCAATTTATGTTTCAAATATTTATAAAGCAATCCAAATATATCGATGTATCTGTTCTGAATGGAATCGACAGAGAATTTGGCGGAATAATAGGGGAAGCAGCAACGTAGAGTCGGTATATGGAGCTCGAACATAAACCGAAAATCATTTCATCAATCAATAAACACATATCGAAGAGTAACAATCAAACTCGATTTATGACTCAGTTGGTGTGTGTTTTTCTATCGATTGGCTTAGATTAGCCATGTCTTTTTCGATGAATTACTGTATTTATGTTTCGAATAAATTGGGATTGAATCTGCACTGGTTCTTGCTCATCACATTTGCCCAGCCGCATCCATTCGAGATGGAGAAGTTGTAATCATATTGCTATTTGGTATTTATAATGTCTCGACCGTGCCACTGTTGCTGCTGATCGCTGAGATTTCTCTATGGATTTACTTGCTTTAATTGACAAAATGAAAAAAAAAACACTTCGGAGACCGAACAAGATTTGTGGCGAGCGACGGGAAGAGGGAATGGCAAAGGTTAATAAAAGTTTATGCATTTTATTGATTACGCACAGAATTCGAGAATTGTGGCTATTTTGCTCGTTTTATCTTTTTTTCTTTTTTTTTTGTATTCCGTTTAAACTTCAGTTCTCACCCGCTTTTGTTTGTTCCATTCAATTATTCATCGCGTGGAAAATTATATTTTGCTGAATCATTTGTATGCCATATTTATGAGGCCGCAGTGGCATCGGCGGCGGCTGGTATGAGGTTGGGCGGTTCAGTCAATGTCGACATGGAGCGCACGATGAATTCATCATGGAAAATTGATTGTTCCTCCATAAATTTTGTTCTCACTTTTTTTGCTCTTCTTTGTTGGCTTCGCTCTCATTTTTCTCCAATTATGTTTCGAAAGAAAATTGAAATGGATTTGTATTTTTGATTGATTCTCGATAGCTGTCGATTGTCGAAGTGTGTGTGCGTATGTGAGGGTAAGCGAACGCGATGCCTCCGCTGAATTTTTGTTACTTTCACAATTCGGAAATGTTTCAATTGTGCGGCTGATTTCTAGCCAATGTGCTCAAATTATAATTCGAATCGTAAAAGAAAGCATGATGAATAGTTGGAAATTGCGATTTTTATTTGGTCTTTCATTTTATTTCAATTTCGTTTTGTTCGTTGTGTGTTTCATATATTTTTTGTATTGCATTTGCAAACTCTAAAACCGAACAAACCAACTGATTGCCACTCTTCAGCCGAATTATTCATATGAATTTTCAATATTGTTTCGCTCGTATTTATTCATATCTATGGATTTTTTTTTACTTCTGGTTATTGACTGTATATTTACGATTCATTCTGCGTGGATTGTTTACATTTATTCATTTATCGAATCGAGCGAGCGCATGTGCTTTTATTGTAAACAGTCTGTGTTTGTTTCCCATTTTTCGACCGATATTGTGTATATACACGAATATGTTTTTCCAATAAATTAAATTCAGCCGGATGATTATTATTTGGCTCTATATATTAAAGCCAGTGAAATGCGTTCGCATTGAAACGGCGATTTTCAGTTTGAACGAAAATCACTGGTGAAAAATACAACAACAAAAAACATCGGGCAACTGCAAATGATTTGATGTAATTATTTCATAATCTGAAATCGAAATAATCCACATAAAATGGTCCCACAACGAATTGCCTTGAATTGAAACAGAAAAAAAGCAGCAGCAAATTCGACGACCGTCGAATGGTTAGTTTCCATTAATGCAATATCAAACCGTGCAAAATTGTTCACGTTCGTGTCATAAATTTTTTGCTTTGCCGATAGTTTAATTCAATATCATTGCCGATCGATATGTATCATTTTCCATATCTTGTTTAATTAAACTTGCACCTCGACCGATCGAATAATAGTCAAATTGACACACTCACTCACACTCACATAAAAAACACAATTTAAATGTTACTCAATATTTATGAAATCAAAAATATCAGTGTGCTTTGTGGTGTGTTAATGATAATGAAAGCTAGCATTAGCGGCACGCCAACAACATTTTTTTTTTGTATTGCTGTTGCAATATTTGATTTCTTTATCATGAGATTTTGATGGAAATTACCGACGAAAATTGTGTCGAGCCACCTTCGTCACAGATTATTATTTATTTTTTATTGCGAATGCGCTGAATAGAATTACATGAACATCAAATGTGACCGAAAGAGTAGTATTACTACTATTAAAAGCTCTGCTCATACGGGTCTATCGAAGAAGCAACAAAGTTTTATCGAAATCTATCATTTGTGCGATGATAAACAATATAACCGAAGCAATAATCAGCGGACATGATTTGAATGTCGTGTCATTCCGTTCGCGACGAAATATTGAATGGAGATGGAGACAACGTAATCGAGAGAAGTGCAAAAATATGAATTGTACAAATTGAGCGCACACTCGTCGAGTTCGTGCTCATTAAAGAAGACATTAATTTGAATAATTTATGAGTTCAATTCAAATAAACACTATCAAAGCTGCTTGAACGAATGAACATATAATCGGAGAGATGCTGCAAAAATGAGAATGATGCGAATGGAATAAAAAAAAGAATAGAGAAGCAGCAGTTTGTACTTATGGAATCTTAGTACGCGAATAAATTGCCAAGAAGTAGTCGAAGAGACACAAGAGGCAAAGAGAGAGAGAGAGCAAAGAGGAACGAGCGATCAAAAAAAAAAAAACAAAACGAGGACCGGGCATGAAATAAAACGATGAAATTAAAACCATGCACACAAACATGAAACTCAAACTGATTGCCTGATTCACACAGCATGCAATGTGCGGTCGTTTAGTAATAATCGGCATCTTTGAGATTGCCCACGGAAAAGCGAATAACAAACAACACACGCAGTGTGTTTTTGTAGTCTCCTCTTTCGACGGCAAAGCAGCAACAACAGCAACAACAACAGCAACAACAACCAAATCGGAAGAGCACAGTGCGCTCGGCTCTTGCACACATCTATTCATTGCAATGAGCTCCCCAATGTACACGTTACTATCGACGCGAACATCATCAGAAGGCGCGCGCGCGAGCAAGTAAAACGACATAAACAACAACGACGATTATAAACATATGCGAAAACCTCAAATCAACCGGCCACATACCACAAAGTATACAAACCACACATCAAATGGGTGCGCAAAGCTAATCGAGAGGAGCAGAGCGACAAACAGAGAGAAGCGTGTGATTGAAAGGCACACTGAACGCGCAATTTATTCGAATAAACGAACAAAAAACCAACAGATAAAAGAGAATCGCTTTTGAACATCATTATAAATAAATTATATTTGTAAATTTGAAAAACAACACTCGAAAAATGAAGCGGCAAAATGATCAGATAATCGACTAACCAAAAGCGATGAAGACGGCAACAGCCACGGCGACGAATTATAGCCAGATCAAAAATTCGCAACACATTTCGACATTTAATTGAATGAGACAGATATATGTATGGGGCGATGGTCTGAATGAACGAACGCACCGAATTGATTGTAGCGGTATGTTAGTTATTTCATTTTATTTTGCAATTTAAATTAATCTTATAATCGTGTGCCATTAGCATTTTTTGTATTTGACAATGAGCGCGATTATTGTTATTGTGTTTTCATTTCGTTTTGCTCTCCGTTTGTCCGCGCTCACGCTATTTCGTCACCATTTGTCGCAAAAAACATACAGTTTTTTCTTTACTGCGATGATTGAAATATTTTTGTGTTTCTCGTTTATTCCGCGGTTTATATACTATTTTTGTTCTGCTTCACTGTGCATTGTTGTTGTTGTTGTTGCCGTTTTTTTTATTTTTGCGGTTTTGTTTGATTCGTTTCATTGGCAAATCAATGCAAATCGTTTCACGACAATGTCTGGCTGACTTTTCCAGTGTCGGCGATGAATTATTGGCTTGTTTTTTTTCTTTTTTCTTCAAATTGGTATTCGTTGGAATTATGCGTCAAGACAATCTGTTCGGCAGTGTAACGACCGAGAAGTGATAGAATGAAAGAGAGTGGCTGACTGGGTTGGCGCAGAGCACATCATTTGATGAGTGTGAAATTAATAATTTGTAATGCCGCGTTGCGTTCATTTAATATTCAATTCGCATCGCAATGATGGCCAAATGCGGGAAGAAGAAGAGCGGGAAACGCAATTTGACTTCATTATGTGTGAAATATATAGGAAAATAACGAAATTAATAACCGTTTGATCTCATTTCATTTTTCGGTGTTGTGTGTTTTTATTCATTTATTCTTTCCCCTTCGTTTCATTTCAGTTCGGTTCAGTTCAAATTCATTTCAACCGTCAAACCGACACATTGGAATTCAGGAATTGGCATTCATGAATACTGTACGCGTGGTCATACGTTTTCTTGCTCGTTCCTTCAGCCGCTCTCATCTATTTTCGAACGATTACTAAAAATATATAAATACAACAAAAATGTTTGATATTTCTTTTTGAATCTAGTATTTTGTGAGTTTTCCGAATTGCTCATAGCAACTCACACACATCTCGCTTGGTATTTCATTGTTTCGTGAGCCAGTGTTCGAGTTTATCAAAATCATTCGGTTTGAAATATGGTCCCAATAAGTGAGAAAGATATTTCAAAACACACAAACCAAAATAGTACAGAATATTTCATATATGAAATCAAAAACAAACAAGAATATGAGCAATTAAGTGATGAATTTGAATGTTCGAGTAGGAGTCGAACAGATATGAATGTGAGCGCAGAACAGATTGAAAGCGAGAAAGAGAGAGACAATGGGAGCGAGGGGAAGAGAAGAGAAAAAAAAACGAAAGAAAACACAATTAATGCCAACCATTTGTTTGCCATACATACACCAGATAATCAGCTAATAAATTACGTTATTTAAAGTGAGTGGAGAAAATAACGAGCGTCTGAAAACGTTGAATGAGCAAGTGAGCGCGCGCGAGCACGACTGCATGAATGTATGAGCAAGCACATGAATTACGCGAAAAGCCAAGCACAATAACGAATCGAACGATTAAACAAAGATTCTAAATAAATGCCATGTGTAAATAAAAACCTCTCAGTCAGCTATTTTTGAGCTGTTTCTTTTTTATCTTAAATGAAATATTTTACATAATTCAGACGATTTCATACTTGAGCTCTTCTTGGTTTTGATTTCAATAAACACAGAAAATGAGAGAGAAAAAAACATACATTTTTTTCCTTACTTTTTTCATCCAACAAATTTTCCAAATCAGATACAATCAGTGTATATCGGCATGCATGACGGGACGGGAGTAGAACGAGAAACAAAATACCAAAACTTCACAATATACAAAAAATGTATATTGAAAAAAGTAATTGAGGTCTCCCTCATAATTGCTTGTATCAATTAATTTTCCACTTTGGTTTTTGGCTCTTGCATGTATGCAATCAGTTTGACTTTCATCGCGTCTCTCTTTACACATGACAGAATCTTGGCCGGGTAAATGCAAAGAACAAAAGAAAAACTGGGACTATATCTGCGAATTGAACGAAACAAAACACCGACAACGGATTGATATCGTGTTGCTGCACTCATCGCGACTGAGTAGCATCACGTGCATGAAACCACAACCCAAAAACTTAAAAAAATTATTATAAAAGCAATGAAAAAACGCGATTTCGATGCAGATACATGTACTCAATTTGTAACAATTATACCAAATGACTTTGCGCGAGCAAAACTTCGATTCTGGGAAATGCGTTAAATTAAAATTGATTACAACTTATTGAATGTTATAATTTTGAGATTTATTTACCTCACTTTTACTTGACTATTGCACAGATCCAATTCCACATAATATAACAACATCGAACTGTATATATTTTGGCTCGGATATGTGCAGATCCACATTATGCAATTGCTACTAGAAAGTATTTGTTGATATTTGTGGTGGTGTGTGTGTGTGATTCACTTGTGCTGTATACATCAAACGCAAATAATTCACTACTTAACGCAAATATAAAATGAATTGAGTTTGGTTAAATAGAGAGGAACGTGTGCACAAAAGGGGCACCAACAAGACACATGCCACAGATAAGCAAAAATTGATTAACATTCCACCAATGACGAATGAATGAATGCAAGAACCGGTAGCGAAAAATGCAAATCCAACGATTCTGCTGCTCACTATATGATGGTACGAAGAATCTATGTAAGATTTCGATCGACAGTGTGCAAACATATTTGCCGAGGCACTTTGTGAGTAATCGGTGTTGCATCTAAATTGACATCGTCATTCCGTTCCCACAACGGGTTCGGCATTCAGCAAGAGCAACGTTTACGCTATCGTTGCATAAATTGTAAGCGAATGCTTTAACATTGAGCTGTAATATCGTTTTTGGCGATGAATTCTCCACCTCCGAATCTCATACAACATTGTATTTAACGAGCACATTGAGTCCGTCTACAGACACACTAATCCCTATCAATGGTGTTTTCCATTAACTTTCAACGTTGTAATATTTGCCGATATGGAGAATGACGAGTGGACCAAAGAAGGAGCATACTAAATAGTGAGTGTGTGTGTAAAAGAGAGAGAGAGAGAGAGAGAGAGAGAGAGAGAGAGAGAGACGGAGCGATTTTGATCAGTCTGGAGACTTTCGATAGAGTGAGCATTCAGAACTCTACAATGTACTGTATTGTCGACGATGACAACGGATGCAATGCGATGCTATCTCTCTCTCTATCGCTATATGAATGAATATATGAAGTGAGTTCTGCCAGATAACTGGCTGGCTGGATGGGTGATATTCTTTTGATAGTCGCATTGTATGCTCTCTAATTTAATTGTTTTGCATATCATGGAAAATGGAGCACCAAGAACATAACGGACGTAACACATACCATATAAAGTGCATATTGACTCGTAACATCGCACAATGATCACGATGAGTGCATCGCACATTGAGACGGATTTAATCGAAATATGTATCGAATCCAGGCGTTCGCTTGATCCAATTATTCTGTGAAGATTTTGTAGCATGCTACCGATTCGTTTACAGATAATAAAATCTATAACATCATTACACTATCACCATTCTTCGCATTCGCACTCGCACACACATTCACCAACTCGCTGTTGTTCGAACGCGAATAATTCCATCGCATATCGAGTGTGATTGATTGCATATTTGCCGTGATTTTGGCGCGATGCAAATATGATCGACACAATGGTGCTATAAAAAGCGATACTCTAGTTTTTTCCGTCGAACGACGGACGTTGTTAAAATTTTTCAATTATTATTTTTCGGAACAGAAATTTTTGTTTAATGCGTTTTTACGCGTTTTCTTGATTTAATGTCTCGAATTGGTCATTGAGTAAAATTACCTGTTTAAATATCATTTGAAATTCAGCGCACAGCTCGAATATAAATGTAAACATAAAACACGATAAATTGGTTCATATTCGTTCCCCTCTGAAACGGGACCAAATACTGTAAACGCAGTCAAAAAGTGAAATCGTGCACTGAAAATTCAATTAGACACTTATTAAGCTATTAAGTGGCGTTGCTCAATGAGTTCGAATGTTGATCATTGCCAGACAATGAAATGAATGGAGGAGAGCGAAAAAGCAACAACAACAGAATATCGAGAACCCCATTTTATATGAAGCAACACAACAGCGTGTTACACTGTTTACCACTTCTGTGAAAAGTTAGTCAGTGGAAAGAAGAAAATGAAATGAGAATGCTGAGAGAGAGAGAGATAGAGGAATGAAAACAACGGAGCGACAAGAATGCTGCGGTGGAAAGCAGTCGCTTTAAATTGGAAAATGTAAAATTAACGCAAACCCTTCTTCATTTGCCGTCAATTTGATTTCGGGACATGGAATGAGAATTGGTTCAACGATGGAAATCACAGACCACCCAAAAGAAAGAGCATGCACAGTAAATTACACGTATGTGCTTTGCCTGGATACGTTGTATTTCACTCGAATACATACACCATCTCAATTAATAATTCATTTGCTGATAAATATGCTTGAAATTTCGAAAACTGATTATATGCCGAGTGGGTCTCTCTCTCTCCCTCTCGCTCTCGTTCTCGTTGTTCTGAAATATTTCACAGAAAGTTGACAGAAAGGAAATATGTATAAAGATATGTTCCTTATGTTTACTTCAGATGAGTTTTGGGTAATGTTTTATTTAAATCGTCAATCGTGGCATACTCAACTCGAACTGCGGAAGTGACAAACGAATCATTCTTTAAAAATAAAATACAGTTAGATTGTAGCTGCGGAGAATTGACGTCTGATTAGAATGATGATAAAAATGTCTGACTTAATATTTTAAGCTCCTATAGCTGTATTTTTGTTTCTCTGTCGAAAAAGTTATTTTGATAATATTTTAAATTGTCAACTAGCAATACTCTGGGGAATTTTACATCGTGGAATAAATGCACATGTAGATATGTTTGACTGCAAAAATCTGTAAAGGTTCTCAAAAGCAATGCATCAATTTAGATCAACATAAATGTAAGAACATTTTGATTGAGCAATCGATTCATTTCAAGCAGAGCATTGAAAGACGAATCCAAAGTCATAACTTTCGAAATCAATAGGATTTCATTTTGATTGCACAGCATTTCCATCATATAAATAAATTGTGTGAGAATGTTGAATGGCGGCGAATCCTCCGATTATAATAATAGCGATACTTTTGGAAATGGTATTGATATGGGTACATAGTTCGATGATTCGATTCGTTCGATTGTAACTTTTTCCACTTGAACTATCTCCAAGAAACAAATTTTGTTGTCGAAATGCAGATTGAGATTGGATTCAGTCGAAATGGGTCGATTCATTTTTATTCGTTCTGCAATTTGAGCATTTGATGTTTGGTCTCTCTCGTTCGCCACCTTCTCCAGATTTATTTCGCCTCAGGAATGTCCCAATCAAAAATGGCTGTGTGTCTGTGATCCATAAAAATGGGACCGACTGACGGCAGTAAATAGGTCGCAATCCAGCAATATGCGGCAGGACAAATGGAAATGGCAACAAGAGGGTGAGAATGTCTTTTATTCCATTTCACCATACCAAAATATGGACATTGTTGACAATAATTCCTTTTTCCGAGACCAATGATGATGATTTTTTGAGCGCGCGGCAAAGAAAAGGGGGAAATGAAACAATCAGAACCGAAGACAATTCGTCATTTGCAGTGAATGAGGCAAAACTTCGACTGATATCCGCAACCAAATCGAAGAGATTATTTTACTACCAATTTACTATAATCTTCCTAATGGATGCTCATTTCATGTGGCAGTTTCCCTTCTCCATTCGCACACACAAACCGACGGCCGATTTATTTTGCGAGAGAATTTATGTCTGTACTATGTTTACAGAATGTACGCGCTCAAATAAAATACAATTTGAACTCGTATGAAAGCGATAAATTTTATTGCAAAGATTCGTAAGCATTTTTGGTTAGCAACAAATCGACAAAAGAAACAGTGATAAAATTGGAACATCGAAGTAATTTACACAATCACTAATAATTTCAGAGATTTTATCAAATCAGAACGATGCCATGTATAAATAACAAAAAAAGCAGCAGTGCAGTTAACGAAAAGAAATACGTTCATTGTAAACGTTCATTTTTGATTTAGCTCAGACAATAACACTCCACACTTTTATCAGGCGAGTGCAACAAAAAAAGCGAGCGTTTTGTAGATCAACGTTCATTTCGTTTCAATTTCGTCGCCTTGATAGAATCAATTCTATAAATGATCGTGACTAATACCGGCACATTCCATCGATAAAATGAGTCGTCAATTAATCAAGTGGTCACAGTTTACTTAAATGGGCTAAAGATCACATGTTAATATTATTAGTCTGCAAATATAATAAGCGCGTTCGTTTCTTTTTATTACTTCTTCTTCTTGCCCATAGTTCGTCAACATGAATAATACGATTAGTCGAAGAAAAGAAAAAATCAAAACGGACATTTTATTGATTGGAATACTGATGTTAGCCATAGTGCGACTTAAAAACCACTTAATTAATTATATACTTTGAGACACTTGACATTTTTCAAGAGACAATCAGAAAAATTATGTCGATGTTTTGTTGTTGTTGTTTCAATGGGTATTTCAGCGATCATCGATTGGTTTGTACTCAATTTTTTTTTTGTTCAGAGAAGTCTTCATTTGGCTGCTGCCGCGTTTTTTCTTCTGTTGTTTATGACGCTCTTGAAATTGTACTTTTGTACAAGTGTTGTCGCGAACACATTGAAACTCAAATGAATCAATTGGATGATTCGAATTGAATTGAGTTGAAAGCGTAATACCATAAGCACTTGTTATGTGCACGTTGATAATGAAAATATGAATGATAAAAGAAGAGGTTTGGGTAAAATAGCAGGGAAATTCATTGACAGCTCCACTTGAAAAATAACCTTATCAATGATGAAGAGTTTCTGGTAATTCACAATGACGACTGCATGATTGTTTGTCTATTGCATATATCAAAGCACGCAAAATGCACACGTACATTTTAATCGCTTACAATACAAGTGAACGACAACCATTTTTGTGACTTTAACTGTCGACACTTGAGTGATTAAAATCGCAGTGTACAATTGAAGTAGCCTGATATTTTCACAAAATGCGTCATAATTGTTTGGATCGACTCATGCAAAACGGCACTCGAATTGTGTAACGAACAAAATGGAACAAATTAACTGCCGATTTTCTTACGTTATCAGCTATTGCAATCTGTACGTGAAATTTACTGATAATCATATTCAATTTCGTCTTCAATGTCTCCACTTATTCGCCAACAAAACATTGAATTGCGATGCAATGCTAATAAATGGAAGAGCTTTTAATTGTTTCGCTTTTTATTGCATCGAAATTTCATTTGAATCATCGTTCAAGTTGAATTACAATTCATCGGCTGTCGGCGACTAAGTCATCGAACCAATGAAATTGGTGAATTATCTAAAGAAGTAATTGATGAAGCAAGAAATGTACGTCAAATTGAGGGCCGCGTGCTTGCTGTAACCCCGGATATGGTGCTCATAAAATTATCACAATTTTAGCTTTATGGTCCGCAATTGGCGAAGAGGAAGAAGAAATGGCTCGGTCGCTGCCTTGGTGTGTTTGTGTGAGTGCGCCGGTGCTCACCAAACAATCAATCGAAAACACATTAAATATACTCTGGTTGTTGGATGCGTGTGCAAAAAGGAAACATGAAAAATTACACAAAATTAACTCAATTATAAGTAATTAGGCGAATTAACATAGTTTTACTGTTGTTGGCTGTTAGCTGTTGCGCGTCTTTGTGTTTGCCTCTCTTCATATTAAACTTCTTCGTGTTTTCATACAGATTTTTTTAGTATTAATTTGTTAACTGTTGGCTGGTACGTTCGCGCTGAAAGCACGTCACAGAACTTCGCGAAGGCGCTCGAAAGCAACTATAAAGAACCATCAATCGTGTAAAGTGGAAGAAATGAAGAATGAAAAGAAAAAAAAGAGCGGCAACAAAACCTTTTGCCGAGCCGAAGAAAATGAATTGCTTGTAAATGAGTATATGGAGGGCAGTGAAGGCATTTGGTTAAATAAATGCGGAAAAAACACGTATAAAACGAAACAACAACAGCCGATGATGTTTACTTGAAGATGAAGAAATAAAATACGAACCGCGAAAAGTATGAAATTACAACGAAGGCAATAATACAGGGCAAGTGGAAAAAGGCATTCTACTTATGAAATACACACGAACAATGATTCAATGAAGAAAGAATAAAAGCAGACGTACAGAAGGGAAAAGCGAAATAGAGAGAATAAAAAACGAATTTAACAACTTTAGTAACACCAAAACCGCGAGCGCCAAAGCCAACGATGCATTTGATGAAACGACAGCAAATGCGAAAGGCTCAAAAGAGAGATAAAAGCGAATTCCGACCACAATGGACAAAATGAACATGACAAATGACAATTAAAGAGCATGGCACAAGAGTCGTATGGTTGAAAATGACCGCGGATACACACACACACACAAAAAGAGAGGGAGAGAGAGAGAACATATGTTAAAATATTAATCAACGTCGATCTATTAAATTGACTAATCATGAAAATGGAGCCGCAGTTGTTTGCTACCAAATCAGTGGCATAGCTTTTGAGCACAACTAACTCATCATCGGTTATGATGCATCGACAGAGGAATTCGCATCGTTTCATACAAACATGTGTACGCAATGAATGGGGCGAGTAACATCCATAATTCATTAAAACGTGCATGACATGGAATGAATCATCTTAAAAAGAACTGCATCGCTCATGAACATCACACAAACTCAAGATGATATGATAAATTAAGCGCGAATATAATGATATACACACATTCATGTCGAATAAGAAGAAAGAGAAAAATGGAAGAGAAAAAATGCTTCTTTGTATAATGTAGCGCTCGTACTTAGCGATCGCAGTGAATTTTATGTGACACATTGAACACTTTCAAGAATCATTTGTAATGGAGAAAACCGCATTTCATTCAAGCCAAACGAAATTATCTCAACTATGCCAAGTAATTTGTACTCCGGTTACCGCCATTTAGCATCACGCATTTGATCGTTACAATATGCACGTCGAATATTTCAAATGACAGTGTTTCTCTGTCGTGCGTGCGCATGCACCTTTACACATCAAATCGTTTCTAGTGAAACGATTTTTTAATAGACAAAATGATGAAATGGGCAATTTCAAATGGCAGTGGATTGCCGCCACATTTCTGTCTTACTCCTTGTTCGCCCTTTTTCTATGAGAGACGCTCGGTTTGCATCGAAATTAATAAACTGATTGAAAGGTTCAAGTTGTGGTGAACTGCAGCAATAGAAAACAAACACATGTACGATCACAGAAAAAATATATTTGAATCTGTATTTCATGCTTTAATTAAACCCGTTCGTTTATTTTGAATGCATATAACGTGTAATTAGAACAAGGATTGTGCATTTTCACGAGTGTAAAATGAAATTGACATATTTACTTTTCATCTGTCTATCTCCACATCATCCTACATCATGCCCGCCATCCGATACACCGCGCATTACTTTACAAGATGAATGAAACAAGCGGAACACAAAAAAGTTGACGAAACACGAAAAAGCAAACGAGCAATCACAATCTCTGATGCCGTACAAAAATAAACAAATTCGTTTAGTGATTGAGCAGCAAATAAATAAATGTGCGGAACGCGCGCGCTCGCCCGGCGTTAGGCATGATGATAAGTGCTCGCTCGCATGGTGTTCACTGTATATTAAGCAAACAAAATTGGAGTTTGAGTGTTACATTTGCATTCAACGTGTATATTTATTATTAGCTAAGCACTTTAATTGCTACTCCGGTTTTCTCTCGTTTTCGGCTTCTCTTTGCCATTGCTAATGTAATACACAGCGGCCCGTACTTTAGATTGTTCAATTATATTTCATTCATTTACTGGTTGAGTTACAATTTCTCTGGGTAAACATTGTGTCAAATTGGTTTAACTTCCTCTTCGTCGAAGCGAATATTTGATAACCGAATTAAGTTTTAAATGATAGAGAGAACGAGCAAGCGAACGAACAAACGAACGAACAAATGGACGGACGAGCGCTCTGGCGATAAATCAGAGGAGCAGCTAATTTAAACCTTGTGTTTTTGTGAAATGCATTCAATATTCATTTCATTACCTACCGCATGAAATGGAACTTTGATTGCCTGAATATTTATCTCTTGTTCGCCTGCTTTCTCTCTCTCCCTTCATGTGCATGGCAACGAGTATAGACGGTTCATAATGTGATAACTATGTATAAATAAACAGTTGAAATAGTACATGCAATCGCAGGCGATAGACTATGTGTAAATATTTTATCGCGTCAAGTGTTTGCTGTGTGCATCCTGCAAATAATACAGAAAAATGCAATCTTCTTTGTGTCGCACGTCATTTTAGTTTTTAGTTTTTAGTTTTCACTCTTCACACAATTGTCTGGTCGCGTTGTTGAGCTCAATGCAAATAGCGCTGCAACATCGTTCACTGAAATTTTTTCAAATTCACATAATGAAAATTCAATTGCTCAACACATTCATTGAAACAAATTATCCGTATTTTTCGATTTTGCAATGTCACGTGGTCACCACCAAGCTAATTAACCTTTGCATCTCAATTATCTCCTCGGATTCACTCCAAGAACACATTGTGATTTGAACAAGAACTGAGCATGAAATACCGAATATTTGTGAGGCATTGTAATTTTGCTGGAAAATGTATGTCAATCGTGCGAAACACCAGCGTTTCTTTGACACAAATTGATTTAATTAAATAGATTCTGTTGATTTGCACGAAAACCTGTCGAAATGTTTTGTTCTTGAAACGTAAAAGAAAGAATTAACAAAAAAACTTTACTTACCGAAGCCGGTGGATGTCTAGCATTTGTCGGATACATGTTTCGGCTAATTTCGTTGTGACAATAAACCTGTGCCTCAAAGTTTTTGATTTATTTTATCCAATAATGGCTGAGTTCTTTTTTATTATAACTGAATCAAAGGAGAAAAATGTGTCGTTGAATAATTTGTGCTATTTCTGATTTTCTACTAATCTGGTAGAATTTGCTTCGAAGAAATCATAAAATAAATTATCTAATCGCGACAACGACAACAAAAATGTGATACGTAAATGAATTTCCGTTCCAATAGAAAACGATATAACAGTGGTTCTTTTATCGTCCATTCGCACTAATCACAATAGTTTTTTACCCGTTTTCCGGCAGCGTTCTTGGTATAAAAATGCAAGCGCGCGCTTTTGAAGTTGCTTGTGTGTAAGTAGGAACAGGGCAAAAAAACATACGGGCAAAACGTCAGAAAACTAACCTCAAATGAGTGTTTCGGAGCGTCGCATCAAACAAATACCACCAAAATAGGGTCACTGTGTGTAGTACGTTCGTGCCACATGAAAAAAAGGAACGCCGCAATTAATTTCCTATGTGTATTGTGAACTAATTGTGAGTGCCAAATTCTTGGGAATTGTGTAACTGTTAATTCAAATGAAGAAAAGAAGAAGCTGCTGTTGTCGCTTCTCTCTATAAAATAACGATTTTTTTCCCGTTGCTGTCGATAGCGATCAAATGCTTTGAAAAATAGCGATACTTTTTACAGACACTTATTACTGTTGCGATGTTTTATATATATCTTTTTGTTTTCTTGCTTCAATATTCTCGTTTTCTTCTCTCTTGCTTTTTATTTGCTTACACACAGAAGATATAATAAAGCATCTGCAATTAGCACAATTTTGTTGTTGCTGTTGAACGCGGTGTCTAATTGTGTCGACAAATTCATCTACGTCTCATTTACTTTGAAAGTGTATACTTTTTCTTCTTGTTGCTGTCGCTTTATTCTCCTTCGTGATATTCAAATTCAGGTATCTTTTTGATCAAATCACTCACAGACAAACAAAAAAAAACAAACAAACATTGTACGGCATCGAACCGAAATATAACTAAACCGACTGATGATGATTTATATTAGAACAACTCTTTGAACTCTCTGTGTATTTTTTGTTTATTATGTCGTTCGGTTTTTTCTCTTATTTCGTTGTATAATTTAGACTTCGCATATTTTACTCCACAAGAATTCCGCAATTTCACTGAATGTGTTTTTTCATTCTTTCTTTTTCTTATACTTGTGTGTTACTCTTCTTCACTTGATGAATGTGCTATGATCGAGCCGATAAAATTTCGATGATGTTGTAACTTTATTCTCGCCAGATTTGGACTGATGTTATCGATTGTTGTGTTTCTTTATGTGTAGAATGCTGCAGCAATAATGAATTGCTGATTGTTGATCGTTTCAAAAGACTAACTCATTTGAAAAATTTGCCGTTAGATTGGTTTTGTTTTGAATTCGGCGAGTTTCAAGTAGCCAAAAAGATTGCGCGCGCGCGCGTGCGGCCTCACATTCGATTCACTTCGAAACAATAATTTTTCAGGAACAACAACAACAACAAACAACAAATCACTCACAAAATGTTCGTCGAATGTATCGAGAAAAATCGATGATTCGTAACATTTCGAGCCGATTGCTTACCACTAAATGCCTTTGTTCCGCGGACTAAATCCACATACACACGTTTTATGCACCAAATGGATATTTTCGGTTTTTTGTCTACTTATTTCTTCTCCTACTCACACAAATGAAATCAAAATCACTCAATTTATCTTAAAGTCTCAAGTACCGGATGAACTGTATTTTTGGGTTGAAACAGAAAGAAAGGTAATAATAACTTGGTATATCGTCGAATGGAAAAATTAAACACACGCCGACATGAGCGACAGTCGAAAATGCGACGCGTCTACTTCGATGATTCCCTCGTAAATGCGATTGAACAAATAACCAAATATATAAAATGCGTTGAACCAACGGATACGGTGACGCTTCGTATGCCGACGCATGTCTCTTCGCCTGCAGCACAGCGCGCGGATGCCACTACCGAATGCAGAACGCTAGCGATATATATGACGGACGGCCAAACTTTGTAATGTCAAGTCAATTTGTTGGATTTGATTTGTGTGTAGTGGTGAATGAAGCAGGGTCGCACATCCAGTGAGCTCGAGAGAGATAGAGAAATGGAGAAAGAGCTGAGATGTGTCGTGTTCTTCGTTGTTCATCGGTTCTAATAATGATTTGATATGGTGTTTGGCAGAGCGATGCACACACTAAATGTGTGTAAGAGCTTTATTTAACCATTGAAATTGTCGACGGACGGTTAGATGTTGTTATGTTTGCGATGTATAAATGGCGGCGGTGGCGATGGAATGAGTTGCTGCTTTGATGCCCATTTTCCTATTTGTTTATTGTTTTCGCCAATTTATTTTTCGTTCGTTGGCTTGCTCGCTCGCTTGTTCGAATGTGTTTCAGCTTAAAGTTTTTGTCTATTTATTGCACCGTACAGTGCGGTTCGGCACGGCACACAGAACACATGATCGCGTTTGGTTGAAGAGTATCAGGAGAGTGAAGCAAAGGTTTTGGGACGTTAAAGAGACGGAAGAGATTGCACAGAATGAGCAGTCGGAGTCAAATTGTGGTTGTATTCGGTTTGCGGTAGGTAGAGGTGAATTACAAACGAAATATGGCAGAACATATATAACATACACGGATCTGGTACTGACACCGACTGCCAGAGAGAAAGAGAGATGGACAGAGACAGAGAATGGAAACAAGTATGGAGTGTAAAGATTTCCTCTTGTTGTTTATGCCGAGAGGAAGAAGAGAAGAGCAGCAACGGCAGCGGTGGAGGCAACAAAATATTGGACTGATATACATTCGTCGAAGAGTTTGATGTGGAAAAATAAGCGATACTTGAGCCTGAATTGTGTGTATGACGGTGAGTTCGCACCATATGAACCTATAATTGAACACAATTCACGACAAAGGGAAAAAAGTGCGCCGGCGTGACATCCGTAAATACGTGTATAAACATTTAATGCTTTAAGTTTTTCGTGCCATTCGCTTTGGTTTTTGGCAATTGTTGTTGTCACTGTTGCTACTATCTTCTCTCTTTCGCAACACGATTCTGATTCATTCAGCTCGTTCTCTCTCTCTCTCTCTCTCTCTCTCGTTGCCTTCTCATTTCTCTGCTTTCTCTGTGTTTTCGCTCTCCGTGTTCGGCTGGTTGGATATTATGCTATCCATGGCATGCACATTTGTTGCTGTTGCTGATTTTTTCCCTCATCATCCAACTAGAGAACATGTACACACAATCTTTGGTGCCGTCGCTATTGTTGCCGTCGCTTATTGGTTTGCTCTCAATTGTATTAAAATCATCACTGCAAAAACGAACCAACAAGTATGTGCTTTCGAAAGATTTCCGAATATATTTCTCCGTATTCAACCTTCCGCATGGCATATGTAATCGTAGTCATTTCGGAATCAGCGGCGGTGACGGCAGTGGCATGGGTAGTTTTCAATGTGTTCAGTGAATTTTCTGTGTGAAATACTTCAATTTTCACATCACAACATGGATGGATCTACCTACACAGATAGATGGGTATGATTTTGATTTTGATGATGGGACGAATACATAAAAGGTGATTGAGAGCATGATGATGAAAGAGGCAAAAAAAGTGAGAAAAAATCGCATAACAAGCGCATAAGTGGTATGTATGTTTAAGTTAACTCTCTGCCTGCGCCTTACACTCCATTGCTGAAATCATGCACCTGATATGAATAGATACGGGGAATCAATGCGGAAGAAGAGCGTGCAAGAGATAAAGAAGAAGCGAAGCAATAACGAATTTTGTTGAATACACAATGCATGCAAAATGTATGAATATGAATGTATACACTACAACTACATCTCGATCCAATTAATATTCTAGATGGGAAGCATTTGGAAATACTCTACATGGATTTTCGAACAAATGCACACATTTATTTTGGCACTTTCGTCCCTTTATCCGTGCTCACATTTTATTCCTTTCCCTTTTGGTCTCTCATTCTTTCTCTCAATTGGAATGTGTATTTTAGAATCTAGTTGAGCATTGCTGCCATTCGGCAAGTCTTTTTTCAGTCTTCTTTTATTTGATTCACACCTAGTTAGCCACAAAATGAGATTCTTTTTTCCATGCAATTTTTATGTTTGGCTTATTTCCTCCCTTGTTGTTATTTCTTTGTTCACACTTGCTTGATTTATTCCAACCCACGAAAAAGTCAAACAAAAGCGCAAATGGTGAAAAAAAATATATCGCATATTATTTGTGAATGTTTCGGTATGTTGAACGCGATTGTAATAAAAACTAATCATAAAGCATCGTCATCGACATCGTCACGTCATCATCATCATTGTATTTTGCATGAGTGTGTTTTCAGTATTAGCAGGCGCTCACTTCCATCCCTAAAAATGATATGTTGTCTCTCGCTGTCCGCAATCATGCTGCTCATTTGTAAGCTGTTATTTTATCAAACTTTTTCATATCTACACGAAATTTCATACTCTCGTCGTCAAATTTCGTACCATATATCCGTTTATGAGGTTACGATTTGATTCGTTTGCTCAATATTTGGTGCGCCAATGGGGGTAGCGGTGCGGCATATTTATGTGTATACTGTTGTTGTTGCTTTTTTATGCTTCATAAATATGAGTTATTTGAGAAACATGATATGTGTGCGCGTCGATTGCGGAATGAATGGAGCGGGCTATTCACTTTGCCATATAGATTCAATATGGTATTTATGTTCGCTTATTATTTCTATCGGTATGGCCCGTTTGCTAACCGTCATTGTATTATGTCTGTAAGCGTATGCGTGTGAAATGTATTCAATCCTTATTGCATATATATATACACATATAAAGACATATATTTGTGCATGAAGAGATCGAGCTCTGGTGAAGGAGCTTTTGTTCAGCCAACAAGAAATGTACTATGTGATTTGTCCACAGGGATGGAGGACTTTAACCAAAATGGGGAAATTGTTTTCGATTCCCTTTTGTTCGTGTGTGTATATTCGCGAACGTTGTGGTCGAATGAGTTGCACACCATCGTTATAACAGCCAAAAGTGCACATAAAAATATCACCAAAAAAAGAAAAAGAATTATCTCACCCCATGCCAAAGCAAATAGAAATGAGAGCACCCGTAAACGAATATAATCTTCATATTAGGTTGAATAGATTGATGTCATATAGTTGCAAACGCACGTCGCATTTCCTCAAATTTACCCTGTTGCCATTCGTTACCAACCTACACAGTGTGAAAATTGTTATATGTGTGTGTATTTCTTCGATGGTTTTTCTAGTTGGCGAACTTTTCGAGAGCGTAATAATGTGTTATGCCTTTTTCTAGCGCGTTCACATGCAAAACCCAACCAACCATTTCGTGAACCAACGACGATGACGATGGCGACAACAACAACAATGGGAAAAGTTTTACTGAAGTGCTTGTTCGCAGGAAAACAACCAAACAATGGGGAATATGTAAAAGGCAAGTACCAAATAGCAGCTCGATGCGCTCTTAAACTAGAGATTCGCGCTGATGTATGTGTATGTTTGTAAATTAGCAGCTACAAATAATTGTGTGTAAATATATTTGGAACGATTTGAAGCAAATGAGTTTGGTGGTTGCGAGCTGCGGTTTGGAGCTGTTTTTGCCAATTCACTTTATACTGTTATTCGGAATTTTATTTTGATTGTGGGTATTTTATGTTCCATTGCTGGTGTTGCTGTTGCCGCCGCCACTGCCTCTGTTGTTGCTGTTGGATATACATTTTCCACATTTGCCTTTTGATATGTGCGGCTGGTGTGTGTATGTTGGAGCCCGTATGCATTGCACATTGCCTCCGAGTTTATTAAATATATCCGTAATTTAGAGGCGTCAACATAAAATCATTTCATGTCAAGCCTGTTGTTAGTATTTTTTTTGTCGCATCGATTTCTTGTTTGACGTGTAATTTGTTGTTGATATTTTTTGTCGTGCACACTGTTGTTGTTATGATCCTTTTTTATATTTCTCTTTCCACTTTTTCTGGTTGATTACCTTATTATTGCTTGAAATTTGACTACTTCGCCGGTGCGCACTGCGTTTGAATCGGCAATTTATTTTCTTTCCTGTCGTGCTCATTTGACATGGGATTCAACTACTTATGTTATTACTTTCTACTTCCTTTTTCGTCTTGTTTTGCTGTTTGTATTGATTGCGTTTGTTTGCCACCATTGGTCGGGTCGATTGTGTTTTTTCTAAATGACACAGTGTGAATTTCATGAAACAATGAAACAAATTTAAGTTTTCCATGTTCGTTTAATGTGTGTGAAGTGCTTAGGCTCCAAAATCACGCTCATCTGCTACTTGGTTTAACTTCTTTTGGAATTTCGGTTACATTCTTCGACATTTCATTGTTTTCTTGCAAATCGAATTCATACGAAATCGGCGATGCGTGAAATGTTCATTACTTTTGTTCGAGATCTTCTCCATTTTTTTGCTTCATCCAATTTTCTAGTTCAAAAATATATTCACGTGAATTTGAAACATTAGCATCTCTTTTGTTCCATTTAAGTGACATCAAAGACATTTCAAATTTACAGGTAGTTCAATGGAATTTAGAAAAATGATGGTTCTTGTGGTTTGTTGGAATGAAAGTTGAAGATTCCTACATTCTCTATACGTTAAACATACGCGAACGCCATCTGTCGAATGTCGATTGAAATATGATGGCAAATGCGTGCTTTTTGTTGCTATGCGTCATCCATTTCGAACTGTGCGAGCTTTATTTTGAATGAAACACACATTTTGATGGCTACGAGGCGCATACACACATCATTCACATACACAAATACATTTCAAACGTGTCAGATGCACACACACACAAACACACAATTGGCCAATGTGTAAGCTTCATCTAATTCATGTCGGATTGAAATGCTTCAGTCTTCAAGAAAGCGCAACACTGAACAGAGTGCAGAGCGATTGTCAAGTTGAGTCCAGCAAGGGAAGTTCACTTGATCGCATCAAAAGAAAGAAAGGAAAATAGCCAATTTTTCGTTTGTTCTTTTTTTTTAAGTTTGTTTTCAAAAGCGAAATTTTATTATTTTCAATTCAAAATAAGAGGCTTCAGATAAATTTCAAGTTGATAACAGTGATGCAAATGATTTACTGAAGGAGTCACAAATCAGCACAAAAATAAACGTCCAATAAAAGAAAGTTGATACTGAATTCAGATTCTATGTTCTTTTCCCGCGATAAAAATACAAATAAATTCACAACGTTCTATTTAAAAGTCGATTTGCGATTGATTGCACAAAGCGAATTCTTTTCGAAAAATTACTTGAGATATTTGTGTTGTGTTTTTAGCCAAATAATTGATTGTTCGACCAAAAACAAGTGTCGCAAAAATCCAAGTGCTTCAGTGTTGCTAATTAATTGATAAACAAAGAAAGAAGAAACAAATCGAAAGGTGCTTTTTGAAAGAGTCCAAAAAATTCGTCGCGATTTGTTTCAGCCGAACGACTGAGTTCATTTAGAATTTATAGAAAAATATTGAAATAATTCGAGTTATTAAACGAAAAGTGCATATAATGCTTTCCGACGGTGCAATGGTTGATCACAAAATATTTGTTTATAATGCTGCCAGGGACAATAATTTGACTGCATTAAAAGTAAGTCCTCGTTATTTACATATCGTTTGAAGTGCGGTGTATTTTTGTTCGTATTTAAGCATATTTTCAACGGTTGTTAGGCAAATTGTCTGCTTTTCATCGTCTCAAAATGCATACTTTTTCAGTTCAAAGCATTTAATTCAGCATTGTGGCCGTACCTTTTTGTTACTCGGTTCGGTTCGCCTTGTTTGAAATTGTGTACATTTTTTTCTTCTTATTCTCTCGTCGTTTTGACGTATAAATGTTTCCATACGTCTACATAAAGTTTTGACAAATACATTGAAACCCCTCGAGTACCACTACATATCGATTATCATCAGACCTTGTGCGGATGTTCTGTTCGTCTCTCCTATTCTGCTTCGATTCAACTAGCCAAATGTTAGTGGTTGTGAGCATATGTGTGTGCGTGCACTTTTGTGTGATTGTATGCGATTTTCTTGTATAATTTTTTTTCTCAACACGTTTTTGGTTGTTTCACAGAGTGCGAAACATATATGCCAGACAATATCATAGTATACTTCATAATTCCTGGTTTTCTAAATTGTTTGTATCGTATTAAATACGGAAAAAATGCCGCAGACTCGAAAATATAAACACTCAAAAAGAAATAGCGTAAAAAACGTTGAGAGTTTCATCACAAAAATGTTTCGGGAAATTTGCTTACTCAGAGAGTGGGAGATTTATCAGTGAAACAAACGAACAAAAACAATCTCTTCGTTTGATTTGTTTTTTTTTCTTTTCATTCTACTTGGACTGAGTCATAGTGCAGATTTTCTGTCGATGTTCTATTCGATTTCTTTCTTTTTTCTGTTTGAATCCAATATCAAGCAAACGTCATTAGAAAATGAGGAGATGAACTCCTTATATTGAAATAAAAAAAATCAATAAAACGATTTGACGCGCTGAAATTGTCTGATGCAAGAGGTCGTTTGATTAAGACCATACGCGAAACTACACATATGCGACCAGATTAAGCAAATCTCGTCGCAAAACAGATATACTCGCTTTTGTACAGAAAACAAGTAAAAAATGGTGCTTAATGTTTTCTTGTGCTCTCTCTCTCCCTTTCTCTCATCAGCGATAGAGTTATTTTCGCAGCCTAGTTCCTTCTGATTCACTTTATGCATCCTTTCTTTCAAACACTGCATACATTTCGATATTCAACAAAGGGAATTATTGCACCAGCACTTTCGCAATGCAGTTAAATGGTTATGAAACGATTTCGTATCATTTATCGAGTACAATTTAAATGACTTGATTCCATCGATCCAATGTTTTTGTTTGTGTATGTAAAGTTTAGACTGCAGCAATGGATATTAACTTCAAACTGAAGATGAGAGCGAGAGAAAGAGAGATGCAAGTGCTCGGAGTGTGTATCCTTGAACTTCAGACTATTGATTTTTTGCACCTGCACTGTTGAGTTTTCAAAAAAAAACATTCTCGACAAGAGACAATGACATAATCGATGAAGCACAGCTAGCGATTCGCAATTTGCAAACTGACAATCAGCACAGGCACCAAAACATTCAGTCAATCCAATTGAAAGCATTCAAATTAAGTCATTCGATGGGTGACTTTGAGTCGTTTCTATGGAAATGTATACTGTTTGTTGACTATTGCCTCCAGTTTGAATTCGATAATTGAGCAATTGGATTTATTTTTTGGTTGGAAAATCGAATACGGTTGCGATTGACCGGGCAAAATGAGGATACATTTAAACTTTCCGACAACCAGCATCATCGTTATTTGGATCTATTTAATTGCATATGAACTAGTTTGCATATGGAAATGAGATCAATAACATGTGCTGAACAATGGCGCACAAATTGCTGAAGAGCTGTAGAAAATTCAAATTGATTGAATATGTAATTTGCATCAGTCTGGATGGAAATATTCTCTAGTATAAGCTTGATCAGCTGAGTGTTGTTATTCGTTGATATTTTAGCGTGAGTGTTTATGTTTTCATCGAATAATAGTGTATGAAATGATTTTTCCAGTTCAAATCCGACTATCGTCGAATTCAAACCAACTGGCACGTATCCAAAACACAATGACACATCAGCCAAATCAGCAACCGAGTCTGATAATGATATAAAGCAGCGTGGCTTTCAAGTGTCACAGAGGTCAGATTGATTCCGTTCATTGATAAAAAGTCACAAACAAATTGAGAGGTGATATTTTTAATCGCAATGAATGTGGCTATTCTGCTGTTCGTGAAGCAAATCTCCAAGCGTCCAGGGGGTATATTCTTTGTTGCGAAAATAAAACTGTAATAGCGATTTGTTATCGCAAGCGGATTCATTGTGTCAACCAGTGCCTCTTTCACTTCATAAATGAAAATTTTCCATGCTGAATGCGAGAGAGCTGAAATGGGAGTTAAGAATAAGTGAGAAAAAAAGGGCTGGGAATATGTTGCAATTCATGGGCCGTTTAATGTATATATTTGAAAAGTACATGCCAAAATGTGATTGTCGGATTTTTGACGCTAATCACGTCCATGAAACACATCGCATGAGTGAAGTTCAATTGTGTACGCTATTCACCCATAAGCCGTACCACCTTATACATCAAACACATTTGAGAAGAGTCGCTGTAGAGGATAATAAAAGTGTCGAATAGCCGCGAGGCCACTTGAATTCTTAATATTTTCATTGTGATTTTGGACTTTGATGCTATCACAGAACTCTCTACTCAAATGGAATCATATTTATAAATGAATAGAGTGAGAAATGGTGAGTGCGCTCAAAAACAGACAAAGAATGACGCAAAAACACACACATTGGCTAGCCAAGTAACTATAAGGTTATTGACATTCTCATTTTCCATTTGAAGTCACCCGGCATCTTGTTTTCGAAAAATTGATGACCGAGCGAATGAAGTCCAATGCAAACAAGAAAGATGTTAACCGTCGATTTGACTGTTATTATCGTCAGCTGAATGGCAGATGAAACGGCGCACAGATGAAAAATAAGCAAACTGATATTTAAATATTTACCACAACACAGATGGCTCACACATGAAAATTCTATAAAGTGCGGCTTTTTTTGCGTGCACAATACATTGTTGCCATCGCCCAAGCGTAATATGAAACGCAATTATTTATTGAAGATTATTATTTCTGGTCCCATTTAATCGTTTTGTGTCTCGAAGATCATTTAAAATAGATGGGTGTTGAAGGTTCTTGAACAACAAATGAGTTCCGTCACGAAAAAGTCCAATTTTTGACGCAATTTTATCTAATATCAAGAATTCATGATTTGTTCCCCGCTATTTAATCTTCAGAATTGGTAGTGATTTGTTTTGGTTGAATAAAAAACAATGAACGCTTGCCACATTAATTGTTGCTTAAATGGTTGACGTGAGCAATGAAATGAGTCATTTGATTTCGACACATACACAATGAATACTCCGTCGACCGATCGTTTGCACGCCGTGTTTCAATTTCTCGTTCGTTGTTAGTCATGAACAGTTTTGATTCCGTGTACAGTGTACCCATCTACACAAAACACATGCGATTACTTTGCACAAAAATCTCTGCATAATTACAAAAGAATCGACTTTGTTCTTGGTTATGATATAAAACATTACAGCTTATTCATTCACAGCGTTTCTGTCCGTTCGTTGTCAGGTTTTTTTATCAGCACACTGCTCATTGCCGTTGCCATTGTAAATGAAAAAAAGAACAGTTTTCTCAGAATCAGAACTAAATTTCATCTCGATTTCAGTTGCAATCATTTATAAAATGAGTTGAAATAATATTTCGAGAGGAAAAGCACAAACAATCAGATATGCGAATATAGCTTGTTCAATAAATTTCCTTATTTTCACGTGATTGAAATAAAACATAAAGCGAAGCATCGCATTGAATTGCCTCATCTTCGATGTTCATACATAATTACATATGTATTTAATACAATTTTCGATCGTTCTGGGTCTCTTTTCCCTCCCTCCCTCTCCCTCCGTTGATGCAAAACGCTTGCCTGCGCTAGGCTGTGCGAAACAATAAATAGAATCGCGCGCGAGAAATCGTACAAAATAGCTACATTATAAAATAATTCTCTCGTTCCGACGTCGATGGCCTTGAATATAAATCAGAAACTGCACATGCATTTTGTATTGGAGACATAAAAAAAAACAGAATGACCGTAGAACAAAAGAGCAATATTCAAACTGGAAAGAGAACGCAGTCGATTGTGTGCTGTGTATACTTAAATGATAACGAAGCAAGCGAAAAATAAAGCAAAAAAAAAAAACAACAACGCGGAAATCGATGGCAGTTACAACGACATAACTGTTTTACGTTGACTCTCAATGCGCAGGCCGCACACAACAAGCAACGATTTCTGTTTCACTCACTCTAAATATCACGAAGATGACAGATTCTCTTGAATTGCACGCATTCCTTTTTCACCAAGCTCATACATGTTTTTTTCGTATTTTCATGCGAATCTTTTCATTAAGTCGAATCAGAGCCGAGCGATGTCTTCTTTGTTTCGTTTGTTTAATTCTTTGTCCAGACTCGTAATCGTACAAAACGCTTACAATTACAAAGCAATCGCAATGATCGCTTTCCGCACGGAAATATGCGATTGACTTCTCAAAATGGGCTTTACTTCCTGATAGACGAGTGGATTCATTGCATCGTTGCCGTGTGATATAGATAAAATCGAATCTAACACCGGATAAACGCGATTACTTAGATTTTTCTTACTCACGTGGCAATAATGAAATAGTTTGCATGAATTCGCATGTTTTGGGAACAGTAGGAAATGAGGAAATTCAATGAAAATGTTTATGCACCTTTTTCTTCTTTCGATAAATCGCTACTATTTCTATTTTGTTTCTGAATCCACGAAATTTCTGGGAATGATGTGCGAATCAAATATGTCATGGGAACAACTTTGGCTGTTTATAAACAGAACGTTTATACTGTCTAAAAATATTTGTACTTCACAAATAACATGATGCAAAACATTTGCTTCCTGAATCGGTCACTTGCGCATGCGATGAAATTCAATTTTTTTTTCTCGCTCAGAACATGAAACGTGAATGAATACACCATTATCATGGCTAGTTCCTAAATACATCTATTCATGATAGAATAGAGATGAAGCCGTGAATTAACATGCAAATAGTTTTGAAATCACAAGCGGTGAACACGCGTAACGTTTGTGAATGAGGTTTATTAAATGGCAAACATGTGAGTGCTTTTTGCCGCTTATCTCATTGTACTATGAGCATGACACAATCGTATGTGTTAATATAATCGATCCGCGTGTAACTTTTTTTTTATTCAAGCACTTCAATAGCGAGCGATTGTTGATGTCTAACAGTTGTTGTTTGACGAAACGCAATTCTTACTTGCCTTCATTTCAATGGCGTGGTTCTTTCTGCATCAACAACACAGACGCAAAGAGACAGAGAGAGAGAGAGAGAGAGAGAGAGAGAGAGAGAGAGAGAGAGAAGGAGAGAGTGCAAATCACAAAAAAATAAACATAATGCGATAACGATAGACTTGTGCTTGTGGCAGCTGAATTTGCTATTTACTTTTTTTGCAAATTGGAAAATAACATATTGTGTGTATTCGGCTCGTGATACAGTTCATAAGTTCGCAATCGCGTTTAATTTATGAGTAAAGCCGTTATTGTCTTGCATAAGAATATTTTTGAATTAATTGATCGATTTATTCGGCACGATATTCCAGACATTCGAGTCGTTCACCCAAGTGCATAAGTCGGCTCACTCGCGCTGCCAGTCGCTACGTAATGAATTAATTTTATTATCAAATGAATGATTTGCTAAAATGTCAGCGCTGAGACTTAGAAAAAAAAACAGCAAATGCAAGCGAATCCCAATCAGCAGAAAAGAGTGAAACGAGAGAATAGAAAAAAAGTCTCAATGCACGTCTGGGACGAGTCAAGTAATAAAATTCCAGCCAGACAAAACAGTAAAACAAAAGAAAATTTCGACAATATAAGATTCGTTGCCATCGTGACGAATCAAAATATGGCCACGAAATACTATCATCATTTCGTTTCAAATACCATGATTGTTGTTGACCAGAATGAAAAAATCACCATGAAATCACACCTCGAACCGCGATAATCGAATCGGACATCAATAACGATATCACGCATAATTTATTGGTTCTTTTTGGCATATGGACCAATGTTGTAATCAACCCCCACACTCGCTTATGACACTTTTGACATTCAAATCATACCTTAAAAAGGTGCACTTTGAAATTTATGGCTTTGCGTTAAATTTAGCTTATCAATTCACGTTACAATTAGCTGCGTAGTGAATGATACGCGTCGCGGTGTAGCACGTGGATGAAATGTACGAATTAATGAAATGGACTGTAAGAATGGCGCAAAAGAGGCATCGCAATTACACCTACACATGGGGCTCGTGTTACATTTATAACAATCAGATTTTATCGCTGCCAATTGAACGTTATTTTAATACATGTCTCGCACTTTCTGATTATTGAAAATCGAAGCAATCCAAATAAAGAATTTTGTCAATGTGATGCATCATCGCTTACGACCAACGACCAATAAGTTCAATCTTCAATCTCTTTTTTGCTAATATGAAAAGACCCATCACCAATTCCGGCGCGATTGTTCATATTGACTTGATATTGACGCAATTTTTTCGTAATTTTCGTTGAATAGTTGATAATTTGACATAGATATTTTGATTTGTGTAATTTAGTTGGTCGCGAGTGATAACACAAAATACAAACCATTTGCACCGATGGCCTAGCTTTTTCAATCGCTCCATTTGTATAAATAAATATTCAATACATTATTTCGGCATGATAATGGTTTGGATCACACAATGGGTGCGGGTGTCGTAGTAGTTCATCGCACGTTTTGTATGTCATTTGAATGAATAAAAAAGAAAAATTACTTCTCAAGTAAATTCATTTTCCCTCGAAAACTGATTGATTACCGTCTGGTTTTTACACAATCAGGCAAAGTTTTGAGGTTCTTTTGGAAGAATTTAAATAAAAAGTAAATTGCAAAATGCAAATTGTCCATGGTAAGGAAAATTAACTCCGCTGTGTCCATTCTACATAAATTCATTTATTATGCAAACTTGGCAAAGCAATTTGGATTATCGTAGTTTGTCGAGCGCGGCTTTCGCCGAGACATATTCAATCCAAAGCGTCCGAAGAACAGAAAATCGATTTTCAATCATAAATATTTGCTTTGCACGCGATGGAAGCGGAATGGACGGATTGGAACACGCGACACCAATGAGTAAATAAAATCCATCGGTGTTGATATCAATTTTAATGCCACATCGGCAAACTTCTTCCATATAAATGACTATTATAATTACTTTGGCAATGCAAATGAGGAAGAAGGCCTAAGAATCATACACACAGCGATCGTTGTTTCTATTTTGAGCGGAATGAGTATCGTTGGGAAAGCAAATGCTGGAAACGGAAAATTCAAATATAAAATACAATTATTTAAGAAAAGAGAACTGTTCAATAAAAATAATTGGCGCTATTCTGTTGGTTCATTGCGCGGCGTAGGCTTGCGTACATTGAAATTTTCATAGAAGTAGTCGCAACGGTGATTTTATGTTGATTATCGCGATAGCTTAAATTTGTAATAGAACGTAGCATTTTTCTGAAATTAGGTATAAGAACGGCGGCGGGGCCTGTGGTTCAATGGCCTCCGATGTGGAATGCACGACGTGCCTCTACATTATGAACATGTCAGATTTTAACGGAACCGCAAATGACTTTTGGTACCTTTTTTTAATGAGGTTTTTCACTTTTTGTTCTCTTTTCTGTTTGTCTCATTTCACTTTGTCTCTTTTCGTTTCGTTTCATGCGTTGTCTTCATTTAATAATTGATTGTGTTCGGCTATTGTGCGGACATTTATCAATTCGATGAATTAACATTCAATTTGGCCCAGTTTTCGTCATATATACTTTCCCTATTTTAATATTATTGCTTCCGCGTTTGCAGGCAACAATCGAATACTACGCGAGAGTTATTTTCGACTCAATAAACTGTCACACAAATCTAGTTATTAATATTTCTTTGAGTATTTTTCCACTATTTTTTGAAAGAATATATTTCCAAAGTCGAATCAATAATAATAATCATGTTCATATTGGCATATTTTGATTTGATAAGATATCGCATTGTATTTTTTTTTATTGCATATCAATATGAGTGCAATGTAAAAGGAACCGTTTCTCTCTTCTAATTTCTTTGTTCAAAGTCAAAATAGTGCACTGAACGGACTTTCGAAGTGAATTGAACGTAAAAAAAACACATCAAAAGAAATAGACTACGATTCAGTCGTTGCGGTTGTGTTTCGTTCAAAATGAGATAAAGAGTTGCAATTTATCCGTAGACAGAAATAGACACAGGAACCGTAAACAAAAAGAAAAAGCAAGACATCGCCCTGCCTCGGAAACAACGAGAAAGCCCGTATTGCACAAAGAAAACATTCGAATACGACGCAACAAGCGACCGAGAGACATCGTCAGAAAGAAGTGTGGTTTTTTAAATGTGTAATAAACTTAACACTTTTAATAGCGAAAGCACACAATCGTTGGCGCTATTGCCAAAGAATATACACAATTATTTCGTCTCTGTTTGATATTCCGTATATCCGATAAATTTGCTTTATATTTTAAATAGACGACTGCCGAACGTCGACTCTCTTTGTTAATATTTGGAAATCGCAAAAACAATCGCAGCATAAATGAACGATTTGACATTGAACTATTGTGTTCCGTTCGCGTATAAATCTTTATTTGAATATATTTCAGTATAAAAAAAACAAGTGTTTGTAGCATGTGCGGGCGCCTCACACTAGCCATATAATTGTGTGTAAGTGCGCGCGCGCAAGCGAGTGTACGATGACGATAAGTCTCGCAATTTGTTCTTTCGAAACAAAAAACGAAGTGAACTAGCACGGTTGTTCAGTTTTCGATTTGTGGCCGCCTTGTATAGTTCGCTAACGCAACGTACAAGTGAAACGCACAAGTGTCAACTAACACTAGCTTACGGCAAGACTATACTTCACAGGATCATTTATGTGTATATCTTATACCAACTTTGGCTAAAACCAGAGTGGGACGGCATCCACGATGATGAGTTGTGGTGCTTTATATCTGAAGGCGTGAGGGAGATTTGTGTTGATTTCCATGGTGTGTCTCGATGTATCGAAATCCTCAATCGTCGATGATCGCTTGTCCATTGTAGAATAGGCTTAGGATAGAGTGCTCTCAGAGTGGTCGCTATAAATACTATCAATGGAAAATGAAAAAAAAAGCGAAGGAAAACGAAATCGACCAAATAATTGGCAAGACTGACAAAAAACCTTGCACACTTAATTGGCTGATTGACGTCACACATTGAGATGTCGATTATATTCTGGTTGCCTACACTCGCTTCTTGCACATCTTGCGCGCACGATTCAAAGCAATTTGACCTTCCTCCGAATAGATTACGCTATCGTTTTTTTAATATAAGAGAAGAAAAAAATACCAGCCAAATCGGGCGCATTATTACCATCAATAAAAATACAGATATCAATATATACATTCTTATCGATATTCTTTGGCGAATCTCTGCGCAAATAAAACATTGCACCATACATTGTAAACGCCAATGTCAACAAGAAAGGGAAAAAAAAGGCTGAGAAATTTGAATTGAACAATGAATGCCCATGTAATAAAGCAAACAATAATATGTCACCAGGTCCGACCGCTGGCTGCCACAAAAATGGAATTCTAATGAATACTACGAACGTCATCGAATATGCCACTCGAGAATGTTGATTTTGCATTCTTCGACAATTTAATGCGTATAATCTGATTGTAAACATTTTCTTAATAAATTTACTGCGATATGATAGATGCAACAATGGGCAGCCGGACCTGAGCTGGACTATGACTTGAACAATTTACTTTTATTGATCGTAGTTGTTATTATTAGTTCTAATTACCTTTTACATTTGAATGCCGAACTAAAACCATTAATTTTACTTTTATATATGAATTGCAAAGTGACTGTCAGCCATTGTGCTATAAATAAAAAAGAGTTGTACTTACTTATCCTACGACACGAAAGATACATTGACATTTTTCGCGTTTCCTTTGCAGTAAATTGATAATTAAAATTGCAAACAGAATTGTGGAAGTTTGAAAATCTCAAGCGATATAATGTTTCATCCTTTCAAATATTTGCTCAGTTGTCAAGACCAAATGTGCGAAAATACGGAAGTCAAAAGCACACAAGAAAACAGGCATTTTTTGTCGGGAAAAAAGAAACTAATTGAACACCTATTCAAATAAGTAATGCCAAAAAAGTTGCTTATTTTTCAAGTAGTCATGCGTCAGAATTGCCGAAGTGGAAATGAATGATTTTTGTTTCCTTGCTATTCTTTTAAGATCTGATCAATCATTAAGAGCCGTCCATTCTAGCGAATTGATCCATACAATTTGATTTGGTCATCCATGAACCCAATTTTTCGAATTTTAGGCCACTCTGATGACATGATTGGACAATTCAATCACAATCGAAATTAGAGCAATTTGTTGTGTCTCACTTGAATTTATTCATTCATGTATGTGACCGCATAAATGTTAATTGGATGTAGTGAGCTCTGTTTGAGCAATTGGGTCCAAGTTTGGGAAAACGTCCGTTGATGATAATCACAATATGTTTTACATGCTCATGTTATCGCGGCCAATTGACTTATTTACGGATATCATTTTTGGCAATAATCTGCAAAAATGAAATGTCCCGAAAAATTCAATTGTGTGAATTTAGTTCAAGGGCTTCTGCGTATGTTTTGGAAGTAATTTGTTGCGTACGTATCCGTTCTGGCGCAGAGAGAATCAGCACGGCATAATTTCTTCGAGTCAATGTTTCACATTGAACATTCCCAAATGACCATCAGCTTCAATTTAACGATGCGCTGCCATGCAAATCACACAATATAATAGACGGCTGTTTTTTCCAACTGTTTTTGTGTGTGTGTGTGTGTGTGTGTGTGTGTGTGTCGTGAAGGCGGTACTGTGACGTAAGTGCGGATTTTATGCGCAAAGAATCTACCGAGAAATATAAGAGTTCAGAAATAAATTTGTTGATTGCGTCGATTCGAGGCACGTTTACCATACATAATCATAATTCTTATATAAAAATAAAATAAACAATGAATTCCCCATTACTTGCCGATAGCATATAATCACTGATTTTGTCGAGTGTACGCAGCACGACTGAACTTTAAATTGTTTGCCGGATAGCTGAACGTTAACGTGACGATACATACAAATGCTCGCATTGGATCTATTTTTCGAAATTATATCGAATTCAAATGGGAAGAAAAGAGTTTTTGCGAAACGGAACTTACTGAGCGGATGAATGCCAACACGTGTTTGACGCTGCAACGTGCGCCGCCTTTCATTCGACAATTCATTACACGTTTTTCTTTTCGCTTTTTCAAATTCCGTTTTCCGTCATTTTCGAGCTGATATATACTCAATTTCGACTTGTCACTTTTATAAAAATGTTAAGCCGATTTTTCATTGGCAACAATTTGATTGCTTCAAGACAAAAACATTGAAAGTGCATTAAATGTTGCAATTAAATTGAAAGTATTTTAGGCAGCAGAAAACATAGAGAAGAGAAGTAAAACGCAACACACAAAAAGGCAGGCATTAGACAAAAAAAGATTTGATAACTGTGGTTTTGTTTTAAACCATTGCACAGCTCCTATCGCAATGTCTATTGTATTTGTATTTGAGCGTGCACTTTATGATTTTATTACAACAACAACAGCAACAACAACAAAATATGGAAAGCTGGAAAAAAGAGTGCAAACAGGCAAATCCGCTTATAAGCATGACGATATATCCATTACAAAATAAAGACAAACAACACTGAACACATTTTCTTTAGACATTGCGCTCTATTTATTGCTGCACGAAGAGAGTTCGGGCAAAAAATGGCATATTACATGCAGTGTATTTCTTTACTTGTGGCCAAGCCATACCAAATCGTTATGTAACATCTTGTTAGTATTGAAATGATCATGAATGAAAAGTAGCCGCAACGAAATCATCATCGATTTTTCACCGAGCAACCGTGATGTAATTTCATAACAAAATCAATTTTTTTTTATTATAATTGTCAATTGAATTGAATTCGATTGAATTGTGTGTGTGTGTTTGTTTAAGGCGCGCGTTTAGTTTCGATAAGATTGAATTCCAATTGATTCAATTGATGAAGTACTATTAACAATGAGTCTGCTGGTCAGCGAATTTTCTGGGCGGTAATGCAAATTCTATTATCCTATATTTATTGTGGATGTCATAGCTACGGTCAATTATTTTGTACTCACTCAATTTAATATCGAAAAAAAAAACAAAATCGTTAGAGCATGAAAAATGAAATGGAAATGACATACGAGATAAACAAACATGTCTTGACCTAAATTCTTAAATAAAATATTCACATGGAAATATAAGAGCCAAAATTATCCAGAAAACACGAGTTTTTGGTAGCGTTTCAAGTATTTCTATCATTTATCAGAGCATGAAAATGTAAGATGATTGTATAACATTAAGTAACAGCAACAGCTACTGGCGAACGCATCGTCTTTGGTAATTGCATCTTCGCGCACGTAAGTAAATGCACATCTAAAAGCAATAAACGACTGGTTTATTGCTTTGAATCTGTGAAAAGTGCATTGTTGATTCGCGTTGATCTCTCGAATTATGTGATAATGTTTAGCCGGTTCGAAACGTTTTACACTTCACCATTCAAATGAATTGAATGTTTCGCTTTTCATCAGCTGCTTGCATCACATATCAGCATAAACAGCGCAAAAAGTATTTTACATTACAGATCATGCGTGAACGGCACCAAAGGCTTGCTGAACGACCGGAAAATTCACGCCTTTTTTTATTTTTAAATTGAGCTAATTTTAAAATATGAACGATCAGTGATTGCAATCAGCCAACTGTGTGTGTGTGTGCGTGTGCGTGTGTTGCATTTGATTTCGCCGTCTTGTTTATTTTCATTTTTGTCGCGTATTCCGCTTCAATATTCGTTGCTCTTTGCATTTAAGCGAGATTTGACCTAAATACACAATTTATCCAATTCCGTTTGTTTTCTTTCGCTCTCGATTTGGACCGTACAAGAGCAATTTGAATTGGGTGTTTGTTTGTTTTTTCGGTAATTCATGCAAACTCATTTCAATTTAGTTGAATCAAAACTGGCACAACAACAAACTTGAAAATTCTGTACTTGCGACCAACTGACCGATATTTTGAACATAATAAATTGATAGATCGTATTCAATCGAATTAAATTCGAGCAAATTGACTTTCTGCCATGCAATTCCGCTGATTTGCCATGCGATAATCTCGAATCTACTCGTTAAACAATTCGATTGTGAAAAATCCTTAATAATTTTTTAAAGTGAGACGTACAGTGTGTTACTTTTGACACATTTAACGATTTGAACAATTAAAGTGCTGACAAAAATGCGTTTTACGAAAGCGTTTAGTTGGATGCGACGGAAAATCTTATCTTTTCTCGCATTTCGTTTCATGGAAACATTGAACATTGTTAAAATGTGTTTAATATCGTGAGCCATATCATGGGGCTGAGTTGGATCATAGCCAATGTGAATGCGGATCAAACCAGGCACAGCGCAACCCATATTTCTACATCTTAGATGTGAGTTCTCGTTCATCGTCGGCAAATTAATGATTCTTTTTCGCACAACCAACGAACAGACAAATTAAAGCGTTGCGCTATTGCTCGTTGTGTCTCCGTTCATATAATTATACTAATTTAAAATGGTTCAAAACACATTGAGATTGTTGCGGAAATAAGAAACTATTTGTGTTTCACTGCATGAGTTCAAGCTTACTGTACGGCTTCTAAATACGTATTCAACGGCTGTTCTCTCACTCCCTCCATCGCTATTCCTCACTAAACAATTTCTATTGCCTTAAATGCAAATTTTTTTCTCGTGTGCACATTTCAAAACAAAGCAACTGATTACTGGCACGTGTTCGTAATGTGACATATTTCATTGCACTGAGATAAAGGGACCAATTTCGCATTAATAATCTCAAGCTGTGGCAATATATGGGTGGAAATTTGTTCTCACCATGAGCAACAACGTTTAAAAATGTGTCACAAATCAAGCAATAATAACGACGATTCAATATTTATCTAATTAATGAGCATTGAGTAATGAGTGTTTCTAATAATTTCGCGTATTGATTTTCATTTGCTGCACAGATCGCACCGATAAGCGAAAGCAACAATCATTGACGCGCAAACATTCATGCGGCTTGCAAAAAAAGTAACATGAAAATGTTTCACTGCGAATGTGAGAAAAAATAAAGGCAAAAGAAAAAATAAAAAACCGAAATTTTCACATCATCGAGTGAAACAACGAGTTTTCATTTTTTTCGGGCAAGAATCTAAACTAAAAAATTCTCACGTCAAAAGTGGTAAATATGAATGAATGTGACCAAAACAGTAGCAAGTTTACTGTTACACGTTTGCTACTCAATCGAACTCATTCAATTCTGTTTTGTTGAAAGCTATTGCTTTGCTTGAAGGCTTTTCAATGACTTGTGACTTAGTATCTAATCAAAATAAATGTAAAAAATTCCTCTCTTTTGCTTATCAGACCTTTGATTCATCTGTGAATTGTCACAAATTTGATTTAAAGCAATAAAATAATTGATGTCGTGAAAGAAAGACACTCATATAACAAGTACTCACATTAAATGTTTTCAATGTGCGTGCTGCGATAAGCAAACTCGAACTTGAAATTGAATTGCCGTGAATAGCTAAGCCGAAAATTAAAATCATGTTAGAGTACAGGCAAGTTAATCGATTAACATTATCTGATTAATGTATTCTATTTTTACGGCCGATGATTGTTGACTATTCAAAATGCATCGGAAAAACAAGCTGTCACACAGCTGCATTCAACTGGCCTTTTCGTAAAACGCGTTACAAACCTTGCACCGACAAAAATGTTGTCAACTGGTTGAAATGGCAACCTTCAACTTAAAACATTTGTAAATGAATTTCGTACGCAAGAAAATCCAGTCGAAATGATAAATGCACTTTCATTGTGCGCGTGCCATACATAACATTGACAAACAGAAATAACGCACATGGAAAAGTGTTGAGCACGCGCCGGCAAATATTCGGTTGTTGTTGCTGTTGCATGCAAATGACGTGTGTAGGACCGTAGACAGTTATTTTTCATTGCTGACGTTTGCACTCTGGCTGCAGTACATTGACCATTGACCGAATTCTCCATTCATTTTCAATAATAATTTATTCAGCAGCCATTGTCGGCTCGAGCGCACGAATAATTAAAAACTCACTGTATAAAAATAGGATGGCGGTTCATACTGAGCCTTTGAAAATCCAATTGAAGCAACGAAGATAAAAATAAAATGATTTGGTCAAAAGTTCAACGTATGATAATAATTAGAACGTCGTAAAATGTTAGTATTACTCATTATTACTTACGGTTTTCATAGTCCTATCATTTATGATGATTCTTACGACACATCCTATTTATTTATTTACTCATATCTTTAATCGCGTGAAGATAAAATATTCGATTTACATCGTTACAAACTTAGACGGAACAAGTGACAAATCCATTTGATCTTGTTATCGAAAGCAGAAATTTGATCTTTTTGAGCGAATATTTCTTTGTATGTAAAGCCAATGACAAAATTCAATCAATCGTGCAAAACGGTCTTACTTCATCGGGTTGAATTTCTTTCGAAAATTGTACATAATTTTTATTTTATTTTTTTCAGAGTTAAAAAAAACTGTCGCATAAGTGTTCACGTGCTGTGAATTAATGGCATTAAAGTTGTGTGTATTGTGACTATCAATTGGCCACATTGGGCGATGTTAGAAAAAACGGATGAATTACTGTCGCTGCTGCTGGCAAACCATCTCATTCACATAGTACAATTGCTATCAATCTGTGTTTAATTTCGTCACAATTACTAGAATTGCCTTATTCAGCTACTTCATTGACTTTCGATGGTTTTACAAATCAAAATTGCTCAAAATGTAAACGCAAGCGCTCGATCGCTCGTCTCTGTGTTGTGTCGATTAAATTTCAGTTTTGTAGAAGTGTCTACATAAAAATTAAAACAAAAATTGAGACGACTTAAAGACCTAAAAATCATTGCAATTGATAAATTACAATGCAAAGAAGCTCAATAAGTGAGTGAGAGGACAATGAACATGATTTGTTTTTTCTCTTGAATTCTGTGTCAAGTTTTCAATAATAATAATAAACAATTCATTTGATGTTGTTGCGGCTACGTTTGTTGCTCTCGCTTTGCATTTCGGATGAACTAACAAAACAGAAACTAGTTGGCAAATGAAAAATCAAATAGAGTATTTTGCACACGCTAAATACATAATATCGGCACGGCATAGCGCTCACGATTTAGTGTTGTTTATGCCAAATAAAGGTAGGAAAATCAACACACAATGCAACATGAACAAATTCAAGCGCACCCGATCGCAAGCCGAATGAAACGCAAACAAATGGACAGCAATAACAGAAGCATTCAACATCTCGACAAACTTTTAATAGAGCTCTATGTGAAATGGAATATAACCTTGGCCGAGTTTTCGCTTTTGTTTCTCGAACGATTATCAGTCGACGCTTTTCGCATTCGAATCGCGCGATTCTTCGCAGATTTTAATTACCACCGTAATTTCCGTTTGTGTTTCTTTCGTCCCTTTACATATGCTTGGGCAATAATCAAATAAATCAGCCAGCATTGCAACTGGAAATAGTTATGCAACGTGAATCAAATAGAATTATCGTTATCCAGTCGGATTTGTTGTGGCTCGAGCATGTGACGGTTGTTCATTCAGAACTGCAATTATTCAAATGATCGACAGCATTCCAAAATAAGAACACAAACAATGTATAAATGTGAATAAATGAAACGCCAGCTTGATCAACGTTTGTTCATTTTGTTTGACAAACAAATGTTGATTTCAGACGATTTAAATATATTTTTCTTATTCGGCCTTTATGCGCAAACAAGCAAGCAAATCGCCAAAGACGTTCGTACCAAAAAGAGTGTGTAATTTATGATTTGCTGGTGGGCGATTTCCATTTCAACACAAAACACACAAAATTCAATGTTAACTTTGTGATTTTGGTATATGGCGCCGAACAAACTCATTTTTTTTTGGTCATGGAAAAGAAGATGATATGCAAATAGAATGAAAAATGAAACCAACTGCATCCATTTCGAAATCGTAGCTCCTCCGAAACATTTGTTTTTTCCCCCAGGGGTCGAGCATTTTCGGCCGCAAATTTGCAGAGAAAACTTTTGTTATAAATATGCTACTGCTGCTTGCTTTGGGCGAATCTCAAGCAATATGGTTCTCATCCTTCGCATTATATAAAAGTGCAATTTGCCATTTTGCCAAGAACCAACATACACAAATTACAGTAACAATTGACAAAGATGAAAATGTATCAGCAATCCCTGTGAAATTGAAATGATTAGAATTTCAGTAATTATTACCAAATTTTTGTATGCGTTTGCTATGGCTTACTGCGACTGTGCAGTTGACTAGTTAGGGTAATTTTGGCTAACTTGATGACTGATGTTTTTTATGATCGTTGAATAAAGAAACAATCAACTTAGCCAGAAAAAAAACAACTAACAATTATAAGTTACGCATAACTGACTGACTGTGATTGAATTTTCAGGCCTTCTTCATTTGAAATTAGACTCAAAATGTCCCTAAGTTGTCCACTGGCTGCTCAGTTATTTAATTCGCTCGCGGGAATATATTTAAGTATGGTTAGAATTTAAATCAGATTTGAAGCATTCTGGTTGGTTTGAAATTGAGACTATCAAAAGAGTAATGAATAAAATTGAGTGATAAATTCTAATATAACATCTGGCGTTATGAATTCTGGCTATTTTCCGCACATTCAACGGGAACGATCATTCTAATAAATTGAACGAGATTAAATCTGCAAACCAATTCAATAGTTTTACGGTCCATTAAAATGGGATTATTTCCAAATGCAACGAAATTATGGTCAAAATATCTAATAGATTTTTTTTTTGGTTGTCCTTTATGTTTACAGAGGTACTTGCATGGACGAACTCCCGATGAAGTGAAAGCATTGGTATCGGCCCGTACAACAGGCGCAACGCCACTAGTGATAGCCGCTCGAAATGGCCATTATGATGTTGTTCACTATTTGCTTACGCACACAAATGCCGACGTTGAAGAGACCGGCTCGGTGATATTTGATGGTGAAACGATCGAAGGTGCGCCGCCACTCTGGTGTGCGGCAGCTGCTGGATATTTGAAAATAGTCAAATTGCTGATCAACAAAGGCGCCAAAGTAAACAGCACAACTCGCACGAATTCCACACCATTAAGAGCCGCATGCTTCGACGGACACTATGACATTGTCAAATATTTAGTGAAAAATAAGGCCGATATTGAAGTTGCAAATCGACATGGTCACACCTGCTTGATGATCGCATGCTACAAAGGTCATTATCGCATCGCCGAATATTTGCTGAAGCTGAATGCCGATGTGAATCGGCGCAGCGTGAAAGGAAATACGGCGCTGCATGATTGCGCCGAATCGGGTTCATTGGATATTTTACGTTTGCTTTTGGCAAAAGGTGCAACGATGGATGTTGATCATTACGGAATGACACCATTGTTAGCCGCTTCAGTAACCGGCCATCTTCCAATTGTTGAGCATTTAATTAGTTTGGAATCAGTGTCGCGTGAAGATCGAATTGCCGCATTGGAATTGATTGGAGCGACATTCGTCGATAAGAAACGTGATATGGTGAGTGCGTTGGCGATGTGGCGCCGAGCCATGGAAGAGCGTTACATGCACGAGCCATATTTGCCGAAACCAATTTCGAGAATTCGTGTGCCAGCATATGACAGTGCCGTTGAAGTAACCGACATCCAAGCGTTAGATGATCTAGTAATGGACCCAGATGCGATGCGAATGCAGGCTTTGCTCGTTCGTGAACGCATCCTTGGACCAGCACATCCAGACACAAGCTATTACATTCGATATCGTGGAGCGATTTATGCTGATACCGGCCGCTTTGACCGATGCATTGAATTATGGACTTATGCATTAACAATGCAACAACAGGTACATTGAATTAGAATATAAGCCACATCACCGCCCCGTGCTTATTGAGTCTCTTATCGTTTTTTCAGGTGCTTGAATCTCTAAATCCCATGACGCAAAGTTCACTGCTGAGTTTTGCTGAGCTCTTTAGTTTTATGTTGGGCGAAGCCGGTCGGCCAGTCACTCGCGGACGTATTGTGCCACCAATCGAAGCATGCGACATGCTCACCATTTTCGACAAGGCGATCAAAGAAGTTGAATTAGGCCAAAAAATGCTCAACAAAATTCCAGAAGCACAACAAGATCCATTGGCAATTTGCCGGGCATTGGTCAGTGCTTTGCATTTAGCATGCTTATTGGCACGACTATTAGACGACGAAGACTGTGAACCTGTGATCAAGAAACAAGTATTAAAAGCGCTCCACAATCTAGTTAGTTTGAAAGTAAGTGTCATCGACTGAAATATCTATCATCTTTCCGTTCCAATTTTCATAAATCAAATGTTTTCTTTCAATAGATTGTTATTCGATCAGGAAGAACGGCATTACATTTAGCATGTTATCGTGAGGCTGCATTGGTTGGCCGCTATCCTGCTTGTCAATTCCCCTCACCTCAATTAGTTAAGGCATTGTTAGCTGTGGGCGCTGATCCAAATTTGAAAGATGAAGCGGGCAATACAGCCCTTCACCTGGCCGCATTGGCGAGACCCTGCCCACCATCACTCGCACAGACATTAGTAGAACATGGAGCGCATTTAGTGAGCATTACTTTAAAATCTTTTATAACCACCATGGAAACACAGAAAATTGATAATAATCGAAAATTGTTGCATTTTGCAGGATACTCGAAATCACGATGGTGAGACATTTGAAACGCTTTTGAATGGACAAAAATTGCATGAGCTAGTGAATCCAGTCAAATATACTCGTTTAACATGTTTAGCAGCCCGTACAATTCAAAAATATGGCATCAAATACAAAGACGAAGTTCCAAGAAGTCTGCACGAGTTTATTGAATCGCATTAATAAAAAAAAAACGCGAAGAAAAACAATTAGGTTTACGACATTAATGCATCCCCTCGAATGAACCACATGTGAAATACGATGGAAAACAAAATGTCATATATTGAATTGGATTAATTTGCACAAATCACACAAAAGCACACATTCACGATTCATTCTAATTTATGTTCATAAAATGGAAGGATTCATTTTGTCCATTCGTGCTCACGCATTGAATGATTTCTGTTGAATGGCATCATTTGACATCTAGCGCGGAAACTTCAGCTGTAGCTGAACGATTATGTTGATCCATATAATACCGTTATTAGTGCGTATTAATCTTCAATATAGGCATTTCCCGATTTTTTTGTTTTAAAAAGAAAATATGTTTCGGGCAGGAGTTATTGTTTGCCTGTTCGTTTATTTTTTTGCTTTGCCACTTCGTCTGAATATATATGTTGACTGTGTACGCTCTTGTCCCAAATATGCGAGTGATCCATATAATAAATTATTATTGAATTGAGAAACAACAAGACAAGGCATGCAAAAGTAGGATTATGTCGTCCAGTTACGACGGTGAATCACACCCAGAGAATGCATTATTCGATTAAAATGTGACAATATAGTCAATTTTTTTTTTTCGTTAATTAAGAATTCATCCGTAAGATTTTTTTTATATGAACATCATGTTTTTGTTTAGCTAATTTCAGTTTATTTAAGTTAAGCATTAAAGCAAATCATTGAATAGAATTTTGTACGTGACGAAATTTTCAATTGCTTTGAAGTTATTCTGGAATAAAAAAAAGAAAAAGTCAACGAGATTTGTTAATGTGTATTTCGTCACAAATATTCTGTACCCGTCTCCAAGTAGCTCAGTTCAGTTGAATATTCGAAAAAAAAAAAAAAAATGGTAGATGCACTATGGTGTTCGAATCAGGTAAAAAATAACCGAGCAAATTGATGCTCGCAAATTTAGAAACAGATTTTCTGTTTGGTTTTGCTGTGTCACATAGTGATTTCAATTAGATTTGATCTAAGTTATCCGAAAAAAACAACAAAATATATCAATTGTATATGGATTTGAGTACAGGTTAAATAACAATGATTGTAACCAAACAAGTTTACAAATAAAACATTTAAATGAAAATTGAAAAGATCATCGTGTTTTTATTTTGTGTATCTTTTATTTTATGCCTATTTTGTCGAGAAAGAAGAGTTCTTTTTTTGTTGTTCCTCTAAAGCATGGCGCACTTGAATAAATTGTAAAAATATTACATGTATTCAAAATTAAAAAAAAAACACATCTTAAAATTCTACTGCTTCCACCAAATTTGATTCTACAGAATGAAATTAATTGAATGCGGTCATAAAAATGCAGCGGTAAATTCGCCGAATCCGCTTTTTATTGCAATTCTCTGAACGGGAGTGGAACTGTTGTCTTTTTCAAATGGTCGCAAATATAGTGTGACTCAAGTCTTTGACACAAAAAAGTCACGGTCCATCGATCGAGAGCGTATAAATGGAAGAGAAGTTATATAATAATGTCGACAAATCTAATCTTAACATAAAATTGTCAATAAAATCAAATTGAACTTGCATCCTATGCGGAAATAAGTAAAAAAAGAAAAGTGTTTGGGATCTTGTGAAACTAATTATCTGCTTAACCCTAGAACTGTTTATGTGAAAAACATAATTGGAGCTAACCAAATTGGAAGCATAAATGCATGAAAGCAAATTATCAACGCAACCGATTCGATTCGCACGCATTGACTCTCTACAATTTCAACTGTCAATCAATTCACTTCGTTCTTATATTTGTATCATGTTGATTCACTCTCAATCACGCAACAACATGCAATTTGATTCCACACATTTATGTTTGAACTCTCAACTTAAAAAAGGTTTAAAAAAAATTATACAATATGCTAAACAGTTTGAATCTAAGACATGTGAGATGCGAGAAGTGAGTATTACGATTAAAAGAATGAAACATCCACTTTGCGGCCATCGAAGCGCGAACCATCTTTAAGCTCTGAAAAAATGCGAAAACAGATTTTGTCAAATTGATGTTAATAAATGAAATTTTATCGTAAACTTACTGATGGCCAATTCAGCGTCGCGTTCCTTTGAAAAACGAACTACACCGCAATCTTGTCCACGAATTTCGGCAAATTTCACTTCACCACAAGAGCGAAACTCGTCTCGCAATGTTTGCCATGTGCAATTTGGTGGGAGCTGCAATTTAACAATAGAAATGTTTTATTTTTAAATTATATTCGTGATCTTACGTTGGAGCAAAAAACACTTACGTTTCGAATCAAAATGGTGTCAGAGATGTTTTGTGATCGAACATTCCCGCCGCCAACGTTTGAATTGTTTCCACCGGAGCCATTGCCGAGCTGGGAAGTACTGAAATTTTGAGATTGCAAGCGTCCAAAGTCATCCGATTGCGAATTGTAATTGCGAACGGTGCTGGCAATATCGAAATCCCGTTGATTGGCCCCAAAGCCGCTGTTTGCATTCGAATTAAGACCACCGCCGAGATTTGATGACAAACTATTGAATGTGTTGCTGCTGTACGGATTGGAGAGTGAGTTTTCGAGGCGATTCGTCTGTGCGAGACCACTGAGACTGGAATAGTTGCCAGTGGGGCCGCCGCCAACCACATTATTCAAGGACGAATTTGTTGATGATGAGCCGGCACCAACAATTTTATTGATATCAATTGACGATGCGTTCGCAGTGTCATTTGTATTTGTAGCAAGTGAACCAAGGCCCAAAGTCGACAACAGAGGATTCAAGCTATTCAAATTGCCAACGACATTGTTCAATGCAGCCAAATTACTCATAGAATTCTGTGTTTGATTCAGAACACTTGCAGCAGATGTGAAAGATGGTGGTGGTGCAACCGGAACGGGTGCATTCGAATTATTTGAATTGACATTCAAGTTGTTTTGATTTTGAAGACTTGGTAAATTCAATGCAACATTTCGCAGAGGCTCACCATTCGGACCCAAACCCATACCTGAACGGAAAGAAGAAGGAAGAGAACAATGCAACGCAAAACAATCAAACAATACATCAATTTTTTGGCCCATTTTTCACAAGACACAAACAAGAAACTCTCTATTCAATTTATGTAAAATAAAAAAATCTATAAAAATGGATTGGATGAGAGAGAAATAGAGAGAGAGAGAGAGAAAATGTGAGAATTGGAGAGAATGAAGAGTTTCGACACCTACCGATGCCACCTAAACCATCGGGCAATTTTTCTTTGGTAATTTTATCCATGCGAACAGTCATTCGACGATCGAAGAGAAGTTGATGGTCAAGCATTGAAATGGCTTGAACCGCTTCCACCGGATGCTGATATTCAACTACAGCAAAACCACGACTGTTTCCATCTTTATCAACCGACAATTCACAATCCAATACTTGGCCGGCGAGTTTAAAAACTTGTTTCAATTTCTTTGCATCAACTTTGTAGTCCAACTGAAATGAAAAGAAATAAATCGCAGCGTTGCAGCGCCGAATCAAACGAAAAACCCCAATTTACTCTCTATTTATACCAAACTAAAAACATAATAAATGTAATAAGTCATTGAGATCGTCGACAGCTTCAGCTCGAAATAAAAAGCGACATTCTTTTCTTACCACAATTGAGAATTTTGTGTGTACAAAAGAGGATGTTTCGGAGGGGATGGTTTTTATAGACGATGCATTAAAACACCTGCTTAAATATTCTATGTGAGGAAAAGCCTCATGAAACCTTTCGGAACGCAACAAACATATATCAATAATAAAATAAGAAAAAATTCGCTAGAGAAAACTTAAAACAGAAATGCTGATTGTATGTAGAAAATTTGCAAAACAATGAAGACATTTGGAATTCCCCATTATCAACGTCAAATACGAATTTGGATGTGTACAGCGCTGAATGACAGTCGACAGTCTCAATAGGAACAAGAGAGAAAAGATGTATTCGTTTGTATGTGTATATTTATGTGTGTGTGTGTTTGTGTGCGTGTGTATTGAAAGCGACTGAACGCCGATTCAAACAGACATCTACGGTATGGAGTAACGAGCAAAGCACTTAAAACGCAGAGATCAAATCATACTCACATTGGCAACAAAGACTTTGGTATGCAAAGGGCCGAGAATGTTCAAACTTTCTAAGAACGATGGACTCAATCCGTATGTGTTGAAATCTTGCTGTTGATCAAAACTATTATAGCAACCCGATCCGCTGTTACCTTTACCACCATGACTGCTATTGCTGTGCGACCTAAAACGTGACAAAATTCAATGTAGACATTGTCATAAAAATTGCAACGGTTTCAAAGGGATTTGTTTGTTCTTTTTTTTTTCTTTCGCGCAAACGTCTGAATGTAAAAGAGTTGGCACAAACTTTAAAGCAAAATGAGACAAACGACAAAAATACGTTTGTTGTTTTTGTTTCGGTTGACAAAAAATGATTTGAGTGGGCCCCCAGTGACATCGGATATAGCAAAGGATGCTAACCAATATATGTACAGAAAGTATGAATGATTGAAATAAAATGGAGCACTAACAAGTAACGATCATCGTCACGATCTCTTCCTTGGTTGCGTCGGACACCACCACCACCAATGCCACCGCCGCCACCACCGCTGCCGCCACCGCTACGGGACGAATCCATATTTCCACCCATATTTCCGCTGCGAGCGATTCGACCATATCGATCCCTTTCCTCGCCATGATCTTCTTTGACGACTAGCTCACGGCCATGCAAATCGTATCGATTCATCACTTCGAGTGCCTTACCAACATTTTCGCCGTCTTTAAATTCGACAATGCCAACACCGCGCGCTTTCCCATTTTCGTCTGTAAACATTTCAACATATTCCACATTTCCGACCATTCGCCGAAACAAATCCTTTAAATCTTGCCAACGAAATTCATACGGAATATTTGAAACATAGACACGTTTGCTGCTGTTGCCAATATGTTCGCGGCTTCTGTCCCGAGATTCGCTGTCCTTGTTATCGGAGAAACGTGTGCTACGCTCTCCTCGTCGGCCACGTTCCCGCTGCTTTTCATCACCCATCGTTGTATTTAAGCCATTCGGACTTTCCATTTTCAATCGCACCACTCGAACACGAACACGAAATTTGTGTTTCAAAACCAAATCAAACGAAGAAAATAACAATGTCGATTCGATTGCACAAATCAAACACTAAAATTAATCAAAAGTTCTAAAACCAATTGTGTGTTTTGCCCACGCTGATTTTTATTCGAAAATTTTGCATGCACCAAAATACGAAAGGAAAATGGCGGCCTATCGACGACGAATGGAAATGCTGCTGATTTTGCAGATGATAACGTGCTTATTAACACGACTATTCAGTTGAATTTGTGTTAATTGATGAGACGATTGATAATTTTAGCCAACGAAACACTTGCACTTTTTTACACGACGCAGATAACAATTAAATTACACTGATTTTTGTTATCAATCGCAATGACTGTAATTCTGCTCAAATGAACAACAAACAGAACTATGGCTAATATGTTAGTGCCAACATGAAAATGTCAAATAGCATCACTCAATCAACAGGGTTGGCTAAGCAATCACTCAACCATACCGGCAAAATTCAACAAAATACTTTCAGAATATTTTTGTCTGGAACAAATCTACATGAAAAAGATCGTTTATTGTTTTCGATGGCATGAAATACAATTTTTTAACAGGATTGATAGTTGGATATTGAAATAATTCTTACGTTCGTGTATGTATCACGTAAAATCAAGAACCCTGGAATGAACCGGCAAAATGCCGTTGGTATTGCCAGCACTTACGTGCTGCGTGAGCTTCGACACATTTTTGACACTTCTACTTGTATTTTGTCATTTATCAAAACGTGATAGAAAGAAGAACGATTTTAACCAGCGAACTTCTGCAAGAATGTTTGGTTATTTGTGATTAGAACCGAAAAAGAAAGGTATTTATTGGATTTTTTTTTTCATTTCATAAAATCCCAAATTGAATTTGTATCAATTTTAGCTTCAAATATGATACGATCGCTGGGTGCATCGATCGTAAAAGCCATTCCAAATCATGCGATTCGACTTTACGGTCGTGTGAAGAAAAAAGATCAAGCTGGTGTTCGAATACAAAAAGGAATTTTGGGCGATATCGATGCATTGAATGAAGATCCAGAAGGCAGTCTCGATGCTGATTTCAATCATTTGAATTTATCTCACCGTGAACATGAACAAGAGATGGCATCGAGAAAGGAACAAATTAAGTACTATACAATAAGATCGAAATACTTCAAAGAGGTGAAACAACCAAATTTCTTGACCTGGGCTGAAAAAGAGCAGATCCGTCATTTGAATAAGAATGAACCCGATGAATGGACGCCCGAACGATTGGCAATGTCATTTCCCGCGGTCAAAGAAGTCATTGTGAAGATTTTGAAAGCAAAATGGACGCCAGAAAATATGGCCAGAATACAAAAGCACGATGAAAGGGTCAGACAGAATTGGGAATTGTTCAAAGCTAACAAAATAAAAGACCTCGAACCAGATGTTTGCGAACATTTGAAAAAGTTTAGCGATCGCAAATTTGATAGCACTCAAAATGCTTACATTCAAACTGACAACGATCAAATCGAATTTAAGTTTCCACAACCAAAAAGTAAGGAATTTTTGCAAATTGTTGCATTTTGCAAGTCAAGAAAGAAAGCAAACGCGCTCAGTAAGACGCGTCAAGTTGAGAAAAAGAATTCCGAACAGCCTTTATTGGCAAAGAAATCTGAATGGATATTGCCGGAAGATAAAAAACATGAAAATATGACCTACGAAAAGCTAGCAAAAACGGCTGGCAAAACCCTGGACCCAGACGATGAGGATGTAGTGCATTTGAGTGTGTCTCTGCCGCAGAACAACACATCAACTGTCACAAATAACACTCAACCGGATACGGATATCACAAATATGCCATCAAGTGATCGACATGAAGTTACTTACCCCGATGCAAAAAATAATGATAATCCCATACATTTAACTTTAACCGATGTTAGTTCCAGCAAAAAGATCCACAAATACGAATCAAAGGAGGTCTCATTGAAAAGTTATAGTTCAAGTGATCCAACGCCTGAACCATTTCGGCATAAAATCAATATACCAAAACATTTGCAGAAGCACGGATCCGTTTATCGGGTATATGATTGTTTTTATGATGACAAAGGCATTTTTTTGTACAGGGTGCCCGGTTTAACCGACTGAATGCAATATTTTGATAATCACATTTTAGTATTAGATTAAAAATAAAACCACAAAACAAACACATAAAATCTAGACTTTATTATTTGTTCATTTTCTAATAAACTGTTTGTTAAATCTTACGATAAACTTGTTATTATCATTTCACTTTTTTCATCGGAATCACTTGCATTATTGGCTATGTCTTGTTCGATAACCATGTGCTCATAGGTGCCATCGTATGCAATACGGTCATAAGCGTAGTTCTTTTTATCATGGCTGTTTGCCATTGTTGAGTTTGAGAAAGTTCTGAATACCAGGCACATAATAAATATAATTATTGTGACTATTAGAACAACAATTATTGCTGCATATAGTGAAATGTGTTCGGAAAACATTGAAAATATCGGATTGTGACTAAATGTTGGCGTACTCGCATTGAAATGTTGATCGTCATCAAAGATTTCAACGATTTTTGGCGAATCACTGCTTGCATTGCAATACGTTTCATTTGATGACATTTCCCAATAAATTAATTCGGCTGCACATTCAGTGCATTCGTTGGGCAACAAGCCTCGACACTGAAGGCACGAATCATGACACTCGCCACACTGTTTCTGCGGAATGCTCGGCAATACGGCACGCTCATGGAATATCGCTACTGATCCATTATTATTATTATTTGAATTCATGCTGGTATTCGGCACTTCTGGTAACATGAACGTTCGCTCCGGACAAGATGTATAGCATCGGCCATTGTAGATAAAAGTCGTTTGCTCACACACTATTGATAAAAACGGAGAGAACAAAAGAACGAAAAGAAAAAAAAAATAGGTAAGTTGTCGACACTTGAGCCAGCAGCAGCAACGAGAAAAGCATAGAAGTTTATTATGAAGAAATAAATCATGAGGAAAATGAGTTAATTGGATGGCAGTGAGAAATATGAAAGCCAAATTTGGTCATACTAAATCAACATTAAATTGGAAAGATTTTACAATTTATGCTTATTTACAATATCATGTAACACCAAAAAAATTTTTGCACAACAACTAAAGCCGATTATTAAATAATATTCAAAATACATATTCCATTTTAAACAAAATTTGAATTAACATAAAAAGTGCCAATATTTTTTTAAAGAGCCAATTTATTTTACTCAATCATTTCAACATGCATTTTTCAATTCTGAACCAATAAACCATAAATGTCCATAATAAAATGCAATTAGCTTTCAACTTCACTCGAAAAAATACAAAATTCAACGATGATTAAATCGTTTGAAGGTGGAGGTGAAGGAGGAGGAGGACGAGTGTAAATAAAACATGAAAAACAATAACAAAAAAAAACGAGACTCACCGACAGAATTCATACGCTTTGCATTCAAATTGGATGTGCTTATATTGTGATTGATATATGAGAGCGTGACTGTGTGTCTGAGGACGTCTACTAGTGTATGTTTCTACGCATTTAAATATTCAGGGTAAAACACAATAAAATTGCACAAGAAATAATTTGAAGCGGAAATTTGAAATTGAATGTGCGTGCCCATTTACCTTTTTGTTTCAATTTTTGAGTACTAAATTCGAAAGATCAAAGATTGTTGGTGAAAAGACATTTTGTTAGTATTTGAAATAAAGAAAACGAGCAAAATATATTTGTGAATATCGTCCATTGCCTCGGACAATTGAGCGAACAATTTGAGTCGCATCCACTCCTTTGCAAAGGACTAGCCATAAGCCGAATAATAAAAACGAAGTTCTAGATGTAAATTTGTATTATTTGTTTTTACTCATACGAATGTATTTGTTCCAAGTGAATATTTTTATATAAGATTATCATCATCATCATATTTGCCGTGATGCGTTTCTTTTTTTTAAATAATTTTTTTGTTTCTACTTTATTTAGCACAATTAACATTATGGTATCATTAAGTGTTTAATACTATTATCATATACAGACATTATCATTTAATCCGCTTTGTTGCGCCATGTAAAACTATATTCAGTATGATTTATTTCCCGTTTGTGTTTGTTCGTGTTTTTGTGTTCACATTATCATTTTGCTATTATCAAAAAAATTCTATATTTCAGTTGCATGTCGTGTTCATTGTTTGAAAATGTATCCGTTTTAAAATGATGCAGGTTTTTGTGTTTTTATGCTTATTAATTTACAATTTTACATCATTTTTGTTTGCTCATAAGAGGCAATTTAAAAATTTCACCTAAACCTATCCCGTGATACAATAAAATAAAATATTGAGAAAATTTATGTACAGCATAGGATTTAAGCCTAGAATTTGCTGCTTCGTGAATTCATAGTAACTAATTTCAATTATGACGTGTGAGTTCCTAAATTGCATGTATTTTTTCGCTTTTTTGTTCGATTTTATGAATTTAATGCACAAATATGTACACGTATCGTATTCATGACGAAATAAAAAGAACGCATTTATTTCTTATCTAACTATATGTTAAATGAATATTGCAAGCCGTTTGAGTGCGTGTGATTTATGTCATCTGTAATTCCGTTGCCGTATTATATGGCCAGTTCGTTATTTGAAACTAGATTTTCGCTACCTTCAAACGCTCGCAATAACACACACATTTTTTGCAATCACTGTTTTTTTCAATTTGTTCTTAAATCCGAACGATACAAGTGAAAATTGGTAAATCCACATTGTGAAATCAGAGCGAGGGATGTCGAGCATGCTTTTTTGCTGAAATGGATATTGTTTTTGTTGTTATTTGTGTTGAAATTTTTGAAGAGCTGTGAATTTGTTTGTTGAATGGGACTATTTGTCAACTTTTACGTCGATTTGTTATTTTTTTCTATCGTAAATTACTATTCTGAAACAATATTGATTTGTAACGATGTTTTGATCGACCATCGCAAATCGTAATCATATTTCATCCAATTAATATAGTGAACAACTATTGAAAATAAACTTTTCAGCTGGTTCAACAAAAACTCATGTGTAAATATAGTTCTACCCCATAAAATAAATTGGAGGGAAAAAAACTAGTTGAATTTCTCTCTGTCTTTCTATAACATGAAATTAAATAATAAAAAAAAACGATGGATATGTTCATTAATTTGTAGTTGAATTATTGCTAGAAATAATGCACCGTCATCTTCCTTTTACCTTGAAAATTCTAGCAAACGAGCAGAAATTGATATGAGCAAATTACTAATGCTATTCAAAGTTTCATACGAAGTTTTATTACAAAAATGAAAACTATTAAACAGATGAGAAACTACCGAGCAAAATATATGCGTATTTATTTACCGAAGGGAAGCAGCACCTTTTGCCACTTTTGAGTGTTTCAAGTATCCAATACAATGTGTTGCTGGTGCTGCTTCTCTCTTATTCTCGCAGTCATTTGATCTGTTGTTTCAAACATGCGTCAATTATTCTGTTGGGATGTGCAGTGCTACGGAATTTATTGCACGTAATGAAGTTATAAGCAACGACGCATGGGTTCAAATCTGATTTTCTATATCGTTAAATTGTAATTAGGTGGGAATTTAAATATGCCATGCAAAATGGTAAATTTGCACTATTCCCATGCGAGCAATAATTCTTGGAAACAAAAGGATATGCATTTATCATCACTTCTTGTGTCAAGACTTTTCACAGAAATGCTTTAGCTGCAATTAAAGTGCATTCGATCGATGCATTAAACATTTAATGAAGTCAGTACGTATACATTGAGAAGATTGTGTCTTCTGGTTTTTAGGGGGTAAATTTGCTTTCGAATCTCGGCATTAATGCATCTATGCAGTCGTCAGTTGAATGTGAAAAATAGCTGCAAGTGATGATTTTGTAAATAAAATATGTTTTCACACTGATGGCTGCAGAGCTAATGTTTGTGATGCATTTTGTTTCAAACTCCTATTACTTGCGATTTAGCTTTCGCTAGCAGTCTCCTTATGTCGACCGAATATGTTCAATTCGAATGTCATTTCAGCTCAAGGGTGTTGACATGTTTCAAACAGTAAAATTAATTTAAAGTTCGTCAACAAACTTTAATTAGCCTATCAACACTTTGTATGATGAACGAATAAAATAAACGATTCGGACGAGAAGGGAGCAGTATTGAAGACAAGGAACATTCACAATAATCGGATAAAAAGTGTTGATCAAATTGAAATGGCATTAAAAGGGACACGTAAAAGAGATGATTTTTTAATTTACATTAGCAATTGTGTGAATTTTAATGGTGCAAATGTGTAAATTTGCACAATTTTTGAAACTTTCGGTAAAAAGTACGTTATTATGTTCTATGTTGAATCAATAGATACCACAATTTACATCACAACGGGACAAACCACGTAGCTGCATAAAACGCTTGCCAATCGGTTCATCGGCTAGGAACATATTAGCTGCGGATTTTCTATAAAATACACACTATATCGAACCGTCTACGTAGCGATAGTTTCTATTTACATATATGCAAATTATAAAAAGAATGGACTATTAACAAAAAATAAAGAGAAAAGGTAATAACAAGAGCGGCGGTTGAAATATTGCAACTGTTTCACTATGGAGAATAAAAGTTTCGAATGCACTAAACATAATAATAATAATGAAAATGATGAAAATGAAGGTTAAAGGAACTGCGCCCTTTCCGCATTCGCATTCAAAAATTAATATATGCTGATATAAACGTTCACAATTACTATAGACGCAATGAAAAAACATGCTGCAACGTTAGTGTGTATAAATGTCTAAGTTTGGCTGACCTACGAGCTAAAATCGCGATATCGATATATTACATTTCGGATCACGTTATGAATTGGCGCTGGTTGTTTTTTTTTTTTTTAAATTATTTTCATTTCCTTCTTCTTCCTTTTTTCGTGTAATTTGCAACACTTATTATATACTAATGCTAAAAAATATTCACTAGCTGCCATCAACAAAGACAATGGCATTGTTGCGGTCGAAACGGTAAAGTCGATAAGTCATTTTGATTATTTATTGAATTGTTTTCGTTATTGTGTTTGTTATTGTTATTCATTCGAGACAAATATAAATATGTACGATTGATTTTCGATTTAAATTTGGCTAGTTGAACTAATGAAACGATAGATTCGATAGACATCATTTGGTGTAGTAGCGGTAGATAGGTTGATAATAGCAATAATATACAACACAAACCTATGCATGTTTTATTGGGTAATGATTTTAGGCATGCCGAATCGGTTTGGTCATTGGAAGCGGCCGTTCGTTGTACATCAACATGACTTTCGCCGACCTGCATTTTTGAACGGGAAACATGTGAAAAGTCAGTCATTGCACGCACATTTTCAAGGTAAACAAGTTGTTTGAAATTTTAAAAAACAAATTACCTGATGCAAATTGCGCCATTGTCCACTCTCCATTTGTGCATCGAAATCCAAGTTCTGATGTATATCAGGGAAGAAGTTCGCATCGGGCTGTGGGAAGTCAAAATTCAGCGGATCGTTCGGTTGTGCGGGCGTTTCGGTTCCATGCATTATCAAACCCCATTGAGTTACTTGAGCTAAATCAAACAATGAAAAAATATTCGATTAAAATTCGAATTGAACAACGTTTACTCACATCATTAATTTGCATGCAATGCTGTGTGTGGCCAAAAGAAAAAAAAAATCGTAAGTATGTGTTAGTGCTTTTTTATAATATGTACCATGGTATAATAATTTGAGCAGTGCAAACTGAACAATCTAAAGGGGAAAATGTGAATGACATGGGTAAATGGCGCATATTGTAATTTACAATTTTTGAATGTCATTTGCAATAAAAAGAAAATTTCGAAAGAAATGAAAAATCTAAAAATATTTATGTGTATACACGCCAGTCGACCGGAAATCAGATTTGGCTGGAATATCAAAACGCTACAAATTTCTCAAATTTATTTAAAAATGTACGTTTATTTGACAAGCATTGTTCGACGAGACATTGAACGGCATTTGACATCCGTTTCTACTACAGCTAAACGATTCATTTCTTCTCTATGGCGCTAAAATTGATCAAAATCAAATTTTATATTTGGCACATGTAGCGCTTTTAACTGATTTACTATATTCATTCGTTTTCCGCTCAACTTCACGCTGTGAATGAATGTGTATTCGACGCAGTACACAACTTATTTTATGGTGGAGCAAATTTTATATTTTATCTTCTTTTCTACCAGTTTTCTCTCTCTCTCTCTCTCTCTCTCTCTCTCTCTCTCTTTTCATATTCATTGAAATAATGCCAGATAATAAAAGGCTGAATATTTGTTCGGAGCAAAGACACAAGTGAAAATCGCCGAAAATTCTATTCAACGTCCAGATTAATGTCATTTTCTATGTTTTCTGTGTGTGCGCGGCACGCAAAAAGTGAACATCGTTGTGCTTTTTGCTAGAGTGAAAAATAAAATTCGTCGAATCGGCACAGTTTCATGTGCAGCCATAAAATGTCGTTGCTTTGTAATGTTATTTGAAGCTTTTGCTCTGGCCATTCTTGTTTTCGATGTCATTCCAGTTTGAAAACCAGCAATACCATGGGATACTTAGTGGGGCCAATTCTCGATTCAGTTCAATTGCTGAATGTGGCATAAATCCATGAACGTAAAATATATCACACAAACATAAAGAGACACATTCAGTTTCTTTTTTTTTCTCTCGTCACTTTATTTCGGGTGGCATACAACAGGAAAAAGGAATAAATGGCGATGAGCATTGGAAGCTGCCAGATCGAAATAGATACATATAGACTACATTTCATGCGGAAGAGGATTGGACGTTATGAACGTTGAAATGGGCATTACATTTAATTTTGCTCTTTTTGCTCGAGATTTTTCGTGCGCGTTTCATCTTCTCCGCTCTTTCCGAATCTCCCAATTGCGTTGCCAACACGCAAATTTATATTTATGTCCATTTGGTTGTCCCATCGACTTTCCGCATACAATTTTTCGGCTACAGTTGGAGTGCTGAGCCCACAGATCTACAGCACGGCACTTTGCCGAAAGAATTCTATTGATTTTGGAACGAGTCCAAAGGCAATAATTAAAAGACATTGCAATCGCTGGGATTTGCGTTAGCAGTTCTTTCCGTTCTCCATCTCTTCCTCCCTCTTTCTTCTCTCTCTCTCTCTCTCTCTCTCTCTCTCTCTCTCTCTCTATCTTCAGACATCGAATAATTTGTGAGGAATGGACATGAAATATTGTGCTGCGAATCGAATAACAATTTGCTGAACGGAACGATATAGTGTTCAAATTATCATCAATAATGCAACGACTGCCTTCCGATTTTTAAAAGACATTGAGTAATGTGCATTTATACAAATTGCATAATTTATAGGTCTATAGCATGCAATATTAAAATGTGCACCCTTCTGCAACATCGATTTGCTCAATGCTTTTCATCATTCACATGTAACACGATAACGACCATTTCCGTGCTTTTGAATACGAATGTTTTCACTCCATTAAAGCATTTAAATAATTTGAATAGGGGAGCGTGCAAAATCAACATCATTTTTCTTATGAACTCATTTGAGCTTGTTTAAAATTTGCAATATCTTTAATTAAGCCAGCTTTGAGTGTTTACGATATTATTTCTATTATAATATAATGAATGGTTTTGCAGATTTCGCATTTCTAAAAGTAATGAATTATTTTCACTTCAAAATAAATAAAACTATTTCAAAATAATTCTGTCGCATTAAATATTCGTTCAAATTGAAAAATGATTTGACGAAAAACTCAGTTGGTGAATGGTGAATTGTAGGAATTTTATGTTTTATCGCTTGCTCACATCACAACCACGGATAAAACCCAAATTCCAATCATCGTTCGCATGTTTTTACTTCAACTTGTGCCGAACTTGTTGCCAACGACGAGATATGAAACGAACTCTTGCTTTTTCATGGAATTTGATGTTTAAAGTTCCAATTATAATTTTGTTCAGTATCCGCATCATGCGCTAGTAATTTTTGCTAAGAAGATTTCTCTGGGATTTTACAAAACTTTATAAATCGTTGATTTTGTTTTGATTACGTCAACCATTATCAGATTATTTCAAATAGAATGCATTAGAAATGGAAAGAACATTCGATATCCGACGCGACAAATGAACTCATGCATTCGGGATTTGGATCAACATAGACTCAAACAAAATGTGGTTATCTCATTTATACAAACGCGACCTTTCATTAGCTCAATACAGCTTTTGGACGAAATTTATTACGTATTTATCGTTCGCATTACGTTTGGCATTTTAAATGCTCCAGGGAGAGTTGTTGGCCAAATTGTCATATAATCTTGTATTTTCCCCGGTGTTTTCTCTCATTTATGTTGTGCAAATATGATCCTTTCCATAAGTATTTTCATGGGAAATGAATTCGAATTTCAGCAGATAATTTTTGACATGTTAATAAATCAACATAATTTTGAAAAAGTTTGTGTGAGTACCGAAAAAAAAATTATGAAAACATTTACCTGAAATAATTCAAGCGGTGTGAATATAATATTTCGGTCCAAATTTATTATTACAGCATATTTTTTCGGGGAGTTTTTCGAATGGAAAGGGACACAAAAGGATAAAAACAAAATGATGCAGACATTTTACATCGGTGAACGGAAAACATGTGGCTTCTTGTCTGGTATGGGAATTCTCGGAAACTGTATCGCATGAACACGAAAAAAAGAGCACTTTGTGTCTGGGTGCGCGCGCGTGCGGAGAGTTTTGCTGTTTCAGCTGCTTCTAATATGCATTAGTTTTTTCCTCTCATACCAAAACTTTTGCATCAGAAGGTAAACATGTGTAAATGCAGTACGTATTTTATTTATCGCCTTTTTTGTTAAACAAGAAGCATTTTCTTCGCTTTTCGAACTTATTTCCGTGGATTTTTTCCGTTTAAGCACAACAAATAATTTACCGCCTACAATGCATTTTACGCTTTCAAACACTTTTAGTTGTTGGCTTTCGAATTTATCATGTTACGTGCGCATCGGTGGCCTGATTCTGTGCTAAATTAAAAAACTTCTCGATTTATATAAGTGAGCATTTTAGCAATTTGACCGAAATAAATGTCGCTTTTGTGAGATTGTTTTACAGTGCAGAATGCACCTTATTAGAAAATGACAGTTTGAAAAGGCGGGCAGTGCCTTAAGTGGTTAAGCTGGTTTGCCCGGACATATTTAATGGGTTACATAATGAATTTCAAAATGTTTGAAACCTCAAAATGTGTATTTGATTGAACCGAAAAATTGTGTAACGCAAAGCCGGACGCAGAATTCAGACCAAATCATCGACAGAGAATGTAAGCGAGAAGATGGTACAGAGATTTTGAAAATTCTATTAATCTCAAATCAATGTTTTCCTTCTCTTCCTCTAATATTACACACATATTTTAGGTTGCATTTGCCTGCTTTCCACTTTCAGTACGGAACCTTTCGATTTGTTTGCGCTGGTTCAGTTTTTTCAATGTTCTCCTTATCTATTGTACTTCGGCTCCTGCTGCGTTTTTCTTTTCCGCAGCGAAAGAGCACATCTCAATTCAACATAATTCAATTTGAACATCATATTTTGCATTATATTTTTGCGATGCAGTCGATATGAAGCATCGCGAACGAGCGACAAGCTCAACATAAAGTTTTGATTTTATTTAAGCAAATTCATCTCGAATGTATTCGACAGTTGATTGTACGCTGAACTGAGTGAGTATGCAAAGTAAATTCCTCTTGGAATCAATAAATTGAACTCTGAAATTGAGTGTGCATTTTTCGTTCGTGTGTCAACTGCATTTCTTCAAATTCTTTGGAACGTTACAAGATGTGTATCTATTGCCTGATCCGAAATAGATCGAGATGAGTTTCGCTTTCGAGCTCAAACATGCACCCTGTGAAAGGCATTTATTGAAACTGCACAAACGAAATCATAGAAAAAATGGAGAGAGGGAAAAAAGAAAATAAGAGATGAAAATGCAATTTCAAATTGAAGTTGATCCAAAGTAGTTTCATATTTGCTTACATAAAGGAACCTAAGGATTGATATACATTTCAAATGAAATATAGAAACTATAAAATGAGAAAACATTCATGTTTAAAATAATTTCTGCAAAGTAAATAAAATATAGTGCTGTTTTTCTCTTTCGTTCATAAAAAGCAAATATATACCGTTCGTGAATGTCTGCTGTGAGAGAACCTTGAGTAAACTTTGGGAGGAAACTTGAATAATAAAGAATGACAGAGATGAGCATCAGAATTCACATATTTGAACAGGTTACACTCAATTTCAGCAATAAATATGTGACAACATCATTTCTCGGAACAAAACTGAGACTTCGAAGAATTCCCATTTGTGTTGTGCACTTTTGTCTTCATATTTTTGCCCGATTTGAAGAATAATTTGATAATAATCGCTTTGAGAGCTCAGCAATTGGTACAAAATCCATGAAATAGTAGAGGGTTAAGAAGAAGAAAAAAATAGATGACAAAATCGTTTCTTCGCTGGAAATGTCCATTGGGAATTGCTTGCAAAATGCACTAGAATTATATCAATAAGTTCACTAGTATTTCAAAATGTACGATCGGTCTTTATTATGATACTCTCCATTACCACCAGCACCGATTTCCACCAGACTCTCAATTGTTCGTCGAAAAGCAGTCGTAAAAAATTAATGGCCATTCTTCTTAAGTAGATGCAATTTGTAAAGGTTAAACCGTATGGTCGCTCATTTTCCGTTAAATAATCATTATTTTGCTATAATGTTTAACAAGGGAATGCGCCGAATGCACCAAACTCGGATTTCCATATGATTCAAAATCCGACCAATGATCAGGTTCTAACTGCTTTAATGCGTGCAGTGCATTGAAACACACGCAGCGAGAGACAGATAAGGACTGCGTTCTCCGAATGCATAATGAGATTTGGTGTTCTCAATTTAGAGCTTTCAATTTGCATAAATGAACGATTGCATATGTTTATTTACATTGTAAATGTTCTGGTTAGATTCGATGTTGAAATGCGAAGTAAAAGACTGAATCAGCCGGATTTGAATGATATGAGATTGCACGGGCCGTGTTAAACGGCAAACTAATTGCATTTCGCAATTCGGTTTTGTGGTATTCATGTAAATTTTCATTAATCACCAAGTAAATCGTTAATTAACAATTAAATACAAAATGCTAATTGCATTTGTTGTGTCACAAAATTCTTGTTACAGTGCAATCGTGGTGTTGAGCTTGTAACCAATTAAGGGATGAATAAGCAAAACGGCAATGCAAAAAAAACAACAACAACAAACAAACATGGTAAATGAAACTAAAACCTTCTACAAATGAAAGCGTAAACTGAATCGAGCAAGTTGAGCCAACAAACAGTAAAACCAATAACAACAAAGGAATAACAGCATTGATTCATCCAGTAAATGAGTGGATGTAGCGGCATTAAAACGAAACAAAACGAGAAAAAAAGAAGTGAGTGCACAAATATATTGTGAATTTGCTAGGCTAACCCTTTCCGTTTGTTGATGAAATCACAGCTGAGCTCTGAGTCCTTGATGTTGACGGCGATTTATGTGCTAATGATGAAACCTGATGACTTCGGCTCGTTGGAATGTCCGAGGGCGGAGCTGACGCCAGCGTTTGTTGTTGTTGTTGTTGGTTGGATGTGGACAAAAAATTATTATGTTTTGAGCCATCGCGAGATGGTTTGCCAGCCACCCCGGCTGCTGCACCACCGCTATCACCCGCACTCGAAGCCGGTGCTTTCGGCAGTCCAACGTATGGATGAAATTCAGGATAAAACTCTTGGATTTTTTCATAATGTTGAAATAATTTCGGAATATTTGGATTCGATGTATACTGAAAACTAGCTACTAATTCGACATGATCATCAAGCGGCGAAGCGGTTGTCATCTTTGAAACGCTTGTTTTTTTAGCAGCACCATTGTTTGCGTTGCCAATATCGATTCGTGCATTGATATTGCTGCTTGCGGTGATTATTTCCTTTACTTGTTTTGGCGCTTTGACAGGTGATTTAATGTACACGATTTTCTCGCCATCTTTATTGTCAACGTTATTGTTGGAAAATTTTATCGGTCGTGCCGTTGTTGTGATGGTTCTGTTTGTCAGTGCGACACTTTTTATTGGTTCGAATTGGTTGTGATCTTTGGGCGCCGACGATGTTGTCAGTGGCCGCGGTGATGTTAATCGTGGTTTCCAATTCTTTCCATTCTGAGTTTTTCCATTATTTTTTCCATTCTTGCGACCCGACGACTGCGATGCATTCGACTGTGAAGACTGCTGTTTGCGATTTCCTTTGCCACCGTTACCCTTTGTTGCATTGACCGCTTGATTGTTGATGCTTGGCAAGTTGTGAATTGTATCCAACGGAATGAGCGGAACTGAAACTGGATCGGTTTTATCAATTGGTCGTTTTGAGCCATAGAATATTAGCGACCATCCTTTCAAAATGGCATGACCTGTTTCGTTTTGTGTAAATCGCCAGCAAATAGTTTATTCGATTTTTTTTGTGTTCGTTTGATCAATGTGTTGTGCGATCAAGTTTCGGTGATAAATGCGTTGCGCCAATGTTTATCACAACGGCGACAGCATTACAATTCGAAATGAGCAAATAGACAAATATTGTAATGAGAATAGGTTTAACAAAGAGTTTTTGTTGTTGTTATTGTTATCAACAAATGTTTTACAGCTACGCGTGATAGATTAGTAATTTGGTTAGTTTTCACATTGTTTTTCGATTTTCAATGTGGGAAAAGTGAATAAACGATAAAACTTACCATTAAAACGTCCCTCATTTCGGATTTCGAGCAACCACTGACCTGAAAATTGCGAACAGATAATTTGGATAAATATCAACATTGATTAAATTATAAATTAATCGTGCGAATGTTTGGTGAAACGACTTACCATGAGGTGATTCACCCCATGTATGTACCGACATAAATGGCCACTGATTGAATCCTGAGCGTGAATTATCGTGGTTCCTGAATAAACAAATTTAAATGAATATTCAAAGCCAAATTCGCTGAAATATATGCGCACAATTGAAGAAACAGCACGCGCACACACATACAGAACCGAATCGTCTTGGTCGGCGCTACATTAAAGCCGTACATCGTAAGGAAAACCACAACCGAGCGGCATATACAATGAGCATAGTAGAGTCCATCTCGAATAGATATTTGAATAAATAATTCATAAATAACCACTTCAATTTCCGATGTGCAAAATATCATTTAATGAATGCTGATGGCGCTATTCATTAAAAGTGCTTGCCGTTAATGACCATTATATGCACCGAACGGAACTGTTCATGTTCGATCCACATTAAATGGGTTGCGCTTAGTAGATTCTTAGTAACATGTTGATACACATAATATCAGATTGAATTTCATACATTTTGTCTTTCGGGCAATTCTCAAACTGCACAATCAATTTACTGGAGGGTAGTTAGCATGTCGTATAGAGCATGTTTCGGTTGATTTATTGCATAAATCTCAACCGCACATCGAAAATGACGGAGCTAATTTAGTGAATTTAAAAGATGAGTGCGAAATACTCCAGCCACAGAGAGCGATAAGTTGGCAGAAGAATTATGTTTTTGTTTTAAGCTTCATATTTTATGCCAGAAAATGGTTTGTTTTCACGAATGCCGAGCTAATGCGGTTTTGTATGATTTGCAAAAAAATGATAAATTTTGATTGAGGCAGAATTGTGCTGTATCATGACGCAATTCTGTAATTCCAAGGCTAAAATCAGATATTTCTTTTTTCGAGATGAATAATATACGATTTATTGCGACGAAAACAAATCTGCTACATAACACTTGTCAAAAGTGGAGATTCAGATAAATTCGTATGAAAAGATCCATTTCACTCGAATTATGCTACATTGTTGAACGCAATGAAAACATTTTATAAACAACGACACACTGGAAAGCAATACATATTTACCGCATGCGGAGATGCAATAGATTTTGTAAAAACACATCATCTCAATATGGATCTAAGCACATGAGCATATTCTCGCATGTTTACCTTAGAATATACATTCGGCAAACGATGGAAAACATTCGATTAGTGTGCGGTCGTGTGGTGGAGCGCAAAATGTTTGTGTACAAACATGTGTGCGCCTGCAATAAACACTTTTCCCAAAACCAATGTAAACTGAATGTGCCAATATTTGATTTAAATTTATGATAAAATTGGCCATTGCACAAACAAAATATCATCAACATCATATGCTTATAAGAGATTACATTGTTAAGTTTAACATTCAATGTGAAAATTCTCATTTTCGGGATGAAATGTGACGACAAATCTACACTCTCTACCCCAATTTGATTTGAACAAAGAATATATGGGACAGTTGGGTTCATTATCACACGTTATCTCAGAAAATATAGCGTATTCATGTGACAAAGCTGAAAGCTCGTCTGAAACGCGTTCTGTACATTTAAATGCATGATGAGATCGAGTGAGTGCGGTAGACAGCTTCTTCGTTCGGCGAACAGTGAATTATTCGTGTCCACATAAATTAATTACCTAGATGTCAACAATGTGACTCGGGTGCCAGCTGGTGAAGTTAAATAAATTTGTATGTCGCCACGTCGCGATGCACTCAACGTAATTTTCGCTTGAACGTGCTCCAAAAAATTCACACTTTCACACTGTTGCGGCTGCACCTTCAGACTAATAACAATGTAGTTTTTTGGCGAGATCGACCTGCGGACAGAAAGGAGAATAAGTAAAACATTTACAATTTGCACTAGCAACACACTTACTTGTCCAGCGATTGAGCATATATTTCGCAACGTTGTTGCTCGGGCACGGTTTGCCATGTTCTCGCCACTTTTATCATAGCTGATGCATCCATGAGTCCATAGCCAAATGAGTGGCTCACACGACGACCAACTCCATTCTTTGACCAAGATTGATCCTGTAAATTGGCAGGCTTTGCAGTTCGCACCACTACGAAGAATCAAAACAAATGTGTTAATTTTTTTTATCTTTCAAATGCAGACAATGGCGAAAAAAAATCCGTACCGATATGTTGTAAATCTCTCCAGGTTAAATTGGAATTGGCTTCTAAAACCAAAGCAGCAATGCCAGCGGCTAATGGTGCCGATGCTGAGGTACCCGTATGCGATATCGTACACGAATGATGCAAATCAGTTGTAACAACCTGACGTTCATCTTTGCTGCCGCTACTGTACGTGGTGGCCAATGTTGAGCTACATTTTTCCGAATACCAGGGCACAAGACCACGTTCGGTTGCGCTTGAAATCGATAATGTCCAAATAGAATTTGTGTAACCGTCACAGTTGCAATTGTCATGGTCTTTTCCACCATTTCCCGATGCCCAAATGAAAATGCTGCCCTTGCCTTTCCGGCCTTTTGTCACGCCTTCGATGAATGCACGTGTTGCTAGTTCACCCGGACCATCCACCGTTTTACCATCATCTGCAAATTGCAAATTCATTTGAATTTACTTTTTCCATTGAATAAACAAACAATATGAAATTTACCGTCTGGTCCCCAGGATGCGCTATAAATATCGATGTGCTGCGGATTCAAACTTAACGACCTCGCTTCAACGGCATCTGTTACGTCGCCGTCCAACATTCGAACACCTCCAACACTTGCACCATGAGCAATGCCCACACAGCACAGCGAATTGTTAAAGGTGGCCGCCACTTCGCCCGCACATCGAGTACCATGACGATTGCTGTCATCCATATCGTAGTGTGGCATCGGATCATCATCGTGACTATTCACATCATACGATGCTCTTGGATCCTACAACAAACAATTTTCTTGTAATAATAAGCTTTCGCCAAGAAAATGAATTCCACTAAAAATATGTTTAAACTTTGGTAACGATCAGAAGATTAACTTTTTGCCACTTTATCAAATGAATTATAGTGTAGGTGAAGGTGTCATCACCTTTAATAATCATAGCGTTTTTGAACACATTCAATTCAAAGAGCTACTAGTGAAAATGAACTCGCAACCACCGAACTTTTCGAACAACAAGTTGCCGAAAATGAACACCAAATTATCGCACACCTTCGTAATAGCCGTAATAGCACAAGCCAGAAATAAAAATCAAGCAATCCGGATTGTGAGGGAGCGCTTTGAAAAAAATTATCTTGTTCTTTTCAAGAAACTTTACTTTCTCTTCGCAGATGGACAGTGCTTTGGATCGAAAATGACATAGTTTATTACTTCTCAACTTTTTGTGAACAAAAGAAAATGACGAAACAAATCTGTTGTGTGCTTGCAATTCAACGAAACTTTATCTGTTACGTTTTTCTATAGCTCTTTCATTTTCGTGATGATGTTGTTGGAATGGCACCAGAGCCATGGCGAAGTTTAAGTTTCGACACGGTAAAAATCATATGAAATTTATCAAATTATCAAGCATCGAAGATAGCAATGAATGGCTTTTTCTTACTGCAGAATCACTGTCCTATATAATTTTATTAAAGAGTAGGAGGAGAACTTTTCAACATTTACTGTTTTGGTCTTTTCAAATTGAAGATGCTCCCAAAGAAATGCACGGTGTGAAGTATTGCGAATCAGTTTTATTAGAGTTGAGCTTAATAACATAAATTGCAAACAATGGAACCGGAGAAATAAACTTTTAACAACAACGAATAGATTTGACACTTTTTTACTTACAAAATTCTCCGCTAAATCGGGATGATCCGATTCAAGGCCATCGTCTAAGATTGTTACTACAATCCCTTTACCCGTGATTCCCTCTTTCCATGCTGGAATGACGTTCATATCGAGACCATTTCCGCGATGCTGAAAGTATCAAATTAAAATTTTAATATTCAAACAAATCTTTGGTAGAATTCAAGTAAAGTTCGGGAATTCCTAATACAATTAATACTTGAAACTCAAATCGTTTCGACGAGGAAACTTTAAAGTGGCCTAAACTTAGGAAATCTACTCATTGTAGTTTCGATTTGCTTCAAAATCCATGAAAACATATGAAGAGCAGCAAAAATGCATGGTTTTTGGTACATTGAAGACAAGTGGAAAAAAATGAATTCAAAGAATCTGTGAAACTTCAACTTCATTATCAGTGCGTTGTCGCAAAGTGGATGTGAACTCTCTAACATTGATGAGATTAATCATCTAAATGAAATGCTGTTGAGAATCTTAATTGTTTGAAAATGTTTTTAGTTTGCTGAACAAAAAGCAGTTACATTCATTGATGCAAGTTTGATTGTCTTTGTGCCGCACATTTCGGCATTGAATTGACACGATGCATTACAATTTTCATGAACTACGCTAAAGAGCGTTAAGTAATCCAAACCGGTAAACACAACATTACCGACTCGACTCAATGGTTGGCTTAACAAAATGGTAATTTTCGTAATAAGCATATGCAAACAAAACTATGGCTTTTGAATGTTCGACGCGTGGGGGTGGGATTGTGAGCGCTTTGTGAAGTGCAATGATTACAGATTCATGAAAATATTTACATAAACGTTGATGAACGGAATGGTCAATATGAATACAATTAGCATGACCATAATTTGAAATCATGATGTTCGAGCCAATTCAATGAATGATGCACAAATTTGCATCATTGCACGCATTCAATCGACAGATTTCTTATATTACATCAGCAAACAATGTTGTTGACAATAATAATTGTTCCCGTTGGTAGAGTTTTGTCTCATAATACACAAAATAAACGTCAAGCTTGTTCACGAAAATGCATTTCAATCATCCTCAAAGTACATACTTCCGAAGTTTGCGCAGAAATTGCGCATGTTAATACAGTAATGTGGGTTATGCACACAATTGCTAAAAATAAACATTTATAATGAACTCTTTGTGAATGGCATTTTCCTATCGTGCTCACGAGCAATTCACTTCGATTCGATGAAGATAAAGTGTGCACTTTAATATTTGAATGTTCGGGAAAATATCGGGATAGATGCCATCTTTATAGCGAAAAAAATTTAAGTAGCCCTCGAGTGTTCAAAGTAATTGAAGGTGCAGAGAACCGTTCCTGTTTTTGCCACACACACACACATTTTTATTCATCCTGAGGGATCTATAAAAATGTCTTCTTTTTTAACGTCGCCACAATAAATAGCATTCATTCGTCGAATGAATGGATGAGGCAAATGGTAATAAAAACGAAGTGAATATTTATAAGTCCTCCAAAATGTTTTGGATGCACTTGTTTTTCGTGTGCAGAGAGCATTTATTGAATACTGTAGGGAGCAAAGATCGATCTGACAGAGACAAAGGGAGCGAGAAATGGCAATTGATGCATACAGTTCGAACCTCTCAAGGGAATGAGTCATGGTTCATATGTATCAGTTAGGTTTTCACATAGGAATGCGAGGTAAAAACATATTTGAAACTGATGTTTACTTTCATATCACTATTCATAAGGTACAAACTATTCATTCCTCAATATGACGCGAATATTTGATAACTTTTGTAGTGCTACAAATTTTAGTAAGGAATCAAAACAATTTACTCACTAAATACCACATTTGAGGCCATTTTTGATCATTTGTAAGAATACGATTCCTCCCCATCACCATTGGATACGCAGCTCTTGTCTCGCGAAAAAGGAAATCGCGCTTCTTTCGCGACTTTATACGTTGTTGTTGCGACCATAGCACTCGGTCATCATTGTTCAATCGCGACTGATGATGATGCGATGGATCAACAGAACGTTTCCTTATTTCACTATGATGAAAATGATAATGGTCATCGAAAATCTGCAAAGGAAATAAATAGACAATTAGAAAATAATTTCTCAATAACGAGCTTAATTCAATGGAATTTTCCATGCAACCAAATCGATAGGATAATCAGATTACAAGTTTAATGTCAGCATCATTTGCTCCCACTTGTTCTTTCATTCTCTCGCTATCACTGGACTTCGATTGCATTTCGAAACGAATCTATCAATTACAATCCAAATTTGATATCGAGCATTTCTAAACGCAGCATCAGTAAATTTTAATGAGATTTTAAAATGAGATAATAAATGAACAAACGGTTTCATGCGAAGTCTTTGATTGAAATTGTTGTTAGCGTCCGAACAAATCCCATTTCCAAGTGAATAAGCTTTTGGATGGAATAAAAGGATACTAGTATTTATCGAATGTTTGATGCTATTTCAATTATTCGAGCCACTGCTTAAGAGCGGCAAATTGCCATAAGAAACGAACGAATATACATACATGCTTCGAATTAGGTCACACCAAGTGAAACGACAAATGCAAGGATATGAAACACGACTCATGGAAATGGCTATGATTCTCATTGAAACACGATTTCTCTTTCTGTCTCATGGGGAGACTCTCTAAAACTAGTTTCAATCCAAAATACTATCTGTGTCTAAAATGTAAACATTCGATCGTCTTTTGTCGCTGCAATAGCTGTATTGGCACTTTCAAATTTTGCTGTAATTATCAATTAGGAAGCTTTTAAAGTGATTATTCGAACGAGATATTTACGAAATAATCTGATTATTTTCTGAAATATTGCTATCGTTGAATATAATTATGATCGGGAATATCTACTGTGTATTTCATAGAAATTGTCCATCGAAACCGTTTGGTGAAGAAGTTTTCTTTGCAAAAACAAAGTGTAATTCAAACTATATGAAATTCAAGATGTTCACGCTCGACTTTACGATGCCAAAAGTCTCTTCTATCGAAATGGATGAAATATTGAAAATGCGTCTGCGAATATTGCTTATCGGTTTACTCAATCCAAATCCTTTACGTAGCCCAACAAAAAGTGGTCATCAACTAAAGAATCCACAAATTCAACCATTGATCAGAACGATGCTAAAATAAATATGCTCCAGCAAATTCAATGGATTAACTTGTAAGACTGTTGACTTGATGCAAACAGACGATAAAAGAGGAATGGAATCGAAGATTTGCCAGAGAATTTAAATCGACACCATAATCGGCTTTAGTTTTACTGAAACTGACATTCGGTGCGAAAAGATTATTGTCACTCAATTGCTGATGAAGCATATTTGTTGGATTTCAGCCACAAACAAGAGGCCAATAAAATATGTGCGACAGGTGTTGCACACAACGAATGAAAGCCTTTATTCCGGCTTATTACATCACTTCGAAACACACATCGGAAGATAATAGGAGAAAAAATCAAACTCGAATAAACATCACAGCACCTGCCTCTAATTCTCTTTTATCGGCAAATTTTTCGATTTTATTGGCATTTATGGGGAAAATTGATGGAAACTTTGTATCTTCGATTTTGTTGTTTTTTTTTTATTTCTATCGACTTTCGTTTGACTTTGGCTGTTTCTCTTTATGGCATAGCAACCATTGCATCGAGTCTGATTTGAAGATTCGATTGAATTCTATTTGGATTAGAAATTTCATCCACAGATATTTGCTGATAATACGCTTTCTGACGCGCACGTCAGAGATTTTAAATCAATTTTGACAATGATTGTGCACATTTAATGCTATGAGATGTCTATCATTATGACAGATATAATCCATTATATTATCGAACGAAAATTGGGTATCCATTGGATTCGTTGCAATCTTAGAGCGACTTTATCGGAATTAAGCTAATAATTATTTCCGCCGATGAATCGGACGACGCCAAAGAATTTTTTATCGGCTTTTATTCGCCGCTCTTTATTCGAAGGCGTGCAAAAACAAGTAGCGACAATAAAAGCGTATTCTTTTTTTTTTGCAAGTCTCTGAATAAAAATCGTTGAGATTAAAAAATATGCTCGGGAATATCGACAGATCTTTTCACAGAGGAATAATATATGCTCCAAAATGTAATTCTACTTGATTAACTTAAAAAAAAATCAAGTGAAATGCGATTTTCCACTTTTTACCAATGCATCACTTTTTTCTTTTCACAGAATTTTAACACATTTATTGCATTTTCGCCGTGAGTTATATACTCTGCAGATAGCTTTTCATAGAGAAAAATATACGTCGGTGCATGTGAATGGATTGATGGGAAAGACAGAAAAAAATTCATCGAAAATTGTTGTTTAATAAAGAGCCGAGCGTTAAATTGACGAGCTATTGGAAGTCAAACAATTTCGCGTCGGTTGTCGAGACAACAATACCGAAATTGATTTTAAATGACGGATTTTGGAGAGCTTCCGCGCCGATTGACAGCCGTTCAGATGATAAAAATAGTCCTGAAAATCACGTTTCGGATTTTATGCGTAAAATACAGTGAGCTGAAAAATTTGGCGCAATAACAGCGAATAATGAACTGGTTGAAAATCTCACCGAACATTTTTCCTGGATCATTCACTTGCACTCAAAAATGTAAATGTAATTGGATTTGGCCGAGTTAAAAGATTTAAATAGTGGATATATTGAGCAAGTGTTTGTTTCACTGAAAATCAATATTATGGCAATAAATTAGTAAAAGCTCTTGAATCAATGTATTTTCCCTCTTATATGGTTTATTCATATGATTCCATCTGGAAATCTTAGTGCCAGTGCGTTGTTTTTGTATGCATATCCTATTGAATCTGCTTCAATATGGTACATGACGATATGATTTGATGCATTTATTTCCATAAGTGACATGAAATCGGAAAAGTTTCAAGTGAATCTCAAGAGCTGTAATCAAAATCTCGAGTATTATGTGAACGGGCGGCAAATGCATATGTATCATGCATGAATTAAGTAGAATGACCACAAATCTACAATATTTGAGCAAGAGAGCGAGCGACTTAGAATCTTAAACTGAAATAGAAATTAAGCTGTGTGAATATGGACAAAACTTATGATAAATTTGATTTGTTCGGAATTAATTTGAATGTGAAGAAAATTTGAACTATGGCACACCATGGTTTCACTTGTCAGATTTTTGCGTGTGAAATGGCATTTGGATGTATTGAGATACACACATAATCCTTCAGTGAATGTTTATCAAAAGAGCAAAGTTCAGTATGCATTCATCGTATGCAAATATAATATATTCGATTCACTCATTTTTAATGAGACCTTATAAGATTCTTGAGCTGCTGCATCAGTGAGCTATTGCAATCGTCTCTTAAGTGCGGACATTTATATGCAGTTCTATGTGAATAGATTATATGGTTGCTTTGGCGAAAACAGCTCAGCATTCTTGACTCTTCCATGGGTTTTGGCACGTAAGTTTTCTGTGTGCATTATTGCATGTCTTGGTCCACTTTTGCATCTCTAGTTTCATGCGTGCATTCCATTCCATTTACAATATTAGTTAAGAATTCAACATCGGTGAATTGCATAATATATTAATAGTTTAAGAAGACATGCAGGTGAGGTCATGATGTTAGCCTTCCATCTGCACAAATGCTGCACAATTTACAAAACACTTGCTCAGAATATAAATGCAAGAATTCCAACGTAGCTTCCTTGTGGTTTTGCAAGGAAGCATTATTGTGCCACTAAGCGTCAATTTAATCGGTTTTCATATATGTTGCAGAGTCCCTTTCGTACGATGTTTCGTCCTCGCTCTTCTTCGAAATCATATTGAGGGAGAGAGCGAGAGAGAGAGAGAGGGGGAACGAGTGAAAAAATGTAATGACATTCACTATGAGCAAGTAGGAGGAACTGTGTAGTCTGCTCAAATGAGGTAATATTCACAGAAAAGGTTTTCAAATTGGACTGTTTAGATGCAAATATTATGATTGCCAATGTTTTCACTTTTAGATCTTTTCGTTTCGAAAACCATTTCAGGCGAAATTCAAGCAGGTTTTGCAATTATTAACCCTTTTTACGAGTGAATGAGATACGTATGTACAGGCCATTCAAAATGTGAAACAAGATAAACCATTGGTCAGACCAACATTCAATCAATCTTCCTGCTCGCCGTTCGAATAAAGCCACTTTTGATATGTATTTTGAATATTTGTTTTGTTGAAAATGTATGGCACCCGAGTGTTTTGATATACGATTGTTCTGTATAATTCTCTCCATATGGAGCGGCAAAGCTTGCGATCGATTCGAAATAAAGCCTTTTATCGTTAGCATAACTTGTCATCAAATGAATTTTCCTTTATATTTTGTTTCGTTTACTCACGACAAACATAAGCTTCAACTTCCGTCCATAACAGAGCACTGAATGAGCACAGATATTCATTTTCTATCTCCCTCAATCGAAAGATACACACAAAACGATTTTGTTGAATGATTTATGAACTCACATCCATTATTTCGTATACGCATCGAAAGATAAATAATTCAATGAACAAAATTAATTTCATTTAATGCTTGCGATCATGTTCCGTTTAATAATATTTGCCCATGTCATTGGATATTGCTTCGGGGGATTGTGTATCGGATCGCGCACCAGCAATTCCTCTCCTTTGAAAACCCTCCCATTATCTATAATGTTTATTGAAGGGATTGTTGTTGGTGCTCGGCGTTTGTTGTATCGATGGGAAGTGAAACGATGGAATTGGTTTCGAAAAAATTCAAAGTCACCAAATATTGTAAGTAAAATGAGTATTCAAAGGTCTAGCGAAAAAAGCGTATCCAACCAGTCAGCAAAAGTATTGAATATAAATTTCGAACGTTTAGATCAAAGGGCACCTCGTTCAATACCTTTCTGTCAGAATCAAATGATTAATTGAGTATTTCTTCTTCATCCAATTTACTGTATCGCGATTTTCCCAGAGCTAAACTTCAAAATCTATAGATATTCTCCAATAGATAAGAAATAAATACAAATGAATGTTATTTCCGTGAAACACAAATTTGCTTTTAAAGTTAAATCAAACAAATCATGGAAACAACAAACAAAAGTAGAGAATCTTGAAAGTAGAAAATTTACGATTTATCCACGCCAATCCCTCGAAGATGCGCGGAACCGAACAGCTGCATTCCAACTTTTACAATTTCATTACCCGTCGTATATTGGCATCTCACAGAATTCGAATGAAGTCAACCTAAGTGAGCTTTGTGGTAAATTGAACTTTCGCCACACTTCACTGATTCACACCTAACGAGTTTGAATCGAGTCAATTTCTAAACAATTACACAAACTTTGCCGTCAAGAGTCGGATTGAATTGATGTTAAATAAATCACGCTGTATACTCCAATATACAAGGCAAGGTAATTATGTATAGGAATTTAAAATGCTAAAGACGAATGAAAATCGACTAATGATGTGTAATTCACATCAACACATTCGGAAATAATTGCATTTCGTGCATAATTCATTGTATTCGCCGTTTGAGAGGCGTCTGGCAAAAACTACTCACCGTTTCTAATCATTGCGAGAATGCGAATTAATGCATTATTTATCTTTCAAAACGACATTTGATTGAGATTGCCTGTTAGTTCAAGCCTCAAATAATTGTTGTTCAAATTCACCTTTTTCATGATCTTCGATGGATATTCTCGAGAGAAACTGCGCAGCAAGTTTCATTATGTTTGACTTTTCGATTTCTTGAATGATTCAAATTATTAATAATAAATTTGAAGCAATTTAAGCAATTTAACTTTTCATCAATTTCACTGAAAATAGTTCGGTATTTTTTGCCGAAGGAGACGGCTTCAGCAGAATAATTGATGGAAACAGCCATCAAATTCGAATATCCCGAAAAGAAATATAGCGGCATGAAAACTTGCCGATAAAAAACTTAATAGGCTACTACATTCACTTTGGCTTTGATTGAGGGGCAACACAAGTAATTAAAGTTTGGTGCACAACAGCTCAATTGATGGCATGTGCGGTCACAATTTAATTAGTTATGTAGAAACTTGTATTGCTCACTTAGTTAGTGCGGCAAAGCAAAACACGAGAACATCCATCATCGATGAAGGCCAATTCAAAGGAAAGCAAAAGTTTTCAATCGGACAATGACTCAGATGTCAAAGTTCCACCAAATGCATGGTTCATATTGATTGAAGCAGGGCTTTTTTAAACGGGTCATCTTACCGAAAACTAATCGAAAGTGACGGCTTTGAATCAGGATTCGGGTAGTTTCTAAAATGAAAGCCACAAATATGCCGTTAAATTCAATTGTCACAAAAAATTCATGATTGATGGCTCATTAAAATCGATCTACTCTTTAGGAATTGAAATTTCCTATGCTAACTTTTTGATAATATTCTGAAATCTTGACTGAATTTTGGAGCTAAAACCCCAGAATCGGTGAAGTAATGGAGGCGTAACAACTAATTTACAGTACAAGCCTTGAATTCATCTGTGTCTTTATTTCAGTGCAATTTTACACTCAGCAATTTTATAAAATGAATTTGTGTTGAAACTGTTCTTGCGCCAAATGTTACAAATACGCGGTCAGTTCCGAATTTTGCTGTAAATAAACCCTGGATTGAGCAATTCAATTGGGAATCACAATACATATGTAGGGCTGAGAGTAAAAACGGTTAAACACATTTTGCTCACACCAAGGAAAATTCTCGTAAGCGTGAGCATGACGTAAGATGTTTTTAATCGTTTTTACTCTCAGCCCGACATATTGCATGATTCTTTCTTCGCCGTAAATGTTTCATTTTATTTTGTAAAAGACAATTCTTGCCATCGATTCTCTCGTTTTGCATTGTATTGCTTATGCATCGGAGACTTCGAAATTGTGTGAAATCAACGGAATGTGAATCAGACTGAATTATGAATATAAACATCATTTGTTGGCTGCTACTTTGAGTTCCTTTGTCCATTTCTTTGCTGAATGTAATTCGCTGAGCGGATTGTCCGTCATTCGGCTGCATCTGATCGGCTTAAATTATTGAAAGGTGAAGCAGAATTTAACATGATTTTAATTCATATAATTTTTGCATTCCAGCATATTTTCATGTATTTTTGTTTTGTTTTCTTGTTCATTTCATTTACTTCTGTCAACGCACTCTTTTTTAGCTGCTTATTTATCAAACGGACAGTTTTAATGTTCGTACAAATCGTTGCGACATCTTCGTTGTATGTTGTTCGTCGAGCTATTGAAGCGTTACCAATGCCAGCCGTTTTGTTGACAGTTTCGACGCATAGACAAAGACATTTCATTATTTTCTGTAATTAATAATTTATGGTGATGTTATTTGCGAGACTGAATTGAATTGACTGTTTGGCAAAACAAAACGGAAGTTTGATTCACAAAGAGAATGCTGATTTTAATCAAGATTTGTTTTCGACAATCTTCTTCGTTTGTACGTCAAATACAAAAATACTCTTTGTTTCGTGTCGCATTTCAAAAGTCAATTTTCCGGTTGACTTACTTGGATTCTTTCAACCGCTCGCATCGCTTGTGCCCTTTTTTTCTCTGGATTCAATGAACTGAGATATTCATTTTGTATTGTGGGACAGTTCAATGAATGCAAACGTTCTATATGTGCAACAAAACACACAGAATTATTTTAATTCAAATGGAAAGAGGTGTGAATTGCGCTTTGTCACGATTCGCAATATAGATATTTTTATATCCGTCTAATGAATTTATATTTATGATGTCGACACGATATTTGTTTGTCACTAGGAAAAAGCGTATGCTTTCTAATTAGTTCCAAACGAAGTGCAAACAAGTTGATTTTTTATTTGATTTGGCCGGCCAACATAAATTACATTTTTTATTTACTTCTCATTCGCTCGCGTGACATTCCAATTGTCACTTTGAAGTCATTTTTATAAAACGTATTACTAGATCTGTTTACTATTACGATGGCTAGGTTCTGTTTGGTGAGAATTTTGTTCAGAAATACTTCATAGTTTTTGTAGAAATGCTTTCGTACAGCCATGGAATTCAGGTTTGTTCGGTGACAAAGCGGTATCGTTTTTCCCAGAAGTCGACAAGAGTCATCGAAATAACGTTTATTTCACAGAAATCAAGTCGTTACCGCAAAGATTTCCCAAACAATGTTAATAAAAATATATAAGGTCAACTACATTTTCTAGAAACATGCCTAATTCAGTTTCTCTTCCATTGATTCGTTCAAACGGAACACATAAATGGAACGAATTCTAGTGGAGTGGTGATACGCCAATTCATCAATTGATATCGGACCGCAGCATTTTATAACGAAAAAAAAGCGGCCACTTGCCAAGAATCGATACATATTATCATTGCGCACATTCGCAAACAAAACGGTATTGTGGCGTGTGATTTAATCATGGAATGAAATTGATTGCGTATTTAATTTCAATTTTATGAAAAAGGAAAATGCCACTGGAATAATTTACCGGGGGAATTGCATGGAAACAAAAGTAAATGGCGATAATTAATGATGCTGACGTTTGAAGTTTTACGTCAAAGTCGATATTTTTCCCTCTAGAAATATTAAAATTCAAAATTGAAATGAACCATGCAAAAAGTTATAGTTTTTTGTGTATCCGTGAAACCGGCAAGCATTTTGAAAGCGCTTTCATAGAGTGCTTCAAATCCCGCACACATATTCATGGTGAAATGTTACAAGACGAAGTTTCAGAACATTAATTAATGAATAAATTATGCAAGAGAAACCAATCTGGTTGGTGACTGTGAACCGTTAATTGACATTAAGTCCGTGTTTTCTCATTGCCTTTGATAATCCAACATTAGTTTTGGTAAGCGGTCTATTTCAATGTTCATTTATATTTAAGAAAAAAGTGAGAGAGAGCACCGTCAGTGACTTCATGCCCTTGTTTCACGATGGTAATCTTCAAATGGGCAATATCCTCTGATAGTAAATACGATAAAATAACCATCGATTACACGCATTTTGGCTAATTATTTTCGCAAAGTCAACGGAGCAGCGTATATTCTCCGATTTTCACGATGCAAGTGCTAATTAATTCAGTTAATCTGTTATGATTACACATTGTTTGCTTAAAAGAAGAGAATAAGGAAAGTATAATCAAAACATCGACTCAAATTACAACAGAAAGAGGATTACAAAGCCGTTTGCTGGAACAAAATGCGCGAAACATTTCTCGAGCACTCCGTCTCATACTTGAATTACGCGGAAAAATTAGTTTTACCCACCAAATGAAGTCTCACCCTTCAAATTGTTAACAGAATTGCCAAATGAAATATTGCATTGAACTTCTGAAAGATTCTTTTTAAATGTTTGATTAATTTTCTTTTCGCATTTCGTTGACTTTATCATCTACTTCTTTTTTTCTATGTGTCGAAAATCTTTCGCAAAATTTGCTCAAAATATTCGTTGCAAATGGTGCAGAAATAATAATTGGAGCGCAGGGAGAGAGAGAGAGAGAGCTGTGCTTTGTCTGCCAGACAAAAACAAATTAATTTTAAGCGACGAAACAATTAGTTGGAAAATTTAATTTCCAAATGAAAAATGAATGTTATTAAAATGGCGCAAAAAGTGAGGTCAAGAAGGAATGACGCTGTTCTGGTTAAATGCTGTTTCATGCGGAGCACATGACATTTTCAAACGAATTTTCGCATAAAATGTGTAAAATAGCTGAAAGCACACATAATACGAACAGAATTTTAACGGAATGCTGCTGAAATGAATTTTTAAATACAATGGGACTTAATTCGAGCCGGTTGAATTGGTTTATAATGTCATTGCTTCGGAAAGTGCTCATGTGAAACAATTCCAGCCATTTATATCTTTGGCAGGAATAGCAAAAATGGTGGCTCGAAGTGTCGGCAAATTCGTATTTATTATTGAAATGAATGAATGCGGTATTTGTGGCATTAGTATTTTTTAACGAATGTTTATTGCATTCAAAGATTAAAATATTGCAAGCGATGTGATGTGTGTGTGTGTGTGTGCGACCTGCATATTATGCCACAATAAATTGTTCTGCTGAAAACGTGAAATAATGATAAAAATCAAGGAATGAATGAGAATGAAAATTATCAAATGAGCTCCACCCCAAATGCTATGTGGATAAAGTTTAGCCCTTCGCACATAATATATGTATTTGTGAAAACGGGTTGAACATGGCAGCTACAAATTCACAAGGAGAAAATATGCAAAGTTTTACATACTAAATGTGAAAATATGATTGCGCATCGAAAATCATGCGGCACAAGTTTTTTCTCATTTCGTTCAATCGCAATGTTTAGCCAACGAACTTACTAACAAGAGACAGCTCAATTTTGAAGTTTCGAAACAAATAAAACTGAATATATTCAAAAATGATGGATAACTTTTTTCGAAATCGCAATTCACATGCGACATTTTTTTCAATGCAAACTTCAACTCGATAACCATATCGGTTGTAGGCCAATATTTATTGGATGCATAGCATTAATGAGAATCGATAGTATCATCAAACGTTAGAGAAAAAAAATCTACTTGATGCTCGAAATGATAAAGGCAGAAAGTAAATAAAATTGAGTACAGGAAAAAATCGCTGTATGTAAACAGCGAAAGTGGAGCAGTGCAGGCAAAAACCATTTATATTCTACCGGGGATGCAAAATTACAAACGGAAGTGCCCTATATGAACTACAATTTTTCATTATTTTCTCACTTGTTAACATAATACTTCATTTTCACACACATGAGCACACCAAGCGAGGGAGTGAAAGAGAAATTGTGCTGTGTGTGGAGACAAGAAATGCACCAACTAGTGCGAAAGTGATTCCAAATTTACGTTTTCCACTTTCTTTCATTTCAACATGTGCATATATTCATGTAAAATCAGCTCCATCTGAATACAAATTTTAAATGACATTACCATCCAGTTTTGAAGGTCTATATTTTTTGTGTGTATACATTTGCATGTCGCTTACAATGTTTTAAGCCCAAAACTAATGATCGAAAGCTTGAGCGTAAATCTTATTGTACTTTACAAACTCACTATTTACAAAATCACCAGTTCTCCATACAAATACATAATAATACATGGGAATTTAGTCACTACGCTATGGGTTGCGCTGACGCTTGACGTTGCAAGTATAAATCCATTTACATCTTTACAGGATCAACAACCACATCAATTCTGAGGTAAATGGGAAAGCACCAACAATTGGGAAGACTTTCTTCGTTTATCGCTCTATCCATCGATCATGCTCGATCTAGCAGTCAAGCCTGATAACAACATCAAGATGAAGTCGGCAATGGTCGCCCTTCTTTCTTAACAACAAAGAGAGTTGGAAAAGCGGTCCAAAACCAACAAAACCAGGAAGGAACCAATCACCCAGTTAAGAATTCCATGGTTAAGATGTTGTCCTGTAGCAATGTTCTTACATTAAAGATTTTAAATATCTTCCATTTCAGGTATACACTCAATAGGCTGCCCGAATTAACCGAATTAACCGGCAACCACCCATCCCAGCCATATATATTGCGATATACATTATTTCGTTATGCTGAATATTATTCACGGACTAAATGATGTGTATCATAAACTAACAATAAAATTTAAGAGAAAGGGAGAAAGAGTAAATGGAATTGTTCGAATTCAATATTCATGCTAGAGAAATTATAATTCACACCAAACATTATTTCATACCGTGAGAACTGTATGAGCTTGACGCGAAACATTCCAAGCGATCCTATTTCGGGCCGTACAATACGAGTAATTCTATTAATCTGATGGATTTTCGTTGTAAGTCGACTCTTTATACTGAATTATATTATTTTATTCAAAGCTTTTGTAAGAAAAGTTCAACGTAAACGCACGAGGGAAAATTTATTCTTTTAAACCAAAAGTTTCGAATAGAATTATGGAAAATATTCACAGGAAATGTGCATCACTAGCTCCTCTGGAAAATGCACAGGAAATGCACACACCAACAATAACAATTGTAGAATGGCAAAAAGAGAAAGAGAGAGAAAAACTATTATTCAAAATAAAACGAATTTGCATAATCTTCTTTCGTTCACAACTTCTGTATGTTGTTGACATTCTGATTTCAATTTATTCTACGAGAAGTGGTGAAAATATCGTCAATTTGCTGAGCAATTCTTTGTTGAAAGAAAAAACGATTCCAACTGAAAACTACAAACATTTTCATCACAAACTTCACGGCAACACTATGCAATCAATCAAATTTAGTAATCATACGGGAAAGTTTGCGTGTACTCAAGATATGCGCATATTTCATAGAATATTTTCCGATGATTTATTTTCTGATGACGGACAGTTCACCTTTTCAACATTTTCAAAAGGGGTTTAAAACCGCTTGCGACTTGATTAAACGCAGGCGTTTTATCAAATATAAAAAAGCGCTGACGTTGACACTTATGACGGAAGATAAATTACAATACCATTTGCCTTACAGTATGATCTAGCCCAATTAACTGTCGCATGAAAACCTCAAAGCAATCAGTTATAATAATTTTCAAGCGCACGGCTTCTATTGATGTAACACGATTTGATAGATGCACCTATTTTGCTGCTAAGGAAGAACAAAAAATATCGCACTGTAGCAAATGCGCGTAGAAAAACTTTTTTCTTTGACATTTGGGTCATGGACAAAATGTGTCGACATAAATCGAAAACCAAGGGAAAGGCATTGAATGGAACAAAATAAAAACGGTAGATGATGACAGACACAATCTTTATGCCGCAACGCCTCGGCTCGAAAAGAGTTCACTTCATTCAAAGTCACCATCATCAGAATAGAACACAATTCCCGAAGGGAATGCGAAGTGTGACTAAATCCTGAAGACATTCAAAAACTTTTATTTGGCTGAACGCCAAGTCATCAATTGATAACGTAATGCTGCTTCGAGACCGAATCGCCTGAGCAATATTTCCAAAACGGTTTCTTCATCATGTTCATACATTCAATACTCATCAGAACGTTTCCTCTCTCTTTCGAAGAACAATAGTTCTTTGTCACGCGACTCTTTCTTCGCAACAAAGCACTTTTAATTGACTATTTTCACGGGATAGTTTGTGTGTGTATCTATTTCAATCAAATAATGAATTCTTTTGCATTTGTTTGTCGCGAAACACATCCTAATTAAATGTTTGGTGTTGAAACAGCTAAAAAAATGCGCCAACAAAACTCGTTACACAAGATGTTTTATTTGAATATTTTGCATGATACTCGTGTCAAATTCAATTTGACGCAATCGAAAATGTGGCAAAAATGTTGCCGCAGAATGAAAATGTCATTTTTCCTCGTTCTTAGTGTGAAAGCTGTATGATTCGAATAGAGGCACGGAACAATGCTATATTTGCTGTTGTGGTTGTCGAGCCATTTTATTCAGAATTTGTAAAGTGGATTTTGATTGGCCAAAAAAAAGTCTCTTTTTGATTTTTACTTTCGAATCAGATGAAACAAACATCAAAATATTTGCTGCATAATAGTATAGTTGAAATCCAACATTGCATTCATGTCGGAGTACAAATGCAGAAAACAACAACAAAAAAGTGCATGCATCATGAGCGCATCGAAAAAAAGAATGGAACAGAGTTGGAAAATGAAATTGTGAACAAACACTCGGTTACATACAATCCGTAAAACGAATTAAAAATAGAAATATGGAATGAATCGTGGAAAACTCGATTCGCTGTACCGCACACGCTTATCCGAAGTGTGTGTGCATAAAATGTATGCTGTGAATCTATCGTATCGTACATTTATGACGCATGCAATCGGAAACATCTGTGTTTCATCTTCACACGCTCTGTCTGATTCCACGAGAATTCGTATTCGGTGCACAGGGATCGGATCGAATTGGATTCAAACATAAAGAATACTCTTTTACATGAAGAAATGAGTGTGTTGGAATTGAAAATTGTAGTTGTTGTAACACGATGTATTATTATTCCATAGAGAGCACTTTCCACAAATGTTGAGCTTAAGCTGGAACAACTAATTTTTTTTTTTTTTTATCATATATAGAATTTTGTATGAGAGAGAAGCATTAGTCTCTTCATTGCATATGATACATCTTTATCCGCAAGCTGTTAGTGAAGTTTACAAATATTGTCTCGGTTTGGAGTATTTAAAAAAAAAGGATCGTTAATCCGTTCAAAATGCCGAACGTTTCGAATAACTAGTAATAACGATTGCATGTTTGCAAACAAGTGTTTCAAGGGAATCACAGTGCAGCACAAGCGAATGGTCAAATAATTGACACAACAACAGCGTGAACGAGACTAGCATTCCAGCTCGGTACAGACATGAAAGCGTCCGCAAAGCCAACACAAATATTCTCTGGATATTAAGCGGCCACGTTCAATAGCAGTGGCGACCGAACAATGCCGTCGCCATCGTTTATTGTTTTTGTTGCCCAGCGCATGCTATTTCGATTAATTCCACCGTTATTTTCTCATTTGCAGAATATTGTTCCATATCATGTGCATTTGAGGCGTTTTGCACGAAAGCCGAACATAATTTATCACTTTAATTTGGCCTTGGTAACATCCTGCGCATTTTTCTTGCTTCTTTTATAGGATTTTAGTGGTTTTGAATTCATCTTCAAATAGAAAAACAGCGAATATTTTCTCGTTACATTGATTGCATAATGGCATCCTCGTCGCTTTGTAGACATCGTGCTATTTCTGTTGCCTCTTGCTTGCGCTCGCCAATGGATTTATATCAGTGGTGCATGCGGTTGGCCACTATCAATTTCAGACAACAAAAGAACAACTCAATTGAGGCTGTCTGCGAAGTATTTCAGACGTTATTGTTCACACTTCTCACTCGCTCTCTTCCGACCCGAGCCAGTTACACATAAACTCTGTTTGGACGATCATTTGTAATAACGCTTTAATTTCTTATTGCTTCGATAAATTGCAAATAAAATAATTAAAATTGAAAGCAATGGACTCGATTCAACAATGTCGATGCGTATGCCAATATTGTTCATTCAAAAGGGAATATCGTTTTAATTAGTATCCAATCGGCCATTGTCCGATTCAATTGATACTGAATATCACTTGCCCGCAATTGAGTATCACTTTTGTTATTGATTGAGGAATGCGTTTCTCAATTGCAACCACACTATTTGCAATGCAATGTAAGCGTACGAAGATAAATCAAATACCGTTTGTGATGAAAAATGCAAAAGCATAAAAAATATTTTTCAATTTAATATATTTCAATTTTATTTTGATGCGGTGGGTGTTTTTTCTCCTTTTCGTTTGCATTTCGATATGATAATTGCTACAAATCAAACTTAATTGAAGTGCTTTTAATAAAAATGCGATGTTTATTTGGTCCAGCAAAATTCAGATAAAATTGATTTCGTAGAATGTCCATGCAAATCAGCCAAGTATTTTAATAAGTGGATTCTCGTGTAAGAGATTCATTTCTATTCTTCGGTAAATGACAATATTAAATTCATTTAAAAAAATAATTGGCATTTGCAATCAATCTAGAGTTCCAATTATTCGAATTCCAAATTACGTCAGATTTCAAATGAAAATAGCGTGCTCTTTTCTGTGTGCTATTTGCTCAATTGATCCAACTAATTCATTTAGTTTGATGTGAAATAGAGAAGTGGATTCTATGTAAAGACTATAATTTAGCTCCGTCGAGACGGAGAACACTGAATTCTAAATAAATTACGTAATTAAATACGATTTCATGCTATTTATTTCACTTCATTGGAGTTCCTTTTGAGCATATTATCCGAAGCAGCCGGGCGTTCACTTTGATATGCCGTATATTTTAATTAAAATTGTAGGCAATTTTGTAATTCAAGCATAATTCCAGAGCTGAAATAATTGATATAAAGATCCAGTATTGATCTGTTCTATAAATTTGTAATTCCATCCATGTCCAGAGCAGATATCTAGTATTCAGATCGAATGTAAAATTCCATTGAAATGTAGAAATCAAAGTAATTCTATATTTCATGTAATATTGAGTTCTGTTGTTTGCAGTGAGATCAATCAGGTTGCAGAATGGCGTTGAATCGAGTTAAAATACTGGCATTGTTGTCAATGGTTTTGGATGTATCCACCGCAAATGCGCTATATAGCTTTATGTTCATTGATTCATCTCATCTTAATTCAAAACTAATGACAGACGATGGAAGCATTTGTCAAATAAAAGCAAATTTTCAACGAAATTCCATTCAATCAATTTTCAGATGAGACTTTATAGTGCCTTCGTCACCGCAACAAGGACTTTCAACTCAATTTTCAAAACAATTGAAAATTCATTCATTCGAAAATGCCCATTTTATTTCTGAGAAACCCAAAGCCCTGTGTGTGTTCGCGCGCGCGCGTGATGAATGCTCATGTTCATGTTGAGCTGCTGCCATCACGGCTGCTGTTACACTACTTGTTCAAATGACAACAATGGCTTTCGATGCTCCAATGATCCTTTTAGCTTGAGATGTTTTAATGTGTATTATTTATCTTCCACAAATGAACATTGAGAGTAATTTGATTCTTGCATAAATCGTGCACAACTTTCATAAGACGCAGACACTGGAAATTTATCGAAACAAGCGGAACACATGTACTTACTTGTATCATTCTATCGAGTGGTGTTTATAATTATGCTTAAGTAACTGAGAAATTCAAGCATTTCAATAGGACGGCAAAGAACAGAGCTAAGCCGAACAGTGCTATAAAAGCTGTAGGTCCTTCGCTCTAGTGCTTGATATTATTTTTGAAGAGCAGTTGCTATTTGCGAGCAATAGTTTCGTCAAAAAGTCACCCAAGCTTAAACAGATAACAACTGACTTGACTCTACCACCAAAAATCCTTGAATAAGTGCGACATCATCATGTCTCGCTAGCCCGACTGCCATCATAGATGTGGATGATGGGTGAGTGAAAGCTCAACTCAAACATACACACACATTGATATTTGGATATTTTGAATTGATATTTATTTCTTGGTGCCAATGATATGAGACTCATTTTGGGTGTTGAAAAAGTAATCGCATTTCACATGAACTTAAACCAGAATGATGCGGATTCGAGACATAAAATTTTATTACAGTAAAAAGGAGCGAATCGTGAAATAAAGCTTTTGGGTTTCGGTCTTTTTTTTCATTTCCCAATAAACCATATATTTTGAATGTGTATTTATTTTTGTTGACTAAAATTGAACACAGATATGGTTTGCGGCAAATGTTCAAACTCGCATTGAAATTAATGAGAGTTTTGCCCTGTAATTTTCAATGCTGTTCTCCAAAATGAATGCAACAAAGAATTAGGACAGGCATTTGTTAAGTAACACGATATAATTCAAATAGCGAAATGCAAATGATGAGTGACTAGTTTGTTCGGTCGAATGGAAATGACTAATTTAGTTGTCCGAACACGAAATCACATGAATGATGCCGACTATTTTTGGTTTTAGATGTAATTTAAAATGCTTGTGCATTATCATCGCGAACATAAAGCATCAATGTTGTGTAATGTGCGAATAGTTGCAATTGAAATGTGTGATGCACCGTGCACGAGTTGCGGCCCATATACACGGCACCGACAATATTTTCGTGGTGTGCATCATCGAATTTTCGGTAGAAATCTACGGCGTGAAAATCATTTGGTTTTAGATGGAATTTAAATTAAATTGAAAATTCGAAATGGATTTATATCCGTCGCGAGCGGCTCCCGTTCGATGTGTGCTCAATTTTCTCCAGAATATCGATAAATATACAATTAAATGATCTGGGAGTGTTGCCGAATCAAATGCCATAGCTACCTAACTGATGTTTAATAAATGACCAGATTTCCATATGTAGATCATATTTACCTGCAAATAAACAAGTGGAATATATTATAATCGGGAAATATTCAAAAGTTTTTCGAGAGATTGGAAATTTTTTGGATATTGTGTTTGCTATTGACTTTGTCAAGTTCGATGAAAGAGCGAGCTGCTCTTCAAGAGCAAAGTGGTCATTTGTTCTTGAAATCGAAGCTTCAATATTTTCTTGTCAATATTCCGATTCGGTCAAATTTTATTGATATCGAAGCTTTCGACGATAGTTGTAGCATCATTCAGGTGCAGGAATATTCATGAGGGGAAAAGAGGTGATTGGTAGAATTTGGAAAATTCTACACATTTATAAGTCGATATAGACCTTGCTTATCTTGTCACTGGCAAACAAGGGGACCGTACCATTTGAGACATTTGAATCATATCTATTCTCCAGCGCCATCTATTGGGCAGTAGTATTGATGTGATATTTTAATCGTTTCAATGACTCATTTGTTTTTATTATTTGTGTCAATAAAAATTTTGTTCGTATTAAAATGGATCTAAATTGAGTTCACCCATGTAAAATAAGATGACGCGGTCAATTGGCATACTCTCGAATAGCTCTCCAATCCCATACAAGCACGGTCCGCTTGCTGGCAAAAGACATATATTTTTTGCCAGGCATTCTCATCAGAATTGATCCAGATTTATTTGGAATCCACCTTTATTGTATCTGCAGACGAAAATTTCGTCTTTTCCGTTGCCGCAGCAGCAGCAGTAGAATTCACATTGTATCACTAATAATACAATTATAAATCATTCAGAGCACATGCGAATGGAATAAATGATTTTAGCTCACGAAAAGTGTGGAGCCCAGTGTTTGGATGGCGGAACGAACGTCCGACTGAACGAATCGAATTACATACATTGATTGACCTATTATACCAACATCAGGATCAATTTGGTTTTTCTTGTGCTAACAATGATTTTCAATTTGAAGTGTGTGCTGCACTTGTTCGAGTTTCAATCATTGGTTTTGAAAATTTTATATCCGTTTACATGCTTGCCAGCCATTTGTATAACCATTGAATTGCATTTCAGCTTCAGTGTTGCTGGTTGCTTTCTTCTATCGTTCGTTTGTACGTTCGTTCGTTCATCCATTCATTCAGTTGAGTCTTGCAAAATTACTCAGAGTGCAAACAAGCGTCAGATAGGCGGAAATATGTGACTGATCGTGGTATTAAACGCAACCAAACGCTCAAAGCAATATTATTGATTTCGAAAAGAATAACGATGCGAAAAGAATAATGAATGGAGCTACCGGTTCGGCGGATATATGTTCTTATCGACAAAAAAGCACGATAGATATGACCGTGTGTTTGCCAATGGCAAAGGATCGCGCGAAAAATGCAAAGTTTAGGAACTGCAGCCGAGCTGCATGAAAACAATCCAATAAATTGTGAGAGCAGAACAATTCTTTATACAAAGCATTCAGAATTGTTGTTGGAAATCCAATTTATCGAGAGTGGCAACGAAAAGAAGAGAAGGCCAAGCGCAAACACGATTCTATTTCCATCAAATACCGAATTATCAGTCGAAATGGGCACTGACCATACTGACGAGCGTCAAGGATGAGGATATGGCGTGGGTCAATGATTACCGAATGCAAGATAATGAGATCACCCGCGATGACAGATGAACACATTCAATATTCGGATAATTTTGTTGTAGATCAACTCTCTGATTTATGGCCTAATCCATAAAACATGGAAACACGAGCCAAAGCACATTGGAGAAAATATTGTAAACAACCAAATGAATATTTGTTTTGTGAGTTTGGTTCATAAATAACGAATGGATATGCGTTTAAGTCGCTGATTTCTCTCATGATAGCGAATTTTGTTCAGTGATGAATGCCAATCGTTTTTTTTTTGTTGAAAGGATAATAATAATAAATAATAATAATTGGCATTTAGTTAGCTCATTCACGTTGTATCATTAATTTTTGGAATGGGATTGAGATTGGACGTTTCCACGCCGCAGCCCGACTCAGGGAATCGAACATGCTGCGCACGCTTGCCGCATGATGTAACCGCCAAAACTTTAAGACATAACCGAAATTTACGATACTTCTACTTGTTTTGTTGGGCGTCAGTTTGTTTTTCTCCTACTTTTTGCAATGAAAACTTTTTTCTAGCTTCGATCGTTTGCTGTAAACGGATCAATCGCCCAAAATTTATACGGGATTTGCATGAGTTTTATTCCCGCTCGCAAAAATGGTTGGATACGAGGGAAAAAACACACCAAAAATGTCTTGGATCTCAAACTATCCCATTTCATATGCCAAGCAACAACAACAACGAGAAACTTTATCGTTTATTAACGAAAAAACTTTTCTTCTTTGCACTATATAAAAGACGATTTTCGGACTGACATTGTGAAAATGGAAACTTTCCGTAACACTGGAACTAGGGTCATTCATATTGTTCACACAAATGGATTAAAGCTTTGATTGCCATTTGTAGAAATCCATGTCATTCTACACAAAACTGGACAGTTAAATTAAATTTAATTCAATGTACGAATTCCATCTGAATGAAAACTCTTCACATATAATTCGGTTTTGCCATGGGCTGACGCATGCTGACGAATTCAGTGACGCAGATCCAACGACATAGGTTTTCTGAGCTCCTCGCCCAATTCCGATTACGCTGACATATTCAAGGTGATCTAATTAGCATACATTGGGACCTTTTAATATTTCCATTTAGATTAGAGCAAAATGGAGCGGCTTTTTGTTCGCATTCAGTTGATTATGCGAATACATATAATAGGAATAACAATCGCACATAGATAAGGGTTTTGTTGGCATGTAAATTTGGCCACTGTCGTAATTTGATTCACATGATCAATATTTGAGTTGAACCAACTTCTTTTATTCATTGCTAAGCTGTTTTAAATCTCGTTTTGCCAAAGGTTTTGCCACATAGTGAATCTGGAAGTTTTAAGTTTGATCTTAATTTGTTCTCGCCATAAAGGCCAAAAGTATGCAAATCGAACCGATTTCATGTACATTAAATATTGGTAGAAACAAAAATTTGACAACTTTTTGTTGATCCTTTCGTAAAATTGGATGATGTTTGTACCAATTTACATGCATATTGATTGCTGATGTTTAATCTAAACGGCTTCAACCAAGGAATAGAACAATCGGGGCCTGAATTTTCACAGCAGCCGAAAAAAGTGTCGAGCTTGTTGGTTTTATTGAGATATTTGCGACAACAGCAACCAATTTCAGTGCATCGCTTATGCCTTCCATAAATATCAGTGCTTCTGATTGGTGTTCGCTGGATAAAATCGTTCGAACGCTTTTCGCATACATGATTAGGCAAAATATGTTTTCTCTGTCTCTTGCGAAATGTTTGATGTTTGTATTTGTCCTGAAATTCATTTATATGTTTATTTCATGGCAGCATTTTATTATATTGTTTCCTATTAGAGACAAATGTGCGCCCTTAGAATAGATATTTCGATAGCATAACTTTATCTATTCGTTTGAATCTCGATGGTTCAGGCATCCGATGTGCGTGGGTCAAATTCCATGCTTCTGAAAAGCAATGCTTCAGACAATAACTTTGTCTTAGCCAATTTTGAAATGTATTCGGATAGTTCCTTGTAATTTGAATTCCTTTTCATATAAAATGGATTACTTCACGACAAACTGGATTTAGATTTAGTATGAATAACATTTTATATGGTGCACTTCGTATTGTAGATTGCTGCGAGCTAAAAATTTGGCATGTCGAGAATGATTCGTAAGGATGGCAGAGCCAAAACCAATTGCCTATGAATATAGTTGCTAAACAGACAATGATAAGCCAGTTAATTGTCTATTGCGAAGGCGTTATTGCACACACAATCGCTTGCTATGTAGTGATACCGACGATGAAATTTGATAATGATGTTATCGTATGGATGAAGTTTCTGGTTGGCAATATATTTTATATTTAACTAGGTCACTTTTTTTTCCTTCTGGGTAAAGCAACAAAAAGCACTTAATTTTAATTCTGTCAAATTGATACCAGTAGCAATTTAAGCCGCTAAAACAGACATTATTATCTCTCTATCGTTCACTCACTTCGATTATTCCACCATTTAATCGAATGTGCTTGTTTTCGTTTGTTTCAGCTCTTTTTTCTCGCTCACTGTATGGCTAGAACAAATTATTATCGATTGGTTTTTTTATCGGCAATGCCTATATCAATGTGAACCAAACGGGTAAAGATAGTGGAAGAAGAAGTAGAAATAAATCAGAAAACAACGTCATGATGGTTTCGTAACTCAAATCGTACCAGCATTGTCGATTCAATGTCACTGCATTGCACATACATTACCAATATATCCATCCACTAACTTCGATTAAGGGATTGTATAAATTAATTTTTATATTCTGCGGCAGTTGCCTCGAACGTGCGTGTGCGCGCGCGATGCTTCTGCTCAGGGATTTACCATTGCTCCATTCAATCGAATGCTGATAGATATTAGTTTTCAGTGTCCTAGTTTCCTTTTACTCCTTTTCTCTCTCTCTCTATCTCTCTCTCTCTCTCTCTCTGTCCCAAATTCTGCCCATATTGAATCACAACGAGATTTCGAATCTTCTTTTCTTTCTTTCCAATTGGTTCGGCTTTTTCCGAAAGGCATTTCCATGTCACAGCAATTCTCAACTTCAACTATGCTTTTTCTCTTTCGTTCAATGTTACGAAAATGTAAGTAATCCCATTTGAAGTGCCCGTAAAGAAGTCTACTCTCCCTCTGTTCGCAAGCACTTTTTATCGTTGGATTTTTTTCTTTATTCGTCAATTGTTACAAATGGAAAATACGAAATTGTTTACCATTTGCAGTTTCAACGCTTCAAATAACAAAAATTATGATAACTACCCCACTATTGAGTCCGTTCACATCGCATTTGCTCGGTGTTAAATGCAAAATTTGGCGATATTCCGGCTCATTCCCCTAAGCACTTGGCCGTCAACAGATCCGTCACTCGAACATTTCCATTTTTATAAAACTCGAATGGAAATTTTCTAAGATCGACGTCTTGTTTGTCATACTTCGAAGGGAATACATTTCTCTTTTAATCTAATGAGATCTTAAATGATATCCAAAGTGGATAAGATATCCCCGAAGTGCCAGAGCATTAATTTTCGGCAATGTGAGAACAAAAAGAAACACTCATCTCGCATTTGTCAACAGCTCGTGAGCTTTTCCGTCGACGGCGCGTCCAACAAAAATAAAATCAAATGTATCGTGGCAATACAGTTGAGTCTAAATTACAATAATTATGGCGATAAAATTGGCGAATATTTTATATCAGCATGCGTCGTAACATGAATCAATGAGATTTGTGTAAAATCGGCCATTTCAGAGCTATGAAATCACCCAAATGATTTTCCATTCTGAATTTTAGGACTTCCTCATTCCAAACTTCTCATTTCCAATAAAAATTTGTCGATCACATTGAAATTCCGCAAACGTTTCTGGAATGAAAAATCTTCCAGTAGATTTTAACTTTGTAATTTTAAATTGTATGACAAAGCTTTCATCGCTATAATGTTTGTTAGCACAAACAAAAATAGAGTTCATTTTGGGAGGAGGGATAACGATTTGTTCCGAACACCTTGAATGATTGTCCAAGTTGTTTGCTTGAAACAGTTGCTTATAAAATTGCGATTGTGTTTGCGATTTTAAATAATGGAAATTGAAAACAACTCAAATGAGACTGTTTGCAACGCGTCGAATATTTAATGGAAAAGTCTCAACAGAATAAAAGAATCGCAAGCGCGCAGATTAATTTCACATTTTATTCAAATTGATGCTACCCGAGGGCATACATGCGAGCGCACTTGTTTTTGCGCATCAGATGAAAAAAGAAAATCCTCCTTGAAACGAACTGTTTTTGAGCTGTCTATCTTCATTTCGAAGCAACGCTATAAACTTTTTATTCGTATTTACTCTCGCATAACAGACGACCGACACAGGAATGTTTGTTTTTGTACTTAATTCGACCATTTTTCATCGCTTCCAGTGGATAATGCATAGTTAATTTGTATTCGGCGCGCAAATGCATGTTGCTTCGAGTCGCAAATTGTCTGCAGTCTAATTGAGCCGCTATTATGGGGCACTTTGTTTGCACCACGCCAGATGTGTTCTGAGTGATTGTGGCGAAACCCCAAATGTCATCCATACAGAAACATACAAGTACACACATTATGCCGAAGAACGACATGAAACTGCATACGTGAAGTCAAACATGTAAATGTGGTCGGTGGTTCGATGCTAAAATTGCACATTGTCTCAATCATTTTGTCTGTTTCGCCCCAGAAAGAGACAGATGTTGTGCGTTAGTGTGGCTACTGTGTGTTGTGCATTCGTCTTCATATTCAATGTATCATCAAACTAGTTTGCATTCCAGCACACACATTTCAAGCCAGAATTTATCGTGTTTTACAAACAACATTTGTGACTTGGAGACACACGCATGCATACATCATTCTGCACTGAATAATTTATGAGTTGGATCTTTTATCTGCATGAACTTTGATATTTCAAATAGCAAAAGAAGAAGACAATTTATTGTTGAAAGATAAGAAATATTAACCCTTGAGCTTTACATATTGAAAGTGTGATCCTAACATCGAGTTTGAAACATTCGACTATCTGGGGAATCATTCGATGAAGAGTGATACCATGAAAAAGTCAAGCAAATGAAATACTTGTTACAAGTTACATATCTTATTCAACTTACACCACACATCAATTCCTAATTTCATTGTACAACATACAAATAGATGTTTTCCAAATTAAAGCGTATATTTTATGTGCTTTCATTTTTACAACTTGATTTCGTAGTTTGTTCTGTTATTCATTCGGCATTACATGCATGGAAAATCACTTTCACTCCGAGAATGTTGATTTCATCGATTGCGACTGTATATACTACCACTTTTGCTTGCTTCAACCGATTAACATCACGCGATGTTTTCCTTATTTTTATCGATGCTGATCGCATTCGCAATATAATAGCATGGCAAACCTTCGATATGTGATTCAATTGAACCAATTTCGATGTGTACAGAGAGCACGCGAGGAGTAGCTGTATTGAAATAGCAGAGAATAACATTGTCTCACGTCAACAGAATAATAAAGCTTGATCTTCGAGGAAATTGGCTCCCTCACATCGTTCGAAGTAGAACAAACATTGACAAGAGAGGGCAATAAGAAATCAACCAGACTGCGGAGTGAGTTCGATATTTCGGACGTTTAATGTGTCTCATAAAATGCGCATTGAAAGCACACTCTTGTGTAGTATAAATATTGAAGTTGCTGCTGCTTTCTCTCTCAATGAATTTGCGTCAACCATCAATGGATTTAGATGTTCATAGACGTATTTTCTTGGTGTGTTCGACACGAGTCACCCTCTTCATTAAAATGCATGTATGTGCACATAAATAATCGTTCTTAATACTTTTCAGTGTTTTTGCTGCTGCTGCTGCTGTTTTTTTTCACTGAAATTCTTGGCTAGAATTTCCATTCGCATGAGCATTATGGAAAACAGCTCTCTGCACGGGAATAGCTTCGAGATGCCGTTCGTTTCGTGTTGGTGCAGTCGCCCAGAACAAATAACACAAAACAAAGAAAGAATATTCCACGTAGTGTTCGTTCACGCCTAAATCAACCGAGCAATCAGTTGTCATGGCAACCAGCATTTTTTAGGACTTATTCCAGCACGTCTGCAATGACGCGTGTAACATCTCTGAAAATAGTAAGCACCTTGATGATAATCCCAACGGCGAACGTTCTCTGTTTGGAAATGAATTCATAAAAGTCTGAGCTGTATGAAGCATGAGTGATTGAGTTTAGTTCATTGTTTTCATAAGCGAAGAATTGCTCATTCCAGCATGTCGTTCAAATGGAGCAATCCCCTATCTCAGACTAAATTCAACTCCGAAATCAACCCTCACTTTCTTTACAACGAACAAGAGCCTTTCCATGCAAAATGGACGGACCGTGCGATTGGGTCAGGCATTTGTAATATAAATTGCACTGCAATTCGGTTTCGATTGCAGTCGTCATTTCGGACACATCCATATATATAATTCTGTTTTTAATGGCAATAATTTGTTCCATTCAGAATCAATATGAAATTTGGATTCTTCCAAATGATAAACATACGAATTCGATTAAAATATTACGACAAGTTAAAGCCTTTTTTCACGGTTAGTAGCTCCCGCAATTCGCTCTTGCTTCAATGCATTTATCAATTGCGTCAGAGCGACGATTCATTCTGTACTGGCAAGGATGTGCTCAATAATAAATTTCAATGTGAATTAATACCCAAACAAATTTGTCATGTCAATTTAAAAAAATATTGTATAACTTTAAATATGTATAATTTAAAGCTTTTTTGATTCGCTCGAAATAGCTGGATGTCACACACTCACTCCTCCGTCTTTTGCGCTCTTTGCGGGCGTGCACGAGGATAAATTATGATTATGAACATTGCGTTCAAAAGCCGAATGAGAATGAAAAAGATAATTATAAAGTAAAATGAAGCCTTTTCAAAAATTGAAATTTATTGGAGGAGCGCGTACATGCAAACATGCAAGTCACGAATGATTTGCCAAAATAAAAGTGGAACGTTTTCATTTGGGCAGCAAATTAATTTGACTGTTGCAATAAACATTTTGCATTTAAAAGTATTTGCTGCTGAAAAAATCGAGAGCGGCTGATGAAATTGCCACGTGAAATGATAATGAAGACACGAAAATCGTGTTGCAGATAAAAATGCGCGAGAGAATTGAAAGCAGTAAAATGCCAAACTGTAGAAAAAAACAGCACGGATATTAATTTCGTTCTCGAAAAAAAGAGATTGGAAAATGTGTAATGCATTGGGAATTTACATTTCGGAAGTAAAAATTGGGATTGTATTCTCCTGATTCCGGATTTCAGCTGGAATTAAATTAAGCGAAAAAGGCAACTGAAATTGCATTTTGTATCTCAAACCAAACGAAACTGGCACAACTTTACCATTCACAAAATCTCTCAAGATAACAGATTTTGACATTAAGCTGTGAGCATCAGCAAATTTTTGCGAATCAAATGGCTTAAAGTCGGATTAAACTCTGTAATTGCGGCAAAACAATGAATACCAGTTGATAAGTGGCAATGACGCTGCCTCAATTAAAATGGCTCCATTTCGAAATATATAAACAATATTAATATGGCGTTTACTGCATTAAATTGGGTTAATTTGTGAATTCTATTAAAAGAGAGGCTTTTATTAAATAAAATTTTCATTTCAAACAGATTGTGTAGCCGATGCCATACATTTTTGAAATGAAAACATCAAAGCAAACGATTTTATTAAATGTTGTTGCCTTTGGAATTCTCTTGAAAAAAACATTCTCTGTTGCCTACTTTCCAAGCAAAATATTTACGATCGAAGACGCGCGAGTGAAAGAGAGAGAGAGAGAGAGAGAGAGAGAGAATGATGCATTTTCCGACTTTATAAATAATAATAATGAAGAAAATGTGCAATTTCGCCATTGATTATGATAAAAGACAACGAACGAATTATATATCCATTTATCATTTGCATATTCATCTATATTAACTGAAATAGCAATGCCCCATAAATTTTCTCCGTTCATTGCAAATATTTTCGGAATAAAAAGTGTGCTTTTGTTGTTTGCACATTTGTATGGAATTTATTTTTATATTTATATGGAAATTCTACTTTAAACAAACGATGAAAATATGCAGACAACACAAGAGACATTCATCATTGGAGTGTTTTTCAAGTTGCTGTTGTTTTTTCCTTCAGTCAAGTCATCGTAAAAATATTTTTTCTTATCGCTATGAGTTCCAATAGATAACCAAAAATATATGTAAAGGCAAGCAAATATTGGAAAATCGAAGAGTCATCTCAATCGGATATTTGAAATGAAGGAATAATAGATATTTCTCCGTGTCTATTTGCCTATTCCTATTCCTTTGCGCCAGTACACATCGATGCAGATATTGTGTGTCCATTTCTAACTCAAACTCAATCCATGCATACCGAGCAATGTTTATGAATACACAAATATTTCCATTTTTCTCGGAAAAATAGCAAAAAAGAAACAGGAACCAAGCAGTAAATAGCTTGGAAGTGTCAGACATGCATTTGAGATATGGGCAAAAGGTGCAAAAATTATACATTTTGATAACATTACGAAATGGATATAAACGTTACCTTTTCGATATTATTCTTGTGAGAGATTGTGTTTGAAGGGTGCTCGATCTATTCAACGTTGTCCGTATCTATTTGTAGTCAATCTTCTGAATGCATGATAATGGCATAAAGTTGCCACATATAGTCTTAAAGACATTACTGGTGTATATAAATTTTCATCGGTTCTGTTATTTGAAACTCATACTTGCGTGTGTGCACTCGATGGAATGTCTATCGGAATGGCTCAAAGAGGATACTCAGATTAGATGGATAATGACTTTAAGATAAACGCATAAACATAATAAATGTATAGATGCTTTCAATGTGAGTTTTGGCATTTCCGTTTTCAACGGGCATTTCAAATTATATCATTATCTGCTTCAAAGCTATAGAAAGGGAAGCCATTGTGCAAAAACAATGGAAACACTTTGAAATCGGCTCGTTTCAATAGATATTAGCAAATGATTTTGATAATAATGGCATTTGGCTTAAATGTTTGCAGCAGATGGAAATTGGTTCAACAGAGCTATTTAGAGCAGAATTCTGCAAAAAAAAAAGTATTTTCGATGTGTCAAAATGTTGATTAAATCAAAAGCCTCTATTGTTAATCTATTAATGGGATGGACTAATGAATCATTGATATTGAAGTCGACAAAAATGGAGATCAAATTTATGTAAGCATTGAATGAAACCGAATATATTCCCCAATATTTTCCTCCACAGTGCCAAATTGTATATTTTCAATTGGTCACTTTTAAGCCTAGAATAGAACGACGATTGCAAATCGGAAAATATTGTTGGAATGTTGGTAAAATTTTGAATATGAATATGCCCGAATCTAGTCAGCAGATTCAGCGAGAGATTGCAAACTCGACCTTTTCACAGATTTTTATGACCGACGATAAAAAAAAAATTTGTTTTTTTCTTTTCATTCCTTTTCCTGTTTCATCTTTTTTTTTTATTCATTTGATTGTTCTTTTTCACATTTTCCCCCATTTGTTCTATTCTCAGAGTTTGTTTTTTGCTGTGCAAATCAATTGATGCTTTCCGTTTACTCTAAGTCCCATCTAGACAATTGCCAAACTCATCAAAAAATATCACAAATTGCAAATTCGTATCAAGTGATTTTTTTTATGGGCAACATGAAGAGATGATTGCTGACAACAAAAAGCATGAAACAAAATTGCTGCTAGAAAAAATGCGTTTTCCTTCGAAAAACCGTATTCGATTGAATGGAAAAGTGATTCTTAGCTTTTTGAAAAAGTTTTCATCGCTCTTGCCTTCCATTTGTGCTGTTCTTTTCTAGTCCTCGACCTTTGTCTTACGTATTATTGCTTGTGTTTTATTTTTTCCTTAGTAGATTTTCTTGGTTTTGCATTCCAAGCGATAGAATGCAACATTTGAGATGTAGTTCAAAAATTTAGTATACAAAGAAAACAAAAAAAATTATATGGTCCCTTTCATACAATGAATGATATTCGAATTCATGCGGCAAAGATGGAGCAGCCAACATCGAAGCAACGTCGCATAAACAATTTTATTCTACAAACTCTGGCCAAGTTTTTCTTTGCGTCAATTTCGCTTCGCTTGTATTATGATTTTCGTACCATTTTTCTTTCTCTCTCTCTCTCTTGCTCCGTGCAAAATGAACGTAAAAATAAAAATGGCATATGATATCCTTCGTCAGGAGTTTGAAACTTTGGCAAAACAATAAAGTGGTCTTCAAATCCTATATGAATAAACGTTAAATATTTGAGGAACACGGAAGGAGTGATAATGCCAGAGTCATTAGATGACGAAAGTATTTCGCTGAATACGTACAAAATCTCCCTTAGTGTAACTTTGATTCTTAAAATTTGAATTATTTACTAAATTGGACAAACTGACAACAGGGAATCATGCTTGATTGCTTGTTTAATGCCAACGACTTTACGCATTTCTTACGAGACCTAAGTCTTTGTGAGACGGCATCAAGACATCAAGGTTCTTATCATTTTACGCTCAATTTTGCTATATTCGCACCACGAATTTGATTCATGCACACAAAGCTACTTAACAGATTTTGAACACTTTGAAATGTTCTTCAGATTTTGAATTAATCTTAACCATTTGATACAATTTGGTGTATTTCCATTTCTGGAGGTGATTTAAGACAGGCAACGGTATGATTTGTTTGCTTCAAGGAAATCCGAAAGTTTTGACGAATGTTTAGTTGCATGGAATAGCTTTTGAAATGATTTATGTCATAAATATCCTTATTTTTAAACTCATTTTTCTATTATGAGAAAAAAATCATAAGCTAAAAAAATAGGATTTTAGCTTGGTTACTGTAAAAGGCGTAGGTATATGTTGAATTCTTTATGCGGCCATATTAAAATAGTTTGTTAGGATGAGGAGCGCCCTTCAGTTAATGTTGTTCCTTTAAGAAGTTGATAATTTTTTATTTAAAATCACAAAAAATGCGATGAAAGACGAGGATCAGTGAGCGAAAATGTAGAGAAAGATGAAAATGAGATTAATTCAGTTTTAAATAGATTGCTGACAGTCGTGTTTTCCAGAGTTCGTTTATCATTCGGAATTCAAACTGAAAGAAGTGGCATACACCATTCATTCTCTCGTTCGTTCGTTCTTTCAGTCAGTCAGTCAGTCAATCAGTCAGACACTGTTCCCTTTTGTTTTCGGTGAATTCGAGTTCGCCTCGACTTTATCAGAGAGAATTATAATTATGCGCAACTTTCATTTCCACTAAGCGATTTTCTCTCGTATTTTTTTTTAAATTTAATTTTTTCAGCTACAGTGACATTTTCCCGGTTGACAACTTGATATTCAAAACTGTTGTTTCTTCTCTTTTTGTCGTTTCAAACATCTCTTCTATCATGTTGACTACAGTGGGAACAAGACAATAGCAATCATTTTACTGCAGTCCGCACGCAGTAAAAAGGTAGAAAGAAGCGTGCGCTGAGAGAATATTCACATTTAGCGAAAACATTATTACAGTTGCAGTGCAAAAAAACTTTATAAACTATGTACACTCTTGAAAATACCAACAGAATTATAAATAATATCTATTTATACCCGGTTATACACTTCCCAAAACGCTTTCAGACGTTTTGGCTTTTAGACAAGTAAAAACTCAACGATACGAGCGCAAGAAGTCACGTTTTGGTGCATTTTTTGTCATTTTCATCAGTGCCTTGTGTAATATCTTCGTCATTTGTTTGGTTTTCGGTTCTGTTGTTTTTTCCCAACAATGCCAATCCAAATGGCCCGTTACTCAAGTGACTGAAAATGGTTTTCAATGTAGCGTGCATAGTGAGTGATTTTTTGAGAGAGAATGGGAGAAAGCGACCAACGAAGCCATGAAGTTTTTTCTCCCAAACGGTGCATCCATTTGATATATGTTTGGTCGCATGATTTGTTTTTATGTGTGGATGTGTTGACAAACATAAAACAGTACCGGGCCCCGGCCACTTGTTCATATTCACTTTTTAGGCAATGACAAACTTTGCACCAATGCTTCATAAGTGCTGACGACGGTACGCTTTATACATTTGCTTTCAGCATGTTAAACTTCTGGTGCATTGCGACGTGTAAGATCGTTAACATTATTGACGTCCGCTCAAAATACACTTTTTAGATCGACAAACAAATGTTTCAAGTCGAATGCATACACATTGCGATAGAACCCATTGGATTGATCAGTTTTGCATTTTCTAGATGCGGCAGTTCTGGTTGCTGTTCTGCCAAAATATGGTGGAAAATATACGAGCACAATAATCAATTTCTGATTTACTACAAACGCCTGATTTCAACCTTAACAATAGAGTTTTTAGTTAAATTTCGTCCGTTTTGAACAGTATTTCCCGCCCTCTGTAGGAATAATAACTGGATCATGTAATAAAGTAAATATTGAACAAGGTTCTTGCCATATTTTGCCAAAATTTATTTTCCAACCGCAAAATGAAATTTTCCAATCCTAAACATAAAGTTAAAAAGATGATAGTGAGAGCTTTCGTATGAACGATGCTTTTAATCTATAGAAAATTGATCGCATTGAGAGCCAGTCGTTGAAATCATACATTCAATTATATTTGCAATCGTCCAATTTTTAATCCGCAATCTGATGAGGTGCAATTCGGACGAGCAAAGTTTGAGAAAGGCGAACGCCAATCAATTGAACTGAACAAATCAAATCATTCGATGGACGTATCCTTTTGTTCTGCTTCAATTCATTAAATTATGATAAAAGATGCAATTTTGAAGCAGCATAACTCTCTTGCCGCTGACACTCTCCACGCAGCCAACCAATTTTGATGAGTTTGCTTTTTAATTCGATTGTAATACAATATTTAAAAAGAAGTGGCCAAAAACTTCGTCATCCATAACAATGGATAAAATATAATGAATGTTTATTTGTGTTTGCTTGTGTGCCATTGATATGACAAAAACTTTTTGCGAGCATATTTCGTGATCCATACGAATGTGACACGAGCAATGGCCAACAAAAGCATTTTCAAATCAGATAGAAAATATGAGAGTCACTTAAACATTATTCCGCACTGTGCATATCGATTTGCAGAGAAGAAAATCAGGTCGCGTTGAACAAATGAGCGTCTGTGGCGCATCATATCAGGCATTAAAAGAGGGTTTTTTGGTTCAGCGCAAACAAAAACCACTCACGTTATTTCGTTTTCTTATAATATCGTTGATTTTTTCATCAGAAATAATTTAATTGAAGCAAATTCATTTTATATTTCTTTCTGCTGTTCCGTTCGCCCGCTAGAACTTTTTAACTACTAGACGTTGTCGAGAGCGGCCAACGGAGGGAAGCGGCTGAAACTTATGGATTTTATCTCTTGGAACATAATTAAAATAGAAAAGTTTTTGCTGAGACTTTAATATTTCCGTATTTTGCTTTTGTTCACGATTTTCTTTAAGAAAATGCCCATTGTTCCAGAGGAAACACGGCACTTTCCATTCTTGTTAGTGACAATGCACGTAGAGAAAAAAATCAGCCACCAGTTTCATACAGTCCTCATTTTGGATGTAAAGAATTGCGGGAGAATATTCAAACTGTTTGAGACGAAAAAGTGAAGAATTATGAGCACAAGATACCGTTCTCGATGAGAATCAACGACTATATTTGATCGAATTAACTTTAATTATGGAAACAGCATGTTTTTCTTATTAAACTACTAGTTTATAGATTTTCCCCTGACGAAATTTGCTCACATCTGTTCCATTAAATGAAATAATCGTCGTACGCACAACCACAGAGTTTAATCTAATGATGGCAGAATTGTAATTAAAAATATGCTTGCATTTATATTATATTTTAATTTTCAGGAAAAGATGAATTTGAAATTGTTTTTTAAATAATAAACTTTTCAGAAGGTTTACTTCGAATGAGTTATCGAAGGAAATGAGAAAATATAAATAGATTTTTAGTGTTTGTCATCACAAATGGAGTTAAAGAAGGTGGAAAATGTTCAATTAGAAAGTGAGTTAATTGAGTTTCATTTGAAATAGCTATCAACTGGGCGGTTTGAAACGCCAAATAGATATCGCTTTTATTTCGGCATTCATCTTGTTCTCGTCTGCATATGCAAATATTTGCCAGAAGAACAGCTGAAAATCTGAAGACTAACTTCCGTCGTGATTCAATCACAAAGAAGTTGAATAATTATAACTTTGTTATGAAATTCAATGCACCATATTTTGACACAGAAAAATGGCATGCTTTTTCCCGATATGCATGCAAACAATTTTATGGGAAAAGTTGTTCGAGACGAAAAGCGAAAAACATTGATAAGAAATTGAAACTGTGATGCCAATTTTGACTGAAAATTGCCGTTTCGATTCCATACCCACAAAATGGGCTACGGCCCCATTGAAATGTTCACGGCTAACTGCTTTCGTTGATAGCAATTGATTGGAAATGTAAAACTTGCAAGCACCAAATGGTGTTCGTAGTTTTCCCAAGGTAAATTTTTTATGAAGTCAGAAATGAAGTAATATTATTAGTGGCAAATTGCTCATATCGCAAAATGTATCTTTGACTGATGGAATTGTGCGAAACCAGAAAACAATTTCAGAAATCAAATTCCATAAATGTGAAGCAAAACATGATCAAAGCATTGATCATGGAGGTAAACATTGATTCAATTTGTTCTGACAAACTCAATCCAAAACAGTATGTTGGCATTGTGTCTGTTACTTTTGACCGAAACTTTTCACAAAGCTGCAATCTCTCAAACACTAATGAAACTTTTATATTTTGGTGCCGAATACGAATTGGAAATGTTACTCTTTGATGCGTCCGAAATTCTCATTGATAACAACATGATTGGGGAAACGAACGAAAATATTTGGATTTTTGACTATCGAAATGAGTTCCAAGAAAATAGATAGAAATCAAATTTGATGTGCAAACGATTCTCTTCGATTGTGGAAACAATAGACTCTGGCCGACGGTGCGGTTTGTGTGCGTATGACTTGAAGTGCCGTGCTTGATTCAAGAACAGAATAAAATTCAATTTCACATAATGAGAGCAACTCTAACTAATCTCATATCAATATACAGCTGGTGCTGGTGGTGCTGCATCACCACTATTCGAATTGTTTTTGTGTGCGAAGTTTGAAATTCGATTGCGTAACATATGGCCAGAAGCTGATTGCGAATCATTTATTATCATTACATTGACTGGCAAAGCGATACCCCAAATCAATATTTATTCATCAAACACACAGACATAAATTCAAAAGTGGTGTTATATGGTGCTGTTGTTATTTTTACTTACAAACATAGTGGTGGTGCATTTTTTGTGTGATATTGTTTTTTGTTGTTGAATGGCAACAGTCATGTGTAAAACATTGTGCTTCATTTTGAATGCGGGTGCACAAAACCAAATATTTGAATGTAATTCAGCTCAAAGCATTGAATCGCAGAGTTCAAAGTATTTTAAAATTCAGCAAATAAAATGCAAAATACCGTGTTTTGTGAAATCAGTGCGACTTTTTTGTTCGGTCTGGATTGAAAACAACACAATTTTGTTGGAATTTTCCCGCATCAAAACGTTGTTAATCAATTCCGCCGAAGGCTTTGATAGAGTATTTTTTTGGCATTTAGTTCCGCATCCGTGCTTGTAAACGATGTTCAAATCCTTGGTTTTTGACGAGGGTGATTCCCCAAAAACAATACCCGCAAGCAGTTGGAATTCGGGCGTTTTAATTGTTAAATCGGATTCAAAGCAAATTCAATCAAAATACTTGATCTCTCAGTTATTTTTGTACATTTGTACGAGTGCATGACGATTGACGGTCGCATTCATTCATTTAGACCATTTTGCCTTGCGCTTGCAACACGCTTTCATATCAGTCAAATCGTTGATGAAAACCTTTGGTCGTTTTCGGTGTCAGTTTATATTATTTTTGAATTGCGAAAAGGGTCCCGATAAAACCTAATAAAGTGGTGTTACGCTTGTCATTTTCCCAACAAAGCCCAAAAATGGTCGATATTCATTTTTCCAACTGTCATTTCTTCGGGCCATTTTCCGAACGATTTAATCAAATTTAATAAATAAAATGCATTCTGGGTTTTGTTTGAAATCATACAAGCGCTATGTAAGCAATTGTGGATTTGAATTTGCGCTTCGAATCAGCAAACATTCTTTACATTTAATATGCTGACAGAAACACTGTGTGAAAATGACCAATGGGTTTTTGGTCGGTTGTCAGATTGCAGAAAAAACAGCGAACATGTCGAACACACACACACACACACACACACAACGCTCCAAACGAAAATTTTGAGGCTGCAATTGCGAGAGCAAAATGCGTCTTCTTAAACAAACAGACATAGAAGAGTGTTTTGAACATTCAAATCCAATTTGGAATGGTCTGGACAATATCTTGATGGAAATAAGCCTAAATTGGATTTGTGAGCACACGTCAAAACAGCTGAAACACATTTCAAGTGGTTTTCAATCGGTGCCATCAAATCCATTCGAATCGATTCGTTCACGTTGCGTAAAGACATTTCCCGTATTTCCCGCTTAAAACATGCCATTGTGCGGCATGATGCGCCGCTGAAACGTTGACACAATGTGTTTGCTATTGATTTTATTCATATTGTTCTCGGTTTCTTTCAATGCGTCAAAGTGAAGCGACATTGATTAACTCGGAGAACGAACAGTTTTCTTCATGGTTTCGTTTTCATCGATGGAATAGTGTGAAGCATAATCCATATAATTCTCCTGTTCGAATTGTATGCATAGTGAAAGTATCGTTTTATAAAAAGTATGCGAGGCGTGTTTCAACTGGCAGATTATAAGTAGAAATACGTGAGCATGAAGCAAAACAGCTACAGATGTTGAAGTGTCGTTTGGTGCTCTCTTTTTTATTGGTTAAGGAATAATGGAACGTGCCAATATATACATCGCAAACAAATCAAAATCGATTGATATTGAAGGGCAACAGAGGGAGTTTGTGGATGAAGTTTTACTTCGGATTCAATACAACAAGTGCATTTCAGGTTTCGACACGGTTTTCCTATCGAAATATTACTTTCATAATGAATTTCTCCTTGAATCGCGTTCTGTCGAATGAAATGCAGTCATAAAAATGTCATGCAATAAATTTCGGAGGGAGCAAAAGTGTGTTTTGTAAGCCATAACATTGTCCCCTGTCGCATTAATATCCGAATTAGGGTTTGTTAATGGATTTCTTTTTCGGTCGCTTACTGTCACTTTCGGCCCTGTAATCCCTAGCACAAGTGTGTGTGTGAGTGAGTGCGAGGGATCAAAGCGCACATGAATAGAAAACCAAATGGTTTCAGTGGAAAAAACGTCTATCGCATCCATTCCAATATGTTTTATGAATGAAAATGCACTTACGCTTGCTGATCTTATCGAAATCTCCCTCACCCTCAGCCAGCAATGGACGTGTGTCTTGCAACAAAATAATCTGGGTGACAAGTGATATGGCGTCGACAGAAGTGACGAAGGGGAAAAATGATCCAATTATTATCCATTATATGACACAATTATTTGTCGCAATGATTCTAACTGTTGATAGCTGATTGAAATTATTAGCTTCTGTACGTCAGCGAAATGGTATTTTGGTGTGAGGGCCGCTTTGAAAACAAGCGACGATATTTCTCGAATGCTGATAATATAAAGCAACTAAATGTGTATCGTTTATAAAAACATCAAAAAACACAATTCAAATATTTTGGATATTTAATTTTTACCACGTTCATACCAGAAAAATTCTGGATGAAATTTCAAAACAATTTCAATCTCTGTAAATTTTGATTCAGACAAAATGTCAATATGATTTGAAAAACTCTACGAAAATTTGTTGGGGAGTGTTTTTGCCAAAAAAAAAATGAACTTTAATTTTCGAAACTCATAACAACTATTTTAAAAGTTTTATTAATTCGTGTTGTGGAAAGGGCCACGTGCTGAAATCCGGGTGAAACAATGGCAGAAAGAACATGTTTCCAATAATCAGCTAAACAAACTTTTCAATTTTAAATATTCATTAAAAATATGCAGTGTGTTTCCTTTGCCGCCGCCGTCGTCTCTCTCCCACTCACCATTTTCACATTTCAAACCGTTTAAATTAACAACAAGATCCATGCTAATTAAAATCATGAAAAAGTGGCTGCATTGTGAACGAGTTTTTTTATGATGTGATTTAGTTATTTGGATAGCATGCCATTCTCGCTCGTTTTAGGTGGCTCGTTTTCAATTTGTCAGAAATGTGTCGAGAGTACAAAGCTGGTCGGGAAATCCACTTTGTGTGCCAATGTTTGTGACAATTTAATCAAAAATTTAATTTTCCTATGCATGAGACGTAAATTGCTGTTAAATTTTATCAAATTTGCAATAGTCTCTGGGTACTTTGTTGTGCCGGAAAGTTCAGCATTTCTCTTGGTCTCTCTCTCTCGTTTTTTTCCCTCGTGCCATTGCGTGTGTATGGTATGCCATTCGCCTATTGGAAATTATTTTCCATCCATGCAATACGTACCAGAATTCCGTGCACATCCAGCCGTTTAATATGTTGCGACATATAAATGCGCATTTTCATTAATTATGGATTTTACTGGCTTACTCGTAGCTCTCTCCCACTCTCCCACTCACTGTTCGTCTTTCTATTTCATCGCACATTAAGATGTAAGAAGAATATGTCAAAACAAAACATAAACAATTTGCAACAACAAATTGCTCTCGTGAAAATTTGGTATTGTGAGTAAGAATTGTCTAGCCGCCACGCTACAAACTCAGCAATTGAGCTACTCACGCGTGAAGCATATATGTCTGCACCTGAAAGAATACTCTTTTTCTCACTAACATCATCTTGATGGGGCACGTCATTTTTTGAATACAATTATCTCGAACTATAAACGAAGCAGCTATTTTCAATTTGTTACAGTGACTCCTGCGTGGGCTTCAGTCAACTCTCTCTCTCTCTCTCTCTCTCGCTCTATGTGTGTTCGCTTTTTCCTGGTTCTCGTTGATTTATTTAATCAAGGCCACATAGAGTGAGGTTCATTTCAATTGCTCTGAAGCCTGAGGAAAGTAATTTTCACATTAACTTTCCTTCGCATATTGGGGAATACATCAAATATGATGTAATGTATCTTTTGTTGAAAACGTAAATTAAAAACACCCCACGTCAGCACAGTTCTCAACCTCGAAAATAAGCATTCATGTATTTTTTCAGTGATATTTTGTTCGAAAGATTTCCAAATGTGCCATATTTTTTTGTCAAAATGATTTTCAGAGGAAAAACCTTTCTGTCTTTCGATCAAACACAATTTTGCGAAGATGGAGGAAATACTTGGCTTCGATCGATATTTCATCACACCGCCGAATTTCTGTATTTGTGTGTGTCGATGTTCGGTGCAAACCGGCACCGGTCGATATTTCAACTCAGTTAAAATGGATTTATTCAAACTGAATAATAAAATCAAGACTTTGCTTGTGCTAGTTTATTTTTCCTCACTATTTATCCTGCATAAATTTATCCCAGGCGGATGGCAATCGTTTGCAATTCAATAATAAAATGAATTTCGTTTGGCGAGTGCAAGCGCGATAGACAGAGACAGGATAGAGACAAGGACCAATACTGAGAGGGAGTAAATAAAAGTGCTCGCATTAAAATCGCACAGAAAATCGATATCGCTGACGATTTGATGGAGCGAGAGCATAGAAATGGCACGAATCGTCTTGAGTCCTGCGAGAGCCAATTCATTTCACCATACAGTGAAAAGTGCGAATGTTCATTCCATTTCATCGTAAGTATAGTTTGTACACACAATTTTCCGTGAAATATTTTTCCATTTCGTGAGTGAATATGAAGAAGAACGCATGTAATGGCCATTTTACCGTTCCATCGCATTTATCCCCCGCAACGAATGGCAAAGTACAATTATTTGACTTCCTTGATTTCTTATCTCTTTTTCGTTTTCACTGATGTCTCCCCCGTTACCGTATGGTTCGTTTCGTTGGCAACGCTGTAACAACAGCATGAAAAAATACCCTCAACAAACTTTCCGGTTGTTGTTTGTGAAAAATCGAGTCTTAGATGCATCACACCGTATTAACATTGGCATTGCCGATGCGAAATAGACAAAACACAACCATATCCAGGTAATATGGATATATTGTGGACGGATAAATGCGAGAGCCTTGGCTCGTTTCGCATTGTTTACACATGCTGCAACCAGAGCAACGGCTCGTAAAAATGCTGCGTATCGAGTATACGATATATGTAAGTATCATTGATTGCATTGTCCTTTGTTGGGTTGAATCGCTTCATCGCGGCTGCTGAATGTAGTTTACTCCGCATAAAATGTATTTGCTTTCGAATAGGCAATGTCAGCCCTAGCTATGTCGATAGTTTAATGGCACAACTTCAGAATAAACGTAAAACGAAAAGCGTATATTTATTTCGAAATGAAATGTCTTGTGTTTTTCTTCTTTCAATTCACCTTTATCACATCCGTATTGCCATTGGGGTTTGCAGAAAATGAATGGGCATACAAAAATAAGCGCAGCAATCGATGTGCATGCATGCCATGCTTGTATATGTGGTTGCTGCTGGTGAGCGTAACAACATCAAGACTAGATACGAGAATGTGAAATATTACGACCGAGGGTCATGTGTATTCAAACGCTGCTGAGCCGAGCCGATTCGATACAGATCCAATAGACACAGATGAAGTAGAACAAATTCTATCTCGACTGGAGCGCACAAGACACATGAAATAAAGGTTCAAATAAAAATCGTCATAAAAAAATCCAACAAGTGTACAAAAAACCGTAAAACCATACCAAAAAATATCGAAAACAGTCCGATATATTCCCGAAAATTGTAATGAAAAATTCTTAAAATCATCCTAAATTTCCCCTACCATCAGCATAAACCCCCTCTAAAAGTGCCCTGTAACATGGCTTTTTACTCCGTAGATTATTTAAACTGACGTTCATTTCGTTTGCAAACTTAAAATTACGTCGTCATTTATTGTAATCGATTCGACTAAACAAGCACATATTCTTTTCAATTAGCATTCTAAGAGTACATAGAAAGCTAACATCGTCATCAATCTTATTGAATTTGACCAGAAGTATAGGGATGTTTATCGTCTTTTCGTCCTCGTACACGTAAAATATTTTGGTTTCTTTGCATAAACATAACTTTCTGCTCAGTTAACTTAGTATATTGTATTATGAATACCTTCTTTAATAAAGTTATCTCCAAGCTGATTTTTGGTTCCATTAATACTAGATCTTACAAAAATGACGATATCAGAAACAACTTTCAATATGAATCAGCTTGGAGATACAGTACATTTATCAACCGAGCAGGAAGTTATATTTATGGAAAAAAGAATATGTATGTACGCATGGATGAAAAACGACAAAATACGATAAAAGGATACATATACGAATATTTCCGGACAAATTCAATGAAATTGTTGACATTTCTAGCTTTCTTTGAACTCTTGCAATGCTAATTGAAAAGAATATGTGCTCATTCAGTCGAAACGATTACAATAAATGACTACATAATTCTAAGTTTTCAAACGAAATCAACGTCAGAATAAAAACACTACGGAGAACGGAGATTATAGCCAATCAATGTGTCAAAACCTAACCTCAATTTGAAATGAACGCTTCATAGACGCAAAGCCGCATTCTCAAATAATTTACACACGATTTTTTCATTTATAATAATTGATCATTTGAAATTGAAATGTAATTTAATTATATTTCCGTGTATTGTTTTAGTGAGATCTTTTCATTTTTCTGACGTTATTTTATTACGATTTTTTGAGGGATTTTGACACACTTTTAGGAAGGATTTAGGTCGACTTTGATTTGTGATGTTTTAAGAATTTTATTTCAATTTCTGGACTTTTATGGATTTTTTTATCATGGTTTTTGTTGTTTTTCAGTAAACTTTTTGAATTTTTTATGACGATTTTTGTTTGATCCCAAAATATATACATAAAATGGGTTTTGGTAAAATGGAAAAAAAAAATTCAGTTCGACATTGCCACGGCAACTGGAACGGTGTATTAACGCGAAAGATTTTTGCATTTCTTCCTCTCTGTATACAGCAGCAAACATATTTGGCTAACACACAGCGGCACTTAGACCTGTAATGGATCTCTGTGTGCTCCTTTTCATAGAAGCTCTTTTCGTTTTGCATAAGCTCATGAGTAATTTCAGTTTTACGAAACCAAACAACTTTCTTTTCCATTTATTTTCGGCAATTTCTTTTCTATCTTTTTCCAGCACACGCGCACAAATACACACAATAGAACGATTACATATTCCACAAATGTTTGTAATATTCGAATGAACGGAAAATGGAAGATTGATCCGAATATCTTTATGCAACAATTATTCGGCAACAACATTTAAAGGCAATTCAATAGAAAGGAAAATGCATTGATTCAATTGAAAGGTAGAGGCAAAATCAATACCAAAGGTATTGTTCATCGCCATAAACATAATGGAAAAGAAAACAGAACAACAAAAACCGAAGAAAATTGATTTAGTGGACCGCCCACCATGCATTGAAAACGAATAAAGAGCAGACAAAATACAGATTGTTTCGACAAAATCACTTGTGTCGATCAAAATGCTTTTCTTCCACTTATTTTAATATGTTGATATTGGAAATTATGTTAATCATGGGCTGCTACACACGATTTCGATGTTTGAGTCATGGCCATTCTTCTTCTGAACATGAACTGAATATTGGAAATGCAATAGAATAATCTTGGTTCTAAGCACATCTTGTGGAAATAGCTATGAATAAGATGATTCAATTCTCGTCTGCAGACGATACAATCTCGCTCAATAAAATTTCTTCTATTCATCGATTAAATGTATCACGACCGCCGCCGCCGCTGACTCGATGGGTCGGTCATCCATGGCAAATTGTAAGTAATATATTTCCACATTGAAACCATTTAGAAAACATGAATTGCTAGCGTTTTTCAGCGATTGTCTTGAAAAGCAAAATATTTTCGACGCAGCACTCAAGTCACAACTAAAATATTCAATTAGTTAAATACAAGTAGCTATTTCCAACTATCATGCTCAACCGATTTGCTGAATAAATATTGGCTTGGTCGTAGAAACAGTTAAAAATGTGGGAAACAAAATGAGAGAATTGTGGGTAAATCATAACAGAAATTGGTTTAAAAAAAGAACAGATAAAAACAAAAGGAATGTCGAAACAAAAAATATTGTATGAAACCAAAATTTGTTAGTTGTGACTCGAAACTTATCCCCATTTGAATAACAATTTCGACAGCGAATGTTTGTTTCAATTTAAAAGCATTTGTAAATATTTGTTCAAAGAAATTGTTTTGTTTGACTGCACTTCTAAAAACGGGGGACGGGCAATACTATAATTCCATCGTTGTATTTCCAAAATGGTATTTTTGGGTTTCTTGACGGACGTTGTGAATTTTCAATTGGCTTAGTGCATCGTTTCATTTCATAAATATTTGAATAAAGTGCTTTCCGTGCCACTCTCGTTCAATTTGCTTTTCCATATGCTCACGTTGAATTGTTTCTTATAGAACATGTCACAGTCAGTGAAAAGCGATTGCTTTGTGCATGTTCTGAGCTGAACACTGATTTTATTTTATGCTTTGAGCTCAACAATAATTATCGTTTGAAAAGGCTAAACATTGAATTGACAGCCCAGAATGCCTGGTCGCCTTTTCGAATTTCGCCTCGGCTCAACAGCGATTCAAATCTTTCAAACATAAACAAACATAATTACGATGCCTCTGCCCAGGAGGTAAATTCAAGAGTTCAATCGTAAACAATCGTTTGTGGTGTTTACGCATTGAAGTTGCGATAAAAGATTATTAACTTTTGTTCTCGAACATCGAACACTTGAACAGCTTAAAATCCCGAATGAAAAAGCACCGAACGATAAAATATATTGTTTTGAGGTTCATTAAAAATTTGATTGTATTCGGTTTTGTTGTGACTGCTGTCTCAATTCTATCGTTCAAACCGAAGATTGTAAAACGGAAAAATGATGTGGCTCGTATCCGAAACCGGATCGATAGAGATATGATTCCCCCTTAATTTTGAAGTGAGAGGAAAAAGTCTCTCTTCAAAGTCAATCGTTAAATAATCGCATCGTTCGTTTTTGCTGAAAATCCATTGAACTTGAAATCCAATCTAGATGTATGAAAACAAGGTTTCTGTTTCAAACATCCGCACAAATGATACATGAGTATCAATTGATGCCTCTCAAATAACAAAAAAATTCCCATCAAACCTAATATCACACCACTCATAAAAAGATACTTACTTTTATAGAAAAAAGTGGATTTAGCTTTTTATTGCACTGAAAAATAATTGGGCAGAAATATTCATAATTATTTTGTAAATAAAATAGGTCAAGCCCGGAAAAAGTATTTCAGCTCGAATTGATTCAGCAGATAACATTTCATTTTGCATGAAATAGTATATCCCAATTAAACCCATAGCAAAATTCTGGGGGAATCTGTTACATTTCATAAATTCTAAATATTGATAAATGACGTAATATTCTTCAATTTACGCAATTTTTGTAATTTCAAACACTGTTTCACAGATAAATGAAGAAAATGTAATTGAATGTCAGTCTGTATTACCGATCTTCCAATTGATTACACAACTGTCAATGTCTTAATCTGTCTTAAAATGTTCTCAATAAATTTTGGATACTCATTACCATTAAAATTTTCTAATTGGCATTCCCAGAGACAGTTCATTGTTGGAACTGAAAGACCAGAAAAGGTCTTCGATACATACAAGGTCAAATGAAAAATATATCAACTGAGGTAGGTTGGTAGTGTAGATTTGAAATTGGTGTTTCCATTTCTGATACGATTTGAAATATCTTTCAATATCTGCGAAATCGGATCAGTTTGTGCAAAATGTATATTTATTGATCCACATACAATATACCGATTTGTCCTGATATTTTAAAATATTCAAGATAAATAGTCTTTTATGTGAATTGAATCAGATGAATGTAAATAAATATTGGTTTTAATGATATTGAAAGTGACAGATTCCCCTAGGCAAAATTTATAATCTGCACTCGAATTAAGCCATAGAATTAAATATCTGCTCGGTGAATAAAGCGTTGTTGCATCGCCAAAAATGCATATGTGATCGATCAGTTTGCATGGTTTTTGTTTGGCACCATTTAAAATGTATTGCAAACATCCAATGATAAAACGCGTGAAGCCCATCATCAATGAGGATAAATTGCATCTATTGTTGCACTCTCTCAAAATCGTGTAAATCAATATACAAAATGAATTTGCGAATTTTTAATGCCACGTATTTTCGATCGAAATTGTATTAATATTCGGACCCGATTAAACTTAAATACAATTCACAATACAAAACGAATCATTCATTTGTCTGCTGCAAAATATGTGTGTCATTTGCATTAAATACATAATAGAGGCTATCATTTGCAACGCATAGTACAAAATGTCCAATATGGAGTGCATTCTATAAAATGACAATAGAAAATTTATTTCATAGCCTGGGCAAGTGAAACAAATCGATGTGATTATAATGGAGTGACAATTGAAAAAATAAAACGGTATTAATATTATTTACTAAATAGCATTGCGGCAGCAATTTCAATGTAATATACGACGCAGTTTGGGCCCACGTTTCAACTTCAATTCTTATCGCAGTCAAATTGAACCTATTCTATATACGTAACTGACATCGGAATTGATAATGCCCAATATTAATCACATTAAACAGGCACAGTCGTTACTGTGTACTGATGTGAATCTTGTTTGTATAGATATTAACATATTGCTTGACATGACAAAAATTGCTGTTCATTCGATTATTTGCTAACAATGTGGCAGCGCACAAATCGAAAATGCTGTTTAGCACACAAATTGTGTGATAAAACATATGCAATTTCAACAAGCAATGGTGTGGACAAAAAAAAAACCATATTGTACTCAATATCAAATTGCGATGTGGGGTTTTTGCATTACTTTCAAGAACCACTCCTAATGTACGCGCGCGCCAAGTATTGCATTTATAAACAGTTATCTTAAGATGAATCGCGTGAAGTAGGGAAACAATGAGAAACCTGTTCAGTCAGATTGATCGAAACAAGTTCTTCGCCGATATGTCTTTCTCGATGAGTTAAAAAATAAACATACGCGCGCTCACAATTGCGAAACGCTTACTTTCTAACACTTTCTTTGCGAATGCCTACAATGTCTCTGTATGGGAGATTTTATGTTTCAAACAGCCAGCACGGCTACGATACAAGATGAATTCTGCAAATGTCAAACGAGTTTTGCAAGTACACCGTATTTTAAAGTTGGTTGCATTAGTATTACACGTTCGTTAAACGGGTAATTAGTATCAAAATGGAATTGCGTACTGAGAAACAATCGAAGAACCATGAATATTGAATGGATGTTAGGTGAATGAGAGACTGTCCCTATCAGCGGTAAGCGCTATGTATTTAATGAAGAATTAAGGCGGCAAGACAATCGAAAAGTGAGTTAATCACGGCTTCCGTTCAGCGTATTCCATCTGAAAATTCATTCTTTCGCTCCTATTTTAGGCATGGTTGTACTTCAGCGTTCTTTCAATGACATTCTTTGGATTTTCGAGCACATTTTTCCTCGAATCTTTTCCTTTCGTCGCTTTTCGGCTCGACAATTTTTCGTCGTTCGGAGTATTTGACACTTTCATATGAACACATTCTTGGGACATATTCGAAAATAGCATAAGCTAGATTGGGGTTCTATCTTCTACACCTGCCCCACTAATTTCAAATTCAATACATTTTATTTTCATTTGAAGCTGTTTTGTGAGTGGTCATCATAAATCAAAATTACCTTACATTTGAATTAAGATTTTAAATCGATATAAATCCGGAATCCGGTTAATCGCAATATTTATGACTTCGAGCGATACATTTTTGATTCGCAACCACATTTATCATTTCGGAAATGATGTTTCAATGAAGTGGAATAGCGTGTGCTTTGGTTTTACAGGTTCCACACACACATAACGATTATCGTCATTGCAAATATAGTTTGGTAAATCGCAAAAGAGCTTTGATTCTCGGTTTTTTATAGATGTTCTCAAAATGGAAAATATGTGTTATGCCCATAAAGCATCAAAAGCGAACCAAACCCAACTATGAACTGCGAAATGTGAACGTACAGAACATTTATTAGTAAGAATTATTTGTGTGTTTTTTGTTCGCAGAGCAAATCACACATAATACTTGCTAGTGAAGTGTGGATTCAATTTGAGCAATGTGTTGTTGCTGTTATAAAGAATGGAGCGTGCACGTTGTGTGTATGTTGATATATACGGAACAGACGTAATCAGCTCATTCGAATCGCATGGATAGGCCAAAGTCACTGAACCAAATAGATGTGTTTATACATTTGAAATCAGTGGAGTGAACGATGCGCACAAGGCCATCGATTTTTTTTCTGTTCCTCAGCTCGTTTTCATTTCTTTTCTTCCATTTAGCTCGCTCTTGTCATTGTGTACATTTTGTAATTCACATAATCCACAATCGCAATACATCACATTGCTTCGGTGGGATAGTGTTCGGTTCGTCGAGCTCCATTTTGTTGTAGGAAAAATTGTAGTTCGTTCCTTATTATTATCAGCCACTATATACATTTTAAGCTTCGAAGACAAAAAACATGCACAAAACATCCATGGAGAAGGAAAACTCATATCTATGCAATAGAAAAAGAAGATGAAGCATTTTAGTAGAGCACACACACACACTAGGCAACAGGGGAAATAATAATGACGAAACAAATCACATAAGACGGTACACGGTTTTTAAGAGCATACCAAACAAGCAGGCAAAACAAGAAGCGATGGCATTCGCGTATGTGTGTAAGTCGTCCGTATCAAAGTGCCTCGAATTACGAACGATAACGGAAAAACATTCTCAGCCGACCGAAGAAAGATAGATACAAATTGACATGAACATGACCCAAAAAAATCATTGTGGCCACACAATATAGCAAAATGTTTACATATCATTCAACTAAATACAATCCAAGGGGTCGCACAATTTTTTCTCTGTTCGCTGGAAATAACATTTCACTCTCTCTCTCATAATATTCCTCTGCTGTGCGATACCATTATAAAATCACCGGACAATTTAGGTCTGATTTTTTGTTGTTCGTGCATAATGAATTGTTCTCCTGATTGGATTTCCATGCAATTGAAAATGTTTATTGAATCAAAATATACCACCATTTTAATTACACAAAAAATTTGGTTCACTTTAATCAACGACAGAATTTGTTTTTTGTGATTTTTAAATTTGCAGAAGGCATATTATCAGTTGGCGAACAATGACATGAATTTAAGTTTTCTGAGATTTTTTCCCTCTGCACAACATTTGCTGTAGAATGTATCGCATAAAATGAATAAAAATATCTTGCATAAACACATTTAAACGTTGAGAGCCGTTCAAATGACTTTTCTTTTTGTTGAAAGGGAACAGAGGAAAATAAAAATTAAAGCAAATGCAACGGGCGAGAAAAACGACTTAGCAAACAACCACAAAAAGATCGACATGAAAAAAAAACATTCGAGAGATAAGAAGTACATTTTTTTCGACTTGTTCACCGAATTCAGACAACCAACAGTATACAAAACGAGCGCCACAAATAGTTTTATGTGTTGTGTACTTTGGAGATAATTAAAAGATGGGCCGACGGATATGCAAACTGCGAACAAAAAGCCACCAAAAACCAAACACATCTCGCACAAGGTAAAATAAACATACATACACCAAAGCCAAACATGAATAAATAAGAATTAAAAGATGTAAGCCAACAAATGCAAAAGACATGAGAGTTCGTCCGCAGAGAGAGAGAGAGCGTCTCTGCTGTTTGCACATTGAATGCAAGCGAACATGTAATTAAGTGCATTTCATTATTTGTTTAGAAAACGAGATATAAACGATGCTCAAAATGATTTGATGTCGTCGAAATGGTTGTAAAGCAGCATACGGAATTTAAGAAACGATCTAAGTCTCTCTTGCGTTTCACGAATATGTGCGTTAATGACGTGTTTGTTTTTTGGTGTGTGCACAAACTTGAGGTACTTTTCAACATTCATCCTTATCTATTGCGGGGCTCAAAATTAAATAATGTGCAACTCTAAGATATATAGCGGGAACTACAAACATTTTACATATATTTGAATGTCTTATTTTCGCTGGTATCGGCCCTAATTGCGTGGCTGCTGCATGTTTTCTGCTTGCCGAGAATTGTTTGGAGATTCGTCGAAAGAGAAAGAGAGAGAGAGAGAGAAAGACGGAGAGAGAGAGAGAAAAAACGTGAATATTGCGACGTTGTCGTCGTCATTGAAGGTGCTGATGAAACGTTTTGTGCCATATATTCGAGTTTTGCATGCAATCGTAAACCTGTTGTCGTCATTTTCAAAAACCAGCGAGATCGTTGCGTTTGGCACCGAGCCAAAAAACAATCAACGTCTTCTTCTCTTTCGTTGTCGTAACTTTTTATTATAATGGCAATAAATATCTGGCTTCTGTGCAAATTCATGCAATCAACATACATTTTCTTTTGAAGAAAATAGCTGTTCTCCGTATTGATTCCGTTTGTCAGCAGTTGAAAAATTACAGTTCCAAATTGGCCACCGTCAATCAGTTACAAAATACGATCCGAGTCCGATTCGCAAATCGGATATGCCAAGAGAAACACGCGTTTCCACCTAGAATTTTCTGCAATGGAATGGTGCTTTGTGAGGCGCGTACGAATTGACAAACGCTTTTTGTCCGCCGTTTCGCTTCACACTTTTAAGCAAATTTCTTTTCGAAATGTAAAAGTTTTCATCGAAAACTCCGTCGTTTGCTCGAATAGTTGGCGTAAATATGGCGTTTCTTTTCCGCTTGCATCATTCTTCCTTTTGCAATTTTCACCGTTTGCTGATCATCGTCGGCAAACGCTCAAAACTTCACGTTGAAATATGTGCACTAGAATTAACTTTATGTTTGATTCACATTTGTGTGTGTGTGTGTCTTTTCAGCGTCCCCATCCACACTCTCAACATTGAATGCATACAAAATAAAATGTGTAGCGCGATGCTACTACAACTACTATTTACTTGTTCGCGTCTTTCATCTTAACAAAGCAGCAGCAACGTTCAAAGAAGCACTCTTGTCAGAATTGAATAATTATATGTGTGTAATATTTGGCGTGTGTTTGGCTATGTGCAATGAACACGTGTTCAGTTCCATTGCGTCCATTGTCGTCGTCGTCTCTTTTTTCGTGATGCAAATCAACCATTTCTCTTTGTGCACAAAAACGTATTTCCGCATATTTTTCCCAGTCAACGGATGCTAGCTGCAACTCAAGATGCATCTCAAGTATATATTTATATTCTTCAATAATATGCAACGCATTCATATACAAATCCGTTTGCATTCCTTGTCGTTTTTGAAAATTGTTGTCGACTGAAAAATGTGAGCAGACAACAAACAAATTTCAATTTGTTTTGGGTAAAATCGATGGGAACTGGAAGCGAATTTTCGAGTTGATGTGTTCGTGGTTGTGTTAAATGCATTGTGACTATAAATTAGTGTAATGGGCTACATAATGAACTAGTGCGCGTCATACGACAAAAGTGGGAAAGTAATGCGGCGAGAGAGATGGCACAGTTAGGAATCCGACGAGAAAAAATCTCGGTTGCTCTGCAATTGACACATGCACAAAAAATATTCCGATGCAGTGCATAGCATCACAAATTTAATATATTTCGTCGAATTCTTTCACCGCTCCATTTCAAATGAAGCACGCTCGTCCATGAAGATTGAGAAAAAATAAACAACAGTTTCGTTTCTCTTTTTTGATTCTCATTCGCTCTTGTAAATACTTAAATTGTTGACGTAGTCTTGGGAATATCAACATTTGGGATGGAAAATTGCTGTGCATTGCATTGCCTAGGTATCATTAGCGCTTACATTTAACGATGAACAAATGCGTGACGGACACAAAATGTTTTAATTTGATAATTGGATGCGAAATGCTCGTGAACAAACGCAAAAATGAACCGAAGAAATTTCAAGCGGAAATTAATAATGGCGGTAAGAGTTTTCCGAACGCTTTCAAAACAAATTGAACGTCAGAGTTATTAATTTTCAAACTTCTCTGCTCTGTGCATCAATATAACGCTCCATACATTTGAGCTCGAATTCAAATATTTACATTTTTTGTGCTGTTCTTTTTAGCGAGCGAGTTATTTTATTTTCGAATTCGAGCGGGAAAATTGTGCAAACTCATTTTGTGGGCGTCATTATGCTCGATTCTTTGATCTCGCCAAAATGTTTGTAGAAATGATGTCAGTGGCCGTGAACATTCAAACTAAAGAAAATTGAATTATTTTACGATTGACATCGCTACGATAATTTCAGACAAATTTGAGCACAAACAAAGCATATGACAAATGAATGTGATGCCGCATTTTCTACAAAGAATTGCGTTAACTCAGTGCAAGATCCAGTTGTGAAAAGCTATTTCCATTAATCACGAATAAGCACTTTTGAAATTTGGTTCAAAATAAGAGAATAAGTTGTGATTTACTCTCATACATTATGAATATGCATCCGCTCGCTGGAAAATGTTGTCTATTTTCTATTTTATGGTTTACCTAAAACGAATATCTTGTAAGTTCATTGCATTTTGTTTTCCTTTGAGAATTACGTTTTCCAGCTGAATTCGATTTGGGAACCGAAATCTGTGCGATATCAAAAGTAAACGATTTTCAGTGTATTCCGCTTGCCACGGTACACGTCAGCGAAATTACAGTTGAAAGATAACGGAATATATAAACGCCTCTCATATTGCTCTTGTTTCATTTTCCAATAAAAAAACCGTCGAGACCATTATTTCATTTTTGGTGATAGAGTCTTAAATCACGTACAATCCCATCGACGCGATTGATCACTTCCAAATGGATGTCGAATCATTTTTTTGTATGCTCCAAAAAATTACAAAGACAATTTTCCTATAAAATTTCATAATAGTTTGGGCAGAAAAATAGAAAGAATGAAAACACCTGTGACTTGTCGAAATAATTGTGCGTTGACAATAGTTGAAAGGGGAAAACGGAAAATCGTTAGATGACGGAAACAAGTTGCTACAATGCAAAAATGAATCTAACTTTGGTATCATTCAAAAGTTGTGATATATTTAAATATAATCCTCGTTAAAGTTTCAATGCAGAATTTCGTAATTATGAATAAATCCTTTAAGAATATTCTTCACCAATTTAATTTTCTTCCCTCTTTTGACTTTGAATGAGTATCATTATTTTTTGAGATTTGAGTCAAAGCCGATTTCGACAAAATATCGTTATGAAATATCAAAACTTGAATCAAATTTCAGACTTACCTTTCCCAAAATCTTGAAACCGTGCTCACGTGCAACGCGTTCAGCGACCTCATCGCCTTCTGGAATATGAACTGCCCATGTCGATGTGTAGTGTTTATCACTGGAAATGTCATCGTCAACCATAATGTGGTGCGCACGATATTGTTGGCTCGAGAGATCAATATCATTTTGTTGTTGGTCACGCAATAAATCATCAATCAGCACGTCATCATTCGACAGATGAAGTGGCTCATCATCCACAATGGACAAACTCTTAGCGTCTATCGTTAAATTACTTGTTGCTAGAATCGGGTCACTTAACACTAAGCTCACATTTTGATTTATCACTAGCCAAACGAGCAACAGGACAGCTTTATGTAGGTGTGGTCCAATTTTGCAGGCGATGGGCGACCGGCTTGTGTTGCGTCTGTACTCAATTTCCCTGTTGATTTGATGTGCGTGCAAACTGCGCGACTTTCGGTACGGCGTCATGACGTCTCGCTGTTGTGGCTGGGTTTGCAGTGAACACAACTGAGACCATCGAACATCATCACTAGTCATTTTATTTGCAAAGTGAACGAATTTTCTGCGTTTACCAGGCTTTTTATTCTGAAGACCGCTTCGGAACGGATCCTAACATTTACTCGCTGTCAAGCGGTTCACTTAAATCCAAACACAAACGCAAATATTGCGTATTGAGTGCTTTCTTCAAATGTATTCCAGTGCTATGGCGCGTTCATTCAATCATTAATCAGATAACAAAACTTTCCGTAATATGGGTGATTGTGTCACGACTCGTGAAACGAGTTGACTTCAACGAATTTACGATAATAATCATTAATTTTTCATAACCGTGCGCTAACCGACTAAATGCTCAATCACGAAGTTTGTTCGCTCAATTACGGGATTTGGGATCGATTAACGAGAATGTATCACAATGGAAATGCACACGAAAAACTAACGTTTAGATAGAATATAATAGATGCCGATTGTTAGCGATGCCGTCTAGCGAAAATTTACGTTTAGATGCGAAGTTATTAATGGAACGGAAAGTATCGAATTCTTTGCTAGCATTTGATTTTTCGACCGATTTATCACATGGCATTTATTGTTGCTAGCTTTTTATGTCGACACGTTCGGCGGTTTTCAATGTTCTGCGTTGCCGTGAAAAATCAGGCTCACTTCACTATATTCGTTACACTTCTGCTAACTGTTCATTTCGCTAATCATCACTTCAAATTTCAAATCAGAACAAAAACACAAATCCCGTTACGTGTATTCTGTTCAAACTCCACAACAACACTGAATTTTATTGGCGGAGAATCTTTTATATATTTTGCTGCTGCTACTGATGACGGTTGCCGTTTTATAATGAAAAAAAAAAATGAAAAAACAAACAAATCGTGAACAAGCTAATTATCGACGAATTGGTAGGTGCTGTCAATTTTCGCCTTAGAATTCACTTCAGCTTTTTCTTTGATTTGATTTGATTCTAATTGGATGTGCAGCTCGAAAGAAATTGAACGAGACACGAACTACACAATGAGATGTATAATAATTTGGAATTGATGTAACATTTGTGCGTTTCAACAAGCAATTTCGCTTTTTCATTCGACGATCAGCAAAAACGAAAACAAAACAGATGAAAATGGAAGAGCCTATTCTGCTCCACCCGAATTCGTCGATTTCATTTCAAGCGTTTCACCTACAGACGGCAATTAATATTGATTAGACGATGTTTTTCCTAATTTCATCTTCTGTCGATCGACGCCGGCTCTAGACGACCTGATGATAGATGCTGTTCGTGCTTTCGTCTTTTTTTGTGCGTTAGCCTGATGAAATAAGCTATAAAAAAAAAGAGAGCGTGAAAAAATTATTAGTTAATTTTATAAAATGACATTGTGAGATGTGAAATCATTGCCTTTTATATTTGAAATAACAGCTAACATTTTGCTGTTCGAGGGAAAAAATCGCGCATTGTTTATAATTGTCGTTGAGGTCGTTCAATTTTGTGACTTTACCAAATTGATATTACAAACACGAGCACATGAAAGTATTTAATTTTTTTATAGATCTACACTTTTGCTTGCTGTGCGTATTTTTCACTGTGACAGTGAGAAAAAAGAGCAACGCTGGCAGTCGTCATTTGTTATTGGTCCGATAGATGCCGCCGGATGAACATCAACATGAATGTGTCTATTTGAGGGCGAGTCGGTCGCAGATATCAATTTAAATGAATATATTCGAATTAAGCGGAAGATGAACATTCTTATCAGCGATTAAATCACTTGCGATTCATTCTGTGAAAGCACATCAAAATACAGAAATTGCTCAATAAAAGTAGCATTAAAGGCAGCGCTTGACGTCGCACATAAATGAGGCACAGAAACATGCTTAATGCGGAATTTCGTGATTTTGCAAGATACCGCAACATCATTATCATCATCGTACTCTCGGTGACTACTGACTATATGTGACTCTGGCGTCCAATCTTATCAAGTTAATCGAAATCAATTTCATTTTCGCACAACAACGAACAACGTCTCTAATGATACACGCTCGTTTACCCTTGCACATAAAATCTATCAAAAATTTTATGAGCGTTATTCTCGCTCAGTACACTTGCTTGTTCGAATACATGAACATGTATTTTTTTATATGTCGTTGCTTCAGGCTTTTATTTTTGAAATTAAAATTTTTATTCGCTTCATCTTATGAGTATGATTTTGCGAATGAACGGTAGCAACAAGCCAAATGTTTCAAGGAACAAAAACTTTGAAACAATTTTAATTGAAAAAAAAAAAAAATAAGTCGAAAGAGAAAGGACAACTTTGAAAAAAGGACTAAAAAATATTCGTGAAGTTTGTACGAGAGGGGTAAAAGGTGCAGAAAATATTTGCTCTCTGAGGTGAGCATCTTTTGTAGAATTGTGGAACAAAAGTCGGAATCGTGACATCGTCTACAATATACACATGCATTGTGCCATATCACAATCTATTGGAAAAAGGAGTTGACAAAAGCTGGATTCATTTAAATGTGTCTTTTCTGCTTTTTCCCGTGATTCGCAGCCATTTATCGTTTTATGTCATCTTCGCAATGTACATTAAAGTCGGTCGTATGCCGCATGTATCAATTGATGTGCACATCGACTGCAGACAAAAGTTAAATGTCAAGTGCTCGAGCAATTGCAAAATAAACTCTAGTCAAAAAGAAAATAGAAGGCAGGTGATTGTTTGGTACAATAGACTATTTCCAATAAGTATATGTGAAGAGACGAACGAACAGAACAAGAAAAAAAATAGGAAAATCGTATCTCGAATTGATCAGAATGCAGCACGTAATTTATTTCGAATTTAAATAGTTAATGCGCATAAGTGAACGTTTAACGTGATGATATATAGTGGAATCCGAGAGTGAATTCTTCGCTTTTTTAATGACAATATTCATTGTCCAAAGTTCTGCATATCCAATCTCAAGGTGTTTAACTGACTCTCTGTATTCTTCTTGCGCATATTTCATCGCCGGGCGCAAACAACAGAAAAGGTTGCAGATTGAAGCTGAGTTGGTGAAACGAAAAATCATACGGCAAATATTACCTACATTTAGTTTATGATATTGCAACAAAAATGGTGGAACATTCCAACGCGTTCACACTCAACCGCTAAATAAATCTTGCATCTATTATAAGAAGTGACAACGAAAAAAACAAGCACAGTCGCACCACTAACAATTAAAAGTTTACAAAAGTTATTAAATGGCAAAACGTACAAAAGTTTTGAAAGGTGACATTCGCCGTTTTTTGTTTTCAATGAAACAATCGATTGGAACAGTCTGTCTTTTGCGTCCAAAGGTGGATTTGGTTTTAATGACTTGTGCTATAATAAATTGTCGTGTGCTCACGACAAGTGCAGTCGAAAGGGTTTAACAAGTCAAAGTAAATGGATGAAGGGAGCGTTCTAGTGGCAAATAACGTTTTGATCAAAAAATTCGAGTCTTTAAACGAATATTGAAATCACGTCTTGAGTGCTCCATCGTTTTTATATGAACGATCAAAAGCAATAGTTGCACACCACAATGCTTTTAGTTTTGGATCGTCACACACACACACACACACACACACACACACACACACAAATAAACGTAGAATGTTTTTATTAACACACACAAATATTGTTCAAACTACTGAAGTTGCTGCGTTGCAAGCTTGATTGTGACGTGACGCGTTCGAATGCATGCACATTGCTTAAGCGCGGTGTTCTCTTGCCTTTTACGTCACATGCTTTTTCGCTTTGCTCATCGATTCTTGAATTCTTTTTTCCACTCGAATTGAAGTGGCGAGAGAATTTCAAAAGTGCTTTTGTGTCTTTGCTGCTTCGTGAAGTCACTCTCCTGCAATCGTTTGATATAAACATGCTCACGTCACTTACTGGTGAGCCCAATGAAGCGGAAACAAAGCGGAAATTGATTCTCAGCTTTACTTTTCAATGCAAGTAAATAAATATAATAAAATGCTGTTTTTCAGCATGCAAATTGTTAAAAAACCAAATGAAATACTCTCAAAATCCGGTGGAAAAAAAATCTTTTGGCACAATTGAAAAGAGCGTATTATTTATTTAGAGAATGGCCCAGGCACTTCGATTTATATGTTATGCAGAAATCAAGTTCTTTCTTTTATTGGAATTAATGTTTTTTCTTTGAATCTCAGATTTTTGCGACCGCATCAAATACAAACAACGAAAGGAATAAAAAAAACTAATAACGGCCCAAAAGCCCGACACCCAAAAACCTTCGAATTTTTGTGCAGAATTTACTTTTCTCAGTGGCATTTCCATAACGATGAAAAATTTGCAGAAAATCGAGTCGATTACACAATTAAAAACGGTTACAAAAACCAATTATTTACGAAAATTATTATAGACTGAGAATGTAATTTGTTCGTGCACTTTTCTTAGAAATTGAGCATATAATTGATTTCACACAAGCATGCGACCGTACCTTCATGCCAATTTGACCTTTTTGTGCAATTGCATTTAACTCAAACGGCTGTGAAGATTATTCACCGTTGCATCAAAATTGATTTCCTTCCATTCTAAACAACAGGCAAATTTATGATAGCTTATATTATGCAATGAAATGAGCTGGTGTTTGTAATAAAATCCACGGAAATGCATTGAAAAACGAATGTTCAACGAAAATTAATAGCATCGCTTCAAGAACACAAAGGTTGATTGTATCCCATCGCAAAGCGCAACAATATTGTGGTAAAGATTAAGTCGTTTTTAACACGATATTATTATTATATTTGCAATCGAGCTGAATGTAATACGAAACCATTGAATGTCGAACACAAACAAGCAGTTCAGATAATTTCGAGAGCGGGTTTTCTTGCAACAAAAGGCCAATCGTGGCTTCAGACTTTCAACAAGTTGACGGAAAGGTGCAGCGAAAATTCGATATTCATCGATAGCGACGGCAAATTCACATTGAGCGCCCAATGAATTCTACACCACAAATGAGCGCAATAAAGTGAAAAGTGAGAGAGTATTGAGCGTTGATATTTGAGCGTTGTTTGAACAGAACAACAACAACAAATGCAATGTGAATGACTGCAACAAATTATGTGTAAGACAATTTGCGATAATGCGCTTGAATCTGCTTTGCGGGCGTGTGAAAATGGGCTAATTGAAGGTTAACCTTTCATGTGCATGTTGATCTATGGAATTGAGGTGTTCATTAAAACATATTAAATTTCATTCGACAGAAGCTGCTGCATTTACATTCTCTTTTGAAAGTGTAAAAATAGGGAAATGTGAACGTTCACAATTTGTGTAAGACACTTAACATCGTCGATTGTTGATTTTCTCAGTATTTGTCATTTTGAGCAAAGAAAAAAAACATATAAACATTTTTTTAGCAGAAAAAACATTTTAATGTCGAAAAATTGTGTGTCCTCATTAATAATCAACTTCATTACTCAAAATAATCGACTTCAGTCACACTGAAAGAGCGCGCAACACTGATAATTCAAAACAATTAATTGGCGATTAAAGTTTTAATTGAGAGTCGATTTAGCCGTTGAAAATTTTATTAAAACAAATAAAAATGGTCGGAACGGAGCAATAATTAGGAGTATTCCAGTCGAAGTGTGTAATTATGTGTATGCGGCAAAACTGGTCTATAAAGCCATTGCAATTATCATTGAGTTTCTGCTTTGTATTGTCTTTATTTGATCGAAGTAAACTGAATAAATCGTCACATTTTTGCTAGACCAGAGAATTAATTACAGCACAGAAAAAAAACGTCATTACAACTTATTATTTTATAAATAATGCTGAAATTCGAGTTCATGGTACGCAACGAATGAGTTCAATGTTTGTATATGTCGCGCACACGATGAATTAGCAAGAAGAGCGGCATCGAGCGCAAAAGAGATCACATTTCGGCTTTAACAAGGGGCGGAAAAGACGTTAAAAAACGCGTGCATGTTAAACGCAGTCAATATGAGTCAAAACAAAGATAAAATTAATGGAGAAACAAAATGCAACGAAAGAAAACCTCATTCGTAATTGAGAAGAATCCACGCGGAATTATTATGTATATTTGTTATTATTAAAGGCACACAGCCGCTACAGAAGAAACCACAAATAGCGCGACAGAAAAGTGAGAAGAAAAAACATAAAGAAAACGAGATCCTTTCAAGAACGTTGTATACGTGTGAGCGTGTGCGCCCAACGAACGGCAAATATGCTCATCATGTGGCAACGAAATGTGAATTATTATGAACGTGGATTATCTCGTTTTGTATCATTCGAAGTTGTTGAAGGAAAAAAGAGGCAACGCATTCGAATGAGCATATATAAAATAACCATTTATATGTGAATGAGGCAAGCGAATCGATTATGTGAATAAGTTAACAATCGCAAACGGATGTTTCATATAGACAGAGTGTTTCGTTTTAATGAGCTCGCTCTTCGGCATACACATAAATACGGGGCCATTGCGTTTTTTTGTGCGTTTGTTTGCTCATCAAACAGATATATCAATTGACGTTCGGACGATTTCTAATTGGAATTGTTGTGTGGTCCCTTTTTCCACTGGTTAAATGGAATGCAGCCGAAATTATATTCAATTAAGTAATTCCATCTTATACGATATTTCGAAAACGTACTCCAAATTGACGAAAAGTAAAATGAATCTATCTCCAATTTGCGTGTGATTCAAATGAAATGAATGGATAATGAAATTATTGGGCAAGAGAGTCTGAAATGCCAATTGCCTAGCATTTTTCATTTGCTAACTTTATTTTAACATTCGTAATTACAACAATTGAATTAAATAAAACTCAACCAAATATATATATTGTTCTTTGCTGAATCCTTGAAATTGTACCTTTTTATATTTAGAACATAAATTCATTCGCTAGAGGCTGCAACCGAAATATTCATTTTATCAGCATTACCGATCCAATTGAGATTGAGACGAATGAAAAATTACATGAAATATGTGATGGTGTGCGCTTAGGCGCTCAATAGACACACGTTCCTATAGTAACAACAGTCTTGTAAGGTTTTTGAATGCGCATAGCAAAATGATTTTGAATTCCTTCCCGTTCATCTTCGGCGCTTCGTTATTATGTTTCCATGAAAAATGCTATTATCATTTCATTTTAAACGAGACAAAGGGCAGAGCGAATGAGTGAGAGCAATTTAAACCTTTTGGGTCATCTCACGTTCCAAGAGATAGCAACAACAAATTCTATTGCTGCTGTTGAGCAAAACAAATGACCCGAAAAGAAAGAATGAGTATGTTCCAAAAAGCAATCCTTTTCAATGTATATGAAGTTAAATAAATCACTAGTTAAAAATGTTTTCTTGGTTCAACACAGGTAGAGAAGTGGAAAAAAAACCTGTGAATCATCAGCCAAACAAAGCACGAAAAAATGAAGATGTAATTGTGGTTTTAGTGGCATCGCATTAGTCTTCGTTGTTCGTAAGAAAATCACGTAGCCGTTCCTCTGTCTTTGAATTTCATCGATCATGTTGACGATGTGTGTCGTTTTTCTTTGTACACTCAAGTGAATATATGCATTTAATGAAGAAGTTAATCGCTTCGAAATCCATTTCAATACATCGTTAAATGATGGCTGTCAATAGGAATCCATTCGGTCACGTAATCGAAAACCACAAGGAAATCAAACGAAATTATTGAATTACACATACGGAGGCGCAAGATCTCCATTGATTCGTTCGTGTATGAAGAATAAACAGTGATTCCAAAATTGCTTCATTCAAATTCAAATGCAGGCACTTGTCAAATAAGAAGAATGCGATGGTGAAAACAATGCCAGTGATTTTCTGAGTTTTCTTCGCCCAATTGTGTGTGTGTACTGATCATATGAGGAATGCGCTTACGGCAATTGTTTGCGACTCGATTATCATATTTCCTTAAATTTCTCGGAATTGCTATCGATAACATTGACGTTATATTGCTTTCAGCTTCGTTTTCCGTTAACTATCGCTTTTTTCATTGAACTCTTCATTCGAATCGTGTATTTGGTACACTTTATCTTATCGAATGTTTTCAAATGTTTCGTTTAAATATAATTCAACGTCGCAATGTGTTATACTTGTTGGCTCGAAAAAAATTTCAGATAGCGCGGACTTCACACTAGTCATAAATGTATCACATTCAAGTAGTGAACAATGTATAACAATGTTAAAACCTTACCAATGAAACGAAAAGCAATTAATTTAATCTGTAAGAATTCACTTGAAGATGAGTCAGAATGTGTTCAATAGCGTGAATGTGTCACAAAGCAAGTGAATCCCTTCCCTTTTAAGAGCTTGTCAAAGGCATTATCATTGGGTTTTTAAGTTTTTGACGAACAAAAACTCGTGAATGAATCGGAACTAAATCTCTGTTCCGTTTCTAAACAAACCATAAATCGCAATCATGATTAGAAATCCGATTTGATATGATGAGCCAAAATGAAACAATATCAAATGACGTGCTGTTCGGATTTGTTATACCAATTCAGAACATTCTCCAGAATCTTGTTTTATTCTTGTCGGTTTACCGCACACAGCCCACGATTCAATTGGAATCATTCACACGTATTGCGAAAGAAAATGTTATGTGAAAAAAAAAATGTTAACAACATGTCATCGTGAATATGAAAAATAAGTTTTCCATTTGTGGTATTAGGTACTTCAACTCTCGAGGAAATTTCCGTTTGTTTTGACATGAAGTTTTTGTGGGATGTTTTTCGAAAAATGGATTGTTTTGGTATTTCTCTTCTCGGCTCAGCTTTTCTTTGGAATTCGAAGAAAAACAGCTCGAGTGGCTGAGTGGAGGAGATGGAACCGAGATGAATAAATGGATACTCAAAAGTGTATCATCCAAATAAGGGTGATGCGACTTGTAGAAGTAAATGCTTGGAATAACGAAATAACAAAAGTGAAATGACAAGCGATTCGACTCAGGGAGAGTCGTCTTTGAACAGCTCGTGAAAAAAGCATAAATGTTGATCCAGTTACACCCTGTATTCTGCGCAAAATGAATCCTTCGCCATGAATGATTGAGATTGAAATGAAGACAAGTTTGCAAATGCTAATATTGGTGTCTGAATAGAGAAGGAGGCCAATGCCTGCATGAAAAAACGGTTTACGCACTCCTCTTTCTCCATGTAAGCGATTGTACTCTACTCCAACGCCTCTATATGCCTATCAAAACTGTCCAAAAACATTTTGCGTGTGCTTGAATATAAAGGGAGAATGCCGAATAGATTGCTGGAATTGGGATTATTCTTCGTCTTTTATTCGTTGCATAACGAGTATCTTTATTTATGATGTTGCTACGTTAGCCCATTTTCCAATGTTGTCGTACCGTTTGAGTGTGGATTTATTTTGTTCCGCTCTCTTTCTACAAACGGAATTATGTCTTGCGGTGTTTTGTCGCCGCGCAAATTGTTATTGTTGGAAAAAGCGAAAATTTATGTCGTTAAAATGATAACGCGTAATAACGAATGAGGACCTGTACCAAATTTGAATAATGTGAATTCTCTCGCGTGAGCTCGTCACAGTCAATTCATTTCGCACGGTTGTATGGCGAACGAGGCACATCCACAACAGTAATGCAGATAAATATTGCGCGTTTTGCTAGTGTCTGTGTGTCAAGGCTTTAAATTCTATTGTTTTGGACAATTGCGAGAATCACCAAAAATTAGAAATTTATTAAATTGTAAATTTTCTTTTGAGAAATGTATGCCCACTGTTGATCGACTGCCACAAATGCAGTAAACATACAAATAATATTTAAATAATGATTGAGTGAAATAAATACTTATTTTATTTGTGCTAAGACTCAAGGGTCATTCGTCAAATGTAAAATAATAGCTTTCAAATGATCTGATATAAATTTTCATTTGTGGTACGCATAATAAATATTGGCTGCTCTATTGACTGAATTTGAAATTCAAAATTGAAATTCCTTTTACGAGGTTCCTTCACACATCTCATGACATAAAAAAATCCAATCAAATTGTCCACCGAAAATTGTTTATTCAACTCACAAGCATTGATGGTGTTGTAAAGTTACACAAATAGCATCGTTCAGCTACCGAAAAAAAACCGGCGACGTTAATGTTAATTTATGAATGGCATTAACGGAAAACACGCAATGAAATATGAAAAAACAAACAAAGCGTCGCATTAAAATCCAATAAATTTCAACATTGTCATGCAATTCATTCATATTCTCTGAATTAAAGACTCTCTTCAGCCTCAGACGAACATTGCACTTGAATTGTATGTTGCTATTGCATTTCAATTTAATCATCAGACGCAGACATTGTGAAGCATATTGCAAGGATTGTACCATACAAATATTATTAAGCAGGCGTCGAAGCATTTTTTTTTTTTTTTTTTGATTTAATTTGAAAATAAATATTTGAACTAGTCAGGAATTGCGGAAACCCCGCACATCGTCCACGTGCAGTATATTCTGAAACATAAACATCGAGAGAAAAAAACTAGGCAAAATTTAATTGTTATTTATCGAGATATGACGAGTTGGCTGGTTGGCTGGTTAAGTTTCACAAGTGAACTGCTTTTTATGAATAAATTGTAATAAAGTGCCACTGAAACGAACAAAGATAACACAAATTGCTAGGCAAAAACCAATTTGTGCAGCTTTGGGTTTGTGAAGAGCCGAGCTTTCAATATAAAAGGAAGATGAATATGAAAAACACTTGAATGGAATTGAAAAATCGTTTGTTTTTTGCCGCTCAACTTGGATATACCATCATGCAATTAGCTCTTGAAATGTGAATACACTGAACGCAAATGGGTGCCGGAACCTACAGAGAGAAAAAAAAAAAAATAAAATTTTGCTTTTCCAACTGCTGCGAATAAGTGCGAAAGAGTTTCGAATGCACTTGCGCAAGATCAAATGTGTATTCTGTTTCAATAAAATGTTTCAGTGCTGAAATTATGGATGAAAGGAAGAGAGCGCAAATGAAATAGCTCAAGCGAACAAAAACATCGTCAAGTGGCACGGCCACTGAAGTACAAATAAATATTATTTTTGAATCAAGCGAATGCTTAGTGAGGAGGCACATAAGTTTGAGCACGTCCTGCACTGAACGAGAATGCGTGTCACATAAAAATGGATGTATTCCAAAGTATGGCACTCAAGTCTTTATCTGCGTATAATCTAATCTTCTCGAGAGGCTCTTTTGCACATCAGCTACACACACTGTCTTTCTCGCTCTCTCTCTCTCTCTCTCTCTCTCTCTCTCGGCTAATGCCGAGCAAAAAACGTCCGATGGATGCGACTTTGTTTGCAAAAGTGTTTCCCTGCATTTACAATGGTCTGCAGTAATTGGCGGTATTTTCGCAAATGAAGTCACGTGCATTCGAAGCCTCAAAACTTGGATACTCTCAGATTTTCAGGTTTATGTATCAAACACTTTGCTACAATATGCTCTGTGTCTTGGAAATTAACAGTGTTTATCTTTGGTTTTTCTTTTAATGGGAAAAATTCTCTGCGGTAAACACACTAATTTAGCTGAACGCTTTCTCCGTTTGCTCGTGCCTTGAATATTTCAATCAACGCAAAATCTTATCTTAATTGAAACGATGCTACTATCGAATTTCAATTTTTGACCATTGAGAGAAAACAGAGTTTTCAATCGTAATATATACGAAGTACGTACTCCTGAGGAAACGAGGAGCAAAATCTTTCAAACAACACTTTTCAAACCAACCGAATTGCCGGAAAAGGCCGGGAAATGAGGGAAACGGAACACAAAAATTCAAAACAAAAAAAAAAGAGAAAAAAATCGGAAGTGAAATTGTATTTTTCGCAACGTTTCCGCATTCAAGAGGAAAATTAAATTTATATGTTAAATGATTTTTCTCATTTTCGCCTTGTTTCAAGTCGACGTACGGCTCGTATGCCATTTACACAAAATATAAGCATTCGTGATGTGAAACTCGAGCATTCATTTTTCAGCGCCTTCAACTGATTTCTGTTTCAATTTGAGACTTGGCAGGATGTTTCCATGCATACCTTTTAACTTAAGGTGAAAATACGTATTCGTCTCATTTTGTGCATTTTTCATCGTAAATACGAAATATGCGAACGTTGAAAATAAGACGGTGGCAAAAACAGAACATATTTTATTTCGATAGAATTTGATTTATGAGAAAATCAAATGAGGTAAAAAAATATATGAAAAAATAGCAATGTTAGAATGTCAACCAAATGGAATCGGGCTGTCTGTGTCGGGATTCATGAAAAAAAGAACTGAACGTGCGCTACGGTAGCGGTTGTCGCAATATAATATGCATGTGTTTACGCTTCATTTCATTTTATTTATGAGTCAAAGGCGTGTGCGAAAAATCGGTAGCTCAGCGAAACATGGTTCTACGTGGCTTTTGTCTCCGGATGTGCAATTTTCGCTCTCAAACCCACAGATTCGTGCTGAGACGAAATGTAATCAACTTTGAGCACAACTAAGCATTCAATTTGAACATGCCTATTTTATATAACCTTCCAAGATAATTACAGAATTTATTCATATAAAACATATTTGATTGCTTAGCTGCTGCTCGCCTGACGCAAAGATTCGTTTCTAAAAAGCGAATAAATGAGTCTAATACGCATGACAACGCATTTTTGATCGTCTAATTGTCACATACATCAACAACAACAACAACAACAGTGAAAAAGTGTTCCATAATTTAATTAGAAATTTCCAAATGCTTTTTGTATAGCAGCAAATTAGCTCCGATCCACAGCAAATGGTATACCTCTCGCATATTAAATAGAATTCGCAAGAAGCCCTCGTTTGGAACCCTTTTTGTAAGTGAGTTTGACACGGTATTCTGATGCCCTCATTATTATGTATCTAGATTCATCAATAAAGACTCATCACGACGAACGAAGACAAGAGGTCGGCACGAACACAGTAAGGAAAATGTTAATGAATATATAATCTCAAGGACCATTTATTCGCTTTTTCCTTTTGCGGAGTGTTCCACATCGCAAAAGAATGATGAAGTCGTCTGTTCGGTTCAGGTCATCGAGATAAATTTAGCCTTCGCCAGATAAAAAATCGATTCAATACGAAAGGCAGCCAAAAAAGCACGGATCAATGGCAAAAGTCGCAACTAGAAAATGCTTTCGGCTTCTGAATAAAAGCATCTCTCAATTCAAATTAATTCATCGTTTCACTCGCATCCAGTTAGGATCTCCTCCCACAAGTGTCTGCTTTTATTCCAACAAAAGCAACAACAACAAAAACGCGTTTCCACAAAAGAACTAATTCCTTTTTCAATAATTATTTGTATTCAGAAACATCAGAAACATATTGTATCACTGGGCAGGATTTCTGTCTTCATCTCTTTCTGTGCTGAAATCATAAAAGATTTTTTTGTGCCGATGTTGATCGTATTGACAAAATGGTAGAATGAAAAGAATTGGAAGCAAAATCTTGACAAAATGCTCGCAATCAACACAAAATCAACGGAAAACGCTATTCGTTAGGCATTATTCATTATTTGCGGTAGAATAAAGAGCAGTGTTTTCAACAACGAAACTCGAATAAGAACGAAATTTTCTTGTTGCAATGCTATTTCGTATTTTTTGATTCAATATTTGCCTTACTGACTACAATGAAATGAGTTCAAGTTGGTCGAGATACGGCAGAAAAAATGAAATGGCGCGTTTCATTTCGCCATCATTTAGCGACTGTGTTGATTTTTTTCAAATCCTTTTTTAATTGAAAATGCGAAAGATCGCCGAGCAGCTCTTTCAGGGTCAAAAAGTCATCAATTTTGATTTTAGGCCTCTTTTTAATAGCATTGCAAAAGTTCAAGCATTTTTTTGCGCTTTGATAATGTTCCAGAGTGAAATGACTTCATTCATACTTTTGGCATATATTTTTCCTACGTTTTTCTCCAAAATAATAATGCCTTCTTATTAAATCAATTCTAGAGCGGAGTTTTGAAATAAGGCGTTCTTGAAACAGCAACAACATTCAAAAAGGTTCACTTCGGGGAATTTTCTTTTCAAATCAAAAGCCACCAGATGCCGAAAAAAATTGATATCATTATATTTGATGCGGTCCTGGTTATTTGAAGCAGTTTTTATCTTCAGTTGGGAGCTCCAACGGTTTTTTTTTTTTTTTGTGGGCCAAACCATTTATTTAATTCCCGCTTTTTCCAGAGCAAATACACATAGAAAATGCCATGTCAACATGTGGTGTCAGTAAAAACAATGAACATCGAACCAGATATTTAATGACCATGAGCATTGCGCCTCTTTTCGCTGTTCGATGGATCATTTTATGTTCACTCTCCAACAGCAATTTCCGTCGTTTGGCTATGAACACACTTTTTGCTTACCAAAAATGAAAACATCGTTTCTTTTCCTGTGTTATTGTAAGTGCTGAAATATGCAGCCCTAACTTTTGCTCGATTGTATTTTCGTGATTGAATGCGTGCATCTATCTTGCTACCATATTATTATATTGACTGAATAAATTACGTTGACTGTTGCAACAAGATAAAAATTGGCTTAAAAACCCGAGGAAATAGCGTCACTTTTCGTTTTGTTTCGTTCATCACATGCACTCATATCCCACAATGCGCTCGTGTAAATCCCATATAAGAAAGTTCAGTGAATCGCATGTAGCCGTTTGTTCTCAACGCCAAACCGCTGAAAAGTGAAGAACCTTGCGGTTTCACGACTTTTTGCATCATATTTGCTTCCCCGCCCCGAAAAAAACAATCAGTTGAGATATGTAAATAAAAACGAAACGAAAAATTCTTGTCCAAAACGAAAATCACGCTTATTTTTCGGCATGATTCTACTCCCTTTTGTTTTGCTTCGGGCCAAAATATGTTTAATATTGCTTTGCGTTTTGTTCGGAAATTCCAAGCTTTTATTATGACTGGCATGTTGTGCAGAGCGGAGGCAGACAGCGAAAGGGAGAGAGAGAGAGAGAGAGAGAGAGTGTTTGTGTGCGGTAAGCTGTCAGCTCAAAATGTGCATGAAGCAATAGAAAGACGAAAATACGATAAAGAAGGTCAAATATCACAATGCGTCGACAACAAATGATTTTGTGCATATTTTAAATATTAACTGTTTTTCATTTGGTTATTTCGCGTTCGGCTCTTGCTTGCGTCGGTCGTCTCGAAACATTGTTGTAATGCGCGATTGCAGAATGAACTGCATTTCACACATTTCAGAAGTGCACGAAACAAAAATAAAATCCAGATTTATTTTCGTTGTTTCAATTCCTTCTTTCCTTCTTATGTCCCTAAACTCCCTGCCAGATAGCCGGAATTTTTTCAATGTGCTGCTGCTGTTTTTTACGCTTTATTGTTATGTGTTTGGTTTTGTTTTTTATTTGGAATTTTATGTACTTTTTCTGCTTACTATTCACTAGCCGAAATAAGTAAGCGATAAAATGAGAAAAGGAATGTTGATGATGAATTGTAATGGCGCTGGAGAAAAAAGTACAATCATTAATGTAGGTATTGCTCTGTCTTTACTTGACTCATTTCTTTGCACGCTTGTGAAACTCCCTCTATTTATCGTTGTCGCTGTTTTCTCTGTGGCCATTTTATTGATGTTTACCTCAGATCAGATTGGATTCCGAATGCATAGAGATGAGAAAAATGTTGTCAACCACAGCAGGCTGTAAAACAAGCATTCAACTCTCTGAGATCAGCACTTTGGACAGATTAGCATCATTAGCGCTCTGCCGTTGGGTCTAGTTGATTCGCTCGTGGAGTACATCGAATGCAGATTACGTATACAAGATATCAACGATACGTTGTGTATTTTTCGTGTGAGAGCCAAAAGTTCTTGTCTTGGAAATTGCCAAAATCCAAACGGCTGGATTGTACAAAGCTAGGAAAAATGAGCTCACATAAAATGCGCATCAGTGAAATGAAATCTTGCAACAACCATTGATACACTCAATCAAGCTCTTTGCTGGTAAATTCCAGATTTTAACCAGAGAGCTATCGATCATTGCTGTACAAAGCTGCTTTCTCGATAAAACTCTTCGCATGTCTATCACGCTTGAGTGCGCACATCATCTGATTCGATGTGTTTTGTACGTTGCAGTCCATTGTTGATGAATGTCACGCGTCCAATGTTCGGTAAACACAATGCAAGCCTTTTACACACTGTGCATACATGAAGTCTTAATTGTATTTACTTCATCGCCACCGTTGTTGTATTTTGTCAGCACCCATTGTGATTCGGGAGCGGGCAAAAAAGAGCGGTCGAACGGCATTCAGTAGCTAACACTATGACACTCAACACCCGAGTGCAGCTAATATTTAATTTATGATTGTCGTTATCGTTCAGCTGGTGAATGGTGCACAGACGATTTTTTCCGCTTCGAAATGAGCGAAGCAAAAAATTGGGAAGCTGGGTGAATGCTTTTATCGCTCAATGTGGCAACGGTGTGTTGGTGGTTGGATGGAATCTACTAATGTAGCCCGTATGTTAATGATGCTTATAACTTATGTGTCTGCTAGTTGATACGAATTCCGTGTACACATCAGGCACGCCAAGTGAAAGGATACGACGAATCATCGAAAGGATTGTCGGGCAAAACAAAACAAAACAAAAAACGGCGCGGTGTTTGGTAAACATTTTAAAAAGCAAATATCATCGAAAAAAACAGCCAAAACAACACCAGGCAGAATCAACGATGCAAAATGGGAAGTAAGATACCGAAAAAGTATTTCGAGTGTGGCAGCGCATAATATTCAAATTCAGATACACTTTTTATGCGTTGCAAACGTAGTTAAAGGAACCGTCGTCTATGTTCTCGCCGTTTTGATTCGGACATTTTTTCGTTGAAATTTTCACTCGCGGGTTTGATGCGCGATAAACATTTTGGCCTGGAGAATGTGAATAGAAGGTGAGTTTTTGTGTTGTTTTCATGAATCGAGGCGAATCTTGGTATTCAAGTGTATTTACTTGCGTAAAATGATTGCACGCGAAAAAGGAGCACCATTTTACCGAAAAGCTTTATTTGAACAACGCTTCCATTCATCCAGCGGTCTGATTTTCTCTGACACAAACAAGTCTACAGCTAATCTTATTGTGGTGTTCGATTATGCTTCAGCCGTTCACTCACTCGCTCGTTTTCCTCTTCGCTTCTCAATGCTTGCGCTACACTTTTGCGCGTGCATTTCGCTTCAATCTAAATTCTTTCGAAAATTCCGCAAATATTTAATCAAGTAAATTTACGTCGTCTGTACATTTGTATTTTGAGCATTGCTGTCTCACTTTTTATTCACGTTTCATGCACTCGTGGATACGAATGTACATACATAATTGCCGCCATGAGATTTTAATAGATTTTTTCTCTCTTGCGATTTTCGTGTACCTCATCTAAATACAAATGATCTCGAATACTTTCAGTTGTGTTTTATTCCTCACTCGTTGTTTTATATTCGTTTGATTTTTTTGTCGTTTTCTTTTATATTTTTGTTTTTGTTTTCAATTCTGCTAATGAAATATTTATTTTCCGAAAAAGTCCATTGAGAAGTTGCGATTTTGGGGAGTATGAAACAAAAAGTACCCAAGCTGAGCGTTGCGTGTGAAAGAATGGGCGTTAACGGTATGAATGGAATGTTTCTCACTTCATTGTGTTTCACCTTTTATCTTTCGCTGAAGAAATAAAGAAATGTTTGATTATAAGAAGCCATACTATTGTTTTGACGAGACGATTCCACATTAATTCGCAATGAATTATCCAAGTGAATTTCAATTATTAAACGAAAATGTCGATATTACAGAAGAATTCTCTTTAGTACGCCGTTGTCTTAAGTAACCGTGCGACTTCATTTGGATTAATGGCACTCCAGTCAAGTGCGCCGTTTTCTTACTTAATGCCAGTTCATTCCTTTTCTGTTCCAATGAAGCGGAGTCAAAGATATAAATCACGATGGATTGAAACAATTAAAAGACTCTAGTCGCTACGAAATAAGTGATATTTTAGTCTGCGACAGACTTCAGTTGGATCAAAACAATTCTAATGAAGTTGATTTGTCCGTCAAAGTGTGCCAAAATTCGACACGCTCTAAATTATTTCGAAGACCCAATTTGTTATACAGAATTTCGATCTAATTAACGAAGATTGAATGTCTCTTTTCGACAATGTGAAATAGTACGGAAATCGATGAGAAACACCGTTTTCAATCGTCGAAATGGGTTCTATATTTATTTTGTGAGATGGGAACGGAATGCTTTTTGGTATCGCATAAATCATAGAGCAAAAGTGGTCATTATTCATCAAAAGTATAATTTTGCAGTGATGCAAAATATCGCATGCTTTGTCCTCTTTCATTTCGTCACGAACAGGCCAGAAAGTGAAGCACTGTTCGGCGGTGAAAGCATCACAATGCAGCTTCCCTAGGTTTTGAAGAACCGCTGTGCTTCATTGAAAATTTATTGAAACTTGCAAAATGTCAACCAAATATTGATATTTAATCAGTGTCACATGGCGCTCTATACCATGCGTTTGAAATGAATGAGAAAGTTAAGGGAAAGGTGCATTTACCAGTCAGGTGAAGTTTCACTAAATTCTAAATATCTATTTACAGCACGGTTGTTGTGCGTATTTGCACGGTTTTTGTGCTCATCCCGCATATGCTGCATTAAATTCGATTCAGAATTTCCGCGGAACGACTCGCGTGCATTATAACAAAGGTTATTAAAAACTAACCGCAACAACTGCGCGAGCGAACGAAAAATCGACAATGTTTTTGCTAATGCATAATAAATGAAATAGAATTTTCAATATATGCGCATCTAATGGAATATGGATTCGAAATAAGAATCATGTTTGCAAACGTGATACGCCGTTGAACGGTCACAAGTCAAAAGTGATGAAGTATTTTCCATTCGGCCCATTTTGAGGGATATTGTCAAAACCAATGCCATAAATTGCTGGCGTTCAAATGCGATATAAAATATTGTTTTTTTTTCAATGGGTTCGGTTATGTTCTCGCCATCTAGCGTTTCGAAATGCATACATGATTATTATGCCTCGTTTTCCAATCAATCGATGGATGAAAATTCCAACAGATGAATTTTAGCAAAATGTAGTAATTAAACGACGTTCGATATATCGCAAAGGAGATTTAATGCGAATAAAGAGCTTCACGATCATTTACGTCAAATACAATAGATATATGTGGCGCGTCAATGCCAGGATTCATTTCTTTCTCTCTCTTCTCGTGCAAATACATGCACGATGCGGTTTATTTTAATATAGAGCCCAATGTTTCGCTCATTTATGCTATACCTTTAACAAGTGGCTTTTGTTGGTTTGGACATCTGGATCAACAACAAAACCTCCACTGAATATGGCGTGACTACTCGTTCCATTCGCTATTGCGCTTGAATTTCATTCGAAATATTTAAAGCATTAGAAATTTATATGAAAGGCAGCAGCAACTGGATGGGTTTTGTCCAAGAATTATTGAATTCAATTGCCAAATAAATCGAAATCGTTAATAGACATTTTTGATCGCCTTTTTGCCTTATTAGATTTCAAATTGACCCCAATTTTAGCCATGACATAGCGATCACGCACATTTGCCATAAATAAAAATGCCTAAACCACACGCGGATTGCTCGCACTAAACGAAAACACAAACGGCTTCTTATTCCTCTCCAATGTTTAAAACTCATGAATCATTTTTTTTTTTATGAAATGAGAACCATTTTAAATTGAACTGAATGTATTTATATATAAAATGAAGTCCCGCATTCGAATGAAAAATAAAATTTGTATCATTTAATCGATTAATTTTAATTAAAATGAAATTATTATGGCTGTGTTTTAAATTTTACTAGTATTGATGAGAGCTGCAAAAACGATGTTTCATTATGAGGTTCGGTTCTAACGTAATAAATGGCAAGTCAAAACAGCGATTTGCATTCGGTCCACCAATTTGAACAAACGAGTGCTATAGTCATGGCTGTGAAATTGATGTTCATGTTCAAGCTATGCTCAGACTCACCCCAAACCAAAGCTGTAGCAAATAATCTAGCCATCGACATTCACCGATTTTTCCATATATAGTTCATAAAAAGAGAGGTAGTTTAGCAAAAATGCATCGACTCGCTGAATCGCACAGAAAGCTAATTTCCAAGTAATTTTCGAGCTGTCAGTAGTTTTGTTTCATAATTTTATATTTTCTTTAAACATTCCAACAGAATGAATTTGTTGGATGCATACATCAATTTCAAATGGTATTGCGGCGATTGTGCACATAAAGCAAACGAATTTAAATAATATTTACTAATGTGTCTGTGACTTTCATATTTGAAATGAATAAAACAATTGTTTATAAAAAATGTATAAAAAGAACATACACTAAAAAGGCACAACATGATTTTTTGATCTTCATTTTTCCGTTACCGGTGATCATGATGTGATGTTACATGGGTTTCGACAGAGGCCGCGATATGTGTGCAATTCTTTTTTTTCTTTTTCTCCTTCTTCTTCTTCTTCGTCGTTTTAGAAATGGCATTATTAAACCGTTTGCCATTTTTGCCAAGCACTTTGTTTATTTAGTTGATTCGTGGCGTGCATAAGATGAATACCAACCATCTATCGTAAACACGCCCGATTGGAAGCAGTATTCCAAATTAGAAAACTCTTCACAAACCATTTTGAATCATGAATTGGTGAATGTATGATTTATTTGAATCGAAAGACTAGATTTTTTTTTTTATAAATTTCGATCAAAAGTTTATTTCTTTACAATTTTAACGATATTTTGATCACTGTTCACGAAATGAGGCTGGAGAATAAAGGATAAAGGACCGCTAGTTGATTGAGTTTTTGTCATTAGATTGCCAAAACGCATAGGAATACTTTTTCTGAAGGCGCTAATCTAATCACAAGCTGTTCACGAACGAAATTTGTTCGTTAAGTGTTCGCAAACATTTGTTCATATTGAATATATTGCTAGCCATAGCTGACCAGCGGGCTGCTCTCAGCAACCGCCACCAACAACCAGAGTTCTGCATTTTGCCGAGTTTTCTAATTTGGAATATACTTTCCAATTTGACATGTTTACGATACATATTTTTGGATTACGCTGCCTTTTTACTAAACATATTTGCAAAATGAAATTGTGTGCACAGTTGTTCATTTAAACGTACAAAAAAATGCAGAATAAAAAGGAGAGACTCAAAGTCTCTTCCTCTCCCATTCGTATACAGTGCAAGAAAATGAATAATTTTCAACATTTGTGCTCTGGGTAATTGCGAAATTTGTTGTGTTATTATGTCATGAAGCTATGATTCTGAATGATGCGGCAAAAATGGAGTTAAAATTTCATGTACCAAGACGCGCGATCCAAGCGACGTTTCATTTCTTTGTTGATTATTTGAATATAGTGTTACGGTTTACAGCGGATTCTATTTTAGTTCATTGTTCATGAATAATAATGGTTTTTTGCCAAATTCGTCGCATGTATAATGTGTTAAAATGAATTCTAAATGGCAATTGACGTGATAATTTCATATTTTCATTTGCTGCCGAACGTGTAGGCTATGTGTCAAAATATCACCAAAAAGAATTATTCAACCAACCGTGCATTTGAAATATGATTTGTGCTTTCAAAAAGTGCGGCTACAGTTTTCAATAAAACGAACTTTTGATAAATCGAACCGCATAAAAGAGAAATTGTCTGAACAACACAAATGAACGGAACCATTGCATAACTTATGGTGGCCATACTCACAATTCTAGAAAGTGGCTATCGGCATTTTTTGGGTGTACGACTTTGGTTTTGTCGCCATCTCGGTTTGTTTACTCGTGAAAATAATGTGCCGTATATTTCTTTATGAATGAAAACCGTTTTGTCAATAGAGCGATTTAAATCCAAGCCTACAAAACACGCCTTTGTTTGTTCATCCGCAATCGGTTCATCAGCCGACGGGTCAATATTAAATTAAGTAAATATACAATATGTATGTTGTCACTCCGTGAATGTCATTTTGCTCGTGGCCATTAACTAATTTACTCTATTATAGCTGTCGAGATTATCAAGAGGTTGAGTCTTGAGATGCGGAAACTTTTAAAGAAAATCATTGATTGCAACTTGCGCCGAACAATTTGCACGATTGCTTTTTTTTTTGTAAATCGTGACAAATACGGTAACTCATTGGTTTTTCTAGGAAAAGAATTGTATTTTTGTGTTTCAAAATAAAATGTTCCGTTTTTATTCTGCATGTATATATGTTTGCTCAGCTGTATTTTATCACAATATTTTCGACAGTTTGAAATTGTTTATATTGCGCTGATTCAACATTTTTATTTACGATGAATTTCAATATTTCGGAAAAATACTTGTTTTCTGCACAAAATAAATACTTCGCTTGTTAATGACAAATCATACACAGATGGATTTATTCACATTTTAATCTACGTCCGTTGAGCATATTGAAACACTCGGTGAATAAAAACAAAGTTCACTGCATGAATCATTTCAATGGAATAAACAAAATGAATCATTTAAATAGGATAGAGAGATTAACTATTTAAAAAATGACTTTCACGTCAATTAATTTCCAAAGAGTGTAGGCTCATTTTGTTCCGCTGTGTCGACAAGTTCTTTACCATTTTGGCAATTACATACAAACAATTGTATCAATTCCCATCGATTGAAAATAGGTTCGCAATGGGCATCCAAAAATTGGAACATGTCAGTGCCTCCGATATTTACATTTTTACGAATATCTGTCTGATATCAGAGAAAATGAGGCAAATATCAAAGCGTGTGCTGATTTGCCACATTTGATGCGACCCAAAATCACCGACCAACATTTCACACTGCTGAGTCGTCATCCGTAACGATGAACTCTACCAAAACTCTCTTTCTCTCTAGAAATTGTCGTGCTAATATTTTTTTCAATCGCGCTAATTTAGATCCCATTCGTTCGAAACAAACAAACAAAATTATCATGTACTCAACCTGTGTCATGCCATTTGTAAATCTTGCCATTTCATTTGGGATCAATTTTGTCCGCTTTCTAATTTTTCAAGGCTCACTCCAAGCCACTGTTTTTTTTTCGTCGTGCATTCACCAACAAGCAAAAACAGTTTAGGAGATAAATGGTTGATATTAAATTTCATTACATCCAGCACACATCGTATTGTGCGTGTTGTTCGCTTTTTCGGGGAAAAGTCAAATTCGGTTCCAAGTAGAAAGCGAAAGACTTTTGTGTGTGACATTTTTCGGTTAAATCATGAGAGGATGGAGAGAATAGAACTGTTCCATGCAATCGATACGCGTGAGGCTAATTATTCTAATATTTAATCTTGATATTCGAGGCACATTTGCCTATCTCTGACTTCCATCGACGCACAACAAATTGTGTATTAACATCATTTCCAATCCAATGCACATATTTCGTTCGCGTTGGGATGGACGCCGCATATCACAACCGATAAAACAGAATTGAAAACCATTGAGAAAATGTAATCAAAGTAACAAACCAACTTATACATATTCGATGCAGGTACGGGGGAAGACCAGACCAAGACCAAGCAATACACTTCTGCACAAGATAAAGATAAAGAAAGGCCAAGTTTTCATTTGTAAATCGACTGTGAATAGAATTTCGATGGAACATACCAGCGCATCTCTCAATGGAAGAATGCGAATACGGTGTTGTAAATGTTCTCCGGTGCGTTTTTTTTCTGTTGCCGTTGTTCTTGAACGAACGAAGTAGCCGTATATTCGAACGAAGTGTAACAAATAAAAGAGAAGAACAACAAGAAAACACAATAAATACACCGAATGAAGCACACAACGGAGAATAAGTTCATATATGGCTGTAGAATCAGATAGATCATAGTGTGATTCAGTATGCATGAAAAAAAACACAAGCGAACGAAACGAAAAACAAAATTGAAAAAACACACTGGACGAAATCGTCATGTTCAAATCACCGTTGCGCGATTGTATGCGTGTTTGCTTTGTTTTGTTTCTGTGTTTGCGTGCCAATCGACTGAAAAATACAAGCAAAGCATTCGCATTAAATGACAGGTAGACTCGGACATTGCTAGTCTTTTCTTCTTCGTCGTCGTTTCGTTTCTCTGTCTATCTGTTCAGCGGTGCTGTACACTTAGACTTTAGTCTTGATGCCCATTCATTTTGCCTTCATCTTGCTACTTTCTTTCAGCATTTTGAATGATCACATGAACTGCCAATGGTGCCTCATTGACGTGCAAATGATTTTGATCCAAAAATCTCACGATACAAAAATCTGAATAGGCTCACTGTGTGTGTATGTGCATCAATTTAATTTCTCTTTGGCCCAGTGAAATCACCCAGACTTTTCAAAATTCATTCAATCAGGTTATTATAATTCATAAACAGGCTCGCCTCTATTTCATACGAGCATCGGATTGCTAGCGGACCTATTTTTGTTACACACTCAGACAGACAATCACTTTATGAAATTTTCGACGGGCGAAATTGTGCAAAATAGATAAAAATACATAAATTGTCAGGCATTCTCAAATAAAATAAAAAACACACTCACATGTCTCTGTCACTCGTTCTCGGAACCATGTATGTTGCTGCTATTTTTTTGCCGTCGTTGCTGTTCGATCACTAGCTGTTGTTACTGCTGCTGTTGCTGTTGTTCTTTTTTTTCGTATAAATATTTTTTTTTCTCGTTGGCTTCGTGATCGCCGTCGTCGTCGTTTCGATGTCTATTCAATTGCTGCTCATTCAACTGCTATCTGCAGCTGAATTTATTGCGATTTTTATTGTACGCGATAGTTCAGTTGATACACGTAAATGAATTTGAGTGTGTAGCTCTTTTCATTTGTACTACACAATTCGCTTGAATTATTTTGTATGAAGGCTGAAATGGTGCAACCAGCTCGCGTTCCCCGCGCGCAACTTGAATCGAATTAAATTGAAAATTGGTATTCTAATGCTTTTCAAACAGTTTTTATTTCATTCTCAATTTGCATTCAATTTTCGAGTCCACGATCGATTTGTTTAAATTCCTCTTGTAAGTTTCAATGTGATGAATGCCAACATTTCTCCTCAATAAGACTTGTGCACTATTTATTACAGGAACAAGCAAATTTTTATTACTGATGATTAATTTGGCGGATAATAAACCGCGTTAACGTATGTTCATGTGTGAGATAGTCTTATTGGGTATAATGCATCAATAAACACTAGTGTATCAACACAAAATCTTGATTTTCAGAACGAAATTTTAGTACAAAAAAGAAAACACCAAATTAAAATATTGAATTTATGTTATTGCGAGTCTAAAAAATGTTGTTTAATTGATTGATTTGATTGTGAACGAAACGTCAACTTTACGATTTGCTAAGATCACAAAATTCTTGAAATGAGCGATGTGTGATTTGAATGTAAAAGGTATACTGATACACACCCAAGCACGACGACGTTTCCACTTCAACTGAACACGGTGCTTCGGATCATACGAATCACACAGTTCGATATTTGGCCAGCATTAAACACACAGCCACACCACACCATACATTTCAATGTAATGCCACAAAATTGCGTGTGCATGTGTTCGAATGCCTGGCGCTTACTCAAAATCGCTCTCTTTCTCTCTGTTTATATCGTCACATGCACTTCATGCGCTCTCATGCATTGCCTATGTATATATGCTACATGCTATGTGGAGTAAGGCTTTATTACAAATTCTCTTTGGTTGATTGTCTGTGAATTTTCGTTCAGGCGTGTGTGTGTCGATACAATAGTATTTGTATGTTTGTTATGGAATGTTTTTAAAATGATACACAGACGCCCAGCTGATGAGGTTTCTATGCAACAAAGGTTCTGAAAAAGAACAACATTACGCATTTCATGTTGTCCGTTTATGTGTTTGCACAAGAGCGACAGATTCGGTGAGCGACTATCAAAGTGTTGGTGTGCCATTGCCATGGGAATGGACTTCAATGCTCTCTGTCTTTCTTTGTGTGTTAAACCGTGTTTTACCGGCAAATATATTTATCTCGCTTTATGTTTGCTAACGGTTCACATAGACACGGTCAGGTCAGGGTTGGATCAACATTTCATCCGATTTAATCTGCATCGGTTGTGAATGCATTTTCTCAGTGTCGCTTTTTGTTTGGCAACTATTTATTGAATGCCGAGTAAAAAGAGTGAAATTTAATATGTCGTTGGCAAAATAGAAACGTTTGCATTAGAAGTGGAATTGAAAAAAGTACTGCCGCCTCCTGTTTCTATTTATCTCATATATGTACTATCAAAACTGATTTGAGATTTAGAACGAACGAGAGAAAGAGAGAGAGAGAGACATAAAATCATTACATCAGGAAATGAGGAATAACATTACAACAAAAACTGTATTCACTTAATAAAGCCACAATAGAAAGCGCACGAAGTATAAATCCAGTGGGTCTAGCGATCGAGATATTTTTTAAGCTTTCCAGCCAAAAGATTCATATGTTACATGAAGGGCATATAATAACTGCGTGGTGATCATGAATCATACAAACACACAAAATCATTTTTGAAATAATGAGTGGACAAAAAAATGAATATTTTAATAATAAATGATCATCGTCGTTAGTTTCACAGAAAGGAAATATGCCTTGAATTTTCCATTCGCAGACATGCACATACAGGCATTGAAGCATCCAGTCTGTGTGTTTGGCATCCGATCGCCTCAAATATATCCATAATGATAAGATGAGATAAAATGCAATAAAACACACAATTTTATTTATTTTTTCCTTATTTATAAGAGTAAAACTATCTGTGCAATATCTATATAAAGCTTACTTATGAGACAAATTATGTAAAACTTTATGAATGTTTTTTCCTTCCTTTTTGGTATTTTTCAGTAGAACGATGAAGAGAATCCATCTTGTCAAACAACACATTTACATAATAAAATTATTGTAAAAAAATATGAAAATGAAAAAGAATGAGACACTAAATATACCAATAAAAGTTTCATACTTTTTTTTAGTTTTCTTTTCGTCATTATCAATTCATTTTCTTTCCAAAATGACAAAATGAAAAACTTTGAAAATCAGAACGTCAAATTCTATGAAATTTGAAAAAAAAACACCGAATGCGTTTCAAAATGAATTTATTTATCAGCTGAGAGATACATAACATGGTAGAAAATACTGATCATGAAATTATTGAAGGAAAAATACTCTTAAGATCTCTCTCGTTTTAATCCTCCGGAAGCTGTTTCGATTTTATCGTATTTTGCGATGGGTGTATCGACCTTAGCATTTGTCACAATTTTGATTTCGATGTTTTTCGAGTCTGTAATGACTCGGGTAAGTGCTGTCAATTCAACTGAGAAAAGTAAGTTAGAACCAGAGCTTAAAACGCAATGACATCTCCGTGTGCGAGTTGAATGTCGAAGTCAATGGTCGTATAAACATTTTCTCGTGCGGGGTCAATGTCTGAGACAACAATAACCGCCGTTGACACAGCAACAGTTTAACACGGCGTTAAAATCAGTTTTTGGTGCATTCGAACAGTAAAAGCTATGGAATTTTCCATTGTTGAAAAAAAAACACGAAGAAAAATTTACTTCAATTTTACCTTTTTCTGATGTGAGTTTCGCGAGTGACTTTTAATTCAATTCAATTAATTCCATTTAAATTCTCAATACTTCATATTTAAATTCACTCAATTCCGGCTTCATTGTATTTCAAACTTAATTCAAGCCAATTCAGCTAATACTCTTTCAATTCTGAAACAATTCTCAATAATGCTATCCAACCAAATTTATCTTTATGATGAATTTTTGTAGAATTGACAGAGTTATAGCAGAATTAGCTTGAATTGACTTAAATAAAATTTGAAATACACGGAAATAAGTTGGAATTGAGTGAATCAAAGGAGAAACATTCAGAATTAAAGTAGAATGATATAATTGAATTAAAAGTGCTACAGTTCGCTTCTAATGCTAAATGGAAAGAAATTACTGACTTAGCGCTAAGACGGATGAAGAAACAAGGCAAAACTATGCTGAAGTAGAAACGTAAATATTTGGAAAGATTTTATCTAGACGCCTCATGGGATGAATATGAGGCCAAAATCATAGAAGCGGAGAGTTTCCTAATAATCAGTTTGTTGATAACACACGTCAAGCTAAGCACGCACAGCTACTCTATATGAAAGAAAAAACAGCAGCGTCTCCTCAAAGATTTGTCATCGAATTTTAATGTGTCAATTGTGATCGAATTTTAAGGCGATTTATTATGATAATTTCTATTTTAAGAATAAAGGAGACGAGGAACGGAGAGAATTTATGTGAACTGACTCTGACAATAGATCCAAGTTGGTGTAAATGAGAAGTGCAGAATAAATTCATTCAACCATTCAAAACTGTAAGATGATCTTTTGGCTGGCCACTCGACGGAGTATAGATGAAACTGAATGGGACGCGTGCTAAGAGAGCATCAAAACTGTACTTCATGCAAAAGTGTGCATCTGTGTTTGAATATTCTTCCGATTTTAAAGAATTTGAGGAAAAATGTGGAAGATTATGAGAAAGTAAGAAAAAAAATATTTCTTCATTTCACAACGTTTGTGTTCGGACTTTTCTTTATATCATACACAAATTTAATTCATACAAATATGTTCATTGACATAAAAATGTATGCACGTACGTGAAAAAAAACCATTTCATTGAAATTTACCAAGAATCAATAATCAAGATGGCATTTTATTGTTATTTTCACACTTCACTCAATTCGAATTGTTTTATCAACTAGGAAAAATAATGAAAACTACACTAAAATCTAATGGAACCAGAAAAAAAAAATATGAAAAAGTGTTTTGCTTGGAAAAATATTGAAATATTCATTCAAATAGACTGTTTGATTGATTTGCAGTGCATTGACTGATCATCTATCCGCGGCCAAATCAAAATTGCAAAACACTTAATTTGTGGCGAGAGTTCCCATCGGATCCCACGCTGGAAGAACAATTGGCGTTTGATTGAATACATCTAACACGTCCTTTGGTACGATACTCTTATCGACAACAATCTCGTAAACAAACTCCTTAAACCAATCGGCCGTCATGACCAAGTAGCCCTTTTCACCACGATCTTCACCTGTAACAATTTTATTTATTAATATTTTTGATGTATGATTGAGTTTTGTGCCGTATATTTACCCCAAGAGTTTTCTACTCGGAATTTCGTTGCTTTGCCATTATTCTGGAATAATTGAAATTTATTTCATATTTTTTGCTAACAAATGTTGATTTTGAATTGGACTCACATCGCAAGATACCGCAGTGAATGCCATTGCATGCGTCATTGCTGATTCGCCGTAAATCATTCGATCGGCCTTCGACAATGTGAATTGAATGTCAACACCCAAAAGTAATTTGAAATCGTACACAGTCAAATCTTCGATTCCTTGTTTTGCCGCAAAGCTTCAGAAAGAAAATGTTTTGAATTAAAATTGAATCATCGTTTTGTGTGATTTGATGTACATACCATTTAGTGACATCACAGCCAAACCAAACTGGCTCGCCACTTTTCAGGGAATTTGCCACCAATTCCATGAGCAATTCCACCGGTTGATTATTGTATAAAACTGGTCGACCGCCAATAATATTACCCAAATACTCTACCGTATAGGCTTGACCGTAAGTGTTCGTTGGTCGTGGATCAGTCACAATGCATACTTTATCATCGACATCGAAATATGGCTTCACGTATTTTTCGTAAAAATCGATGGGTCGAATTGATTTGATGCAATTATAGCTTTTGCTCTTGTCGTAGTACTCCCATGTGAATGTTTCGTCCGGGATGCCCAAGCAAATGCCGACCACCTTATAGATTTCATCCATTTGCTCATTGAGTTTGTCTTTGACCTCGTCTTCAGAGCTACCGCCAATCACTAGATCGCGCAGCACTTTTGTATATTCACGCAATTTACTTTTCAAAATGGCATTCATGCGTGAGCTCGCCTCCGAACAATATGTCTCTGGATAACATTTCTTCGGCATCAATCCGTACTTCTTAACCAGATTCACAAACATATCCCATTGACCACCGTCACTAGTCGGATCCTATCAGCAATATCAATAGTTCAATTAGTGCTTTCGAATGAATGGGTTTGTTTGAACAATTGGCTTACATTGAGAAAGAATGAGAGCAACCGACCCGTGGCCTCTTCACCTCTGGCCGCCGTTTCGATGATATTGTTCAAAAAGTAATGGCATCGCTCAATTTTGTCCCAGTAAAAGAGATAGTTTTGCGAAAATTCAAATTCATCCAAATTGTACTGCAAAAGAATTAATATTTTATAGCAATTTCGATCGGTCTGAAAAGTTAAAATAGATCTACACATACATTTTTCATGAATGGAATTCGGATGCTATTCAGTGCAGCAAAAAGCCAACAACGGCCGGAGCTCTTTTGATTGGTCATCGGTTTGCCTTCGGATTCCACTTTATAATTGAATACATGTTGAGTGTTTTCCAATACTTTGCGCGAAAGTGCGGCTTCGAATGGGTCAATGCGGGAGCACACATTTTGGGCCAGCACATTTTTCTCACACTTGAAAAAGTCCGCACGCCATTTACTGAGCGTATCGAAAGTCAATGGAACTGCAAACAAAACAAAATATAGGAGAATAATTCGAAAATGTCAATTAGTTCATGGTTCGGAGCTCAACATTCATTTCTGAAAGAAAATTACTATAAAATGTTGAGTTGATTGTAGAACTGTGAGATATTTAAATAATGATAAAGAGTCCAAACGCTTGTGTGAAATAAAATGACGCAAACATTTGACTGTGATATAAACTAAAATATTTCGATTCTATGTTACATTTTTGAATATTGGGTGGAAGATGTTTCAATGTTACACTTTAAAAGTTGTCGATCACGATGTTGCATTTAAAAATGTTTTGATTTCGGTGTTACACAATGAAATGTTTTTTTATTTTTCGTTGTATTTCTTCGTTGTGAATTCAGGTATCACAAATTTCTAATGAAAATCAAAATTGGTTACGTATTCCTTATCATTTTCTTCTTCTTGTGAAACAAAATAGCGTTTATCTGTTATTCATGTGATTATTGTTTATTCAATGATTGTATTTGTTTTTCTGATATGTCCACTTGTGAGTAAGCTTCATAATGATAGATAACACAAACAGCGTATAAAGTGAAAATATGTACTTGTTCAATAGAAATTTGTATAAAACGGTGATTTCCATAACCAACTATATTTTTTCGATTTGACTTTGGAGCACCATCGATTTGTGAATGCATCAGTCATATCATTCGACTAAATCGAACGAAATAACGGAACAATACATCCACTTAAATATTAAAAAATAAATTCACTACGGAATTATGATGAAAACTGAAATTTAGTAAGAGATGTTCGTTGATCAAAATTCAATCAATAAATATGCATGAATCGCGTTCAAATTTCCATAACATTTTTGGTCTGGCGAACAAATATCGTGCTGATGCATATCAAGTGACGGGACAAAGAATGATGGAAAGATAAAGGAAAGTGCAAACGCAGCAACGCAAAGGCGATTAAATTTCTTTGCATTGAGCTTCTCTCAATTGGTATTGTGCAGTATTGTTGCGCGCACGGAACGCCTACTCATAATCAGCGTTGCAGTATAAAAGAGACTACACAATAAACGTACATAAAACGGCACACACACGCACACACAATCATTTTACTTATTCCAAACCATCGTAAAAAACATTAAATTGAAAATATTCGTGAGATAAACAATGCGTTTGAATTCGAAAAAGTGTATGTAAGGCATTCATATTTGTTTGTCGATGAGTGTTTTTTGGATTTGTTTTCCATTTGTTAAATGACAATCGAAAATAGAAAATTTGGAATTGAGTTCAACCTCACTTTCCCTTTTATTTTTTCCAATGAATATTTTCAGGAAATTTGCAGAATCAGACTCCAGGCTTGATTACAAACAGTTATCTTTCACACATAAAACTTGAATTATTTATTATACAACTGGAATTGGTCGTGTTACTACCTGGATTCATCTTCGTTTGTGGAAATTCCCCACAATTTTTTTTTTTTTTTTATTGCGGATCACTTTATCTGGAGCTTTACTTTTACTTTCTCTTGCGCGACTCAAAAACAAGCACACTCGTAATCGCGAGTGACTAACACAAATAACGAATATAATAAAAAAGGAATTGGTTGAAAATAAAAAATGTTCCGCGTCAGCAGTAAGTCGGTCGCACTGCGAACGGTTGTTTGCCACAATTAACAAACGACGAAGCCGTCAACTCGAAACCCAAATAAAGAGTTGGAGAAAAGCCGAGAATTGGCACGATATAAACAGAAATAATTCCGATTTCACGACGATTTGCAGACGAACGAAAAACTAAACAGAATCGAGAATATGGGCGACTGTGCACAGTTACTATGAAAAGGCGAATGAAGAAATGCGTACAACATTTTTATTTATACTTTCTTGCGGCTATTTACGATTCTATATTTATCCCTGTCTGGCATTACTGTGCGACGATTGCCCCATTTCATTGATGCTTATTTTTTTCAGAAACGATAAGTCATTGTTGAATTTGACAGCGCGTTGTTTGACGCATGCAAACGCAATGCGTTATTGGAGTGTTTATTTCATTGTGAGCACGACGTTTTCATACGTTTTTCCGCGAAGTTTTGTTATTTACGGTCAAAAAGCGTTTGTCATATTCATGCAAATGAATGGAAACACGAAAAATTGTATACCTTTGTAAAATTTCTCATCTTCAACGTCCAATAGCTCGTACTGAACTTCGATTTCAGTGGACAAATTCGATTTGCTCTCCTCCTCGCGCAATGGTGAAATCGCCCGCGTAATCGACACTGAAAAAAGTCAATTGATGACCACAATTACAATTTGAGTGAATGAAGCATTGATCACATTCATACCTTCCGATTGCTCCCTCAAAGTTTTCTGCCTTTTACTGATGTGCTTTGTGTGAATTTCCCTAAGGTAGCCATACTTATTTCCACTACCGCTTCTCGTCACCATAATCTCATCCGATTTTCGTTTCACTGACGAATGCACATTTGCATTTAAAATTAAATCCGAAATGCGTAGATTTTGGCCAAAGTGAAAACGGTTGATAACAACAATACCTACCTTTCATTTCCTTTGCATCAACCGATGATTTCTCGGTTAAAACTAATTCAAAGTGATCCCCAGTATTATCATTCTCCAATGGAACAGGTGCATAAACGATATTTCCGGCAGTATTGATCAACTTCTCATCCACCGCTTTTCCGTTTAGATTTAAGTAAAGGCTTGGAACAGCCGTATTTAGAAGACGGCGGCATCCTCCATTCAAACACTCCGAATCAAAATGACGACGACAAATACGATATCTCTTGTGCACCGACATCGCGTCCATCTTCCGAATACGCGGATTATTACATGCGGCTACCCATTTTTTGAAACGTACTCCATCTAAAAACCATTTAGCGATTGAATAATCAATGAAATGACATATCAGCACTGATAATGTTGTTACAAGAAAAACCTAACAAAACCTTTGATTGGGTGCGGAAATAAATGATAAGTCGTATCTTTCGAAGCGAACGCTCCTTCATTGGGGCACCCAATTATACAACACGACATGTTTTTACTTCTCTCTTCAAACAAGAGATCTAATGATTATTTAAGAATTAAAAAAAAAACCTAAACACTTTGATCTTTTAATTACAAATTGATATGAAAAAAGTGCTTGAAAATCAGTTCGTCAATAAACGAAATTGTATGAAATGTATTGTTCAAGAGGCAAACAATCATTCGCGATTTTGACACATGTCAAAATTAAAATCAACGGAAAATGTTTTGAACGATGGCCGCTTGTGGCGCAAATAGTCAACTAGTTCGGGAGCAAAACCAATGCAAAAAAATTGTTGGTCTCAACTGATTTTTAAAGCTCCGAAAATCACAAACATTGAACTTGATATGAAATAAATATCAATTTTAATATCTTTTTTAATTTTATTTGAATGCTTTGCAATCAATGTTCACATTTCAATTGAAAATGGATTTCGTTTGAGTCCGATTGCACTTGGTATGCACTTTATGAATACGTTCTCCGGGAATATACGCATTAACAATAGAACGTCATGCGCGAAAATCATTATTTATGTATGAATTTACCATTGACATTCAATTCACCCGATTTTCCTGCAGTGAAAATACTGCAGATAGTTTAACTACGTTGAGTGAACAACTTCTGCAGCTCCAAAGCGTAAGTATTTATACGATAATATTCAATATTTAAATGAATATCATGAATTCGAGCAAAATTTGATAAATTAGGCAACTGTTGCATTATTTGGGAAATTAAAGGAGAATTATTTGCTTGCAGGGCGTACGAAATGGCTGAAGGAACTTATGAGTATGAGTGTAATCGAGCTGAGCTATTAGGAATCGAACCGCCGAGTCGAGTTGATTGGGAGGAGGCAGACCGAATTCGCAAGGAAAAAGAAATGGCCGAACAATTGACGGTATAATGAGAAAAATACAGTGTCAAATTGAATACTGAATCAATCGAATTTTTATAGGATATTGATATTCAAGATGAGCGAATCAACGAAAGCACTGGTAAAATGGATGACATCACAAACATTCTATCCAGGACACAGTTGCGCCTTAACAAATTCAAGGTTAGTCTGCTGTCGCCATTTTGCGCGGAATAATTTGATATCTATCGATTTTGTTAAGATATTAACTTGATTTGGTATTGCAGATAGTATGCGGAAGTTTAACGAATTTACTTAAAATTCGAGGTGGTGGAGATGGGACTGAATCGTTGGAAGCGAATCAAGCGGATGGCGAAATGCCCGATCAAGGTGAGACGAGCCAAATCAAAAATGCCTCAGCGGGTGGATCGAGCCAGGCCCCACAGGATTTGCAGCAGAAAATGTCCAGTGGTTTCGATAAACTCGATGCACTGCTTAGCAAAAGCGAGAACGCCCAATATTCGATGGCACATCAAAACAAACAAATGAAAAACTACATGAAATAAGCTATTCTACTATTTTAAACACATATTCGAGAGCATCGAAATCAATAATTCATAATTTTAGCCGAATGGCGTCAACTTGAAACGAAATAAATTCAAGACACCAATGTAACTGCTCATTCTCTGATTCTACTTTTAATTTGAGAGAATTATTTTTGCAACGAACTGCTCTATCTGTGTATGAAATATGCTTCCGACTGCTAGCTGCTAATTTTGTGACATTTCAGATATTTACTTACATATATATTTCTTCATATACACTTTATTACGAAATATTTATGATTCAAATCCTTTATTTTATGAAAATCTATCCAATTTATAAACTTATTGATGTAATGTATTTAATTATACTGTAACTGTAGTCGTTGATGTTGATGTTGTGCAACGCATAAAAGCAATAAACTTCATAGAAGTGAATCAGTCAATAAAATATTTTAACCAAATGTCAATAGGGCAATGTGTTTTTAGTGGAACAATCGCGAGAATCCAACGAACTAATAAATGAAGCGTTAAAATTCCATGCAATGTATTTGAACATTGAATTGGAAATCGACATGAGATTAATACGCGCTTGAATCTGTCAAGTGAGGCATTCATTTTTTTTGTTGTTGAGTGGGTTTTTTCCTTTGAAATTCATCGATGAAATTTGAAAATAAAAAATTTGGAATAAAGTTCAACCTTAAATGAGGAAATGGCGTAATTTGCGAATTGTTTGTGTCAAACTGACAATTTTTTTTATTAAAAATAAAAGTTCTCGTTTGATGGAGCTGAGTCAGCAACAATTGCTCACAAAGATAATGTAAAAAGACAATAAATGTTCAACGGGAATTTAATATAACTAGCTAAACTTTGTAGGTGCCTCAATACCCAGCAATGACCCGACCACGTTTCGCAGCTTTTTTCAATTTGTGCTTTTTCTTCTCTTCCTTCTTTTTATTAAGATTGTCCTCGCGTTTCTTCGCCTTGGCCTCTTTGTCCTTCTCCACCTTCTGTTCACGCTGTTTCCATTGTTCCTTCGACTTCTTCTTGATTACTTTTTTTCGGTGAAGTGTCTTGTGCAACAAACTGACGTTATCTTTCACCTGAAAAACAAATGCAAAATTAATAAAAATTCATATTACTTCGAGGTGTAGCGATCCTTTTCGTGATTTTTCGCACCTTCTTTCCGTCTGTTTTGTCGAATGCTTTTTTCCAGGCAATATTTTTCTTCAATTCTTCAGCCTTTTCAACTTCTCCTTTCTCAATCAGTTCACTAATTCGATCTTTTTCCTCCTTCAATTTCTTGAGCAATAATTTTGGATCTTTGATTGTTTCTAAATTGATTGAAAATATAATTCAATTAATTCCTGATCGTAAGAGGCGAACGTTAAATCGTTTAATCTTACTATCTTTTTTCGATTTCTTGGCTCTGCTTGCCTGTGCAGCGAATTCGAACTTTGAAAACACCATTTTTCCTTCTTCGTTAAACACTTTTGCGGGCTTTATGTCTGGCTTAACATCTGGTTTGACATCAACATCAACGCCATTACTGTCCGGTGATACGGATGAATTTGCACCCTTTCCTTCTTTGACTTTTTCATTTTTCAACGATTTGGCGACGCTAATCAGTTTTTTCTTCAACTCTTTGGTATTTTTGAGTTTCTTTTGTCTCTTCTTTTCGATGGCACGCGCTGATGGTTTCGTCTTTTTACTCTGCATTTTATTACGAATTATCTCTAGCCGCTGTTGCAAATCCACCGATGACTGTCCTTCTTCTTCTTTTGCCGATTTTGATTTGCGCAATGGCAATTGGCTCTTGCCCGAAACGTTCTTAGATTTCAATAAAAACTGGTCATCGAAACTTTTATCTGCAAAAAAAGGAAAATTAACAGATTTCTTGGCTTATTAAGTGTGAATTGTTGATGACAATTACCTTCGATTGAATCTGGTACTTCGAAGCCATCGAACAAAGTTGCCATGAATTCATTTTCAAACTCGAGTATTCGGCGAATTTTTTGCTTATCAAACTTCTGCGACGTCTTTTTATCCATTTTCATTTGCATTGTGAGTATCAACGAACAAATTCAACTATTTTCTATGGAAATTACGGAATAAATCTTGAACGCAGTTTGTTTTGTAGCACGTGTGCTTAAGATATTTTGTGTCGAACGCTTTGATTGTAGTGTCAAACGTAATGTCATTATTCGACGGCAAAGGGCTAGTTATAGCTCCGAACACTGGTGTCGTTGCGCACATGTCAATAAGAACAAGTTTGAATTTCGGTTAATCGATGGATTTATTAAGAAAAAATACATTATAAAAATAAATAGTCTGCAGTTTCTATTTTATTGGTAAAATGTCATACGATCGAAAGCTAAAGTAGAAAGAAAGAAGGAAAACCTGAAATCAGTCTCAGTGATGTTAATGCGCGTGTGATTAGCGCCGTTTGGAACTATATCAATTCAAAAAAATTCATCGGAATCGCCTAAAGGTATGCATCTGCTTTTGTTACACTTTCCAAGGCTCGTCCGTTGAATGGTGTTTTTAAAGAAAAAATACCGCTTCAATGATTAATATTTGTTTGTTCTTTTCATTAATGAATCAAATTCTTTCCTCTCTCGTCAAAGAAGAATAAACTTCAAACGAATGATGATAATAATTATTACCTACAAAAAAAAGGTTGAAAAAACGGGGGAAAGAAATGCAGAGGATTCACATATTATTTCGAAGCGAATCAGACGATCAAGATATCCAGAGACGATACGCGCATGAGTCATCGCTTGAATACGGAATTAAACAATAATTCGGTGCGAAAGCACAATTTTTGTAGGGTGATGCATATCGGATGCACCTTCTTTCTTAGTCATTTCCATTCGTAAGTTAGAGCAGGGTAAGCAAAAGAAATAGAATTACTGCTGGACACAAAAAACAAGTTGCTCACACATACACGAAGAGCACGTGAAGAACCGCATCAAAACGAAAACCAACCACATAATAACACATTATTTGGTATGCATAATGATTTTCGTCTGTGTTACGTTCACAGTTCAATTCCGATTCCAGACCATAGCCAATGATAATAATTCAACGCCGAGCCATTCGAGCATGTTTGCATGCAATTCGTATTTGAGATCGTAAACGAAAGACGAAAACAAAGAAGTTTGAAAGTGCATTGAATGTCTGAATGCAAAGGTGAACCTTACACGCAACATCAATGCATACCTGCTATCGCTCAAGAAAATACTCACGATTGCACTGGATCGCTGAAGTGTGTGTATTTTTGTATTTTGTCTGATCACAACTATTCTCACAAATGCATACACAGGTATTGTCCCGGCATAATTCACTGGTCTTGCAAGCGACCTGTTGAAACGGTGTGCCGTCAAAAAATAAGAACACACACACATATTTACCTAAAAAGCGATACATGCGATCGCCCGCTGATGTTGGTGTGAACGGGCCCAAGCGGCGCTCACACAAACCTCTTTATCGTTTGTTTCATTCAGTTGAGTTTTGAACTCGCTTATGTTCAGGTGTCTATTGAAATTGCTGCGAAACATTTGATTTTCAAGAACCGACTTCTGAAAAGTTCGTTACATTCCAACTTTCGGGCAGCCACGAAGAATTTTTTTGGATTTCATTCATTTTAATATTCGAATCGATTTTCAACGACAAACTATAAATATTTGTGGACCAATTTTTCGTGCGAACTTAATGCAAATTTGTGGATTTTTCAACATAATTGACGAAAATTGAATTAGTGAAGTGGCTCTGTTTTGAAGGCCATTCCACAGATAGCATTGACATCAAAGTGGAAATGAAACAATTCGCTTGATCAAATATTTGATATCAGAAAGTTAGCAAATTGATTGACGAGAAAAAAAAGTGAAAGGATTTACTGTGTGTATTCGGTGTTTTAGGACAACAGATTTGGAAAAAACAAGAGAGAAAAAATTATTTGTCACAAGACTTCGATAAATTCGTTTCTATCAAATTATCAGCATTCCTTCGCCTGACTGGACTAATTGTGACATTTTTTTATCATCAATTACCACCAGAATCTCAACGTGTTGAAACTCAAATATTGAAGCAAAACTCTGTACAATTCATTGGGATTTATTGACAGGTAATTAGCAGCAATTTTAATTTCTCAAGCAACAAATTTTGTCTAGAATACTTGAATTTCAATTATTCCGTCGAAAAATGTAATGATAATATATCTTCATCATAATGAATGAATGCCATTGAAAATCACCAAATGCCGAAAACTAAAGCATTCAATGAATCAAGTTTATAAATGCGCAATCGTTTTGCTTTCAATTTTCTACCGAAAATTACTTGTGCTCATAAGCGAGAAATTAAGAGAGTTTGAATAAATTACGCTCAGATAATTGAATGGATTTATCAAAATCAACAGACGGAGAAAAAGACAAAGACACAGGAGAGGTAGGAGAGAGCTAACCAAACGAGTTCTTAATATCGTAGTCAATTTTTTTGGCATTAACATTTAATGACTTCATTGTAAATTTCCAAGCTTATCAACGCTTTGGATAATTTAGGTTGCATATTGAAAAGATCAATCGATTTTTAACATTGCGAAAAAAAATCAAATATGAAATAGTGTTATCACAACAAGTGGACGGCCAAAGCACGCTTCGATTAGTCGGTTGCGCTTAATCAATCTTTGATTTTTGTTTATTTTATTTTATTTCATGCTTCTTATTTACTTCATCATTTGTAACAAATATCGTTAGATTTGTTGGTGCGCTTTTTGGCATGCGAGAGATTATAGAGTTAGCGAATTTATGTAGGTTAAGTATCGCATAAATAATTTTTTGTTCGCCTCCCAAAAGATCCCATTCATATAAATCGTGCATTGCTGACTTATTAGATTGTGCGATTGAGTAATTATGCAAATCCCAAAAATTCATTGAATACAATATGGCGCTCAATGTTATTCAATCATTTGTTTCCATACTTTTCGGTTTGATCCAACATCAAAATAAAAATGAGTAAATTCGAGTTCCGATCTCATAAAAATGGGTTGAGAATGGTTGTTAGCGGCCCGGAACAGAATCATGTCCAATTATTTAAAGCACTTGTCATTTTTGTCGTCTCGCGTTGCGAAAAAAGATTGTATTTTGTGTATTTGGAATTTAATAACATTTAGCCGTTTAACTGGACAGGATATTAAACAGTGCATTTAAATTGAAAATTTATTGCGGTTATAGTTATAGACTGCGTTGCTTCTTTATTTTTTTGTTATATGCGATAAGTGATAATACGTTCAATATCTGGACGCACACCGTGTGAGTGCCATTCATCGCAAAAATGCGTTGAAGTGAACTTTCGAAAAGATTTCTTCTACAGTTTTCCTTTCATTACTCATCGACATATTTGTTGTACGCTCGTATAAATAGCCAGTTCTGCATCTATATTTCTTCGAGTTTGCATTTATCCACTTTATGCGTGGCGAACGAAAGTTGTTATCATTTTGCTGCTCGAATATATTGATTACAAAGTGACTGTTCCAAATCATGCCACACAAAAAAAACCAGTTGCCAGACAAATAATATGGTGTGCATCCGCACCGCGCCATTCTGAAAAAGTGTAAGAAGAGATGCTAGTGTCGCAAAAGAGCATGTACGCGTGAGAGCAGACGCAATTCATGGCCGTAAACACAAACATTTCTGTCTCCAGTGTGGAACTGAAAATGATATCGCATTTATCAAAAGTGAAACAACTGCCAACGTTGTTCGATGCGTTGCAACTTTCCTTGGCATAGCCATAAAAATAAACTTCAACGGTTTCATTAAATACGCTCGTTTAGTGATTCGCTTTAATTTCTTTATCGTTCAACATGATATAATACAAAAGCTGAAGAAGCTTGATCATGCAGCAGCAGTCAATCGTCATTGCTTTGCCGTGCCGATCAACTTGCAACTACATACACAATTTTCCACTCTGCTTTTTGCGAAAAGGACGACTTCACTTTCAATGTAATAATAAATAAAATGCATATTTATTTGGGCAAAATTTCAAAACACTCCTATTTAACCTACTCGTTAAGGTTTTTATTACTGTAAAAATTGGTGTCGTTTCACCGCACTCACCATTCTCGAACCATGAAACGGCAACAAGTTCACCCATCGGTTTCAGATGCACCTGTATGCGCCTGGCAAATTTTTCCTTCACACAAAAACAGCTGAAGACAGGCAATAATTTGCGGAATTGTCTTCTATGTCGTTGGTTTCATTCATTTCCATTTGGAAGATTAAGTGTAAGTTTTCTCGTTTTCTGACTTTTAGTGCTGCTGTGTCTTGTACACTAATGCATATCGATTTTTTTTTCTTTGCGCTTCGAAAATGAAAAACCCTCGACAGTTTCCATTTCACTGCAAACCAAATATTATTTTCATCATTACTTTGTTTATGATTGTTTATTGACTGGTACCTTATTTTTATTAGCTTCAAAACCATAGCAATATTTCATTGTCTCCACTTTTTCTCTTGAATCATTCAACAGAGTGATGTTTCATTTCAATTTCAAAGAAAAACAACACTATTCTTGTATCTGAAATCAAAGTCATAAAAACCGACTTTGTCTCGTGCATGCAAAAGGAAACAAACCATTCACACAGTAGAAACAACGGAATTGCACACAAAAAAAAAAGTGAAATGAGAAAGGAAATTGAATGGCGTTTAGCAAAAACAAACCAAACAGGTAAGTATGCAAGTGAAGCCGGTATTTAGTGAGCGAGCATTTTGTCAAATTTCAGCACATAGTATTTCGAAAGAAATTTTCCATTTCGCAGAAAAATTTATAAATACGGCATTTTTGTGTGCAATGTGAATTTTTTTCTTTTGATCCACTAAAATGCATATTCGCTGAGCACAGGTCTCGAACGTAATTTCGCTTACGTTCAACAAAAAAATGGTTGAGTCCCATTGCCAGCGGCAATAGCCAAAGCGAATGTAAAAATACTCAGAGACACCGATCCCGCGATAAGTAAAAAGTCAAATTCAATATTTATTCAGATTTATTTAGGCGATTTGTAAGTTGCGATTCAACATTATTTTCCATTTGAACTGCCGAGAGATTAAACAAATCTTTTTTTGATATTGTTTCTTATCAATTGGTTTTCGTTTATTGCAGTAGCACATATATTATTATTGACTCAGATCAGTCAAGGAAATGATCTAGCGCATTGAAATGAATCTCGGCAAACAGTCAATTATTTTTGATCGAATAAATTTGTTGAATATTAACAATCCAATCGAATGAAATGCCAAAAAACCATGCTCTTCGCCTTCTAGCCAAACCACTCTTTTTCAGTGTGACTGTGGACGAAAATTCCTGTGAAGAAAATGAAAGGTGTATTGCTGTTGTCGTTTCTCATTACGCCGTACGATACTTGCGGCCGTATTTTTTCTTATATAAATAAAAATTATTCGATTTGTATACATAAATTCCGTGGCATTGCCGTTCATATGTTGCTGGAGTTCTGCTAAAGATTGCACGAACCAATATATTCTTTTGAATACATTTATTGAAAGTGATTCAAGGTAAAATAATTCCAAACCTCTTCACTTGGCCTGCGCGCACACACACATTGTGATGAAGACAACGAGAATATTATTGGCAATCGCTGAGCTACAATATGGAAAAAAATATTGAAAGTTTAAATTGGTTTCTGTTTTTTCTTCTCTCCGCTGATTGTATGATTTACGTTCAGAAAATAGCAAACGAAATACCATCCCATGAATAAAACACATTAATATTGATGGTATTTTGTCTTTCATAAACGTTGAGGATGTGTGACACATAGAAGCGTCGGTTCAGTTTGATGTTGAAACTAATAAATACAAAATGTTTCACGAAGAATTTATTGAATACAAACAAAAGCACAAAATCTATCGTTGAAGCAAACAGTTTCAGTCATTACACAACTGTTCTTTTTTGCCGCCTTTTTTCCACCGTCGATTTGGTGGAATCGTGAGTATGATTTATCAGATGCAAAACAGGAGACCATTTTAATACATTTCCATTAAAATTGGGAACACTCACACAAAAACTCGTGATATTTTTTAGAAAAAAATATGAATAAAATATAAATATGAATTCCAGCATTGCTCTGGCGACGATTTGCACCAACAACTGATATACAACGTTTTAATTAAATCTTCCAATTTTAAAAGCAAAATTTAAATGTTCAATTTGAAATCAAAAAGACCGTTAACACATTGAATATGTTTCAAGTTGAATTGTTACCTGGATAACGGAAATGATTTAAACAAAATCATCGCCAATAGTCCTCTACCCGCCCGAACCACATTTATTACGAAAACATCTCCTTTTTATCCGTCGATTTGTTGGTTTTTTCCATCTTTTGTTACATATTTATTGTTTTCATGTGATTTCTCAAGAAACAAATCCTGTTTTTTTTCTCTTGTTCAGACGCAATGATTCCATCGTAGATTCAGTTACGTTGAAACAAGCAGAAAGCAGCGGTTCGTCGCTTTAATCATTCGTTCCGTGTATCATCAGTAAATATTCCACTCATCAAAGTTCATTTAGAAAATCAAAGTCCCGAGAGTGGGAGAGATTGTTCATAGCCAGAATGTCATTTCGGAGATTTTGCGAACTGAGAAATGTCAGATTTGCGATGTTGATGAAGAAATATTAGCCAAAATCATGTGATGTGTTGTCGTTGCAGCAGCGCAAACCAGTATTTGCTTTTATAGGTTAAATCTGCTATTTCACTTGCTGCAAATCAAGAAATACTCGAAACAAAAAATGCAGCATTTTTTTTTTGCGTTGTTCCACCAACCACTTTATTGAATAAACAATCGAACTTCGTAACGTAAAAGTGAGTTTTTGGATTCACTCCAAATAATAAATGGCCAACAGAGGGATCAAAAGAAACGTAAAAATTTTCCAAAATGTTTGTTTCTTTATGAAAAATTCAAAAATTCAATTTCATGTGAAAACAACTCCCATATTCACTCACACAGTGATATATTTATTCGAAATAGATTATTGAAACCCGAAATGGTCGAAACCATTCCAGTGCTGAATTTGTTGTCGTGTCGTTGTTGAAATCAAACTGGTTTTTCGTACTCGACGCGTTTTTGTCGGTGGTCTCTCAGTTTCTTTGGCATATAAACAAGTCGAACTGCACATTCCATCGCCACACATCAACATGTATCGCAAACCCATTGTACACATGATACTCGCACGCATACAAAGAGACGAATTTATTCGTTGTTCTTTTTTGGGCCAACCAAAATGCCATAGAGCCGTGGCCAAGTGGATTTGCATAAAATTTTATTTTTCAACGCAGGCAAAAGCATATGTTCAACGCGCAGCATTCCAATTCTGGATATGAAACGATTATTTAATGCCCAATTTTTATGTGTCTGTGTTCATTATAAAAAATTAGTTGCAAATAACACGCGCGCGAATCGCCAGTGGGACAAAGCCAATCGAATTCATATTGAGCTAGTTTTACATAAGATTGAACTAGCTTTCAATCTGGCCGCAAAATGGTGACTTGAACAATAGGAATTCAATGTGTTTTATTGCAAACCAAAAACAGAGACAGCACAGGATCGCTCTCATGATTCAGTGTGGCGAATATGTGTAGCTAAATCAGCAAACAGTAAAGATCTTGTGAAATTCTATATCACTTTCAGTGTTCAAGCCGTGAATGCTCATGCATATATGCAATGGTTGTGCTTTGTTTCAGTGAGCTCAGAATAATCTTTACCACAATTTCAAGATATTTCAAGGTTTTGGGCTTTGCCGTCTTTGTGGTGTGTCAGATTTTTGTGTGCGCACGCTCAAGCCCGCGCACGTCAAAGAGCTCAAAATGGTTGAATTTTAAGTATATTCCAGCAAACAATGAAATAAGGAGTGAAACAGTGCTAATTTTTAGCATTCGCTCGAAACGACACTGTACAAATTGCCTACATGCTGATGGATTTTCAATCGCAAATTGCTAAGGCATTACTCATGGAAATATTCGACTTATTTTCTGTATTTGTTGATGTATTTGCAAGCAACCGGCATCTGTAAAGTTGCACAATGAATTAAAAACATATCACTAATTGATAAATTTGATTGTGCAATTTCTATTTGCCGATTAAGTGTCTGTCTCGTGTCCAATTATCGCGACGCGATATTATACGAAGAGTCCAATCAATACAGTATCTCGCTATTTGCTTTCCAAAATGGCATTTCACGGCACAATCAAGCGTATGACCGTATCAGTTACTTGTACTACTAAATAGTTCAGCCGCACCGTAACCATTGAGCACGCGCGACTTTCATGTGCAATGCACATACTTTTCGTATATCTTAAAGTTCAATTACTGGCGCGGCGTAAACTTTTTTGTTTGTCTTTCGCTCAATGTTCATGGCAATGTCATAATGAGTTACAATTAATAAGCACAAATAAAACCGTTAAGCATTTGCAGGCCACATTTAACACGGTATTTTTTTCGGACGTTTTGTTTGAACAGGCATCGTTCGAGATTTATTAAATAAAAATTTAAAATCAATAGCCATAATGAAATTATGATTGACATAGAAGTGTTTGTTAAAAGGAATGCTCACGTTTTACTTTTACGTCATTTTCTCGCGAAAAAAAATCGAAGAGGAGAAAAAAAACAGAACCGGATCGCTTTTAATTTGCTACATTTCGTTTGGTTGTCTGCAGATCTTTAACACATCATTATAATGATGTAACAGTGGCATTAAATGAGACCGAAACGCTCTTCTTGCGTTCCAAACATTCGCTCTTAAAATTCAACATATCTTGAAATCAGAGCCTCATGCAATTGACAAATGTGTGTTAATTGTGGAGCAAGAAATGGCCGAAACAGCAAGTGAAAATTGGGAAACAAGCTGTATATGGAAGGTGCGACGGGGAGATAATGCAACTGATAGTCAAACTGAATCTATTTATTTCATCTCTTATTCATTTGGATTACCAAATCGGGCGTTAAATGCCACTCATGTTACCCAGTATCGTCGAATGCAATCAGTTTCGTGTTGAACAAAAAAAAAATTGGACTGATTTAAGTCGGCTGAAAACCGCGGCATACGATACAATCTCGGCTTCTGAATCAACAAATTAACGAATCATGGATTTGGAAACTGTCGCCATGTTCGAAACAAGCGATGTGTTACAATGAAACAATAAACAATGCCAAAATCTAATTTGCCAATTCACTTTCGTTATGTTTGAAATAAATAAATGACCGTTTGTGCGTATCTGAGGTTTTGATTATTATCGATTAGATTGACACGTCGCATTTATCACTTGAACTCAAAGCAGTTGCAAGAGAAACACAGAGCGTAAGCCTTGTGATTTCACTTCAAGAGCATGCATGACACACAAATCAAATTTATTTTCATTAGGATCTTTTTCAGCAAATAAAAAAAGTGCGAGTCATAACGAGTGATTTGCGATTGATCGCGGTTCATTTGACATGTGTGTGAGTCCATTTGCGAGGTAAATGTGCTGCGTTGGCGCTGTCGCACAAGCTTAATCTCACATTCACCGCATAAATTAACAAGAGACAATCGCATATTCAATACTCTCGTTATACGCACCCATTGTGATTTACCACAACTTTAGAATAATCGACATTTGGCCGACTCACTCTATCATAATTTAACGTAAATTACTCGTTTGATTTGCAATGCAAATGAAAATCGTGGTACATTGTGCGTCTCAATTTACTTTTATTTTCTTAATATCAATAAAATCGCTATTTATTCCATTTAAATCGAATAAATCAATAAAAGCTATCGAAAGTCACGCGCTTTCGTTCAAATGGAATTGAAAATGCATTGAATTTGCGCAAAAGATCGAATGCGGATTCTCCTGATAAAACACTTTTCCTTTCTCGAGCTGTGAAAGTGCATGTTTCTGTCGATGACATAAATAGAACGAAATAATGTTATTGAAGTGGTGAAAATGCCGATGAAGACAAGAAAAGTGCATTTCACTCTCAGCGTGTCAATTTCGAACCAAGTTTTAATTGAATTTCGATGCGTTGTTCAAAAAAAGCACCGATTTATTGGTAGAAATTTACACACTTCTGTCATCTTTGGGTGTGAGTCGTTGGCTTCTCGCCCCATTCAAAAGCGCACAATTGTTAATTCCGAAACAATATTTATGATAAATTGTCGACAATCCGTGGCTCAGCATTACTGTTGCTGTTCAAATTGTGAATTTATTCCAGTTCGAACACCTGTTGCAATCTCACAGAAACTTTCAGATTTCAACAAACAACATGCATTTTCCATTCGTTTAAATCAAAGCTGGAAGTAATAAAAGAAAAAATAGGTATATTTCAAAAAAAAACACCTACATGAAATGAAACAAAACTAAAAAATAGACATAGTAATGGTAATTCCATTATTTGCAATCCCAACAAATTCATAATCGCTCTCAATGCACAGCTAATAATGGTAATTCAAGTCTATACCGTTTGCATCAAGGCGCGAAAATGATTTCAAAATTGGCTGCGAGTGCCAGTTCCCCATTGGAACGACCCATTGCAAAGATCGAATTCATGTGCTGTAAATCAAAAGCAGATTGAATTATATTCTGTACGTCTGCGGGGAATCAAAAGTGATGAAGCATATATTGAATGTGGAAATGGAATGACAATCAACTGCAGTTTGAAATGAGACAAACGGTCGAGTCGAACGTACCAATCAATTAAACCGTTTATTTGATTCACGTTGAATTCCAACGCTTCGGAGTTGACGAGTGACTGGTGTCAGCATTGTTGCATTTTAATTGATGGCATCTTCATGGCGATGATGAAATCAAAATTTCAAATGAATTATTTGCTTTACGTAATGAAAACGACTCGCTGGCCATTGAATTTCATTTGGTCACATTGAAACCAGCTACACGGTTTGGTCACATTTTAAACGTGTTTGCTCGAATTTTGCACATACTTCGTTGACATCGTATCAGATACCTGCGATGTGCCCACAAGAATCAATGCATGCTCCTGATATTTCCTAAATCAAATCAGTTTTACTGCGTTTCTTCACTTTCGGTTGCATTCGACAAGTTGAAGAGAGAAAAACTAACGCCACGATTAAAATTCCACAAATGCAACGAATTGCATAATAATGGCAGCAATGTGCTAAGAAACAACCGTCCAACATTTTTACAAAGCAACAACTCATACTACCAGTCAGATTCGCTTGCATGTGCTTGTTTTTCTCTGTACGGTAAAAGAGACGAAAAAAATATTTCACTAGAGCGGAATGAATGGCAAAGCGACGACATGCATGCAACGAACAAACACTCAACCATTTTCGCACACAATCAAAAAAGAAGTAGCAACCAAATCGCTTCGAAAAGAACAAACCAATTGAAATGGTTAAGTTTACAAGAAAAATCAACATTTAATGATCGCACATAAAGAAAAAAGACCTTGCAATCATTCAAATTCAACATGCATTCGCGCTACACATTCGTTTCGAGACCGGCTGGTTAACGGTGCGCTAAATTATCGATTCATTCAATAAAATTATATCATAAGTGGTCGCAATTTACTAAATGGCTTTTCCTTCATTCGGTCCGGACGAGAAAAATTGAATAACAAAAAAATAATATTTAATTGAAAACCAGCATCAATTTTTGAGCGGATTTTTGAGAATGCTTTTATGAAAAGAGATCAACGGCTGTTGAAATGGCGTGAAAAAGAGCGGGATTTTTGATTGAGTTTCGCATTTTGATGGCTTTGTGCACAGATTAAGCGATCTCGATTGATCTTTGTGTCAATAGCCACCTTTCATAAAAACTCTATAGCTACTGAAACATTTGTATTCAATCCGGCGAATAGAGTAGAATCTTTTGTTTTCTGCATTATTTAGTTTGGATCGCGCCCGGAAGACAGAAACCCCATTCTGTTATGCTTGCCGAGAAAGCAATTTCGGGGTGTCGAATAGAACGCAGTCAATTCATAATCGATTGCTTAATATTGCAAGGATTAATTATATGGGCATGACAATCTAATTTTAGCACGTTGAAATCAATTAGAATGCGGTCACGTTCACCTTGATATACATACATTTTATAATTAATATCGTTTTTTTTCAAATTGTAATTATGATTATGGCTGTAAAACTGTATCAGCCGCTTGGTCAAGTCCTTAGGCTAAACTCATTTTCATTTGTCTACAAAATCACTCGAAAATCTCGCCTAGCGTCTCGAGTTCTCTTGATGCAAACAACTAATCCAATTAGTTTTTATTTAACAATATGTTGTTTCGTCACATTGATTTCAACAAATTCTCTGCATTGAAATATGCGTTCGCAATGTCAATGCGCAAACGGAATGTTAACTGTTTGTGTGACGGAAACATATGAGATAATGGCACCTAATTGTCGAACTCATATTGCAATTTGCTCGTTATGCTAAAAAGTGCGGATTTTTTCTTTGGTTCAAATCTGGCGGTGAATATTGTTTGAAAATTCAAATTGTAGTTAAATATAAAAACTCAACTCTACATGAATTGGTCAATCCAATGCGATTTTAAATATGGTGAGTCAAATATTAGTTTGGCGCCCCTATGACCATTCAGATTGTTCCTTTGAATTTTAATAACTGAATTCCAAGGCAGTTTCGGCCATCGTCGCTCAATTGAATTCCAATTTTCACTAATTTCAGTAATTTTGGGAAATTACACCGGCGAAAAACAATTATTTTCCAATTACGACGCATGCACTGACCAAAATCACTTAACAGCTCTGACACACACACACACACACACACACACACACACACACACACACACCAAACACAACGCATTCATCAACTGATTACTGATCATCGTTGCGTTTTAACAATGGAATTCATTTTTTCTTAATGATTTCGTTCGTCAATTTCAAACGAATGAACAAATAGTATTCGATGCACGAAAGTTGCATTTTCATTTCTGAATCAGATTTTAAATGAATTTCGAGCTGCGTGAGACTCAGCGGGTTCGAAATCAATTTTTTATTTGTGCCCGTTCATTTTATGTAGGTACAAACTACGAAAAGTCTGCGATGATGATGATGCTCTTCCATCAAACCATCCAAACAATATCTTTGTTGCGGTTGGATTCCATTTCGATTAAATCATTTCGGGTCGGAGCGTTCTTTATGAACGGTGCACATAGTTTTATGTCAGTTTGAATTGAGGTGAGATCATGGAAAATACAAAGAATTTTGAGTCAACTTTAAAAGCGCCGAAATTTAATAACAAATAACTCGATCGGTTGGATGTTGTGGCCCGTCCGAAGGGATTTTACATGAAAAAATACACAGATTATAAACATGCTTTTGACACGGGTCAAAATTATGGAAGTCAAATTAACTTATTGGTCTTTATTGAGACCAGCGGATAGGAGCAATAGAGCGAACATGATCCGATGTTTGTCACTAAAATGCAATGTCGAAGCAAAAAATTCGATATTCTGCGTCTTACAAAAATATGATATTCCGGATTTCAAACGACAATGAATTATGATTTGTTGTGTTAATACAAAGATTGACCGTCAAAGCCGTTGTTCTGTTCGTTCTTGGCCAAAGCTATTAAAGAAATGCAACTAAATCCTATTAAATAAAATTATCGGTCTAACGATCAGTGCATTGAAAACTAAATACCGTGCATAATTCTGAAAGAAGCAGAGCTGAGCAGAACTGCACCATGTCATTAATCTGAAAGAAAAAGTATGGTGTTCATGGCTTTGTTTGTTTTTTTTTTTGTCGAGAGTATTTTATGCGAAATAATTTATGCACAGCGCGAGAAAGAAAGAGTTCTGTGTGTTTATGCACACTAATGGGCAATCTCTTGTTGTTGCTGGCGAATCCATTTTTCATATTTGCTTCATTCTACGCGACTCAATAATGTTTTGGTCGTATGGAAGAAATCGTGTTGGATTTTTCCACTCTCTTCGAATTTTTGAGCGGTGAATGCGCTTATTCTCGCCGTTTTACTGTTTTTAAGTGGTCATGGAACAAGTTCACAACGTTTCATTTCCCCTTCACTCGTACCAACCAATCGATGTAACGCATGGAATTCGCTTTGTTTATTCTAATATCTACTTGATCGTTGGGCTACTTCATTGCTTGTAGCTCATTTCACCTTTTGTCGTCGTCGTTTTCTCATTTCGACTTTCAGATTCCTCAAACACACACTGAAACCGAAGATCCCATAATAAATTTTTGATTATAACCATATCTTAGTTTATTTCGAACCAGAAATGCGATAAGAAAAACATTTCCAAGCTGTTTCATCTGGACAAAGAAAAATATTTACTATCGTCGCCTCAACACCACAACACTTTTTCTATTCAGGCATTTTTTTATTCGAATTGTTGTTGATGGTCCTCTTTACACCAGCATATAGACAATATATATGAAATAAAAGAAAATCAAATTCATTTCCTATGTGCTTTTTCTGATTTTTCTTTTGTGTTCGGCATGCGAAGAAGAGTGAGAAAGAAGAAACCTTCATGTATTTCTACATGTGAAACTATAAACTCTGACGATGATCACGTGTATATGCACTCCCTGTCTCGTTTCGTTACACGTCCTTTGTCGCACTCTCGGTTTATTCCGCGATCTTTATGTTTTGTGTTTTGTTCTTTGTCCCATGACTTTCAGTTGAGCTGAGCCGTGTGTGCTGTTACTGTTCATGTTGATAGGTACGCGCGCGCGTTGCTATTCATTTTCAACGATACAAGTAAATAATCATGCCGTTTAAATAATGTGGGTGCATTCACACCGAAATTGACCAACGCTTACTAGAAACCGCGAAAGAAATAATTATTTTAATGAAACTTTACATGTCTTACGACATACATTGCACTCAACTCGGCAACATTGCCATGCTGCTGCTTGCATTCAGTTGAGATAAATAACATTTATCTCGTGGTTAAAAGCATTGACAATAAATACAAAGTTACAATCCGTGAACTGTACCGCAAAGGTATGACGATGAACCGGTTTTCACGTACCAAGACACACGATGAAATGTCCCTGTAACAAACGCTTCAACGAATTTCATAGTTTTTTTTTTGACCGCGAGAGGAATAGTCAAATCACATTCGCTACCGCACAAGAAAAAGGAGCTGTGATATTTAAACTACAAATAATCCCAAATGTCAATCCGATGATTCATCATTTTGAATGTGGTTTGAATCCTTTGTCGGCATTCCAAAATATCGATGTTCAATAAAAAAAATCTATTTTGGAATTCATCGTGCAATTCGCATGCAGATTGATTCAACGAATTCCTTTGTTCAAATAAAACGAAGAAGAAGAAGAAGAAAATTGCGAGGCACTCAACCATTGTTCGAATACTAAATGTACGATCAATCATTTCCAATCTGTTTTGAGTCGATTTTATGGCAGGTAATACCTGCCGGCGTAGTGAGAGTGATCGTTAGTGTGGCCAGACAGCCATCTGGATGTATGATCCGTGCGCAAAAATATGCTACAGACATACCAAATACAATCATTACACATGGTCGAGAATGCTTGGACATAACCATTTTTGCGAGAACCATTGGGTCGAATTGTGGTGCAAACTCTTTTTATTATACAAATGACTCATGTGCAGCTCAATCCAAAGTGTTGCGACGCACACACGCTGAAAATTAGTTCAAAATGAAGATGAAAAATATGAAAATAAATATACGAGAGCTCAAACGAAAGCAATCCATCTGTGTTCGAAACAGACGATCGGAAATTATACGAACGAGAATATTACAAAACAATGCAACGCACCGAGAATTTTCAACATTTAACATATTGCCATAGATGAAGCATTTATGACGATATACAATGCCGAAACCGAAGCTCGTGTAAATAATATTAAACAGACGAACAGAAATAGTGCACGACTACTACGACTCTGCACTGAGAATTCAAAATGAACAAAGCACGCTCTTGGTGCGCGTGCGCCCAAGTGCAAGTGAAATAATATTTATTTCAAGCGTTCTAGAGGCAGTCGGCCGGATAAACCGAGTGTTTCGTAAGCAACCGCTTTCGAGGAATGAAATAATGCAAATATATAGCGTACGGCACACGATCAGCATAAAACTGTCTCGAGTCACCAGGTAGGGTAGGGTAAAAGTTAGCACAGAGCAACCATCATGCACACATAAACAGAATTCATTTTCATTGGTTTGTGGTAGAAATAAAATTTTATATCCGTCGCATTGCAATGCGCTGCCATTTTCGAGATGAGAACTCTGTGTGATGACTGCTGCTACGGTGAACACGAAAATGAATTCATTTCGATCTGGAGATTGGTTCGAGTATTTAGAATTGTGGCGTGTTTACGGTGTTGTTATGCGCATTTTTAATGTCGACGCGGAAAGAATCGGTGACATTCGAAAATTATGACAAATTCTCCAATCTGCGTGCATTTTCGGATGAATAAAAAAGTATAATTTTTATTAAAGATTTTTGGTGTCGATCTTAGTACATTTTTATGCTTTCGATTTCAATTGTTGAATTTCATTCCATTTTGTTCGGCTTTGACTGTTTTATAGAAAAATGAATAGCAAATAGAGATATTGATTGTTTCTCATATATTGAAGTGAATTGACGCGCAAAATGTCACCACGATAATAACGGCTAGCAATTAAATGACTTTCAATATATGCAGACGGCGGATTTCATGATCGCCACAGAAACTAACGCAAATGTGTGCACATTCCCTTGCTGTCGCCACCAAGATTCTTTATTATAAACTTTCTAATGAGCAGAACATATAGCTATAATTCGATGCCATTTACATAAATGTTCAATTTTAATTTCATTCCTTTTTAGCCATAACATAAAAACTATATGTGATTTTCCAATGCTTATAAAATCTCTCGATTGTACGTGACACAGCACAATTTTTGGTCGAAATCCAACAAGTTCGACTCAAAATGATTTTCAATTTATAATCGATCAATGAAACTCATCTGTTTAATTATTATTCAGATTGCCGTCGAAATTTCCAACTCATCATAAGTTCGAATGATTCTGGATTCTAAGTTGTGGTCGTTGTTACGTCATAGCCATCAATAAAAATGATCTTGCGATAGGCTCACGTGCAATTAGCTCTATTTAACTCTCTCTCTCTCTCTCTCTCTCTCTCTATCTCTCTCTCTCTCTCTCTGGGTGCTGTTGCAATCCTTTAATTATTGTATATCCGAAGATGAACTAATGAATGCCTTCAAGTGAAAATGATGTCCGAACACGCACATGTTAATCAACTCATATAATCGCGTGAATCACTGACTGATCAAGTGTGGCATTGATGTGAAAATGAGTCTCCGAATTTAATGGGGGCCGTTGCAGCGGCACAATCGAATAGAACATTCAAATCGACTCGATGTGAGAGCCAAAATGAAAGCGAAAAAAACCATCCGTTCTGTTGATGAATACATTCCAGAAAGTAATGAGTGTCATGAAGAGAACCAAAGAAAACAACGCGAAATGTACTTCGGTTTCAATGGTGTTTTTTGTTTTTGTTTTTTGTCTCTCTTTTACATGAAATCCATTAATTCGATCGTTAAAGTTAAATGTAATATGGCTTGAAAATCCAAATCTCTTTAAAAAGTATTTGAAAAATGGGTTGAACAACATTTATTCGAATTTCGGTGGAGCAACAACCATCAAATGGACAACGAGAATTTTGATTGATAGTTTTTATGGCCAGTTCTATGTTTACATCTTCTTGTTCTTCTTTTTCTCGGTTCTGGCTTGCGAACGAATTGGAGGTGCGTGAGCTCGGTCGCGTTTAGGTTAATTTAACGACATCGATCGGTCGTTCGCCGCCGAACAGTACGAGCTCGGTGCATTGAATGTAAATTGTTAGCTGGCAGTGCGCGCATAGAACCAATTAAAGAGAAAAATCCTGTAATCCCACGAGATTGACTGTCGGTTCATTCACCGATGACCAAGCTATTCAATATCGCTTTCAATTCTCCTTACCTCGCCCAATGTTAAAGATGCTCTCTTATCTTTCATTCTCTGCGCTGTCAGTTTGGGTCAGTTAGTCAATACATTTTGAAAGGAAATGATGATAACATCTAGTCAGAAGTGTTGTCGAGTCTACGTGCGCGCTGTGCACACAAATATGAAAGAACATTTCCTCGAGATTACACGAGCATTCATTATTATGATTCATGGTCAGAGCTCAGAGCATAACATTTTGAGATGACTGTTCGGTGGCTGGCTATTCAATTTCTTATGATTTTCATGTATTTCTTCTGGCTTTTCGAATAAATTTAAAAATGAATGACTGTTATCAACTTTAAACACATGAACATGGCGAATGTTCAACAAAAAAAGATTTTATTTTTCCGGTTGCCACGAAATTCATTTGTGAATTTATGCTCGATAAACAAGCCACAGAGAGCTTCATGTGATTTAATTCAGAGCACGATTAAGATCGGAACTATGAACCGAAATATGTTAATTATTTCACATAAAGCATTAAAAAATATGATGAATTGTTTCCTTTCAACTTAAATCTACTAAAAGATAGCATTTTTAGCAAACTTCATCTAATCAATGTTGTTGACTTTTATTTTTATTTCAGGTACTTTCGAGTTTTAATTGCATACACAGTCCGAGAGTGATCAGTTAATTACGATCAGGTATTTCAATGACACACAATTTATAAATTTCATTTCAAACAGTAGCGATTATCCCACATTAAATCATGGATAGATGATCATTAAAACACTTAGCAGAACTCTGTGTTTTATATGATGCAATGCGAAGCGCCACTAAATTCATCTCTTTCATTAATTAATTTCGCTAGTGTTCGCACGCCGTAGCTCGCAGCCACTGGCTATTTGCAAGAGGAAACAGGAGAGGAGAAAACCGCTGATCAGTATTTCCGTAAAACGCGTAATATTGCTGATTGTTATTTATGATCGCATGATTAATCTGTGGCCAAAGTTCAAGCGCTATTGTATATATCAATTAGTATTGAGTTTTTTTTAATTTCGCAATTTAACCTGAAGCAACAGTCGCGCGTCTAATACCCTCTAGATCTATTAATCAAAGTCGTTTAACGCACTGTAAATCAATAAGAATGTAATCGGATGCGGAGCATCACTTACATTTCGGCACTTTACCATCTCATTTGCGTCGTTAGAAAATGCGCGTGGCGCACACAATTTGTATGCGAAATACCAAATTATTGCGTCAGAAAGCCGCTTTGTTGCTGGTTCATATTAATTGCTCGTCTTCGTCAGCCAGAATGCGGAATTAAGCCTTTGTAAACCAAACAAAAACAGAGGAGAAAAAAAATTGCACACGTAAATAAATAAGCGAATGAAGCGTGAGCATATTTCTTATTTTTTTATATTATTTCATATTTAATAAGCAAAACAGTTTTGCTGCTATGACTGTGAATGGCATACGAATGTTTGCCGAATAATTGGTTTTTCCTGGACGTTGGCACGTGCAATTTGAATTTTAAACGCAACAAATTTTCAAATATTTCGGATCTTTATTTGCTTCATTTTTTCTCGACGAATATCTTTTTTCTATGAATTTTCACTTTTTTGAATTTCGATTTGTTAAGATGAAATTTCTCTTATTTTTTCCGTTACGTTAATATTTTGTTCAAATGCTTTTGTTTTCATATAGAAAGCTAATGGTTTTGATATTTTTATCAACCGAAGCAATTTCCGACTCTTTTGTTTAAAAAAATACTTGCACGCATTTAGAAATAAAAAAAACAATTGCAATGTAATCAACCCTCTGTTTGCATAATCGCCATTTTTTTGTTATTATTTAATAAGATAAATACATTTTCAAAGGTCATCTGACCGACAGGCGGTTCACTGCGCACCATTATTTTGCAATTCAATGCAACTGCTTTGAATAGACAAAACCAGAGCATCGGAAGGCATCGAAGCGGTTGACGTGGTTGTGGTGCAATTCAGAGTTTGTCGGTCGTACACAAGAAATGATGTAGTTCAAAATGTGCTGAGCCAGCCGAGAGTTGAAGTTGTTAAATCGCAATAATGGGATTTTCATGCAATGTTACATTATCGCGAATAGATTTTGCCGTTTTTTTATTGAAATATGTAGGAACCGTTATTTGACTTCTTGGTTGTAGAGTTCAAAATCTCTCAAGTCGATTGAAGTTCAAATTATCATCAATGAAATGGTCAATTTTAATTCCTGTTTCGAGTTGAATATATCGGTAAAATAACTGTGCGAAATAAGTAGCGTTGGTTGTAATGAGCAGGAATACGCGCATGCAGATCACAACAGATGAGTTGAAAGTGGCATTCGAAGAAATATCTATTATTATTTATTCACTTTGACATGCGGTTTGTTTTCATCCATAGAAACCTGATCTCCTGCTCGCTCTCATGTCAAGTAAATGTTACAAATATACACACAATTATTGCCATCATCGTAAAGTGAGGAGAATGAACACTTCCAATTGAAAATCCTAGCGCAAAGCATATCATTATCCATGTGGATTAGTTTGCTCGTAAAAATTGCGGAACATCAAATCGTGCATCCATTTACTCTAGCTTTTTTCAGACTACAATCATTATAATGCCAGCATAATTCTGCCAGCCGCCACGCAATTTATCGTCATCATCTGCTTTCAAATGACTGGAGGCTATTTAAGTTGTAGCACGTTCTGTCCAACACAGTATATTAGCTTCTCAATGTTCATTTATTTCGCAAGTATTTCACAAAAATTCAATCAAAACATGATTTTTAGTTCTTCAGATCGTCACTTCAGGGAAGATCTTTGTTTCTCCACGCTCATATCTTGATAACAGCATGACTGTGTTTTTCAACTTTGAGCTGATCAACAAGAATCTGATCATGTGTGTAACTCAATTAGCGTGTTTCGGAAATCGTCGAGGTAATGTTTGCAGAACGAAATGTGTGATGAACATGCAAATAAGACCATTTAAATGGAGTAATAAAACAAAAGAATGCGGAAACTTACTGCATGGGCATGCGTTAAATTCGACAAGCAGTTTTTCTAAGGTTATTTCTTCAGATTATTTTGATTCTGTAAAATTCCACAAACTCAACTCACTCATCAACTTGTTTATGGCAAATGCTCCAATTCAGACACAACATTCACGAATAATTGTCTAGTGTTACAAAATCGTTGACATTCCCTCGAGGTTTTTGAAGCATTTCAGTGGCTTATTTAATTGCTGATTACGACCATTTGATTAACTGTTTTTACTTGACGTTTATCTGAAAACCAAATGCAAAAGATGACATTCTTAAATTCAATCATGATACAATGTGTTGTCGTGTTCTCTTCAAATCGTTTTTACAGTAAAAGCGCGCGAAAAAATTTCACAACATGTTCCTATGTGTGTAATTTATTCAGTTGACACAAACACAAAGATAAAAGAATATTTTGAAAGGAACAAGAAGAGACTGTGGTTTTTCTATCTTATTTCAAATGCGCGATAACGCCTAAATATCCAGCGCATTTTCTGAAGAATCACGTCAAGCATTGGTCTTTCTTCACAATTCATTTGAAATATCAAACATCACTTGGAATGGGAATGGCTCATTTTAACGCGATCACCATTGAAGAATTGAAAAAAATATTGTTTCGAATTTTTTGCGACATTTACTTGATCAAATGTTGATCATAAAATGAATAAAACCAATCGAAAATAGACAAAACGGTTCTACAATACGAGGTATAAAAGTTTCTAGTCGTAGATTAATCACATTTGTTCGATGTCAATGTTCCTCTGCTCGCAACAGCGTTCATTCATCCCAGTCCAAAATGGGATTTCGTCAATAATTGCCAGCGGAACATGGGTTTTGTTGATAAATATGGCCAAATTGAATTTTTGTGTTACGCAGATTGCGAAAAATCGTGCGATGTCAACAATTTAAATTAATGATCGAAGTGCTTTGTTCAGTGTAATTTAATGTGTCGCGTGTAGGCTCATACTCAAGCAGAAACTAAGCAAATGCATGGCCAAATTAAGAAAAACCAATGAGATGGCAACAAGTCGGCGAGACATTTACTTTCGTGGCACAAACAAAAACCAAAAAGAACTACGTCGATTTCAAACGGCAAATGTACATAATGAAATCACAAAACATGCACATTCAATATGCTAATTCGACACTCCGATTCGTTTCATTCCGCGCGCACAATTCCGTTAGGTTTTATCACATGAGTACCGTTTTTAAAAGTAAAAGTGAATTGCGATTTCATCTTGCTTGCAACAATTTCCCCCAATTCCGTTTCCGCATTTATTGCCATTTCTTTTGCGAGATAAGCTGTTTGGGAATTTTGAAAATTAATTCATTAAATATGAACAACGGGCAATAAAATGAAAGAAAAAACACGATTTGTGCTCATGAAAATACTTTCGATGTTTCATTGGAAAGTATCAAAATGAATATGATGTGCAATTGACAAGTGTTTATTCGCTTCGATTCGGTACGGAAATCGGAAGAAGTACAAAAACTGACATCAAAAATTGATGCGTCATCGATTCAGTTACAGATGATTGAAGCCCGTAATCGATTGGTGATCGATATCTAATAATATACTTTCGTTAAAAACGTAAGGGCGTCATTAATGTGTTTTTTCAAATATAATACTAGCTAAAATGAGATAATGTCGAATAGATGAAGACGACAATTTCAGATGTCCATGAACGTTCATCCAGATCATTGATCCAAGAACAGCGAAAACTCGATTAAATCTCACCATTTAATAAGAGTAAACGATGGAAAAAACGAATCGATAATGGAAAGCGTTCTTGTGCGCCGAAGTGAGGAATAGCAAATATTCGAGCGAAAATTAAAAATCAGAATGTTGCGGCTGGAGTGAACCTGCAATTACCAAACGCCGCCCTGATGATCTACCATTGTGCGAAGAGATCGTCGTGTTTTCTATTTGCTTTCGATGTTTAGACACTTTGTGTAAACGAAAGTTGATTATATGCCGAAATCTCGTTTGAAGGTCAAGCACAACCGAAAGTACTTTGCACTCGTGCCTCTTACCTGAGCGTGATTCGTACCATCGACAGCAAAAAGTCATGAGATTCTTGGAAGATTTGATGAAAATGTAACGAAAAAGATTTTGATTGAACCGTCTTTCAAGCAAATCAACTGACCAAACACTTAGTAGGCTGTTGGGAACCAAGAATTTTCAGTTGATGAACCAAGAATTTTTCCATTTGCAGCTTCTTTTACACTTGGTAATTGTTCAATTAATCGCCACTTCTTGAACCGCGTGCTCGAACGATGACTTATCGTCAAAATCCAATTACAAAGTACATCACAGTTTTCGGCATTAAAACAAATACGAACAAAGTTGTTACATCAGTTTTAATTTCGGTATTCTTCATGTATATGAATGGTCGGTGCAGAACAAAAGCGAAAAAAACACGAAGAAAATGTGAAACAGCAGTTTGTCCAGAGTGATGTGGCGGGTCGTACGGCGATCTCATTTAATTGCTAAACCTTTTTTCCGCTTAAAAGTCAATTTCGGGTGTTGGGAACGAACAAAAGTCACATCTAGATCGGTTGGAATTTATTGTTGCCGCGTTCTAATTCTGTATATCAAAAGATGTCTTCTTCTTGTTCTTCTTCCATCTATGGCTATTGAAATTCTTAGTTGTTTATGCTAATTAAATTTCTATTGTTCATCATTGCTGTTATTCTCATCATCTTCGTGGCCTGGCCACAGTGAATCGGTATCCCGCCGCAAACACTGAGTAAACACAATTTCTTTTTCTTTACCGGAACAGTGTAAATATTATGAATTTTCAAAGAATAGGCGAGCCGATGGTGCTGTCACGACTCTGGCCCATTCAAAATACAAATTTGCTTTAACACCGCAACAAACTATGTGGCTTTCTGCTTCGATTAGCGTGAACAATGGCACATACACAAATGTTCGGCGAGAGAACAATTTCTACAGCGCACAAATTTTGCACATTGGATCACGGATAAAATGAAATGCGCGGCAGAACATTAAATGGTGTGAGCGACCGCCGATACCTACTGATACCATTCAAAATGAACCAATTTGGATTTTTTAGATTTCATCTGGGTTTTGGGTTTTGTTTGCCAATGCGCGTTTCCGTTACAGTCTCATCACTTTTGAACGAAAAAAAAACAATGCGCCGCGCACAGAAACTCAGTGAATTATGTGTCCATAAGTTACGTCATTTATTTCGAAATTAATTATTATCCAAATCAATGTATGTTACATTCGAATCATTGTTATCAAGCGATTCTTGTCAGTGTCTAATTCAATTCAATGGCGGTTGTAATTTCACTAACGCATTCGCTGATTTGTTATTTTCATTTTTATTTCAATTCATTATGTGTGTTGTTAAAATTTTGTAAGAGCCCAATTCAAACGAAGGTGATTGATACTACGATCGCACCTCACACACACAAATTGCATTGTGAACCTCCGTCCCATTGGCGTACTATGGCTGTCGATTGTAGCGAACTTGATATGCTCCAGTCGCAAAATGTGATTGTTAACATGTAGTCAAACTAGAAATAAGCATGACCTTTGTCATTTAAAGTGAATGATTGGTGTCTTTTTGTATGCACGTTCATAATCATTGAGAACTCGTAGCAGCGATCAATAAACGTTTGACCAACGCTGCCTGCATTTCAACGGGCTATAAGATACATTTTCCAATGCACTTGAGCTGCATTGAATTGAACAATGTTCAAGCTCATTTTATGATTTATTGGGGGCGTTTAGGAATCTATGAAATTTTTATAAAATTTAATAGGCTGATTCATCATTTTCTATCAAAGACGAGCAAAAAGCTTCGGGCTATTTTTTTAAAAAGGAAGTTTTGAAGGTCAATTCACTTGATGTATTCAGTGACGACCGCATCGACTTTCTTTTCAAACATGCTAAATCAATGAGAGAAAAAACCATCGATTCAACTCAATCGAGTGAGTAGAAACGAGTTTTTCTTATGAACTGTTACCGCTTATGGATTAGGAGCGCACGATTGACTCATGATGCTCGATGACAATACTATCAATGACAAACCGCAAAGCCAACAACTCGAAGAGTCTAAATTGAAATGATTGAAAGCCACTTTCCCAACAACATTTGCGACCAAAAACAGCAAAACTTGGTAAAGTTTCACAATTAAACCGCATTACAAGACAAAGTTGTTTGATGCGATTTCAATTAAATTTTCTATGCAACACACACATACACACCATTTCATGCGCTTTACAGTTTTATCTCGATAAGAATCGTGTTTGTTCGATCTAAATGAATATTATCTGTGATTCATTAGACTTTACGGTCGAGATGAAATGAAAAGAAGCGGGATTAGTTGGTTTCGTCAGGCAGCCGGTTTGCGGCTAAAATGTCAATGGTCAAAATTGAATAATCTTAAGCTATTAATTTATAGATTGAGATACGTTAGGGATCACGTTGTTTCATGCATATATGCGACCATTTGTGTTTTTGCCATTTTCAATCAATGTATCGCTGAATTTGATCAAATTTATTTCGCCGACACGATACGGGTTTCCGTCGACAAATGGTTCAAGTTCATCTGTGTTTCAAGCCGTGAATCGAATGCTACTTTGGCATTAATAATATCCCATTTCTAGTTTGTGTGCCACGCATTGATTCGATTGTTTTGTCTCAATCTATTTTATCGGCTTGAAAATGTGTTTCAGGGCCAATCAAAAACTTTATAATGAAATTGTGCTATACTCATCGAAAGTGCACATTGAAGCATAAAACGTATTGGCACTGTTCACGATCTACATTCGCACACTTTTTTTGTTCGTATCGCATTAAAAAAACGCGTTGTTTCTTGAATCCGTTAATTTATTCATCATTTACGGACTTTTCAAACTTTCAACATAGACATTAAAAATAAACCTATTGTGCGTCTTCTGAACAGAATGAAGCGATCGCCAATTGAATTTGTTCAATGTTTGCGCATTCCAATGGAAGAAGATGTTGATTTAAGCGGACAAACATTGAATCAAATTTACACTCCCATTCAAGTGGATGTTGAATTTGCTGAGTGTTTTGTTTGCCACCAAACATTTGAGAATGTGCGCCGTGGCCAGTATCGCTGAATAAATTAAACGATCCAAAGAAATGAATCTCAACTTAGGATGGATTGGTGTCGCGTACCTTCAAGCGATAATAGCGTTCAGTGAACGATGCTTTCGAATTACTGTAATAAAATATTCTCTTTCGTTTATTTCATATCGCGCCAATGAGTGCACTTTCATTGTTCGGTTGGTGGTGAGATGAAAACCAACTGTTTAAACGACAAAAGTTGTTTTCAACGCGTTGACAGTAAAAGTGCTCCCAGCCAAACTCACTTTATTGCATCATTAATAATTCATTTCACTTTATGTTAATGTGAACGATCTGAAATTCTTTGCATTTTCTTTTGTCAACTGCAAACCGAATATATAATTTGCCACACGCAACACTGTCATCAGTGTTTTTGCTCCATCTGTGCGCTGGCTGCGCCCATTTGAATAACGAAAACCAAATTGATTTCAATTTTTTTCCTTCGTCGCGGTACAATTTCAATGGCACACCACAGCCATAATTGTGTTCGGTCTTGATTTACTATATTTGGAGCGTTCACTTTGGCTTCATTTAAAGACGTTGTACAGTAAACCGTCGCCACAGCACATTTGACAAATTACAGAGCTATTTTTGATCTAACCAATTTCTAGATATGTTAATCACGAACTTTGCTTGATTCTTCTTTCATAATTTATGTAAGTCTAATTTTTCAAATTACACGTCAATTACCAAATTCCAGTTAACCGAAGCCAAATGTAACGATTACAAATCGTTTTGAAAGTGATAAACCGATATATGCGCCGCTCAAATCACTTCACTTGTTGGAGAAGAATGTTCATATACTCACAAAAACGAAAAACATGAGCAAAAACAATACGGTTTTGTGAGAAAATGCCCCTGTATTCTAGAATATTTTCAATCAGCTGCTGAAGAAATGATGTATTTCATGAACTTTAACACAAGTGGCATCGGATTGCAAGTGATACGACGTAAAATGGCTTGAGAACTGGGCCAATTCTTCGTTATTGGCATGCATCTCGACTTATTACGATATATGAGACGAATTGCGATCAATCAAAGCAATGGAAATGTTTGAAAAAATCAATAGATCCAATTGAAATGCGAACAATGCGATCTTTTGTTTGAAATGCGCAAAGTAATCGCATCACGTGCGCCATACACCAAAGCTCTTATTATCCGATTCTGTAATTCACTTGAGAATATAGAAAATTGAGAAGCAACGGATTCATTTGTATAAATTGCAGCTTCAAAATGATTGCTAACAATACAAAACGAGCACTTATATTATCGCATCGGCTGTAATCAGTTAATGACGTTTGATTCGAATGATTCGAATAAATTTTGATCACAGCACATACGAACGACGGCGGCAGCTGCTCAAAAAAATGCAGAATTCCTATTCATTTGTTGAAATATTTCGCTAATAAACTATAATAATAATGTGGCATTTACAAAGTGTATGAATGAATTTATTTTTATCGCATCGTCCCTTTCTAGACACCTTCCATACAATGCGCTTAAAATGAAGCCATCAAATTGATGTGCAAACACACACACATGCTTCTGTTTTTTGTTTTTGTTTTTTTTTCTCGCTCATGATTCGATTAAGAAACGATTTATTGGTACGTGATAATTATTCTCGGGAAGGAAAATTATTTGTAGTCTGTTTTTATTGCCCCATCGAACAATTGCAGCGAGAATAATTGAAACGTTTTTTTTTTCTTCAGTTTGCTTCGTATCATCTTGCAATCTCCTTTCGGAGCGTTATGCAATATGAGCAAGCACCAAAACTCTCACGATAATCGCTCTGTCATAAGCAACAAATCAGCTTCACTTCAATTTATTGCGCTTTTCATCGAAAAAATGATTGAGTCTTTTGTTTTCAACAAAGATAAAACGATATCACGGAAGCCATTTGCAACTTCCCATTCACGAGACTTTTCTATCTAACCTTCCCACAGTTCTAGCCAATATGTGTCAGATCTAGACAACCTTATTGGCTAGCATATGCATGTTGAATAATAAATCCATAACTCACAATTTTTTTTTTTTTGTCGATGCATTTTGCATGTTCTTATGTATGTTAAGCAATTGCTGCGCTATCGGAACACATTCGCTCTGATTACGCGATGCATTCCGAAACCAAGAGATTGTTGGTAAGCTTCTCCAGTTGATGGTGTTGAAATCGAATCAAACGAAAAGAAACGCGCGTGCACGAATGTGGAAACGTTTTTGCATTACAGCGACGCGCCAAATTAAATAATATCAGTTGCTTATGCTTGCACTCACTGTAAAAAAAACGATTTAACCTACAATTAAAAGCACAACATTTTGCTGATCGCAAATAAAAATGGTGAGAGAAAGAGAATAAGTGCGATGAGCTAAGAGCAAACGCCAGACTGACGAATTGCACACCAACATCTGTCGGTGCCGCACAAAATGCATCAGCAAACTCTAAGCATTCTCAAAGAAAACATCAGACCAAAAAACAAACAAAGACCAGCAATTCAACGAAGTACATACATACTATACGCGACTGCCGCCATTGCCATTGTTTGCTACGCTTGCCATTTCGACGAAAATTAATTTTTGTTTTGTTCGTTCACTTTTATTTTGTGCTTTGCTTCGCTCGACGATCATTTCGTGAATTGGTGTTGATTTCGAGACTGCAACATACTGGGCTGCAACGCTCGACGAAATTTCAATGTGAAATAAACAAAATTTTAGTCTGCACTTCAAAACATACTGCAGCAGCAGCAGACAGACAGTAAGACAAAGCCGAATACGAATGAATGAACGACAAAACATGCAAAAGCACATTTTTACCCGAATTACTTGCGAAATATAATTACGGCCGGGTACAAAGCAAATCCATTTTTGACACTGACGCTTCAAACCGAAATGAATTACTTTCCAATTGATTCGTCTTTTTATGATGTGTCTGTTCATTCGCATCCGCAATAATATCTGGTTTTGGCCTTTTGCAATATAATTTTGCAGACAGTTTTCGGCGCAGCAGTGGCTTCAAGTGCTTTTGACCTGTTACATATTCATCTTGAGCGTATTAAATTGTACGTACATATGTTATTCCATCATTGTAATTCTCTATGTTTCGGTTTTTGCTGTATTTTCGTGCCAATTAATTTCTTAATTGCCTTATTCTGACTGACATAAGATTTCCATGTGTGGGATATCGTGCTAGAGAAATAAAAAGCAATAATCGTGAAGAGATGTCATTGAAATCCGATGGTGGCCATGATACTAACTCATTTAATTAAGCAACATTTTCAATATAAATATTATTGATCAGTTTCATTTAGAAAAATCAACTTGTCACATAAATTCAGAGCAATTTCAATCTTTTCAGAAATCAAAGCCACACCGAGCAAGTGCAACACTTCAACCAGTTGGTATGCGTGCTTAGGATTTTATTGTGAGTAAACGTTTTATTTGAATTTGTATCTCGTCAACCAAACCTTAAAAAGTTTCAATCAAAATTGAGTTCAAGTGTTAATTATAAAGGCAATGCCAATATGTGTCGTTTTAATGAGAATATTTTCCGGTTCATATATTGTCCGATATGTATGACAACGCCCAGAAATCAAAGCACCGTGAAAATTGCTGCTGCGCGCTGACAATAGCTTGTCTGCGATCTACGTTGACGAATACAATTGTGAAGAGTAAAATGGATATGTATGGAAAATGAATAAAAATAATGGAAATTGTAAACAGCATCAGGCCAACAAATTGTGCTCATCAGTACCAATCTCTTTTGATATAAAAACAAACTGATTTACATTGAAAATCAATCTAGTTTTCATACATTGACATGCTATAAATGAAAAAAAAAACACACACACACACATGCGAAGAGACCCGTTTATCAGAGCAGTAAGAAATTTTGATTTTGAATATCTGTACATGAAACGGTTTATGATTTGAATGGCCCGAGAGATTGGACCGTTTGGCGTACATGACAAAAAACTAGACCATTCAAATGAATAGGAAACTGTATTTTGAAAGTCTCATCAATCGATTCGAAGAGGGGTCCCCCGAGTTACGTGCTTCGTATGTGGTTTTTGACATGAGCCAAAATGTTCGTTGACCACATGCAGATCAGGTTTCGTTCAACTCTCTTTCATAGAGAAGTCATATGGCGAGTATTTTTGTCGTTGTATTAATTGCCATTCGATGATTTTTTTATAATGCAACAAAGAAATTGCGCCAAATTCTGAACAATCGAATATTGCAGATGATTTTTGTCGTATTGTCAACGAAAACCCCTTTCTAAAGATCACGACCGAGTTAAGATAAAATTAGAAACGATATTCGAAACACTATGCGAATGACCACCTTTTCCGTTTGAATTTGAGGCAAGAAGCTATTGAAGCGATGAAATGAATAAAGTAAATTGTGAAATGGACGAGGAAGATTATTGTAATTTTCGGTTCTGAAAATAGAAAGTTGCAACGGAACAATCGTTTTAAAAGCGAAAAAGATACGTTTTCATCTTTTGCAACCGTATTTCCTATTTCATTCATCAAATTGATGTGATTTTTAACTTTTGAACAGATGTCACATACCATAATTGGAATGACGCTAAATAAAGCAGAACATTTTCAAACGCCAATTATCAAGAAGTGACCGTTGAAAGGTATGGGAAACGTATAAAATTCAGTTTCGATTCTTTCGAAAAAGTGTTTGTGGGTGCAAACGAATGAAAATATGACTCAACTCAACGTGCTCACGTTTAATAATTAGAATGATTGGGAGCCATTATCGACAAATTTGGTCGCTCAATAATAAACGCTGCCATTTTTGCTTCTTACTTTTTCCAAATCAATTTATCGTTGCCACGTTTGCGGTTCATCATTTAAGTTCTTATTTATTCAAATTGGACACATCTTCGTTTCTAGATGATAGCATTCGAATTTTGATGAGATCTCATTTATGCTGAACATTTTCGAATTTGGTTACATAAATCGCAACCAAGGTTAACCAGCCAATTCGACGATTCCCAACACCAATAAAGAGAATAAAAATGTGACTTTCTTGCCAAATATCTGGTATCACTTGCTGGTGCCTGTTCGTGAAGCATTTCAAAATTTGCTATTCGAAAGTGATTTCGACGAAATCATTTCGTGCGTCTTCAAAATTTGGTTTAAATGTATTTTTGAATGGTAAATGTGATAAGCAAATGTATCAAGTCCAACAAAAATTCCTCATATTTAAATATTTGCATTATCACACTCGCATCGATAATGCAATACCGAAATATTTTTTCAAAAAAGGTTTGAAACAAGTTTTTCTTTTTTCAAATATTTAATCGTAACAATTCATATAACTTGATTTTGTTCAATTATTCTAATTAATTTCGTTGCACTTGTAATGTTATAGCTTGTATTTCTATTTATAATGTATCAAACTCGAACCATTCGATTGAAATTTCGGGCTTTGTGGAATTTTGCGATGAATGGGCCAATCGAATTTGAATCGTTGATTGCTGCCGATATTCCATACTTGGTATTGAATGGTGGTGGCCTTGTTTATTTATGCAACAGTCATTCTCTTGCGATTAATATGTCAATGATCACATGCTCAATCTCAAAAATTATTTAACCTTATCACAATTACTGAATTCATTTTTTATTCGAATCATTTTTTTAACACTGAATGAAACTGAAAGTTCACCCGTGGTGCTTTTCTGTAAGACCCGAAACAATTCAAACAAGCATGAATGCATTAAGAAGTTGATCATTGACCTCGTGTGAGTACAACTAGGAAATTATACGAAGAAAAAACCTTTGCTTTTTTGCTTCCGTTCACATTACAAACTATTAACAATATCAAATGGATGTCCAAAACATAATTTGCACGCGTACAAGCTCATTTAAATTGTCGTACAAATGTTTTTTCTGTCACTTCAGAAGTTGGCTAGAAGCGAACACATGATATATTGGAATAATATGAATTATGGCTATTAGTGATAATTAACGGTCCATTCAACGAACTGCATTATTTTTAAATACCTTTTTGGATGTAATTGGGAGTGATATGTGTCACGGTATTACGGCGACGGTCTCCTTTGGCCATCTTGCCGCTTTATTTTATGAATATCAAACTATGGTATTTTTTTCATGTGCATTTTCGAGACGATTTTGTAACTTTTTTCAAAGCAATTTCGAAAAATATTTTCAATTCAATTAACAACTATCAATTTGATATAGACCACCATCTAATTTTCGGAACATGTTCAATTTTTTTATTTAAAATCGAAATTTTCTTATCTAAAAATGCCGCCAAATGCAAACGATGTGCATTCATGTGACAGTTAATCAAAGATTCTCTTGTATGAAATTCATAAATTTTGTTTTCAAATAATTAATCCGAACCTCAAAAACACAGCTGATTAATTTTCGCAATCACTCAAAATGGATTTATTATCACTTTAATGGATAAATATGATTCAGCTCCGTTCTATTCTTTTGTTGTTGCTTTCTTAATCTGTTTCGTTGTGTTTTGTCATCACATTCGTATTAGACAGCGACGTGGCTTAATACTCTACATCCAAATAGTCGCTAAGGTGTTTCTCAAAAAAATTGCATATTAAATGATGTTCAACAGTGATTTGCAAACATTTCTCTGTCATTTGATTACAGATCGTCATTCATTTGTTGCAAGTCAATAAATCAATAAAAAATGTTTACATTGAGAAATTATTTGCAATGCTAATGATGACGACAATACGTGCACATATTTTGTCGTTTCAATTTCAGTATCGATGCGAAATGCTACAAAATTACTAAATAAATGTGCAAAATAAACATTAACTTTCACATTTTTTCCTTCAAGAAGTTATACAACTACCAAAAGTAATCTCAGCTTCAACTTTCAATGCATTTCGATAAAATTGTTGAAAATAAAGAAATTCAGTAAATGAGAAATTGTATCGAAACGAAATCGCTGAAAGTATACACCAAACGACAGCTCAAAGCATGTATAATGACAATTTGGCCGAGTGGTTAAGGCGATGGACTGCTAATCCATTGGGCTCTGCCCGCGCAGGTTCGAATCCTGCAGTTGTCGACATCTTTTTTTTTTATTTCTATAAATTAAATTATACAATTTTTTCATTTGCGAATTATGGCTTGTTTCAACAAATGTCTGGAATTTTTTATTGTTCCCCTTTTTAAACAATAAATTCAAAAAATTGATGCTGAATCAATATATAATTAAACGTGTAATTCCAGACGACGCGTTTGTTCGCGTCATTTTGCTTTGATCTTGTCTTCATTTGACTTCTTCTTTTATTAAATAATTATTTAAAATAATAATTATTCATTATTTTGTAAGTTTTTTCAAACGAATCCTCATTATTGAGCTGCATAAACGGGGTGAATTGAATACATTGCTAATAAAATGCGTTCGCTGTAAATGGTGTACAAATAAAATAAAAAAGATTTCCCAATTGCTGCTTGTGTTATCGTTGCAAATGTCGTTTAGAATTTGTCAGCGTAATCAATTATGGAATAGTCAAAGTGTGTATAACATCGTCAAGAGAAAGTTCAGACAGTGGACAAGTGTGTTTAAAACACCAGCCAATGATTATGAATACGAAATCGGCAATTACACTTGTCACGGGGAGAGAAAATTGGCAATATTAATCGGGCAAAGACAGCAATTGCAAATAATTGAGTCCCATTAATGGCCATTTTTCTTTTAATCAAGCGACAGCAATTTGCTGAAAGCGCAAGCAATTTCATTGGATAAATTAAAGGCTTGTTAAGGGAAAAAAAGTGTAAAAATTGATGTGATCAATAACATCATTTGTGCATATTTTTTGAAACGGGCGATTTAATGAGCGTCCATTTTTCTCAAACAAGTTCAATGTTTTAAACAATTTCGGTTGTCTGGTAGAATCAATGGAAAACATTAAATATATATTTAATTAAAATGCATTTTTCTCTTGATCAAGAGCCGAGTTGATATTTTGAACATTTGTCGATGATTCTGAGCTATTATTTGTTTTGGCGCTCGTGTGCAAGTTATCAAAAGCCATTGAACCACCTGAATTTCTCCTATGGTTTTTTCTTCATCAGATTTAAATGCTTTGACATTTCTTCAAGGTCTTACCAGTTTCAGTTGAGCTCGTAGGTGTTATTTTTATCATTTACTTAAAAGGAATTTCTCGTCAGATAAATTCAATATATTCGAATCACGGCCACGGCATAAACTGTAAGGGGAAATTATAAAAATGCTTCCGTTGCGCATAAATACCCAAAACTATCACTTTGTCTATATAAATAATAGCTGTATGCAATGGACAGTTACGCTTCTGTTATGACACAACGCGAACCCTCATAAATATTTTATTGACAAAACGAATGTGACTGCACGATAAATTTGATAATGAGGGCGTATATTTCGATGTGCAGTGCAAGGTGTATAGTTTTTCCGGCATGAATGCAGTGTCACGATAACAAATAAACAAGAATGGAAGGGATTTTATTCGAATACATTGTTTCGTTTCGGCGGTTGCATAGCAGCTTATATTTGTCAGTCTTTTCGAAGCAATGTCATTTCTGTGAAGTCTTCAAAAAATTTCTTTTCATTTCCATTGCGATACATAATTGTTTTTAAGTTGAAAAAAATGGTATTCAAAGACAAAAAATATGTAGAAAATAATAAATTTTCTCTTTCAATTTTGCAGAATTCGTACAATCGACCGTTCAGATCATTTTTGATGATGAGTGATCAAACAGACCACAGCACGGCTGCATCAGCGCCGTATCGACATGAAATCACAATCTCAGTTGGCGGTGATTCCGAAGATCAAATTCAAATCAAGAACCCACCGAGCGTATCGACACCAACACCATCACCACGTTCGCTTCAGTCAACGACCGATGAAATGTCCACAAATTCAACCGACGACGACAATGCTGTTTTAGCGCCAAAGCAAAAAACCAGTCCGTCTGGAGTGGATAACTTAGCATTTGAAAATGAGCACAAAACTAGTCAGCAGCAGCGACCAATGAGTTCATTCGGCTCAAATGGAAATGGCACACAGAAAGAGCCAGCCAATGGTAAAAATGGTATGGATAAACCATTAGCCGGTAAGCGCACAGCCACTAAATGCACAACCAGCGGCCACAATCTTCCGATGATTCGTTCTCATTGAATCTTGTTTATTTTTCAGAAGCTGTGAATTTAGAATTAGTAAATCTTAACAAAACGCCGACAACAAATGGTAATGGATTTCCACAAAAGAAGAAAGACACAACACAAGTTGAAATCAGCAATTCATACAATGAATATTTTGTGCCTGTAAATGAGCATAAAAAATACATGAGGTATTTCCATCTTCACTTTCAAGAATTATTTTAAATGATATGGGTATAATCCAGACGGACATCAGAACCGCGACATGAGCTCACATAAATACTCCACAAGATTCGCCATAATTTCTCATTCGGATTCTCTCATCGCTTTTTCGCCTGCTATGAACCATTCTACCGCTTGCTTTACATTGATTTATATATTTGACTCCCACATTTTCCAAACAACAACTACAAAGACTGACTCAATGACTCTTTGCCACTGTGTATCTATGTATTGTGTTATTTTACCAATTGACCGTTTAGTCTGTGTTTCTTTTGATAGAGGACGTGGTTTACGTGGCGTAGATCATTATGGACATTCTTTGAATGAGCCCATTGAAGGCATTGTGGATTATAATTCTTGGCGAAAGATCGCGAGGTATCACTCAGTTTTCGTTGTGTGTGTTTTGTTTTATCGTATGTTGCCTGTGCTAATTATTTCCTGCATGCAGTTTCATTTCATTTCATTCGAAGCTGTGTGAAACGCTTACAGTTTATTTCTTATATTTCGGTTTTTTGGCCGGTGCATTTCATAAGTTGTCTCATATTTGAAGCATGCTTTGAGGAGCTTTTCGCCTTATCCATTTTAATTGCTCAAGCTTTTTTGGTGCTCTGATTTTCACGGTGAATTGACTTCCAAAATGAAAACCTGTTCATGTCAACAACCACATTCAATTCATTTCCTATTTTTCACTAATATGCTTGTTGTCATTCCTTTGACAGACTACTGTTAGTTTTTGGTTCTTTCTAAGTTTTTTTTTAATGGAAATGAAAAACAAATATATATATATATATATATATATATATGGAAAACTCTTTTGGTTACGGAATTTTAACGGAATTTCCAGATCCATTCCGCTTTAAACTAAACATTAAAAAAAAAAACAGCTGACCTGACGTACAAAACGAACCATTGGCAAATTCATTTTTTTTGGTGACCTTTTTATTCTTATTCTAGTTTTTTTTTTTGGTTTTTAAGTTGATTTTGAATGATTTTTAGAGCTGATCCAATCTTGACGGATTTACTTTTGTTTTGAATGGCTATTATTGATTTGAACATTCTTGAAAATTTAGTTCCACAAACTTTATTAACACATATCACTAGTGTGCAGATTAATGTTGAGTTGCGAGCAATTGCTCGAAAAATGTAAATAAAGCGATTGTGATAATATGAATTCAGTTGTGAATATACGAGTGTGAGTTTTTACTGACATGCTCTAAAAGTGTGCATAAATTTTAAGAAAGTAAACGTATATTCTTCGTATAGAACAATGACATTCACTCGTCTGCATGTAAATTCACAGTCGGAAATCCTATTTTGAAATTTATTTATGTTTTTCGTCCATCGTTTGTAGCTGAAAATTAGACTGCAAACTATTGATAGATGAAAATAGTTTGGATCATCAGATTTTCGATAGGGAATGAATAAATTTGCTCTTTCGAAATATAATCGGCTCAATTAACGACAAAATCAATCAATTTCATTTTTTTGAATAAATTTTGAATTACTCGAATCGTTTGAATCTTCTTTTTTGTAGAGGAGAGAAATTGTATGTAACTAAAGACAAACGCCTAAAATCAAATTGGCGTAAGCGGCTTTTCTGGGTCATAGGTCTAGCATTATGTGCGGCCGTTTTGATTGTCGCCATTTTATTAACAAGTGAGTTTCGCATCATTCTAACATTTCTAATTGAAAAATGGTGACCAATATATTTTGGTATGTGTTTCATAGCTGGAACAACTGGTAGTGATCCGGAACCAATCGAATCACGGCAATTTGGAGGCAAAGATAAACTAGCAACCGCCGGAATATTTGGCAGTGGAAGCAAAGCAAACCAAAATGATACAACATATCCGTCAACGCCGCAACCTCCTGGATCGACAGTACCACCACATCCGCCAACCACCGATGAGAACATACTTTATGGTAATAACTTATTTGTTAATGTTTTTCACGTGGTCAAAATGATTCACTTGCTTCGTTTGCAACTTAAATAGTGCCCAATACGATGAATGGCCAATTCAAAATTGACAACCAAGAATTTTTGGAAGAATACAAGGACCACAGCAGCCCAATTTATCAAACAATTGCCAGAGAAATTGAAGATGGACTCATGGAAACATTGCAGGAATACCATAATGTCCATGTCAAAGTATTGAATTTAACGTAAGTATCAAAGTCGAAGTTCACTGAATTCGGAAAAAGTATCGACTTCTTTTTCTTTAAAAACAGATCGGGTTCAATCGTTGTTGATTACCGAGTGACATGGGATGACGACGAAGATTTGTCTGATGACGTTTTGTCGAATACATTGTCGAAATATCTTAAAAATAATCACGGTTACATCTATAATTATTTCGTTCCAACTGAAACACTCTCGTATACTAAAGTGATCGATGCATGCGCGATGCAGACCATTCAAATGGAGTAAGTTTTGTGCATAATATATCATCTGAACATTGTAGACTCAGCGCATTTGTTTGTTTCAATTAAGTTGTGACAGTGGTTGTGAGTTTGACCGAACATTAGGCGATTTTATTTGCACAAAAACGCAATCCGAAGGCAGTGCTGAGCCAATACCGGAGGTCTCTTCGTCGCCTGAACCAGAGCCCGAGATTTCTTCGCCGGAGCCACAGCCAGAAAGTGCCGCAGAGCCTGAACCGGAAGTTGCTGCAACTGTACCACATCTTGACAAAGAACCAACATCCGAGGTAATTTTGCTGAGGGCTCATTTAATCAATTGTCTGTATTGACATCTCTTTTCCTTGTGATAAAGGTTGAACCCGAACCAGCAACAGCCGAACCATCTGCCAGGCAAATCGATGCTGAACATTCCACACCTGAACCTATTTCAAATGTTGAGCCAAGTCCTGAAGGTGAACCAACTTCTGCTGAGCCAACGCCAAATAAAGAATCAAATCCAGAAAAAGTACCGAGTGCGGAGGTAAGTAAAAGCTCAATTTAGAAAATAGGCTGATTGGCATTTTTTCTCTACACTCTAACTCGAACACATTTGGATATTCATTAAGGTTGAACCAGAGGCAGTAGCAGCTGAACCATCGGCCAAGCAAATCGATGCTGAGCATTCCACATCGGAACCTATTTCACATGTTGAGCCAAGCCCTGAAGGCGAGCCAGCTTCAGCTGAACCAACACCAGTTAAAGAACCAACTGCAGAAAACGAACCCAGTCCAGAAGTAAATAATTTATTTCACCATAACATACCAAATACTTACAATACGATAATTTCCATTGTCAAAGGGTGAGCCAACAACAGCCGAACCATCAGCTAAACAAATTGAAATTGAGACCGTTTCATCTGAGCCGATTTCTAAAGTTGAATCAAATCTCGTAAATGAACCATCTGTAGAACCATCGAAAGAGCCAGCATCTGCTGAACCATTGGGAGAGCCGGTGTCTGCCGAGCCCAGCCCTGAAATTGTTGCAAACACAACAGTTGAACATGCTCCAGAAGTTGGAATCGACCCTTCAAAGAAAAATAGCAACAAAAATGGAAAGGAATTGATTTACGATGAAGAACCGATCGCCGAAGAGAAAGATGACAGCTCAGATAGTACCACAATTTCATCTGTGCATGTACATTCGGTCGAAATCAATAGGGACAATTTGAGCGTAGAATCATCAACTCCAGGGCAAATTTCATCGACAACTCGAAAGCAAAAGTACATCTATGATTTCGATCCACAAATACATTCCGACGAAAATGTAGAACAGGAGGAAAATGTCAAAAAAATAGAAGTCTCAACCATTCAACATGGTACTGAAGATGAACACATACATGAAAATGAGCAGGAGCACTCATCGGATGAATCTGGAAGAAGCATAATTGCACCAATTGTTGATTCGTCCACTCTGAGCTCGTCAAGCGAACAACCCGCTCCAGTGACAGAAGACCTAAGCGATGACACTCCAATGCCAACGGAAAACTACTTCAAGCCGAAATCAATAGAACAGCGAACCGAAATCAACGTGATGGACGGCACAGCGACACCAGCAAGTATTAGCTTGTCATCGCCCACAATATACTCGACAACTGCCCCAATAAAATTGGAATACGAAGAGAGTTCAAAGCCTAATATTGTGATTGCTCCAATTTCAACGTCTAGCGAAAATCCAATGTACTCAGTTACAGAAAATATACTCGAACAGTCACCATTTTTGCCAGAAAATGAGAATGGCGATTCAATATTGAATCTTTTGAATACATCACATGACGAAAGTGATGATACGAAAGCAAAGACATTTGACTCTGAAGAGGACGAATTGTCGGCAGAAAATGACAATGCCAATTTCATATCCGGGCCAGAAATTGTACCGCAAAAAACAGCTACATTCGAAAGTACACCAGCCGTTGAACAGAATGCAACAACATTAATGAAAGAAGTCAATTTAAGTGAAGAGAAAACAGAAATTCCATCAGACAGTACGGAAATCTATCATGTGCAGGAATCGCGAACACATAATCATGATCGAATGGAAACTACTCAGAGCACCGAGAAGCAATCAGGCGAAACAATGGAGTTCAGCCACATGGAAGGAAGTGGCGCCGTTCCAACAACAATTATTCCATTTGCTGAAAATGACGATAACACTGAAATGGAACAAATGACCGAATTTTTCGATTTAATGTCAATGATAAGAGATGAGAAATCTGAGCCGATCAACGTTGCTTCGTCATCCATTTCATCCGCACCAAGTAGCTCAACGGAAGGAAGCACTGAAATGAAATTGGAACAGTCCACTATTCAAGCAAGAAATAGCTTCAAAAATATAGAAGCAATTCCAGATGATGAAATTACCGAAACGGCCGAACCATCAAGCACTGAAACAATGAATAATCGTTTATCGTCGACGAGTGAAAAAATTGGTACATCAAGTGAGAAAATTGAAGGAACCAGCCCATCCGCAGAACCAACCTCAGAGCCATCCGCAGAGCCATCCGCAGAGCCATCCTCAGAGCCATCCGCAGAACCAACCATAGGGCCATCCGCAGAACCAACGCGACAAATTTTGAATGATACAAATGAAACGAAGATTGCACCATCGGATAGTACAAGCTCAATAGTGGAAGCAACAACCATATCCATCACACAAGCTGTATCATCCGTAGCTGAAAGTGTGAATCAAACTGAAACGAAAATTGAACAAATCAGAAGTGAACAATTAGATGAAATTAATCCAACTGCCGAACCATCTTTATCGTCAAGTAATTTAGAAGGAAGTACACCACCTTTGACCGATTTTGAATCAAGTTCAACAAAGAGCGCCAATGTAATTGCAAGTGAAATTTCGACGACAAGCGATCAAATCGAATCGAAATCATCCACAGAAAATATGCCAAGCTCTTCGGCAGAACCAATTCCATTCGAACCGACTTCGACTGATTCGATTTCACCAAAAATACTTGCATCAGAAACAACTCCACTCGCCGAGCCAGTACCAACCGAAACAAGTCCATCAGCAGACCTTCAACCAACTGAAGTATCGAAAAACATTCAGACTCTTACTGAAAATGATTTACGCGTCATTCCATTAGAAACCACGAAGAAACCGGAAGAAACCAAGGATAAGATCAGCCAAAATGAAACAGAAACACAAAAAAGCATCGAAGAAGGAGCAGCTACTGAATCGACTACCGGTCATTTTTTAGTGCAGTAACGACGTTTCAACCGATCAACCGATCAACTGAAACGTCGTTTAATGCATCACAAAATGGCAACGACTCAATAAACACCGAAAATGACAATTCCAAAATGCTTTTCGATAAAGATAATTCAGAAGAAATGAAGCAACACGAAACGACCGAACAGTCCCTATCTTCAACGACAAAATCCAATTTCGCCTATTCACGATGCACAGCTGGTCAATTTGAATGTTTGAATGGCACATCAATTATTGATGGTGGAGCTTGCATAAGTCAAAGTCAAAGATGCGATTCCGTTGCACATTGCAGCGATTCATCGGACGAAGCCGATTGTGAAATGCTTGGTTGTCCGGGCCATTTCCAATGCAATGATGGATCATGCTTAGCACGATCATTGGTTTGCGATAAAATTGTCCATTGTCACGATGGCAGCGATGAATCTGAAGCATTGTGTAATGATTGGAAGTGTAAATTTGATGAGATTGCGTGCAGCGAAAATGGACCATGTCTACCGGCCATTTTACAGTGTGATGGAATTTCACATTGCAGCAATCAAGCGGACGAATCCAATTGCCCGGATACATGCAAAAATAATGAATTCTATTGCTCTTGGCAACACAAATGCATTCCGGAAACATTTGTTTGTGATGGAAAAATTGATTGTAATGGTGGTGAGGATGAGCGACTATGCGAATGCCCAGATGGTCATTTCAAATGCAATACGGGGCGATGTGTGCTGGATCACTATGTATGCGACGGTCAGCCGCAATGTTCCGATTTGTCGGATGATTGGGATTGTTTCAATCTAATTCCTGTCCAAGAAACCAGCAATGGCATAGCTTTGATTGACGCTGATCCAAACACTACAACAACAACAATTGCTAGCGCACTTCAAATAAAAAAATCAAATGGAAAATTCGCTTTTGTCTGTTATGACAATTGGAATTTGAATTACGCAGATATGATTTGTAAGAATTTCGGCTTTGCCCGTTCGATGGATTATACATTCATCGAAATGGATACAAAAAATGTGTCATTAGTGAAGATAACTGACGATTTTCGTCTGGGAGACTCTATGCTGACAAGTTTAAATGAAACAGACTCCTGCGACGAAAACGAAATCGTTGCACTGGAGTGTGAAAAATACAGTAAGTGTTGAGCGAATTCGACCTCCATTAAAATTGTTGTTGGTGCTAACAAAAGATTCATTTCAGCTTGTGGAAATAGTGTAACTCGCGATAGGCATGCCGCTGAGAAGAATTTAACATGGCCCACTCTGGCGCTTGCAGTCAACGAAATTTCAAGTGTTCACTGCACAGCAACCATCGGTAATTATTCTACTTAAATTTCAATATCATAACGAGTCGAAACAAACAAAATGAACATCTCGATTTGTAGTGAGTCCACGTTGGGCATTATCCAGCTATTCATGCATATTGGGCAGATTTGAATCAAGTACCGAAGTTAAGAAGACATTGAACTGGTACCTTCAAGTAAATGGATCTTATGATGGAAGCACTGCAGATCGTCAACAAGCGGATATCATTCGCATCTTTAAATATCCGCAGGTAAAAATATAGGCTTGAACATTCATTTATAGAATCAATTTTCTTGAACTTCCAATTAAAACCATTATTTCCATTTTCGAATAGACAAAATTCAAGCATTTCCTATATTCGGGCGATGTGGTGCTGTTGGAATTGGAAACGCCATTGGAATTCGGTGAAACAATTACTGCAGCCTGCTTAAATGATGAGCCAATTGATAACGAGACAGAAAAATGCATGTCAGTTGGATGGTTCCATCAGAATGGTATGTTTAAATTTCACTTCCCATTTTCGATTCGTCCATCTCAACTGTTTCTATCTTAAAGGAGGATCAGCAAGGAGCAACTATATCAAAGAATTGAATATTCCACCACTTTCAACCGAAACCTGCAATTCAACCACAAACTACGCAGGTTCGCTGCCAGATGATTTGATTTGCATTGAGAATGATGAAAATGATTCTGATTGCCAAATTAATGTAAGTTTTATTGTAATATTTAATATAATCACGTCGACAATCCTAAATTATGTATTTCTTTTTATTTCTTGTTTGTAGACCGATGAAGGAGCTCCTCTGCTATGCTATTCGAGTTCAAAATCATCCTGGCAAATGAAAGGAATCCTCAGTTACAGAAGCGGATGTCACCGTCACGCACTTCCAGCTGTTTATTCCAAATTTACACCGGCACTTTTGAAATGGATCACAAAAACTATTGGCAACAATGCAATGGTCCAACGATAAAATGGATTAAAGCCAATCTAAAACCACATTCCTGTAAATATTTTGCTAACCACAATTTGAATAAAATTTAATTGCAGTTGCCGTTGCTGAGTTTGCAATTCATGCGGCGATATTGAAGTGAAACTCCGTTTTCGTTGTGATTTCTTCGAATATTTATCGATGGTTGAATAACATAATTAGAATGAATGAACTAGTCACGATAGTTTGTGCCAATCAATTTCGACATAAAATGCGCATACAATTTCACGTGAAACCCAAGAAAACGGTAATAATCGAAGAGATCTACAAATGAAAAAAATGAGTTTTTGAATAGAGCATAAATCGGAGCAACATTCAATTGTGACATAAATAATATTTCCAAACTAACTGCATTTGCATTGGTTGAATAGGCGTTAACATATAAATTTCGCGAGCTAATTAACTATTCCAAATCTAATCGCATACATTTCATATATTGAATTTTTTGTAAGGCAATAAGAAGCAAGGAATTAGATTGTAATATTACCTTTTAGGCAGCATTTTAGTTAAGTCTTTGGATATGCGTTTAATGCAATCGACAGCTCGTATTCGTAAGCGGCACACTTACTTACTGTAAAATTAGAAGAACATTGAATATTATCTTTTTTGTTCCATTTATTTAAGAAATAGGATACGGAAGCGAGTTTTTACGACTAAAAAATAAACTCAAGTGACAGAGGAAATCGTATCGCCCCATTGGGCATGTTACTTATGTTAAAACCAATAATATGTATAATGTAAAAATCAAATTTTTAACATGTTAAAATGACTCTATTTGTGGAATGGTTTCGACCTAAATAAAAGGAAGCATACAAATATTTCCGTTAAGCTGAATAAGCCGAGTAATAAATAAAAATTATATTTTATCCAAACATTCCCAGTGTTTTGAATTTGTCCATCGATTGAAATTTAACTTTTGGGGCATCCAGTGCAAAAACGGGCTATGTCGCCCTTATAACAGAGAGAGCCATCAATTGAAAATTACTTTTGCATATCTCCTGAGCAATACGGCGTTATCAGTTCAATATACAAGCATTTCAACATGTATGTAAATTAAACATGGTTGATAAAGTCTTGAGGAATATCCATATTTTACGGCGTGCACTGAGTGCCTATGCGTATTCGAAAAACCGGTCTATTATCCGTGCGTTTAAACCTCGACATTGGCGAAAAACTGTTCAAGCAAAAGATGAAGCTAAATTTGTCAAAAGGAACTACGGACTGACAAAAAATCATAGTTTTCCAATGGTTGCTTCGACCCATGACAACGGTTTTGGACGAATTCATTTTCAAAATCCATTGCTTTGCATTGAAAAATGCATTGCGAGTGTCATTAACAAGATCATTAAGTTATCACAAGCTATGATGAACACAGATAATATGTTTTTTCAAGTGCTTACATTTAGATTTTGGTCGGAATTTGACTTAAAAGAAAGTGATTACAGTCTAAGACAAAAATAAATACGGAACCACTTTTTATTGTATTTATTTAGAAATTTGTCAAGAAAATCTTGTCCTTAATTAATTTATTCTCCTCAATAACAGTTTTCTTTTCAACAGCGAAATAACTGCTCAAATAGGAAGACGGTCCTCCGAACAATTCCTGTGCCACTCACTATTTATTTTTTTTTATTTTGTCTTTTTAATTCAATTATTTATTGTGTTACAATTGAATTGATTCTATTCCTTTGGATATTGAATCTAGCATATACTCGCTAGGAATTGGAAATAAAACAATCTTTGCCTCCTACTACGTGACATCACGTCCTTTATTCACTAGGATTTGATCGCACAACAGCGATTGGCTTCTACAAAAAAGTCTTTTGAAAAACAATACATGAATTTATGTTCTCGATGCCGGTACAAAATGGCAGCATTAGGTATTGACTACTTAAAATCCACCTCCTCCCTGCTCTCTTTGTATCCTTCTCACATATGTTCGCGATACCAAATTCCACGAATCCATGAAACGATCCATACACATCGCTATACATTTTTGTTCGGAGCCCGTCAGACTTGTTCCTGGCTTTGTCACACATTTACGAAAGCATTTCTCTGTGATTTTCTGAAATTTGAACACAGAGTCAGATTAGATTGGATTTGGGAAATTGATTTTGGAAGTGATTTGCACTTACTGTGACCAGTTCTTGAGCATTGGCAACGGCTATTTGCTGTTTTACTTCAGTCATCAATTGATCCTTTTGTGTGGAACTCAAATTGGCCAATGGAGTTTGCAGATCCATGTTCACTCAATTGATTAAGCACACTTGTTCGAAATTATCTGTTGAGTAATAAGTGCACTTTAAAGGTTTTACTCGTTCTGTAAATTACGTGAAGTTTGTCTTTCATTTGTTTGTCTTGAATGGAAAAGAAGTGAATATTCGATAGAAATTCCGTTTTATTTCGTAACATTAAGAGAAATGTTATCATGCTGATGTAGCCGAAATACCGCTGTAATAGGTAATTGGCAAGTAAGAGCCACTAAATTGAAGTAATCTAATGTAATTTCACGTTCATCGTTTTCTATTGAAAAATACAGAGAAAACGTGACCATTTTCAGAACCTACCAGTAAGAAAGTTTCAAAATTTCCGTGTTTATTCAGGAAATTCCTTCAATCCGTGCTTCTAACCTAAATATGTGAAAATACATGACAGTTCCTCACTCATGCTGAATAAATAAACGAGCTCACAAACACACATGTTATTCATCGAACTGTCAATTTCAACAAGTCACGTTTATCGTGATTGAACACGCACATTTGTTTAAATATTTCGAATTGTGCCTTGAAGTCACAATTTTACAATGAATTGTATTTGAAAACAGAATTTTGAGGGCTGGAGGAAAATATAATATTGAATATCGTAAAAATGCCTAATTCAAAAGAACATTCTATATTGGAAAACTCCAGAAATCAACATTCTGAAATTTTATGAAAGTTGGTGATTCTCTCATTTGAATCATAAGATTAAATTCAAATATATTTTGCTTAAACGAGCATTATTTTACAATTTCTATAGAATATGGCGGCTGTTCTCATTTGGAATATACTCATTCTAACGATATTTGAGTTTATTCTTTTCAAAATTTTATTCTTTTGAATTTATTTGCTCGAAAGTAATGTTCATTTTTCCAGAATTGCTCATTCTGCATTGGAAACAAGGTATTTATGTGTATTTCTGTTATTGGCTAATTAAATTATTGAAAAAAATATTTTGATATGAGAATAATGTTAGAGAGAGCGGGGGAAGTGCATTCAACCCCACACGCGAACATATTGATCCCAGCTGCATGAAACCAAAGCAATGCCGCTCGGAGCGATAGTTACTGATGTCACACGATTTTCATGGCCATTCAAAGAACCTGTACCAACAATCATATTGATTGAGATTTTTCCAAAATAAGTTAGTATAAAACTAGTAAGACACTAACCCGCGGGAGAAGTTTTCAATGTGTCCCAGGCATAAACACTATTATCGTCCGATCCACAAAACAGATATCGGCCACTTAGTGACAACACTATATATAAAATCGGAGAAACATTTGATATTTCATTTCAGAAAATTGTCCATTTATAATGATTGAGTGTCACTTTTTTGTGGCTTCTCAATTTTGATTGGACGTGATAATTACCGCATGATGTGAAGCCGCTGTTTGGATTTGCTGGCGCATAATTTGCAACTTGCTGATCCGATCGAATATCGAACATTCGAGCAGTTTTATCTTCAGACGCTGAAGCAAACGCATAACCACTTGGATGATACTGAAAAATGAGCAGTTGGGTCAATCGCATTTTGTCCTATCTTGCGGTTGAATTTAAATGATTTAATGCTTACGAAAACACTATTGACATCAGCCGTGTGCCCGAAAAATGTCTGCTTTGGCGATGCTTCACGGATGTCCCACAGTTTGGCCGTCTTATCAACTGAACCAGTCACAAATGTTTGCTTATCTGGCGATAAGGAAATTGAAACCTGAAAAACACCAAATCAATGAAATGGCACATTTAATACATCTGTGATCAGTTTTTTCCGTACCACATCACCACAATGTCCATCCATTTCTTCGGTTTTTTTTCCAACTTCCAAATCCCATAGGCAAATTTTCATGTCGCCAGAGCCCGTCACAATGTGTGTATCATCAAGAAAGCGGCAAGAGCTTAAGAATCCTTCGTAGCCAGCTAATTCACGCACAATTTTTGTAGCACCACTTGCGTCGCGATTATTCACATCATAGATCGTGCACATGTTATCCATGCCGCCACAAGCTGAAAGTAACATCGTGTTATTGCCATGTTCCATATTGAAAATAGCCTTAAAACAAATGCAATGTACGCACGCAATTATTGCGGCACGCTAGTCGCTTCACTCAAATCAAATTATAAACCGTGTTTGATTTATCGATTTACTCACCAACATAATTTCCAGATGCTGAAAATGCCACACTCATCACCCAAGCAGATCGCAATGGAATTACCTTTGCACCAAATTTCACAAATTTATTCGCAGAAATTCTATTTCAAATAGTTGTTTTTTCCTTTCAGAAAATCATTTACCTGCACTTTGTTGCCAGTCCATGTGTCCCAAATGATAAGTTTTCCGTCGAGTGAACCAGATACGCAATGTCTGCAATACAAATTTAAACAATGTGAAGGAATAGGGCGCTTTTTCTTGGTATTTCAAAAATTAAACCTTGAATCGTCCGAATAATGGACCGAATTCACTTTATTGATGTGGCCTTTCAGCATACGTTTGGTTGATAAATGCACTTTTGGAGCATCTCCCAAATCACCGCATTTATCCGCAATTGTACAATCTGCTGCTTTCTTTTGTTCTTCCTTAAAAATTAAAACCGAAATCGTGGTGAATTGATTCAGATTCTAATTCACAGTTTTATAAAAACAAATTCCAACCTGAAATTTGGCTATCAATTCAGTTAGTTCTTTTTTGAGTGCGGCTGTTTCGGGATCGTCTTTTGGTGCCATTTTCAACAGATGTTTTTATAAACGACGCTGCCACAAGTAAAACTAAACGGAGACTGTCATCTACTCGACAAATTGGTTCTAAAATTATAAGATTTTCGATTTATTTTCCCGTAGTCCGACATATGTTAAAGTAATTAAATTATCGCCGACTTAAGCGCACAAATACGGATTCAATGAGCAGTGAAAAATTCACATATGAATTTTACTAGGCAGTCAAACGCCATTTATGGCTTCGCATATATAGAAAATTGAATTCGACGCATTATATTGAGTCACATAACGTATAATGGCGATTCTTGAGGTAACAAGTGAATTACATTTAATTTCAAGAATACAACATTTTCCATCAATCAATTGAATCTGCCCTTGCAATAAGAGGTTACGGTCAAAAAACTGTGAGTTTCGGGCCAAATTTTATAAACATCCATAAATGTAGGGTGTAGAGAGGTCGAAATCCAAACTTCCATGATTTTTACTTATGGCCATCGTTAACAAGTTATCTATTTGACTTGAAAAAATTGGTAAAATTTTATTGATTAAGAGAGCTAAAAATGGGAAAGCGATAATCCGGTCTAAAAATAGAGTATGCGATTGAGAGTTATGCTCGAGATTACTGCTTAAAAAAGACGATTGGCAGAATTAATAATAATCACATGATCTTCAATCGGGACTACAAAAAATTTGATTCAAAATTCGGAATTACTATCGTTCATTTGTTGGATGATGTTCGGTATAATTTTGCATATAATTTTTTTACAATGGTCATGTATGAATTGATTTTGTCATAAATATCATCCAGATATTCATTTTGCTTCTCTTCTTCTAGCTCCTTCATTGAATAAATAAGCAATTTAAACCATTAAAACAAAGATGCCTAAATTATTGTAGCATAATTTGAGTTTTATGAACGATGGACAATTGGCTATGATGAGCTGAAACTTAGAACACAATGAATGAAACGAGGAAGTATTACTAATACTGAATAGTAGATGTTTATTGAATGATGTTTATCTGATGAAAACCAAATTGAGTCTGAAACCTAACTTAATGGCATATTGTTCGATGTCAGCTTTTCAATTGCTGTTTGAGTACTGGATAGCCGTTTAGAAATTCATAAGCTGTTACGGAAGACATTAATGTGTTGATGGAAAACTTCTATAAAAGCCATGGTGGCGGCGGGGGATGGGCCGAGAAATCGGCTTTTTCAAAAAAGAGATCCAAGCGAATTTTTCGCATTTTATGCCTCTCAGTTTCACACAAAGGATCAATGTTAATGTCTTCATCTGGTTTCCTGAGGCAAAGTGTTTTTCTTCTGAATGTTGTAACACTCGTATTGACCATTTTCCAAACTCCATCTTCCTCATTCTGTTCATTCTGCTCTTCTCGTTTTTCTCTTTCATCTTCTCCATCTTTATCTTTATTCTCCAGTGATTTGTATGAGCTTGGCTCTTGCTCGACATCGGATTTTGTATTCTGATTATTGGATGGAGGCATTTCCAGACTCTTGACTGATTTGCAAGTGCTGCACACGAATGTCTCGTTCATATCAACTTGACGGCATTCGAAATGAACGCCTTCCTCCCCACAACAAAAGCATTTGTGAATTCTCCATTTTCCGCGGGATTTCACATGATTTCGGCCTTCTGGACACTTGCACACAGCTGCATCGCAGCGAGCATAAACGAACAAAAGCGAGTTGTACGCATCTTTGGATAGTTCCCAGTCTATAATCATCGAGAATATCATGGTAATTTTCAAACGTTACATTGTTGGGACAAGAAAATGCACGAAAAGTTAAATAAATATCAAAAATGGAATGAACCTGCATCTTTATCCGGACAATAAATGCCGCGTTGTCTTATCAGTTTTCGATAGCTCTCCGCATCAATTCCACATGCTGGACATTTGGTCAAATAACCAGCAGTCAATGCATGTTTCTGTATGCATTCGCGGTGACAAAAACCGTGATCACAGCACGTCGGGATACTTGTGTTTTGATTGTAGGGTCCCATTGGATTTTTACAGATTTGACATTGCCAAAAATCTTCGTGAACTGTGATCTTTTCTTTGATAATATTGTGCTTCGAACAATACGATTTGAATGGATTTTCAAATTCGAATCGGCATTGATTTTGAAATCCACACGGCAAGTGAAAAAATTTCTTACAAGATTTGGTGGAACATGCAATCGTAGCTCCGGTACTTTTGCAGTAACAGCATTTAGTTCTCTTGTGCAATTTTATGAGATCATGAATGTCTTTAACCAGAAATCCGCTGATACCGTCTTTGTCTTTGCCTCTTTGGACGGAGTTTTTTGATAGCAACTATAATATAATAATATATTCGCATTAGAAAAAAAGAATGAAATTCCGATATTCTTATCATATGGATCATTTTCGAGATCAAAATGAAAAAATTGTTAGGGATATCTGAGATATATATTCCAATTTTTCATTAATTTTTTGGATTTTTGCTGTTGAAAATGAAGTTTTTTTTTTCAAAATTCCGTTAACAATCAATCATTCAAAGTATTGTCCATCGCTAATCACTACTTTTCCCCATTTTTTGTGGCAATTCGTGGATTCCTTTCAAAAACCACATCACATCTTTTGAAGCTATGTACGAATCGACTTTTTTCATCACCCAATTTGTGTGATTTACTTTTTCATGAATAAATCAGATTCTTGAAGTTACAAGTCGATACAATAAGAAATACACATAACTCCAAAGTTTGAAATAATTTAGAAAATAACACTGAAAATCAAATCATGAAATGCATATTGTTACTGCAAAAATCTTTATCCACGTGCACGCACAACATTAATCCTTTGTCTCTCCAAAAAAAAAACATGCTTCAAGATTGAAATTTGTTCAGATAATATTTGTTTCGGGAAAAGTGAGGACAACAAAATGTGCAGAAAAATTAGTTTCACGTATGTAAGACCGTTTACTGTTCATGTACTATTCCATTCAATAATGATCAAACCACGAATATTACTTACAATACAAAAGTAGTGAACTGTACAATCTTCCGATGTCCGCCATTCCCCATAATCCAAAATATTCGTTTCGCTTCTCTTGCAAATCATACACACTTTTTCTGCCTCCTCCATGTTATTATTCTAGGTGAAAATTTGGAATCAAAACAGTGAACATAGAATGTTCTGCAGTGTAATTTAAAAATACAAGCCACACTCAATACGATCAGTAGCCATGAAGAATTTGTTACCTTGTTTATTTTTCGCGGTTAGAAAATGTTCAATTCGAAGCCCAGTGTTTTCCCCCACAATGTTCAATGTACGATGTAAATTTACTTTCGATTCGGTTTTCCAACTACGAATTTAAAATTATTCCATTTGAATGACATAGCTGTGTGAAGCATTTGACAGCTTTGACGTTTCAGTCAAAACAATATTCCAAAATGACAATGCGATTGTCAAACTGAAACGATGGCAACTCGGATAAACGAAAAAAAATCAAATAAATTCAATCATATTTAGATTTAATGCAACTGTCTTCCAAAATCCAATGTTTTCCGTATTCTGGTAAGTGATTGAGAGAAGTGAGATTGAATTATTTTTTTCATAGTTTTAGGATCATCAGAGTGCATCTCTTTATCATATTTTCTGATCTCCTCGTTGAGGGATGCTAATTTCATTCGCAAATCCGTTTGTAATGTGGGCATCATTTTGAAAATTTGTTCGTTTTAATTGTTGACTTAATATTCGTTGTAAGTTTGTGTTTAGGGGAGAAGTTTCGGTTCAGCATTTATTCGTCGATATCCCTCTGTGAACGATTGACCACGCCGGCATAACCGCGCAGCAATGAGAACAGCCGATTTTCCAAAATGTTTCGCGTAACAGTAAATTTGTCCATCAACTCCAATTTGGTTATCACACCAATCGTTCTTGATTTGATCCATATTTATTTTCAGTTCATGTATTTCTCATTCTCTGAAAATTTAGTTCCTACGACATTTTGAGTAAACAGGCTAATTCATACAATAAAATTTGGCGTATTTTCATTTCTCTGGTGGTAAACTGATGTACACATAAAAAAACAAAATTTCAAATTCAATCATTCACTTTGAACTGCCACATAGACGAGCGCACGCTGCTTTTGTGTATTTTGCTGTAGCACAGCTGGACATGTAACCCAGCGAAATAGCACAGAGTCGACTCTGTAATAGTTTAAAGTGAATGATAAAAATTGCAATTTGGTTTTTACATTTTTAAAAATTGTTTGAAAATCTAGACCAAATGTTCAGCAACAGTTTATCAACAGAGTATGGAAATATGGGTATTTTGGAGATTTACTCTATTTACTCAACATTTCGCTGCAACTTAATTCTTAAAGTTGGAATAAAATGAAATAATATAAAATGATGAACTTCATAAAAAGTTCTCAAGCGTTCGTTTATGGACTCCAAATATATAAGCTTATGCTCGAAAATTTTCTGCGAGAATAATCAAAATTCGCCAGATAAAAGTCAGTGTTGACTCGCCCAACACTTTGAATGTGACCTCTCGTTTTGAATTTTTATTATTCTTTGCTTTTTATTCGAACATACGCTCCTAAATAACAATATTAATTCAACAGAGAACTGGAAATAATTTGAAATGAGGTAATTTTCTCCAATTCTGTCAAGCCTCAAAGCTTCGCCCAAAGTACAATATTTTGAGATGATATTCCCCTTTTTATCGGTCATTTAATACTTCACCATGTCCCAAATAATCTATGATGATAACATTTTTGTACAATAGTATGTTTCTATATAAAATAAAGTGGCTGACCAATTTGAGGCATAGCTATGATTGACTTTTTTCAGTACAAAAAGTAGATATCAATCGATTATATTAAGCTGCAGTTTGCTGAAACCGTCTTCATTTGCTCAATTTGGGACAGTCAGCTAACTTTGATCAGTTTACATACAAAATCAACAAAGTCAGTCAATCAGTCACTTTATTTTCACTTGGGTATCGAGATTCGACAGCAATTATTTTTTCAAGCGAAATATTATTACATGGACTAGTTACGTGTCCAAATTCGAAGATCTGTTTGAAATATATATAACGAAAATGAACTGTTTCGGAAATTCAAAGGTTGCGAAATGTACGCATTTCCCTTTAAATCGAAAAAAAGCGATCAATACGGGCGGCATTTTAATCGCAGTCACACGTGAAATCATGGATACTGCTTTAACAATGGCATGAAAGAAACAATGCAAATACGAAAGTGTTGCAAATTCGTCATCCACATTTTCACAAATTACAAATCAAAATTCAATCACATCGAACATTGAAACGATTTTCAAGCATTACATAAAAATTGCCACCAAAAAAAGTGTCTATTATTTTCCCTACTTCGCGATTTCTGATGCTGTAATAATAAAAATCGAAATTCGAGCTGAAGACATCTGGCCCGTTTAGTCTTAATTGAACGAGTGGCATAGCGGTTTGAAATTCAACGGAGCTCCATGCAGAGTTCAACTTTGTCAAAATGGATTTTATGTTCAATTGGAGTGTTTGCGCATTTTTGCTGATGCTTGGCAGCGGTCTTAGTAACAGTGAGCAAAGCTGTCGCCAATTGGCCGAAGTCGGATGCAGAAGTTGCCGAAAAACCTGGCATTTCTATGGAAGAGGTACAATTTAAAACACTCTATTATGAAATTCAAAAATTTTAGCGGTAAATAATATTTTCCTGGGGGATACGGCATTTCACTTTCAATTCACTTCAATTCAAGAAGTCGCATTAATTTTAACTCTTCTTCTAATCTCATACAACAAATTGCATATGCACACACACTCGTGATAACGTCACACACATGAAGCCTAAGGCGAGCATCCTTCCGACATTTTTTTAACAGTGTATTTGTGTATGAAATCAGTGCAGAGCTGCAAATGACATTTTGAAACGTCATTCATTCTAGAATGTTGTGCTGATTAACGTTTTTCTCTCTTCTATTATGGTTGCTGATTTGCTGATTTTTACTCTCTCATTTTTTTCATTAATATATTGGCCGTCGGTTTAAAAACCACACGCGACTCTTAATGATTTGAGTTTATGAATCTGAAAGCGTTGTACAATCAGCGATAGCATAGAACGAAAGGAAACGTCGCGCATAAAGAAATGAGAGCTCACATTAAGATTTATTATCACAGTTTACGCATACAGTGAAATATTTCGTGGATTTTCAACTCATAAAACACAGTGTTTGAAGCACAAAAATGAACTAAAAATATACAAACCGCGTAATGAGTGTGTGTATTTTAGGCGCGACTTCATTTGCGGTAATTAAAATCAGTTGAACTATATATTCAGTCAATATTCTCTGGACATTTGGCTATGTCTCGAACTTGGCTCAGTTCCTTCGTAGCATTCTAACAGAACGGACAGAAAATCAGAAATCTGATCAAACAGAAAATTGTGATGTAATTTGATATTTGTAGTCATTGGAGTGAAGCATTAAGAAATATCGACTGTGTGCGGTTTTGATTCGATGTTGAATTGAAAGTGAAAATTGAAACCGGTGAACGCGTTATTTACACGTGAAAATAATACATTTGTGCAGCTCAATAATTTTTCAATCGGAATATTGACATTCAAATGCAAAAACAATCCAATAATTTGGTTTGAATGTGCGAGCAAAATGGTGTCTAGTTTTGAACGAATTGCATTTTTGATTGGTGCCGTACTTCTATTTAATCGTTCTATTGATGCAAATAGCAACAGCATCATCAACAGTGATGTAGGAGGTTTGTTCCACTTTGGCTCGATTTTCGTTGTTTCTCAGCTCTTCTCATCTTCCTTTTGTGTTTGCAACCGTCTATGCGTTGCACACATGTTTCAACTAACAAATGAACGAAGGAAACGTACTGTGAATAAAGTTTAGAAAGTGTATGGAGAAGAAAAAATTCATATTTTGTATTTCATCTGAAGCGTTATCTTTAGATTTTCTGACACATTGCTTCGCTGGAAGTCACGTATACCAATTCCTTGATTTTATTTCTTTCTTCCTCCCAACTTCGCTGACGCTATTCATTTCTGTCCTTATATTGAGGTCGGATTTAGGAAAATGTTGTGAGGAAGTGTTTTTTGATTTCATCTATCAATAAATGATAGGATTATCTCTTTTTTGGACCGCAATGTTCTACTCGCTTCTAAAAGCAGTCATGTCTTTTATTTCGAATTTCGAATGTTCGATTAGTAATTGGATCGCTGGAACAAATATATTCGTACGCCACTTTTCACATGCATTCAGCTGAATTTGTCAAACAAAACAACAATTATACAGTAATATATAGTTACAATGTCACATTTCTCATATTACTTAATATTCGAATAAAGAAAGAAGAATGAATTGAATGACATTAACTTCAATTAAGTTTAAAATAATGCCGAATGAGGCTCTTATTCATTGGAAATTGGTGTCCAAGAGAAATGCTCAATAGATTCTCTTTCTCTTATTTGAATGGGTGAGAATAATAGTGACTTAAGCAAAGTTGTTAAAATAAAAGTGAATCATGAATTTCAATAAAAATAAAAGTGCATCATAATTTTTCAGTCGAATAAAAATCCCGAAGTGCAACATAAATTAAGGAGTACTTTTATTTGTACGAGAATTTATGATTCAATTTTGTATGTATTTTTATTTGACTGAAAATCTATGATGCACTTTTTTTGTACAAATTTGTTCAAGTCACCTTTATTCTCACCCATTGAATTCTATATCCACTTTGTTCTCTGTATCTTATCAATTGAAACCAATTTATTGCTGAAGAAATGCCTCTACATTTTAAATTTGTCGATCGCTGAATAGACTCGCTCTCAATAACATTTTCAATAATGACCTTTTTTTAATCAACTCTGAACATTGGAAGTGTTATGTTCAATATATTTATTTATTCGCTTTATATTTTGACAAATATTTTATAATTTCGTCCTTGATGAGCTAATTGTTGACTGTCTTTTTCCTTTGTATTTCTAAAGATTTCGATGTGAAAGTATTCACTGTTGCGTCCGATGAAACTGAAGGCTATCTGCGATACATTCGGTCGGCAAATTACTACAATGTCGAGGTAATAAGGTTGTAGTGGCCATATTATGATCAGGCATAAACTAGCCTTTCTTTGTCCCCTTAGGTTGAAACGCTGGGAATGAATGAAGAATGGCTCGGTGGCAATATGGATAGCTCTGGTGGCGGATACAAAATCAATTTATTGCGTGATGCAATTGAGCCGTTCAAAAACGATGATAAGAAAATCATTCTATTCACTGACAGGTAAATGACCGTAGCCAATTGGATTTAAGCCAGAAATCAAGGATAAATATTGAAAGGTTTTATTTTTATAGCTATGACGTTTTGTTTACGACAAGCCTTGAAGTGATTGCGCACAAATTTAAAAAACTTGATGCGCGTATCTTGTTTGGAGCGGAAAAATACCTTTGGCCCGATGAAAATGTCGAGCACTTGTATCCCGTTGTTTCGAAACATTTACCCAAATACTTGAATTCTGGCCTATTTATGGGTAAAAATACATGCAGTTTTCCAAAATTTACACTTTCGACACTAATAATCTGAATTACATGAAAGGTTACGCATCGGATTTGTATCAAATGCTTCAGAGCAGCGTTTCGAATAAGGAAGATGATCAACTCTATTACACAAAAGCCTTTTTGGACGCAAACCTTCGTAAAAAGTTGAAAATTAAACTCGACTACGAATCCGAAATATTCCAGAATTTGAATGGAGCCTCAGCAGATGTTCGAGTCGCGTATAACGATGCAACTGGCGAATATTTTATCAAAAATATCCTTACAGATACTGTTCCAAGTTTGATACATGGAAATGGACCTAGTAAAGTATTACTCAATAATTTTGGCTCGTACGTAGCTGGCGCTTTCAAACACAATGAATGTCAACTATGCAAAGAGAACAAAATTGAATTGTCTGAGGTAAGGCACAAAGTGTTCGGCCATGTGTACTATTCTGTATATAAATAATCTTCTCGACTCTAGAATCAAGAGGATCTCCCAAAGGTCACAATGGCAATAACCATTTCAAAAGCAACACCATTCCTTGAAGAATATTTCGATTCCATTTTGGTATTAGAATACCCGAGAGCCAAATTGAACCTGTTCATTTATAATAATGTGAGTGAAGAAGCTTTGAGTGGAATACAAATAATAATCGATTAACAATGAAAAATACAGGTTAAATATCATGACGAATTGGTACAAGCCTTCATCGAGACACACGGTTCTTCGTATGCGGCTGTAAAACAAATCAAACCCACCGACTCGTATAGAGAATCTATTGCTCGGAATTTGGCAGTGTAAGTAATACAGATGACCATCATTTTAACAAGACTAACACTCAAATTCACCAATATTTGAATATTTGTTTGTAAACAGGAGCTATGCCGAGCGAGAAGGATCTGACTATCTCTTCGTCGTGGATGCAGAAGCGCACTTGGATAATCCATCCACGCTTTTGCGTTTAATTCAACAAAATCGGTAAATTTAAAAAGAAAAATGCTTCTTTAATTTGAATTCAAAGGAAAAAATCCTTTTTCCAATCCTCAGAAATGTGATTGCACCGATGATGACACGCTACGAATCATCGTGGAGCAACTTTTGGGCAGCGCTAAGTGAAAAAGGGTTCTATGCGCGTTCGCATGACTACATGAAAATTGTCAAAAATGAAATTAGGTAGGCTTTCGAATGAATTGACTTTTTATTATGAAATCACATTTCGAAACTGCCCGAATTCGTTAAAACTGCTTGTATAAAATAATTTGAAAGTCGTGGCTGAATCCACTGTTAATCGAATGCAATCGAAAAATCTGTCTTGAAACTTCTACGGTCAATGGAATACATGTTGTCGGCTGTGCATTCGTATACGCCAGCATCCATCTGTGTAGCCGGGTCAATTTCGATCTTCGATTTTACCTTATCATCGCCAATTCGCCACTCATGCACCTACAAATAACACACAAACAATGCCGATTTTGATGAAGTGATGTCAGAGATGATGATGATGATGATGATGATGAAAAAAGGGAAAATTACTTTCAATTTTCTCAATCGTTTTGTCTCACCAAAATAATGGAGATGAGGAGATTGATTTCTTACGTGCATGTAAAGATGTTGGAAAATTTCGGAACCATCTTTTGACCAAGTAATATGCGGTCGTGGTTTTCCTTTGGCCACGCACAAAAATGCAATTTTATGGCCCAACACGTATTCATAATCGAAATGTGATGCTTGCAATATTTTTGCTCCCTGTCAAATTTCAAAAAATCAGCGATTTTGAGTTGTATTATCATTTCAAAAACACACGCACACTCACATTGTTGTTATTGTAATATTGGTCGGATTCGGGATCTCTGTATTTGCCAGTGATTGGCAGTCCAATTTGCATCTTATGATGAAATAAATGACAAATTAATCTTTTTTTCTCGCATAATTATTTAATATATTCATTGAATAACAATATTACTCTTGATCTGGAACGGCCTCTTCCGCGACCACGGCGTCCGATCACATCTTGTGTGCAAAACAATAACAGAGCAATCATCAATATCAGCCAACCAATTCGGATCATTGCCGACAGCTCTTTTTTCTCTCTCTTTCACTATTTTCCAACTGAAATCTACCACAATTGAAATACTGACCACAAAATTCTACAATTGCCGCTGGGCCGATGTTGATTAAGTGCCGGATTCAATCAGCAAATGTAACAATCGATGGCATACCTTCGCTATATTTGGTGTTTGATTTCTTCGGTGGTGTTCTCAAAATATTTTAAATTCGCCTGATGTTATTTAGCAAATCAATCTGTGTTGCACCAATGATTCTTTGAGATTGGCGTCTTGCATGCATTTGCACAACACACATGCACTTTTCCATTTGTGAAACAGACACCATTCTGCACACTGATTCAGTTGGCGACATTATATTTGCGATTTCTCTCGCTTGCATTTTATTTTATCTCACCCAATTTATGTGACCAGGAAATTCAATTTACACAATACAGAGTCGAATCTGGATTATTTTTCGCGATGATCGCGATAGCTATAGTAGAATGTTTTATTAATCTAAATCGAATTTCATTGATAGAACTGACCTAAGTGTGAAGTGCGCGCACACACCAAATACTCTCCCGTAGACTGCTCTCGGCAGATGTTTTGAACGAAAATTGCAGTATCACTTAACCGTTTTGATTGAATAATTTGTGCACAAATTTTAAGAACTTCTACAAAACGACCAGCTCAAACGATTGTGCGGATTTGGTGGGAGATTGAAGCGAGTCGATATCAGCAAATTTCAGTCAGAATAACTATTTAAGTCATTTATTCTTGAATAACGTTTCCTAATATCGCTCAATTTGCTTTTCTTATAAATTGTTTATATCATTTTTTAAATTGAGTCCTGTCACAAATTGAGCAGCAGACGATAAATCGTTTTGTTTGTCTTTTCGCATAGTGGTTTATGGAATGTTCCATTCATTTCAACGTGCTACCTGATCAAGAGAGCCATATTCCCGAAGATTACTTATGCCGACGATTACCTCGACGCGGACATGGCCATGTGCAAGAATCTTCGAGCGCAGGTACTTCAAAAGATCATTTTGCTTTATGAAGAGTGTAATTGTGTTTTCTACCATTTCAGCAAATCTTTATGTATGTTAACAACGAGGAATATTATGGACACTTGGTGAACAGCGATGATTTCAATCCGATGCTTACGCAACCAGAGTTTTATATGTTGCTAACGAATCAAATGGACTGGGAAAATCGATATCTCCACAGTGACTATATGGATCTATTGAAACCGAATCAAACATACAAACAACCGTGCCCGGACGTGTACTGGTTCCCAGTTGCCAACGAACGCTTCGCAGATGATTTGGTGAAAATTGTCGAAGCATTTGGAAAATGGTCAGATGGGTCCAACAAAGATGATCGATTGGATGGTGGCTATGAAGCAGTGCCAACGCGCGATATTCACATGACACAAGTTGGATTGCAGGAGGTGTGGCTGAGATTCCTTTATAATTATGTGCGACCACTGCAGGAGGCCGTATTCTGGGGCTATTATCATAATCCTCCACGCAGCATAATGAATTTTGTCGTTCGCTACAAACCGGATGAACAACCGGTGCTGAAACCACATCATGATTCATCCACATACACAATTAATATTGCCCTAAATAGAGCTGGAATTGATTACGAAGGTGGCGGTTGCCGATTCTTGCGCTACAATTGCTCAGTGACTGATACAAAGAAAGGATGGATGCTCATGCACCCGGGCCGCTTGACTCACTATCACGAAGGCCTTAGAGTTACTCGCGGAACGCGTTACATCATGATTTCATTCGTCGATCCATAGATTTAAAATATATATCTCAAAATATACGCTCAATGATGCTATTATGAAATTTGTACAAAATCTAAAAACGAAGGACAATATCAATCAGCCGTATCAATCAGAAATAATATACACTTTTGTATGTATTAAAATTAATATTTTGGTTCCAAACGTGTTCCAATTGTACTGTAGTTTAAACTTCAGGAATATTTTTTCGAATAAAATGATTTTTTTTTTTAACAAAAATTATGTGTTTGACATAATGGAAAAATTCGAATACGCATATTTGTCGTTAAAATTGATGGGAAAATGATGAATATTTATTATATAAAGGACTTTTAACTAGACATGAAAAAAATTGTGCCTGACTGAAAATAATTGTGTTGCATCAATTTGAATTTTTTTCATCAAATTTATAAATTTAAATTCGTAAAATAATGAGACTTCATATTACTCGCTGTTACTCTGACACTTTGTTGAATGTCAAATCCAAAACCGAATCCACCGTTAATCGAATGCGATAGAGAAATCTGTCTTGAAACTTCTACGGTCAATGGAATACATGTTGTCGGCTGTGCATTCGTATACGCCAGCATCCATCTGTGTAGCGGGGTCAATTTCGATCTTCGATTTGATTTTATCATCGCCTATTCGCCACTCATGCACCTACAACGAAAACATAGGACGTTGCACATCATTTTGATAGCAAGTTGCAACAATTTTGCACAAAAACTGGAAACTATTTGATTTGCAAACATTTCAAAATTGTGAATGCTTACATGCATATAAGGATGTTGAAATAATTCAGCACCATCTTTGAGCCAAGTTACTTGTGGCCGTGGATTTCCAGTGGCAACACACAAAAATGCAATTTTATGACCCAACACGTATTCATAATCGAAATGTGATGCTTGAATAATTTTGGCGCCCTGTTGATTCACGATAACAGTGAGCTTCCGAATATTTTTTTTTTAACTAAAACTAATTTTCCTTACATTGTTGTTATTGTAATATTGATCAGATTCCGGATCTCTGTATTTGCCTGTGATTGGCAAACCGATTTGCACCTGATAAAATCAAACAAAGTTTCACCATTTTTAACAACACTTCAAAACTGGCAAATAAATAATAAAAATTTACTCTTGATCGGGAACGGCCGCGACCACGACCACGTCCACGTTGTCCGTTCACATCTTGCGAACAAAACAATAACAGAACTATCACTAAAACTAGCCAATTTAATCGAATCATGGCCAATGATTGGTTGTTTTGTAGTGTTTTTTCGCAAAAAAACATGTACCTGTGCGGCACTAACCAAAGTCTCTTCTGTTGGGTGGAACGTCTCTGAGCTGATTGTTGCTCCACCGAATTCAATCAGCAAATGTGACAATCAATGTCATGTTTTGTGTATATATCCTTAGATATGTTTTAGTTGTGATATTTGCGTTATCGCGCTTTTCTTGCTTCAATTTATTAATTTAAATTAAATTTTCATTGGCAAAACTGGAGCCTAGCTGTATGTTCACTGGCAATCTACATGGCATCAATTGCTCGCTGTGTTTAATGAAAATTACCGAAAAATTGTCGTTTTATTGAATAATCTTCGTAATATATTTCTATGCGCAAAACGAGTTATTTTATGGTGGTAAGGCACGATCCATAGATTCAAAACAAATCAGCGCAGGGATTGAACAATAAATATAAAAAGTTGGGTTTTGAATGTAAATATGTTCTAACAATAGCCTAATGATCATTGGCATTGACCATATTTTGAAATATGCGTATGTGTGATTCGATTGTGATGCCGTTTTCAAAATGAGTCAATAGAAATGAACATAGAATAGTTTTTGTTTATTTATCCATAAATTATAATTCATTCAAATCTGTCTAAATCTTTGTTTTAAAATTTAAAAAAAACGGATTGAGTATCAAATTTGATCACACGACAGGATTTTAAATGGGTTTTGGTTTTTTCTTATATTTTCTGGAAAGTTTTCAGAAGAAACCCTTTTCTCTGAATACACTTCGAAGAAATACTCTTATATGAATGGATTATCCATTCATTGTCCATTTTTTTCGAACCATGAGAAGTCGCTTGCATTAATTTGAACATTTTTTTTCTTATCAACAACTTTATAGATCTTGTTGTAGTTGATTTATCCATATCAAAGTCGCTGAAATGTTATGCGAAGGCTGTATTTCAATGACGTGTTCTAATCTATCCCTAATCAAATGCAATTGAAAAATCTGTCTTGAAACTTCTACGGTCAATAGAATACATGTTGTCCGCTGAGCAATCATATACGCCAGCGTCCATTTGCGTAGCTGGGTCAATTTCAATTTTCGATTTGACCTTATCATCGCCAATTCGCCACTCATGCACCTACAATTGAAATGAAAACACAATCAAAGCTTCATTCAATGAGCAAGTATGTAAAAAAGATACAAAAGAAATAGAAGAATATGTCAACGCAAATAAAAGAAATTAAATAATAATCCGTACATAAATAAATGAGATAAGAAAAAAATGAGTACACACGTGCATGTAAGGATGTTGAAACAATTCGGCACCATCTTTAAGCCAAGTTATTTGTGGCCTTGGTTTTCCAATCGCTACACATAGGAACGCAATTTTATGACCCAACACGTATTCATAATCGAAATGTGATGCTTGAATAATTTTGGCGCCCTGTTCATTCACAAACATATTAAATTAATTTGTTGGCTGTTCAAATATATTATCACGTACATCATTGTGATTGTAATATTGGTCAGACTCTGGATCTCTGTATTTTCCCGTAATTGGCAGTCCAAGTTGTATCTGATGAAAATAGTGTCAGAATAGAATAATTCATCACAGATTTGAAATATTTCCGAACAATTTCTTATTGAGATTGAATTACTCTTGTATTTTTTCCTCTGCCTCGACCACGGCCACGGCCACGTCTGCCAAATACAGTTTGTGAGAAAATCAACATAAAAACTATCACCAACACTAGCCAATTGAATCGAACCATTTCAAACCTTATTTATCCACCAAAATTCCAATAGTTGACTGACGAATCACGATAACTTACTGTTACCCGATCCAAGTAGCAAGTGTGACAATCAATTGCACGCCTTCTTTATTTATCCTTAGATTGCCTTGCTACCCCTTTAGCATGATCAGGAAATTCAATTTACTACACATTCGAGTCTGACAGCTTACGTTTTAAATTTCTACAGAAGAACTCCAATGTTCAAATAATTGTCTCTCATCGGAGTTCAACTTTTTTTACTGATGATACTGACCTTAGTAACGAGAGAACACACCAAGTGAGTTGACAACTCAGCAGAATGTTCAATGAAAATTACCAAAAATTGCAGTTCCGTTCATCATATTTTATTGAATAAATGGTTTATAAATTGTATCGCGTGTATTGCTCGAAGACACAAATCTTATATAAATTGTATTTGCTTTAATCGAATTTTTTCAAATTTACTAGGAATTGTTTGGTTCCGAATTCTCGTTGCAAGACAATAAATGCTTAAAACAGTGAATAATCAATAATTAACCACCAATAGATTCCAAAAAATTCAATAAGACCGATATAATCGAATGATTCTAGAATAGAAATGCTTGGTTTTTTGTATTTCCGAGCGTGTAGTTCTTTGTTATAGGTGTTTTTTTGCATTGCTTTCGAAATCGTTTGAACTCCAAAACAGTGCAACGGTATCAATTTCAGGAAGGAAATTGGGATTATTTGGCGGAACGGAAATCGAAGCTGTGTCGTAATATTGCCAGTCTTATTGTGTAACCGCTCTATCATCTACCAATTGACGCTGAAAAGGCTCTGCAAATTGAAAATTTATTGGAGAGAAAAAGGTTGTTCTGCCATAATGGCTTTTTCTTACTGAAAAATTGGCGTTGCGCTGTTTTTCTTGTGAATATTCAATTCATGAAAGATGCCTGAATTTTTATTATGTTCAGTCTATGCAAAGATTTTTTTAAATTTGACTTTGGATACAGTATTGATTCCTTTGTGCGTTGAACATTTCACATTTTGACTAATTAGAACAAATTCAATTTTAAGCAGAACACCCTCGAATTTGAATTTTACTTTATTTTGAAAAGTTGTGTCATTAAAAAAGAAATTGTAAATTTATTTAAGATGATGCTTGTTGAATTTTGTTGGATGTTCATGGAGTTGCTTGATGTATTGGCCGCTGCAGAAGTTTCGAAATCAATTCCAAATGTGTCCGCTGTTATTCATTTGATAACGCTTCATTTAGTAGTTCCTCAGCTTCTGGCAATTGTTCCTAAAAAACGACACACAATCAAATTTGGTTTTTCCTCCAACTTATCACGAAAATTACCTTCAACTTATCGATATATGATTTGGTCAAAAGGTTGTCACTATGCAGAAGTTTGAATATTTTCCCATAGGATTCGACTTTGTGCTCAAGATCGGCATGGCGCTTTTTGGTTTTCGAAGTATCTAATGTCGTTTTCTCCCCATCACTAGATATACTGTTATCAATTTTGCCCAACAAAGCTGTAATGAATTCACTTGCATTCGGTGTCAAACCTCTTGATGTTGCCGTGCACATTACATCCGAACCAAAATGACGTGATGTTGTAACAAAGTCATTTGTTACTGTTGTGGCAAAATTGTTTTCGCGTAACGATGGCTCATAGTCTCTTGGTTGGTTATCGCATTGTTTATCCGCATTCAATTCATATTGATGTTTGGTGATGCGTGACGGAACTGCATCTTTCAGTAGAACCAATTTTCCATTTTCGAATGAGAAATCGGCAGCGGTAAAATGTTGACTGCAAACATATGTATCGATTAAGCTAGTGTCTTCCGAGAGTTCAGGACGTTCCTTTGACAGGGCTTCGGTTAAAGCATTTTTCCACGCTTTGAATGATGCTGGCAGTTCAATTGCTTTGGGAAATTTATAAAATGTAATTTCAGCTGTGTGTGGCTCGGGTACAACTGAACAAATCACGCAGACCACTTTTGACACCATTTTGGAAATGAAATTTATCGGTTTCAAACAATTTATTTCAATTAAAATAATAATAAATCTAGAGTTTCTAGATCGATTCGTCTGCGTACTGTATAAACAAATGAAATGTCAAAAGCCCGAAATCTGTTCACGTCGACCGTGAATGCTAGCTCTCAAGCTGTCAAGAATCTGTCAGTGCGTATCGTTTTGGTTTGAGGTTATGTGCAATCTTTATTTTGGTTAAGGTGAACCAATGCAAAAACAAATTAATACAATTCACAGAAAAAAGATTTCGTTCATTGAGATTTTGATTTCAAATAGTGAATATTGTTTGAGAATAGGATAAAATGGTATTCACGACAGTCGCAAATTTCGTCCGTTCTCGTGGTCCAGATGAATTCTGGCGAAAAAGGAAGATATTCAAATTGGCCGCTGTAAGTTTCGCTACATGCTGATTTTTTTTAAAATATTTTATTTTTCTCATTATTTTCCATATTAGCAAAAATAAATTAAAATTAGGTATTCATGTTATTAATTTCCCCCTGTATTTTTGATTCAACTCTCAGCATTACTTTGGCCGGCGGCGCAATTGTTATTCTATTGCAATCAGAAATGTTCACCGTGCTCTCGTCTACGCAACAAAAGCTCGTAAACTCAAAAAAGAGGATTTGAATGAGGTGAATTAATGGATTTTTTCAAAGCGAATCGATTTCTATATTTTTGACATTCTTTGAGATTTCCAGTTGAGAGAGGCACGTATAATGGGGGCTTGCAGTCAGTTTGGAATCGAATATGAGACATTCCGTGAGGGACTCGCGAGGAACAACATTATGTTGAACAGGTTTGCATATTGGTTGTGCTAGAAACGCTTTGAACGACATCGAATTGGAATTTCAACTCGAATTAATATCATTTTAGAAAATCGCTAGCAGATTTGGCAGCTTGGGAGCCAAAATCGTTTGAATCGTTGGCATTGATTGCACGTGAGCGTGCCGCACAAGACGGTTTGAGGGGTTTGCATGAGAAAGATGCGGATAATCGTGTAGTATATTCTACCAACGAACAAGAAAAGGAGAAAGAGAAATACGAAAATGTAACACCAGCCAATTACACTGCATTCTTCAGAGAAAAACCATATTAATAAGGTTGTTAACTGTTTTAGAATAAAATGCTCCTTTTAGCTCTAAAAAGGCTTAGAATAAAAATTATCAAAATGTGAAAAAACAATTTATCATTTTGCATTGAAAATATATCTATTGAAGCGGATCGCGATGAAAAAAATTGCACTCATCCGCTGGGTTGCATTTGAATGTTGTCATGAGCATACGTTGATATGACCTGTTGAACGTGTCTGGCGTGTGAATGCCAGCGTATGCACGATGCGAGCAAACAGAGAACAGAATATTTACACGAATAAAGACTGAATCTTCCTCTCTTTCACAAATACCAACCAAACCGAGCCGAACCGTGTGAAATGTGATATTGAAACGTATTCTCCAAAGCGAGTTCAATCGTTACACAATGCTCACCGTAAATATCTTGCACGAGAGAAAGAGAATGAAGGTAGAAGATACATAATCAAAAAACAACAAACAAAATATACACCAACAATAAAATCAACAAGTTCGCTTAAGAACCAGAAACCGCTGGTGCAGCACATCGTGCATAACCGTAATGAAAGATTGTCTGTCCTCTTCAGTCTTTTGCCGCTGTTTTCACAACACAGTTCGGCTGTGCTGGTGTAATCGTATACGCGCTTTGTGTGTGTCTCTATTTTTTTTTCAACGAATAAGTTTAAAGAGCCAAAAAACTACAAAATACAAAGCAAACTGACCAATTCAGTGAGATATTGTCATGCTAAAAGGCCGGACATTTGGTGATATTTCCATACCATTTATTTATGTTGTGAAAGTGATTTTGCGCTGTTTTGGTCATTTTAAAATGTCTAGCTGACAATTTATTGTACCGAATGATTTCTTGATTTCAATAGGTCTAGAAACCGGACAAAAGATTAAGTGTTTTCATTTTTGTAGCAGTCACTAGCAAAAATTACATGCAGATTTCCAGAAGAAAATGTTTGAATTTGGATTGAAGCAGGGAGTTGGGCAATAGTCAAATAAATCTATTTTGGAAAAATATAAGGGAAAAAGTGTTCCTGAGTTTAACATACAGCAAATAGAACGCTGAATTGGATAAAATTTGATGGCTTAAATCGAAAACATCAACTACTTGCGATTGCATCAGTGAGAAATCGAAACCTTGGCATCCTAATTAGCGGCCGAACGAGTGAAAGAAAGAATTTTTCGTAAGTAAAACTTTCTCTATTTACCTCATACAATTATATTTCATGCATTTCTTTCCATCCATCACTTTATTTTGTCTTAGTTTCTCTCATTCTTTCTCTGGACATTTGGGCATCGAAACAATTCAATGAAATTCTTTACCACGAATCGATCAAATAAAAGGTTAATTTCATACGTGTTTCAATAATTTATTGTTTGTAAGTCAAAGTGGATTCACCGTGGCGGCACGAAAGATTCATATCTTGAGCTCTGCTTTATTCATCCGTGATTATTAAGAAATATTTCTTTTTTCAATAAGAATGTTTCGACCATTGAAATTTTGGCTTCATTTCATGTGATCAAATGTGATCGCGTTCGCATCGAATCATCAACATTAGCAGCGACTGTGCATATACACAAACACATTCGAGGTACATATACACAGCGTCAGCATTTTTATTTTCTTGACTCTTAGCTTGTTTTGTCTTTTTATTCTTCTCTCTGTACCGTTGGGGTTTTTGTTAGTTTTTTTTTTACGCTCGCATTCGCTGTGTGTTGTTGTTATTATCGCCGCAAAGCTTACAAACACATCTGAGCACGAAGCCGGTTTTACGAAAACCAACAGAGTTCTGCATTTGCATTGGCGTCCATGTGCACGGCGATTTTTCATTCTTCACGATATTTGTTTCGACATGGCCATTTTTGTATGTGTATGTATTTTGCGGCTTTCATTCTGTTTTGCCATTACTGTCATTTCGTTCGTTAAGCGTTCACTTGAAAATATATGCAACATTAACGTTCTTGATTGTTTTCGTTAAAGTTCGTTCGCCAGCGCACCAGCATTACCTCACCACAATATAAATCAAATAGTTGCACTCTTTGCGATGCACACCTTAACAATTGGTTTGGAACTTGATTAAAAAAAATGCTGTTTAGCGTCAGTTATCACTTCAACGTGTTGATTGAAAAGATGTTGCATTTCTAGATTTCCGACGGACTTTTATTCTATTCCGTGGCTAACCATCAATCGCATACATAACATTCGACTTGAACATCGACCCATGAATCGAAATTGCTCGCTAACTCACTCTCTCTATATTATAGTCACTAATCTTGGCTCAAACTGTGGGAAATGTGATGACGTGACTTATATATTGGCTTACTCACTCATTATTGCACTAAAAATTGGCGCATTTCTTTTGCGATAAAATATGCATTCGAAAACAACATCCAATAGTTGATTTGAATAAGTTTTCTTTAATTCTTGCGAACGCATGAACGACACAAGTCGAATTTATCATAATGATGTTGATTAAAGTCGACAAAAACTTAAACTATGTACAACAATTATATGAAAGGTTATATGCCGTCATAAGTGGCCTGGGTAGAATTAACACACTTTAAGAACTTGTGAATGAGAACGCAACCTGCGATTTTGAAAGAACACTTGTAGCCATTGAAAAACCTGTTTTTCGCGTTAGGATTTTCGCACTAAACTATTAAATGGTTTATGATTAAATTCGTTGGCTAAACGATATTTTGAGCACGTTTTTGTAGCGCTCAAAAACCTGGCATTGCGCGATCATATCTCATTATCGCCGAAATAATTTCATTCTTTCCGTTCTATTTTCAATGTTGGATTTCATTTTTAATTGGAATTTGTCCAAAGAGCGAGAAATCATTCGGGCGCAAATGTCAGACCAAAACTGATGCGAGCGCCCTCAATTCAATGGACAAAAGATGTATTTTAGATTAATAACTAAAGCATGATGGCATTGCCGCTCCATTCGATAAATTCAAATATATTTGTTTAAGCTGTCACAATATCCGTGTTCGGGAATTTATTGTGGGTCGATCATCAATTCACAGATTGCCTTTTTGAATCACAAGAACAAAAACAAGCAATTGGAAATGAAATCGCAGCATGAACATTATTTATGAAATTAAATTAAGATTGAATAGACGACAACAATTTATGGGTATTGATTCGATAAACGTAAGCGGAGGAGAAAAACATGGCCAAAATTCAAGCGTGATTGGAATCAATCAATCATAATTGTAGCAGTCAGAAGCGTGATTACAGTCGCTTGAGCCACCATTTGACCGACACTAATTGCTTTAATGACCCACGCAATCATTGCTGTTTATGGTCAATGAATGACACTCGTATTTGGTTCATACATAAGTACAGTGGAATGCATTTTCCTTAAACGAAAAAAAAACGCATGCGAATCAAAAGAAGCCGTAGAAGCAAAGAAAAAATTACGGACTTTCGCAAGAGAGGCCTTTCTTTTCCTCAATGGCATTTCATTTTTTTCCAATGCATTTATAAACGAACTGTATGCAGTTTTATCGATTTTTAAATAAATGCCATGCTGACTGTGCACAAGTGGTTGCATTCGTTGAGCAAGAGAAACGGTTAAAGTCAACACAAGTGAGCACGCGCTCTAAATTTGCCGATTTCGATGCACATTTAATTGAAAACTGAAATTCTTATTGGTGCCCGGCTTTTCTCTGCCACAAAAACAGGCAATCGTACTGAATGATCTTCAAGAGAGGATCAACGGTTTTTGTCTCAATGAACAAGCATTTTTCTCAACTGATGAAAAGCATTCACTGCATCACCAGATGTGTCTGTTTTTTTCTATCTCTCACACAGTTTCTGCATTCTCTCTGATTATTGCATGCTCAAATCAAGACAATAGAAAAGTGAAACACAAGAGAAACCGTATGCACGGCATTTATTGTTTCACATCTCAAGCCATTTCCCATTGGCTGGTGAACAAACAATCTGTTTTTAATTATAAAGAGAATCATACACACAACTTATACACTGACGGCTAAACTATTTTTCCAGTGTCACAGCGAAAGATAAAAGTTGTGTGTTTCTGTCGTTGCGGTGGCAAATGTACCCTCTTCGTCAATCGTCACCACACTCTATTGTGTGCAAAACGGAACAGACCCGATACAATTCAACCGATCCCGCGTGTTAAAGTGTGTCTTTTCTTTTCAATCGAAATGCGCTTCGAAATGGCTCAATGTAGAAATGTCTAAAATACCGGCTGGCAAAGAAAAAATGAAACTTCTTCTTCATGGGGAATGTAATAATGGATGCGAAACTGTCGTCGTTGTCGTCGATTGTTGAATGAATACGTAAATCTATGTCATCACATGTTCACGACATTTATGTGCGAGCACATGTACTATGCGAGTGTGTAGACAACAATAATATTGACGAATTATAGACTCAACCACTACACACGCTTGTGCAAATACTCGTTTTCACATTGTTATGATTACGTTCGATATTAAATTTCGACTGTAGCTGTACACTTTAACGCGCCAAAAGATAGTAAAAGAGAGCAGAAAAAAAATCTGAAGTAAATTCAACGTGGTGCTGTAAGGAAAGCAAGCGGAAAGAGAAGCGAAACTATTGTATTTAAGTGGAAAATACACTCTGCGAGACGCATACATGTGTCTGAGCAATAGCATCAATAGATGAAACGCAAAACCGCTTCGCACCGATACATTCACAGCGTGATTCTTGGTCTTACTCGCATACAAACGAACAGCATTCGACAACGACGAGTGTTGTTGGAAGAGCGGCAACCGCATCACAGGGCTACAAACTAGTTTGTTTGTTTGTTGTTTGCGACTCTCGAATCAGTTGATCGAAATAGTTCTATAGCTTCGGACATCGCGACGGTTAGTTACGAATTTCGATTTTCTTTAACGGTTTGCCGTCAAAAGCGCAACATTTTTTGTATCAACAACAGTGGCAACGTAATTAACTGGAGTAAATTAATCTCATTCGTTTTCCGAACGCACTAATAAAATTAGCAAATTTAATAAATTTTTTGGCAGACTTGTGATGAGATTGAATCATGAAAGGACTGAAAAAAGCATAAATCTCTGAGTTGCTTAGAATGTGAATCTTTTTGTGGTGTTTTTATGTTCTCTGTTTGCCATACAAAAGACGGTTATTAACTTTATCTGATGCGCAATTCTATTTGCATGATTTTGTGATTTTCGCCAATAAAAAAAACATCTCTTTTTGAAAATAATTCGCGATCATCATTTTGAAGTGCGATATTTCTATATTGATGTTGCTTTGTCAGAGGACGTGTAATTCGATCGCTATTTTACGATTTTTCATTCAATTTTTATGGTAATTCCCCTTTCAACAGTTTGCCAATAACTGTTTTTTTCCACGACCGCACCACAAAATAATTATAATGTGTCGATTCTGTGTGTGATTTCCACGTCCGTCTATTGATGACGAGACCATTCTATATGTGTGTCTGTGTGTGTTTGCTGGCCTTATTGTTTCACATTGTGGAATGTCAGCGCGTACAATTGTTTGTCGAATAGAAAATTAACAAATTTCACATTGAAATTTTACTGAAATCAACCTAAAAACAACCACAATTATTAAAAAGTTGATTGTGTCGAAAACGAGTGTACACCGTTGGAATTTCTTGATGGAATATGGACAATGCTCGAGAGAATGCATGATAGTTTTCGAGATGGAAATGATGGGCAAAGAAAACCAAAAACCGCAATGGATAATAAATATTCAAGAGAAAAATATGTGTTTGAATTGAGAAGGTCATTTTAATTACAGTTTGTGCGTTGCTTTTTCTAACTAAATTTTTTTACATCGTCGTTGCTTTTGTCTCAAAGCGAAATGGAAAAACGCTCATTTACGGAACTGTGAACATTTGACAGTTGTGTTTTATGACTCAATATATTTTTTTTTTGTAATTCTCCAAAATAAAAAAAAAAACAAACATCAAAGTGACAAATTTACTTTGAACGATGTCACTGCTTTTTGGGAATTCCTAAAAAAATATCAACAAAAATACATATGTGGCAGCAAGTCAGCTGATCTATGAAGACATTAATATTGCCCATATTTTATTGCCGCAAGAACGTAATTGGAAAGCCACACAAAAACATCAAATCTATTCCAGACCAAATGAAATGATAATTTTCAATGATTCTCACATTGTTTTTCACATTGAAGAATCACAGTGAAGAATTGCATTGGTGGGCGCAAATCAGTTTTCCGTACGCGTTCACCAGCGATCATTATATGAATGGGCTTTTACATGTTTTAGAGACCACGCAAGCGTCTATTTTGAATAATAATCCAAATTAACCCATATTCGTAGTCGAAATCATCATTAATAACCGCAACCGCTCGACGAACAAAACGTGCAATTTGTTCGAAGCCATCGCATAAAAAAAAATGTTAGAAAGAATGTATAAATTAATAAAACGCCGTTTGTATTCACGATTTATATGCGCCGAACACACACACACACACACACACTTTCACAGAATAAGCGAAACCCACAGTGAAAACAATCACTTGGAATCACAAATATGATAATGATTAGAGCTCACGCGCGCATCACGGGCCTGTTCTCATCCAATTCAGATATAGTAATTCACAATGCAAGAAGCAAATCAACACAATATCTATACGTACAAACCATTTCTCGCTGCAACGTTAATGGAAAAATAATATTCATCATTATAATTGTGGAACGATCTAAGGAGAATTTATTTTTATCGTCGAATTTTGTAATTGAACGATTGTTTCAAGCGCCAATTGCATTCGCTATAGCAAATAGATCAAATCTATTCGACAGAGAAATTTTAAATGTAGAAATTGAAATTTTTCTCCATCCAAACAATGGGAGGCGGGCGAATCATTCAAATTGTGATCTTTCTATACATTTCATTGCTGTATAATGAGAACACGAGTTTTTGTGTTTAATTGCGTCTTAGCGAGCAACGAAATTGATTCACTTGATCTGTGTGATCGCTTTGAGCGAGAGCGCCTGTTTCAAAAATATCCATGAATTCTTTCAATCCGTTTAAATAATAATTCGATTGTCCCATACGGGTTGCGATCGCACAACACGCATTCGGCAATTAACAATTGTGCGCAATATTTTTGTTCTTCATTCCGTCAATTTGCTTTTGTTTTGGCGTTTGGAACGTATTTCTCTTGTGTGACACTCTTCTCTCTCTCTCTCTCTCTCTCTCTCTCTCTCCATCTATTCAACACGATTGACGTGTGCTACTGAGGGCTCGGTTCATTGGTTGTCACAATTTTGACTTGCTACCGCTAAAGCGTCGACTCGACACCGATTGCGATCGTTACCGTTTTTCTTTTAGGGCCGTTGTATGGCTGCCATTCGAACACGAAACGCATATTTAATTGTTTTAAACGACTCAATTTTGAACTAGAACACGAGCACACACACTAAAAAAGGTAATCCGTTTGTTTTAAAGCAGCTATCGCCAAACAGTTAAAGCGCATACATATTATTCTCTTTGTCCATGTCTTTCTTTGCATTTCCAATTATATTTCAACCGTACACGTACTTTGAATAATTGTTCAAATGATGAAAGATTACATGCGGCATTTCATCGCAAGATCACGTTGTGCGTGCGCGCAAATGGCACTTTTGTGAGTGATGTTCAATGGACGAGAGAGAAGAGTAAATAAAGCATTGAACGCAACAAACCCTGTTTCTGACTGCGAATTATTTCATTCGTTTATTTGGATTTGTTTTGGTTTATTTTTTTCATTTGGTGGAAAAACAAAGAAGAAAATAATGAGCGAGAGAAAGAGCAAAATTCACAAGGAAAACACAAACAAAAAGGTCTCTTCCAGGAACCTCAAATACAACGAGCAGTGTGGAACGTTTTCGAATGAGATTATTTCGCTCTGGTTGCCTATTGTTGGCTATTGCATACATCCTTTTCTTTTTTTTAAAGAACATATAAATCAGAAGCCGAGGAAATAACGGGTTTAATTGCTCGAAACCGATGAAGTCATCGCGAATCGTGAAAACATGCAACAGTTCACCGAGTCTTTATACTCCGTCACTTGAAAATTATTTATGCATCTAATTTTAATTTTCATGCACGATCTTCGCAAAACCAACGAACTAATTACGATCGAGTAGCTGAATTACTTATATGAAATTATCACAAGTGAAATAAAAAAGAAGCTTCAATCAGATATAATTAGTGATAATTTTTTTGCTTGAAAAAACCGATTCGAGAAAAAGTTGCAACCAATTTGGCAGCTGTTTAATAGAAAGTTTTTGATGAAAAAAACAAACCAATTCTCTTATCATCTGTAGTGCTTTTGTTTTTTTACCAATTGTGTGTGGGTGCGCGATAGTCGAAGTGATAATATATGACCTAAATTACGATTTCACTGAACTTCAATTATGGATAAGTCAATTGAGCATAACGTCAATGGTAAGTGGCTATTAACGGAATTGTGCCGTTTAATTGACACCATTTCGATATTTATCGTAAATTCTTCGAATTCATGCGATTTTGAAACATAAACATTTCAAATATAAACCGAAAATAAATTAAGTACTTCGAGCAGAACATTTCGAAATCGGCGAAATTCTTACTCAAAAACAAAGCTAAATTTGTATCAACATATGGATGTTACGTACAAGTAGATTTCTCTCTTTATCTGAATGTTCTCATTGGCAGCTGAAATGTTGAGTGAAACACACAAAGATGTAGCAATTGGATATCTTGGCATTCAAACTTGAAGCGAATGAAGCCATTGGAAAGCGTATCGAATGATGCATAGATTATGTGTTTATTTATAAAACTCTGCTAAGGCAGAGGTCATCCACCGGATGCACCTCGTCGCATGCAACCTAAGTGACAAGATGCACAAGCACAATTTGCAATTTTTATCCCATTCAATGGCTTTCAACGTCGCCTCACGATACAATGCCTCACATCAATAGAAGTGATCGAAGTGACAATGAGCGACTCTTTATCTCTTGTTCTTTCTTTCCAACACGGAATTTTATGTTTGACGTTCACATTCGACATATCCACTTTATTTTCGCCATCGAAACTCCTTTCATCTTTCAATCTCTCAATCAATCGTGTGTGATGAATATACACCTTATCGGTCTCGAGTTATTCATTGCCGTGTCGAACGCTAAGTGGAATAATCAATTGATGCGAATACTTCAACGTGCAACATTACATTCCAGTGAAAATTCATCGCATAAGTCACTTACCTGAAAATAATTTTATGTATTCAATACACAAATATTTGTTTTAGCACATTTTCGTTGTTGCAGTTCATCGAACGATGTGGAAACATTGCAGCTTTTCAATATTTCTCAAGCTTAAATTGCTACTTATGTGTTCGATGCACACGAATTCAATTTCGAATGTAATGCGCTGCCAATGACGTGGTCGTGATCGATACGGATGTCCGACTTGGAAAAGAAAATCCATGGAACAAGAGCACACACACACCGTTCTGGAATCAATCCACAATTCAACTTTTGATACAGTTTACGAGCAAAACTTTGGATCTCTTTCAACATAAATGCATGAAGTTTGTGGGCATGATTACAAATGGAATTGGCCAACTTTTTACGTTCAACATTCAGTTCTCCGAATTGCAGTGAAAATTGAATAAAATGATGAATGCAATTGGTGTTTCGTTGAAAATATATTTATCATTGTACCAATGATTCGCTCTTCAAATATAACTCAAGCCTCATGGCACTTCATATTGTTTTTTTTTTGTCGTCGACATACACAAAAGGAGACGACAACTTGCATGTGTGGTGGCTCTGATTCAATAGCCGCTTTTCGCTTTATGCATTTGGAATGTTGTAAATTGTTCTGTTATCTAATAAGACCTTGGGCGAAATTTCATTGAATGCGATGTTTCCTTTGCAATGTGCCTGTGTTGCGATGCCATTAAATTTTAAATAGAAAAATACTTTTGCCAAGATACTAGCGATAAGAGCGTGCTTTAATGACGGTTTTTAAGCTATTCACCAAGAACGAACGTACATGCATGTTTGGTCATGGTTGATATTTGTAAAAGTGGCATACAATAAAATATGAAACGCAATGCGTTGTCGCATGGAGTTATTAATGAAATCAACGATGCAGCCCAAATGGCATGGCAATCGACAACAACCGGCAAATTGAACGAAAGAGTGTATGCGCGCGCTACACGAACAACATGCTGCATCAAAAACCTCAACAATATATCAACCCTCGATATTTTGGCCATTCTATTTTCGTTCATCTTTTCATTTGTCGTGTGTGCACATATTATCCGAAACATTTCATCTCTTTCCCCATAATGAATTGAAGCAGACTGGTGCATACACATTAAGCCAGAGAATAAATGCACAAAGATTGTATGCGTTCATTGATTTGTGTGTCTGCTACTGCTACTGCTACTGTTCAATCGCCCAATACACTGTGTTTCTTCACCAAAAACACTGTACAGAAAAGCAGTGAGCGTCTTCACATGCCGGATTCCCGAAATTCGATGAACGAACACAATGTGCATTTAATATATTAAATGCTTCCTTCTTTTCTCTGCACCACGATGTGTATGTGTTTGTGCAAGAGCGCATTCACTTCCGATTGGATTTGGTGAGGGTTTCTTTCCTCTCTCTATTTCTCTCTTTGTTTATTGTTTATGTATTCGAATGATTGATATAGTTCTCTATCACTGCCATATTTATTGCAGCCGAAATGTTTATTGCGATTGGAACTGATATTGCAGTGTTCGCCTCTTCAACGTCTCTCATGGTTTTTCTATCTGTTCAATTGCAGCCTATTGCTGGTCATATTCAATTTCAGTCTTATTCTCCTTACATAATATTCTTCAATTCACCAGTTCAGAATGCCAAATATTTCGGCTAGCTGCACGATAAAATTTTATTATTTCCTCCCGAACAATTGTCAATAAAGTCACCAACTCCAAGATAAGATCCATTCAAAATATTTCTATTCTCAATAGGAAATAAGAATGATTGACGCCAAAAAATGACGAAATGACTCTAGAATTTGCTCAAAAATGCAACCAACTGAGTGGGCTTCATTTAATAAGAGTCAACTGTTTCAGTTTGAACTCAATAGTTATTGTAAATAATGGTTATTAGACATTTTCATGGTTCGCGTTGTACAGTGCAATACCCATCACGACCCAGAGAATGTAAGTATTTCTGTTTATTATATTTCTCCTGTTGCGATCGAAGCGTGCAGACGAACTGCTGAAAAATTGGTTGTTTTTACGCTATCTTCCGATTCATTGGTTTTTGACGATGAAACATTGTCCGTTTTCAAGGGTGCGACTATATCGGTCGTTAAGTATCTTCACAAATGAGTTTATACAAATGAATTGCATGCCACGAAATGACGAAAATGATGGCATTCGAATTCATTTCAATAGATTGATAGCAGACAACGGCTGACTGCATTCGAAGTGCGATAGGACCATCCCCTTTGCATTCGCTTCGGCCACAATGCGTCGTTTTGATTGTGTTTCCTCAAGCGCCGCACAGCATTAATAGTAATTACTAAATTTTTATTAACCCCATGCGATTTCTGACCGAACCCACGCACACACCGGATTCCAAAGGCAAACAAAGGCATTCCCTACAATGAAACTTAAAATGCGATTTGTGCCAAAATTAGATATTTTTTTTTTCTCGGATATTCTGAATTTTGATGATCCATTTTGTTTTATAACCTTCAAAAGTACAAATGAAAAAAATTAAGTCACAATGTCGGACAAAATGCTTATGCTAATCGATACTAATTGAACAAGGTGAATGGTGAATCTGCCCAAATTTCCATTTTTAAAACTAAATCACAGTCATTTATCATCATTTACTCGAGAATGGGAAAAAAATGTGATATGAATCGTTTCATAAATTGCCGCCAAAAACTTGACAAAACGAACCCCTCATTTGTCCATTAGTCTTGTGGTATTAATTATTTGGATAATATTTCTTAGGCTATTTGTTGTCGCTACTTTTTTTTTGATTTCCTATCCGATCACTGCCAACCAATCTGGATCTCGTTGAAATCGTTGCCTGCTTTTCATTAATCACCACACAGCGCATCATCCGGATCAAGATCTCCGTATAAAGCAAATCGTTTGTTTTTATGATGATGATTCCGGCTTTTGTAATCCGATATCGTTTATGAACTGAAAAATTCATACTGAAAAACGAGATACTGTTTAACGGAAAACTATATAGTTCCCGCTTAAGTTGCACGACAATAATGACTGACTGTTTTTGTCTTTCGAATTTTTTGAGTTCAGTCTCGTGCGCCTGCCCAAATTCACGGGGAAATTGAGATAAATCGCTGCGTGATTTATGTGTTTTTTTGGATCATGTACATTCAAAGCAATGAAATAAAACTGAAATTCATAGGCACTATTGACTCAATATTTCGTCATTTACAACTGACTTTCAAATTCCATCAAAGATCGACGGCGGCAGCGGCAACGACCAAACAGCACGTGGCTCGCTGATCAAATATGCGATATTGAAAAATATATATAACAAAGAAAGAAAAGGGTTTTTTCTGCGCAAAACAATCAAGTCATAGTCATAAATATTGAAATCTCACACCGAACATGTAGAAAAGATGTTAACAATGTTGACAACATTTGCCACTGACATAAACGTGAAAACGAGGCGTGAGCTAATTGATTACGATGTGAGAAAATTAAGCTGCTCACGGTTCTCGCTCGATGAATTTCGCATCATTTTGGTGTTTGAGCTATATTTGGTCGGTGATAGTGCATTCAAAATCTTGGAATTGTAGCCGAAAAAATAACCATCCAATAATACCTAATTGAACGCACACTCTTAAAATGAGAATAGAGAAAAAACTATTTCCTGATTAAATATAACGAAAGAAAGACAGGAAGATATATAGCCGAGTGAATGAGTTTCGGTGCGTTTCAACGAAATTCAAATGTTTAAAGGCGACACAGAGTATGAGTATTAGCTTGTGTTGGTGTGTGACACAAAAACTCAGCTCAACTGAAAATGGAATTCATTGTTTGTCATTTTGGATGGTCGCTGCTGTTGTTGCTGTTGTTGTCAATATTTGTTTTTGATTTGATCCAACGTTGTGCAGATGACAAAAGCATATTTTTGTGTGTCATTTTTATCCGTCTTGTTGTGTCTGTTTCAGCGTGTTGTCCATTGGAGTTTTGCCTTGTGCTTGACGCACCATTTCGACTGACTTTTATTGTGTTTGTGTATGATAGTCATTTATTGCATTTTAATTAAATCAATTGCAATAAATGTTTATCGATTCTTATTTTTCGTCGGATGATAAAATTTAAAAACCGCTACCAAGTGACAAAATAATTTTGTCGCCTCAACTCAGTGGGCATCGAAAAATTGACGACGAACTAAACGAAAACACCGAATTTGGAAAAAATAAATATTTAAATTAGCTGAACTAAGAGTTCCATCTTCAATAAGTTTTAAAATCAATTCAGAACCACTTGAGACTCATTCAGCCGCTTCGGCAATATTTCAACCAGCATTTGAATGAAAGAGAATTGTCGCATAATCAAAAAAATTTGAATAATAAGATGCAAAGTACTTTTTATAGCACAAAGAATGTTTGTAAAGTGGAAGTGATAAATAGAATTATATGATCTTTATAACATCTTGAGCATTTTTATTCAAATTTTTCTCACTGGAACGTTGAATTATATCGTAAAATAGACACGTCAATGAGATCAATAGAATTGAATAGATCATTTGAAGTGGAGCTTAACGTGACATTTTTCTAATAACTTTTAGATTACCTGTAATAAGCATGTGATTGCAAAAGTATGTTGGAAATTAACTTTTTCAAATATCCATTTTATCTTATCTTATCAGGCGCAGCGCTGATACAGCCATCATGCACGTATACGTTCGTTTTTCTAAATAAGCTTTCAATCAACAAATCGAATCTCTTCGAGCGAAATTCTATATCCATCGAACACACCTATGACTAATTGCTGATAAAAGAAGCAAATATAATTGTCATTTAGTTTTCGAAACGATTGTATTAGCGGAATCGATATTAGCACTAACCAAAAGCGGATGTGATTTCGTGTGCGTTCAGCCGCATCGTAATGGAATTTTACTACTGAATGGCGGTGGATATCAATGGCCATATGGAAAAAAACACAAATTGATGTGATTAATTGATTGATTGTGTTTCTAACTGACCGTAAGATTTATGCGGACTTTTCACAAATTAAAAGCAATTTAACCTTACAAAGAAAGAGAATGACCAATCAAATAATCATTGGTTTTTGAGCCCGTACCTAAAAAATGGTTTCAATGCTATCCAAGTAATCTAAGTATCCAAGTAAATACTGAACATGGTCATCGGCACACATAAACACATCGAGTGAAAAAATCTTTACGACTTTTACATAAATGATCACACATTCATCTGATTCTGGACATATCAAGCCGTATCGTGAAACTCTTATCGTCCCTCTGTTATCAATGGCGCGCTTAAAATAAAATCGACCGGCATTCAGTTGCGAAAAATGACAGGCTTATGACGATAAATTAGCACATTTTGTGGTGAAATGACACAAGCAACTGTTATTATGTGGCATGTATATACAGACAATAGCTACAATCCATTATTCAAAATATGACATGAAAGTCGGTGCAAATGAAATTGTTACAATTCTCACTGAGTTTATACGGCTAAAATCGATTTACGGCGATTGCAGAGGAAAACTATTGTAAGTTCATGTCAAAAAGATTTACATAATAGACGACACATTCCATGTGTGACGTTGAAACATCGACTTTTTTCTCTCTCTCTCTCTCCAGAAGAAGCATGGGACGCTTTCAATTAACTGCCCATCGACATAAAACGCCCATATCGGGCAAAGACTATATTTCGACGACTGTGAATAACATGGAAATGAGTGGCGGTTGCGAACAACCTCCTCTCAACAGCAGAATAAACATCAGTTTCACATGAACGAAAATGACATGCCGATGAAAAGCAAGAAGATCAGCGATAATATCTTGAATCACACACTATTGTGCAATCAATTTTTGCAAATGATTTTTCGGAACGATGCTTAAGCCATTTGCGTTGGGCTGTTAAACCGAAGAGCAAAAATCATCAAATGAATGTAAAAAAAACAAACACTTCGAAGATAAACTGAATGGTGGCTTTGTTTTTGATTTTTAATATGAAATTAAGTGTATGATAATATGGTCTTAGTTGTCCAAGCCTTGGTCAGAATTCACAATTAACGATGAATTTGCAACAATTGATGACGAAAATAAATGCGAGCTCATGAGACAGAAACCATTTCAGTCTCGACATCAACAAACACATACATCCTTGTCCAGTGTGACGATGAAATAAAAGAAAAATATGTTTTTCATAAACTTCTATTCGTCTCGATATCATAAAGGGTGATTTTTTAAGTGGTTTCTTTTTGAAAATCGAAAAAAAACGCAAAAAATTTCGAAAAGTGAATCAAATCTTTATTGAAATCGATAAATTGGTTCTTGCCATTTACTTCTTGAAAATAATTTCATGCCCCACAAAAAATAATCCAGGGGCGTTAAATCGCACGATCTGGCCGGCCAATGAACGGGGCCGAAACGAGAGATGAACTGTTCGCCGAACTTACGGCGCAGTTCGTCCATGGATGGACCCGCTGTGTGGCTGGAGGCGCAAGCGTTGCTCGTTTGTAAGTCTTTCCATCTTGAAATTGCAAAGCATACTGAGCATTTTTGACTGTGACAGACGTCAGTTGGACGTCAAAAAGAAACCAGCTAAAAAATCACCCTTTAGAATTGAACTCAATGCAAACGTACGGGAAGTGATTGCTGCGATGACAGCATTTGTTGATGTTCAGCCATCGTCACATTGGCCATCAAATTGTCATGCGACTGACAGAAAATCCTCGCAAAACTTTAAGTAGAGATAAAAAACAAAAGTAAAAACAAACGGAAAACACCAAGTGCGATAGACGTTATATGGCTTCATTTTGCATTGAACGTTCGGTAATACGCGCTCATAAATGCTTCATGTAATTTTTATCGATCGACGTAATTGTTATTGCTTCTATTGAAAACTAGCTAATTTCTATTCGACAAGAGTGAAAATTGAACGGGCATTGAGTGAATAAGTTCGTTCAATTTTGAGAGAGAGATAGAGAGAGAGAGATCAATAAACTGATGAAATGTATATTGTTCAGTCGTACTGAAACAACGAACAAATGAAAAATGCATTCTATAATCTCTCTAAGCGGGTAAATGCTTACGAAATTCATAAGTGAATTCAATTTTCATAATGTTTGCGATTGGCGCGCAATAAGTTTACAATCTTCGTTTCATAGAATACATTTGTTTTGGACCACAAATTTATGAGATTTCTCGCGAGATACGAACGTCGCTATTTGTTGCTTCCTTTGTATCGATCGTGACGCGCGCGTGTTAATTTCGATCTGTATTATTTTCAATCGCGTGCACGATCGATTTCGCTCATGAAACTGCTCTTGTGCAACACGCGCGTTCTCTCAGATTTCTCCGTTCGACCGCAATGTGTGTGCGTGCGTGCGCTTGCTCGTTCTTTTGTGTGCCACAAAAAGAGATTTAAACAAGACAAAATTAAGATTTATTGTTCAATTTCTTCGCTTCTATTCTGATTTTTTTCTTCTTTCCCATTCGATTTTTATCTCATCGTCAACATCTGCATGCAATGTTTATTTTTACACCCGGTTCAATTGAGTGCTTTTCGGTCTGTGCTCGCGTGTATGCGACATCAAAAATCAATTCAATTTTGTTTCAAGAAATCATTTTGTTTACTTTCGAATTTCGCATTTGCTTTTTGTTTGACTAACACTCTTTCCGGAATACAAAGGACTTGAGGTCCAACGCTATTTCTTTATATCGCTTCGATCGGTTGCTCGTAATAATGAACAAACAAATGTTTGAATCTTAATTGCACCAATATTGATTTTTATTGATTTTACTATTTGCGATTCAAAAAATTAATGCTTTATTTATGCAAGCAGTTGAAACAATAGGCAGCACTAATTTCCATTGAAACTCGCGTGAAGAAATTAATTTGGAAATAAGCATAAATTTTAATAGATGTATTGCAGCGTCAGATTTCTCGCTTTTTCTAGATTGCGAAATTTGCTTCAGAAAACATAAACAAATGAGAGCTATTTAGACTAATCTTACTTAAAACTCATTTTAAACGCATGAAAGATTGCCGCAAACGAGTTATTGAGCCATAAAGAATACGCCATCAATCTACCATTTTAATGCTAATAATTTTCGTAAATACATATGCTTGGCAGTCGAAAAATACCAATGGGTCAGTGTTTATTTGTTTGAAATGTCAATGCGTGGACTTTCGAGCGTGTGTAAAGAATTGTAATGTGACTAATGTTTATGTTCGTTTTGATTTTCGTGTGCATTGGAGCAGTGCGAGGAAGCTTAAATATCAAATAACACATAAAACATATGAATGTGTAGATCCATCATGATGAAAACGTGACATAAAAATTCACTGACTTGTTGATTGTTTTATTATTGTTTCGCCTATTTTTTTTTCTCTCTCTCTCTCCATGTTCCGTTTCATTGGAGTCGTAATCCCTAGATAAATCATTTAAAGCGATTTGTTTTAAATTTAGTATTCCATGTTTAAAAATTCATCAAAAATTATGATTTTTTAATGATGAGCAGCATGTTAATTAGTTTTTTTCTTCTTTTCTCTTTTTTTTTCCAGGCCAAACACGAGAAAGTTCACAAAACGAGTTATCGCATCAAACGGAAACAAAGCAAAACGAAATCAATGTAGGCGGTATCGACATCGATTGCGATGCACCGAAAAATGAGCATTGCAATGCTAAGGATTCAAATCAAACGAGAAATTCGACAAATGCCGATTTCGATGGCAAAATCTGTGATATAAACCGGAACGATACGGATCGAAACGATTTAGCAAGTTCGACAGAAATCCAACCGGAAAATTTAGCGCCCACAAACGATTTGCACATAGAGGATAAGAGACCATTTGGTTCAATCAAAGATAAACCAACGCCAAATGGCAATATAACGACCGCTCAAGTTGGGGAACCAAACTCAACCGATTCACTGTCACTGAAGATTCGTTCGAAGAAAGCAATTTCTCTGGAGAAAATTGACGATACAATCAAAAAGTTCATTAGTGGCGAAATAATTGTCGATAAGGAAAATCCATTCAAAAAACTGAACGCGAAACGGAGAGCGGATTTTTTTTCATCAGTACCAACAAATTTGCAAAACGGAAAAGTCACATTTTCCGACAAAGAGCTACCAAAAGACGAATTCATTACAAAAGAAGATGTGCTAAAGGAATCAAAGTATGTGAAGACATATATCAAACATCCGGACGAATATTTTGTATATGATCCAACGATTAAAGCTCGTTTGCTGAAAGAAGAGCAACTGGAGTTGGCTGCAAAAAATCGCGATCGAAATTCACCGCCGCGCAAAGCTAACGGAACCCGCATTAGTAAATCGACCCAAGAACGCCTGAAAGAATTGAAAAACCGATACAGTCCTTCGAATTTGAATTACAATCAACATAAAACACGGCTTTATATACCGAATGGCTGTGCAAATGGTTCGGTAGTTTCGAAATTATCAACAACGCAAAATCGAAAACTTGATCGCAGCAAATATCCCGAGTTGTCACAAATTAAAGTTAAGACTGGTACCGATTTGGAGGGCTCATTTTTCAATCCAAAAGAGGTGGCAATCAATGCAAAAAAGTTTGATGCTCGTATCAAGAATACGCAATTCGGTTCGCAAGACGATTTAGACGAAATTGCCGATCTAACGAGTGATTTTGATGCGAATGGATTCGATGAATTTGACACAGCAATAGATGAAAAACCAAAGGAAACAAAATCTCAGCCAATTGTAGAAGAATCTCTAACGAATACAGTCAATAGTAAGGAATTTCAAAAGTTCTTAGCCGAAAAAGGTCTAACGCTTCAGCCGCAATTGCGTATCGTGGAGAAAAAAGTCAAAATGGCCACGCCAAAATCCAATATATCCAGTGATATTGAAGGAGATGCCAAAAAAACGCGAAAACCATCCGTTTTGCAGCGGCTATTTCCGAATGGATTCTTTTCATCGCGACGACGAACAACACCTAAAGACTCTACCCCGGCGCCAATCAAAATCCAAGCAAATGAACCGAAAAAAGAAGGTCGCCTCACAAGTGCTCGGCGTTTGGTGTTGCACAGACAAAGTATGCCGGCCAATTGTGATGCGTTTGTCGCCGCCAAATCGAATTTGAAAACCGCTGCCGCAATGGGTGGCAGCTCATCGTCTATTTCCAGTACGTTGACAAATGTAGAGAATAGCGTGTATTTGGAATCATATCGAGCGAATTGCAATAAAGCGCTCAAATCCAAAACGAAAGATTCAGAAACCACACGATCGTTGTCGGGATTACGTTACATTGACAGCTCATCAAATAGTACGATTGTTACCTGTGATAAAAACAAAATTGCCGATCAAAAATCTCAAGTTTTAGCAAAGCCAATTCCTCGACCGCGCCAACACATCAATGGTAGATCATCAGCACCATTAGCACAACCAACATCAGCAATTGGTAAATTCAATGAAACACCGACTTCGCTGCAAAAAACTAAAGCATCCGATCGAGAGAGTGCCGCCAAAACACGCCTTCGACCTAAAATACCAATTAGCAATTTGCGACCATTGGTAAATCATCGGCTTGATGAAAAATCATCGGATCAAATTGAAGAGAAAAAAACCAACGGTTTCATGAGCGATGCAACGAAATTTGAGCCAAAGCGTCGCCTTCCATCAAAATTGCCCGAGAGACTGAATAAAGTGCCAACCAACGTACGTAGTGCATGCGAAACATCATTCGATTTACAAACAAATCGAAATGAACCGAAAACACCGGACACTACTTTGAATGATTCGAAAGCACCAAAAAGTACATCAACACCAATTACCGAGGGTGCACCGCCGAAATTCCATTCAAATGTGAAAAAAGTGCCGAATACGGTGAACAGTACAATTGAACAATCGCTAAATATTTCGCCAATTCCCAAACCAGTTGATCCACCATTCGAACAACGTCAACTGCTAAAAATGGATGCGGCCACATGGGCACAAGTGCAAGAGATTAAGGAGAGAACAGATCGTCAGCTGTATGCGCAGCCGCTTTTGATTCAAGCACATGTAAATACACAACCGATAGCCTATAGCCCGCGAATCGCAATCGAACAGCCACAACAGCCGATCTATGATCGTTTGCCCGCTCATAATAATATAGTGGCTGCTGCACAGCCACTTTACGCCAAAGTCGATAAGAAACCAACAGTGCCAGTAAACGCGCAATTCATTCGAAATATTCCGTATCGGCAATCGCTCGACCAAGCCAAACTGCAAGCAGTTCAGCAACGGCAGCAGCAGCAACAGCAGCAATCATTGAATCCCACCACAATTCTCTATCAAACACCCGTTTTCATTCGAAATTCTCCACAAAGGAATACAATCAGTGGTATCTATCGAGGCACTACCATGCATCGAATTAGTCCACAAATTTCACAAATTACAGCAGCAACTGTTCAAGCTCAACAGCCACAGCGACCGCAAAGCGTTTTAGATGAGATGCTGACGGGCCGAGTGGCACCATCACCATCATCAAACATGCAAATGCGACAGAATCCGTTGAGTCGTGGTGAGATCATGGATCAAGTAGTTGAATTCTGTCGAAAATCTATGAATCGCACCCCAACAAAATTCTTCAAAGGTATGCCCAATGAGCAAATGGCCACCGTGCATAAAGATGCCACTTCGTCAGAAGTTTCGCCGATTTCGTATACATCCGTAACACCATCGAAAACAAGCCCAAGTATCGCTTCAAGTAGAAGCGGTAAAATTGGGCCTCAAGTGCCAATCCGAAAACAAAGCCTACAGCAGCAGCAACTAGCCGCTGATCAAATCGATCAACATCCAATCTACGAATACATACCGAAACAAAGCGCGCAACTCACGACAACAGCGGTCAATGATGGGAACAAGCCATTGAACGGGATAATTAGTCATTATGCTGTACCGCCAAAAAGATACATTGTTATTGATAGTGAGCGTGTAACACCAACTCATGTTAAGCAATATCAGCACATGAACGGATCACATACGTCGCTTAATCAATCCGCATGCATTCAATCGGCCGCCGCACCAAGCAAAAACTATGCTCTTGTTAATCAAGACATCAGTCCTTATGAATATGTACGCGTTTGCAGTGAGAGCAATCCATCATTAGGAAATAATTTACTGCAAATCTATCATCCGAATGCAACTCAAAATCAAGCAAATGCTGTTATTGATCGAAGATTTGCGCCAATTATGTTGCCAACCATTCCACAACATCAACAAATCAATGGAAATGCCATTGAAATGAATCTTCCGCCTGGATATACCAAAGCAAAAGTGATTCCGAAACATGGACGCATCGTCATGCTCAACAACATTGAACAAATGTATCGGCCCATCGCTTTGCATGCAAAAACCATTCGATATCAAACGAGCCAAACGTCGTTGGACAGCAAACAAAGTGCGGACACCATTGATTCTGTTCACTCACCTAAACGAGAGACAATTCGAACAAGTAAGTAAATCTAATTTTCCTATTTCATACAAATCACGATTATCTATTGTAATTCTATTCGAATTGTCATGCCTTGAATTGAGATTGAATGAACGTTCGGAAAATATATTGAGTCGGTTTGGGCGTCTCCATTCGCATTGATGGATAAATTATACAAAAAGCTTGTAAAATTTCGAATGCAGACTGATTCAAGCGACATCTATAGCTGCTTTTCACATAAGCTTTATGGGATACGAGACGCATTTCAGCTTCCTTGACGATGTTTCTTGTGAATTTTATATTTACCGCTTACAAATCGAAGTTTATTACTTGAACGCGATGAAATATGTTCCACTAAACATTTCAGTTTCGGATTGCATTTTTCAATCGGCTGGGAAAAGTGGTTGTAAATCTATCATCACCGGTTCTAAAGCAATGGTTCCGCATACAGAAATAAACATCAGAAAAAGAGTCAATAGTTTACAAGAAATCTCAAATTTGTTTATTTGGTGTCAATTTTTACGACGAACTGTAACTAACTGGTGGAACAGAGAATTCGCTCTGTGGGGACGACGATTATGTTTTTGTATGTGGAAGTGCGTGCGCAATCATCCGTCTTTCGGGCGAGAATGTAAGTGTGTGCGGCGTCGGTATAAGGGCGGAACTCGTATACATCGCACACACACATAAATAGAACCGCAATCTTCCTGTTCGAAATGTTGTTCCTTTCGACATTATGAGTTCGATGCCGCGTATATCGATTCAATGGTTATTGTATTAGTCGTTGTGTGGTTTGAATATGTGCGTGAAAAGCATTTTCACTGTTTTCAGAATTGGTTTTTATTTTTAAATGAGAACGCATACAGTGAGCATAGTAAGAGTCTAGCGATGAAAAGAGATTTTTATTCGACACCCAAATGTTTAAGCTTGAAGACGCGCAATTTGCCCGGATTCTATTGTTAGTGTTAGAATCTTTTTGGATTTTATGAATAAAGTGTTAAAGTTTAATTTTGGAATAATCTTGAGCCTAAATAATTGTTCATCATTCGTGAGTCTTTCCACAAAAAGTGTGTGGTTAAAAAAAAAGGTTGAGAATTTACCGCTTTTCCCCGAGAAGGCGAAAAAAAGTGTTTCAAAGTGTTAATCGTATGTGTGATTGTGCATTGTCATGCATTTCCTTTGTAAATGCAATGTAAATCCAGTGTGTAAATATGTGTTTATACTTATTTAATGAAATTAAATGAGAAAATATATTCAAATTCGTGTAAACAATGCCATCAGTATCACGTTTTAACGTTGTGCTATTTGGAATTGCTGGCTACTTTGAATTATAAAGCTGTGCGTTGAATGGATGAACTCTGCAGGATCTTTTTCGTTTTCGCATTTATTTCGTTGCTCAACTGAGGGATTCTTGCGCAAAATTATTTCGATGGAATTTTTGGAATTTGTTTCGCCTGCATCCGATTTGCATTCGACATTTTTTTTCGAAACATTTTGTGAACAAAAAAACTTAAATGCGACTTGGATTGTAGACGGAATAAAGCGAATCGGAATCAAGCGATTACAAATTCATTTAGACGCGGAATTTCAATTGGAAAAACTACAAAACACGTTTTTTTTGTAAGAAAAATGGATAAATCAATAAAAATGTTATTGTTCAGCAAGAATTTCCCGAATTTTGTCGCTCTCTCTCTCTCTCAACTGCACTCGTTAATGCACCGCACCTGAGATGCGATAAATAGATTTCAGAAAATCGTTGCTTTCTACACAAAAAAAAAAAAAAAAATGCAAAAAAGTTTGTTACGATTGTTTGGAGTTTCGTGCAAACTACGCCCATTCGAACACACTTACTACGTAGTACCATTTTGCATTTATCACACTCGCGGTTTCATCGCACTGAACTTTATAACTTTATCATAGCAGCAACACCGCATTCAGCTCTTTTCACTGCTCTCGAGCTTCGGATTTTTCTCTTATCCATTGAAAATTTATAATCGTACCTCCGCTGAATATTTCATTTGTATCATTCTCTTACTTTCTCTGTCTTTCCTAGTGAAACACCTCAGCACAATCGCATAGCCGAAAATAGTATGTCACGGATGCATATTTGAATGCTTTTGTAAAAACCAATTTAAAATGGCACGGACTTAATAATGCAGTAGCCAAAAAACGTGTCCTGATGTAGATGATGTAGAACGGGATTTGAATATGGCTAAATTTCCAACAAAAAAAACAATGCGAATGACAATCCCTTCTGTTCCCATTTTGATTCTCGGCCAAATTAGCATTAGTTCGTGGTGTACGACTGCTTGACACCTGCTAGTTCTACTTTTATTTCACATAAATCATGCACCACACACATTAAGCAAAAAAAAAAAATATAGAAAAAAACATTTTAATAAGCTTCTTGGGAACTGTTATGGAAATGATGCGATGCGTACATTTGAGCGTTTTAACAGAGAGCGAGAGTAAGGTAGAGCAGCAAATAGTCAGTGCATAATGGTGAATGTCGGCGAATGTGTATATAATTGCGTGTAAGTGAACATTTCTAAGTAGAAAACACACATAAACCGGAATACTTATTAGACCGTTGCTCGACATCGGGCCGAGTTCATCAAATGAGTCGGCTTCCTTATTGCCATTGTTCACTTAATGTGTGAGTGCTTGCTTCTAATTCCGTTTCGTTTGCATGCTCGCCGCAAAGGGAAATCCTCTCTCTTCCTCTCATTTTCTCCTCCTTGATCGCTCCATTTTTCAACTCATTTCTCTTCGGCGACGTCGAAGTCGTCATTTTTATGTCTGACAATTTATGTTATGTATGAGAGCGTATTCTTTTTCACAGAGACTCCACTTTACTTTTCTGGTCGGCTTCCATTTTTGCGATGCCGCTACATTCATCAATATGTTTAGTGATGAAGCGAAGCCTATTCGAATGTGTACGGCAACTTTTTATGTTTACCTGGGGAAATAATGTGTGTGCAATTTCATTTTTATTACACCTTTAATATCGGAAAAGGTGGAAATCATAAGTTGCCCACCACACACTCAAATTATCTACGGTTTCAACACATTCGCAGATATATCAAATTGTTGACATAATTCCATGGATGAACAGACAAAAGTGTGTGTGTGTGTTCACATTCGGCTTTGTGCGGTACATTGTAATATTGAACCTTTGGCGGCGTCTTTTTCTATGGTTTCGTTCGCTTGCATGCACACCAACGATGATCCTTTTTCGAAAAGAACAATAACTTTCGTATTGATAACATATTGTGTGCTGATATTGAAAGTCAGTTTCATTTATGTTTGCTGTGAGTAGACGCTTGGAGTCAATTTCGTGCCGAATTCAAATTTTTGCACCTTTTAATTGCAATTGATATCAAAAACCGCCAAAGTGGAGAGTTAAAATTTCGATAAATAAATTCATTGGGGAAATTTTACATGTAAACCTCAAACCTCAAACCTCAATATGAATCGTATATTATTCTGGCCATTTTCTATTAAAACATTGAGTAATATGTTCCATGCCGTAAAGTTTCAGTCTTCACTGAAAATTACTTTATAAATCATCTGGTTTGATTTATGACAATAGTTTCATAAAATATGAAACGAATAAAATATATATAGAGAGAAAGCTTGCATCACAATGCACTACAAAGAAAATTTAATCGAATTATTTGCGGAAATTATTTGCATACCAACTATAAATCGAAACTCTGTAATGAAACGCTCGACATTCGACAGAGAGGAAGTTGCGAAAGTTTTCCGTATGAATTTATGTCACTATGGACATAAATGTAATCATCAGACATTTCCAGAGCTAAACATTCGAAAAACTTGAGTTGAGTTTTATCCAAACGTGGAAGCGCTGCTCAAAATTGCTGACGTCAAAACGTATGTAGCCGTTGACGTAGGTGTATGCATCGAATAGCACTATCACGAACAATCCATGTTCTCCCTTTGACAAAGCAAAGTTTCAATGCTTTAAAAGTTAAAAATTCAAAGTATCACAAAGTATCGATGTTGTCATGCAATTTGTGATATTTCATGTTGCAACCTATATACAGTCATCACTCACCTACACACGAAGCGAATCAAAGGGAAAACTCATTTTGCCCGTGCCACTTGTCATCGCTGGGGAATCGGATTCAAACCAGAATCTTTGCTATCGAGACACAATTTACCAGAGTCCAGTCATTGTGAGAACACGACGAAATCGCCATATACAGGTACACCCGTGGCGGAAATATCAAGTTCTTGCTACTCGGTGTGTCTTAAAGTAGACACTTACTTAAGGTTATTGGTTATTTTGTGGTCGACACTCACTCAGTGAACCACATCACTGTGTTTGCTTTCTGCGATCATGTTTAAGCATGTTCACTATTTGTTATTGTACTCAATAGAATACAGTTTAGCATGATAAAAGTAGGAAAAGACAATATATTGATTGAAAATAGAAGACAAAAATTGATTTTCAGTAACATATCAAACAGAATACGAATGAGTGTTCCGAACACTTCAGTTTCCATTAAAATTCCAGGAGATTTCTTTTTTGCGCAAATAATCTTAAGTGTGAGCGAATAATAAGAACGAATTAAATATAGAAATATCTTGTTCGTTGGTTTTGATGAGCATAAATGAAGTGAATGAATTTAAATGAACACCAACAGAAAAATTGCAAAAAAATAATCGAGAAACAGCAAAATAGTCTTCATTCAAATTTGTTGAAAGTCTATAGAAATTGAAAAGTGTGAAAAAGTTGCAAAAAGTATTCATAAAGATTGAACACCAACGGACTTTATAAACACACATTCAACCGTTACAATATGCTAATCCGTTGGAAAAGTAAGGATAAAAGTAGCTCAAATAGTTCATCGAGCTCGAAGAAGAAACGAAAAGGACGCGAAGGAGGTAAACTATCCATTGCTCAAAGTTTCATACTAATTATTATTGGTGTATTGCGTGGAAGATACTAGCTGAATTCGTTGCAGCGATTAGTGGATTGAATATTAAACGACGCATAGCATAAATTCGCGATATTTCATGATCGTGGATTAAGACTGTGTAATGAACACAAACTGGTGATGATGTTCGCATACACAAAACGCATCGTCAATCTCTTTCAGCGTGCGAGTTTGATAAACTTTTTCTATTCCAGTAGATCCGAAGTTGCTGCCTACGGCAGAAGTTCAAGTGGAAATGAGTTGTTTCGAGAATCAAATTAATTGCCAATCTAAAAATATGTTTGCGTCTGCAGAAGAAAACTTCTGCTCTCTCTCTCTCTCTCTCTCTCTCTCTCGATCTGTGTAAACAAAATGCGAGTGTTCAACATGAATGTAAGCAAAATATTTAACGCGTAACACAAAGAAAAAAGAGAATCTCCATCAATCCTCAGATAATATTACATCCTATGATAATCCATGGCAAGCTGATGCATCAACACGAATTCTATATTACAGCGGATATATTTGGGATTTTCTCGACTCGCAATTTTATTTGCTGTTCTAACGTTAATATTTATATCGGGACTCGTTGAATGTGTTCGCTCGCGTTCGTCTATTTTTTCTGTAGCAGATTTTTTGAAAAGCGTAGCATGCGAAACTCTGCATCAGAGTTTTGAGAGTTCAATAGTTTTCGAATGGATTTATTCTATTTAACATTGCTTTCCATAAATCGGAGTTTTCACTGTAAAAACTTTCGTTCGGCTGAAGAAAATTGAAAATATATACTAACAATGGAAATAAGTGAAATATAATGTATTTGATAATTGCGGAACTAAAGGAGTGGCTCTACATATGATCCAACCAACCATTTTTGACCGGGTTTTTCTTTCCTTTTTTTTCTCTGAAGACAATTATATAAGCGCCTAATTACAGAGCTCAGCGCGGTGGCTATTATGAATTATTATGGTTTACATATTCACGTGATACATTTCTGTAACCCACTTTCTTTATTTCAGAAGAGGATTGGCAAAATGACAAGGGCAAAAATCAACAGAACGATCAAGGTAATACTTTAATTAAGAACAATAACATGCTGTATTTATTGCGTGAAAATGTGTACACGGCAATGGAAATGGTCACAGAATTTCCGCAAAATATGGATATAAATGAAAATGGATGTGTTGATATTTGCTTATGGTTCATCTTTTTGAAAAATTGAATTAATAGACATTTCAATTCGTATTTATCTATTTTGATAAATTCAAGAATAACTTCAAATTGAATATGGCAATTTTCTGAATCATCAAATTTGGACGCCGTGAACAACCTCATAATTGCATTGAAAATAATAATGCTCAAATGTGTGAACGTTAGATTTCTCACATTTCAAGCGGAAACTATTGTCTTTTATTGGAAATTATTGAAGCACAATCACCGGAAAGTTGATTGCTTCGAAACATATATATAAAATTCATGGAAACATAAGCAATAAAATTCGTATAATTGCCGAAGGCGCACCGAAAAAAACGAATATATGGAACGAATTGAACAAATGTTCGAATATATTTGAAGCCTTCGGCAGTTCAAGATGCGAAGGTGCGGTGCTATGCACTCTTTTCCGTCCACCTTTTTCAGCGAAAAAACCATTTTCAATTAATGGCCAATTATAAGCGTTTATACAGCAATTTCATTTAGAAATAAAACTAGAACAGAATTCAGTTGCTGGTCTCAATTAAAAATTCATTCAACTTCTGTTTACATAATTCATCGGTGCCTCTATCTACACAATTCCAATAGAACTTCCGACTTCGACACTATAGAAATGTAAACAAAAATAAGCACAAAAAATTATGAAGCGTCGCAAGAGTTGTTTGATTTTTATTGAAAATACGTGCGAGTTATTTACGTTTTATTGCTTGCATATTACATAGTCGTCATCGTCGTCGATGTAGATACGATGTTGATCGTTGGCTTCGTCGCGACTTTAATAATTTGATGTGTGATGAAGAGCAACGTCTGACACAACAGATGTGTCAGAGCCTAAGTAGTTATTCGTGTGACTTCTCTCGGCGCTCAACATTTTATAGCCATGCAATTTTGAGATTGTGTGATATGTTCAGTTCGAATTTGTCAGCAATTCTGGCAGCCACGATAGACAGACGACTCAGATCTGTTGTAGTTGCTGCTTTGCTTTTGTGTTCACTCAATATTTCCTCGTGCTAATACCATCAGTCACGTTAAAAAAACTTGAACCACTTTCATGTGTAGATGTGTACCACCAACATTTTCAATGCAAACTTAATCTAAAAAATATGTAGTTTATATAAAAGCTCAACAAAAAAGACAAATCATTGGATTCATGTTGTGTGTGTTTTTGTGTTTGATTACGATAATGACAAATTGATTTTGAGATAAGACAATCGGTAAATTGATAAAATTTAATTCATATTTGTGGAAATTTCGTTGGCAAATTTCGGGTACAAACCTCAAAATTCAGATAAATTGCTTGTGAATGGAAATCGATACGATAAAAATGATTTTAGGCCAACATCGAAAGTGTTAAAATTACATTTTATTACATTGTAGATGATCGACGACGTGGGGGTCGCATCCGACCAATCGAAGACAATCGACGGCACACAATGGGCAATGATATGCTTGTTTATGCACAGCAAAATCAAAACATCCAACAGCGCGCAATGGACCTTGAGGTAAATACAATTAACGGCGGAACCATTCGTTTTTCTATTCATTTTCAGAACGGAACAAAAAAACGATGAATTCTGAAATTCATTGCTAACTCAACCTAAACACAAAGAAGGATATTTTCTTTTTTACATTCCTTCACTTTGCGCCTACGTGTTTTTATTTGATTCAATCTTAGAGAAGGAAAATTACAAATATTTCTTGAGTTTTCCCAACACCATTAAAATTAAAGAGAAATTGTGAGAACAAAACGCATCCATGCTGAAACGGTTGAATTGATATACTTTGCTTGTTTTTAGATGGGAATGCGGGCTCAAAAGAACAAAAAGGTAAATAAGGCATGTCATGTGTTTTGAGTCAAAGCCATAGAGCCTTGGGTGTTCTTCATTTTCATTTAAAACCCAACAATTTTACAGCATGCGAAAATGTAATAATCAGCTACAAAATCTGTGTTGAATAAAGGTTAATGCTATTGTTTATCAAAATTTAATAGCGTAACATAAGTTTCTTTCTTTTAAGCATGCGTCCGTAGATCGTTATGAATATATACATTGTGTGATAATAGAAAAAGGGGAGCGAGTTTCATGTACAAATTGGAAGATGAAAATGAAAATGAACTGTATATTTTTCGATTTATCCAATTAACAGCAGCCTCCGCCAGTGCGTGGATACGCACCAGTAAATCAAGGACCGTTGTTCGATGAAGATCCCGGTATCATGTCCGAGGTTGAAACAGCCAGCACTGGATTTCGACGCGGCAACAAACAGAGATCGTCGCTGCCCGTTGTACGTACACCGTCGAAGACACTGGAACGGCCTCTCGGTGCGTAATATTTCATTTTGCTCTCAATCGTTTTGTTGTTTATTAAATCATTCGCACATTTCCTATTGTAGGGTTGGTATTCTTGCAATATCGATCGGAAACGAAGAGAGCTCTGTTACCCAACGAAATAACGTCAATCGATACTGTACGAGCATTGTTTGTTCGTTCATTCCCTCGACAATTAACCATGGCTTACTTGGAAGGACCAAACGTTAAGATATACATTCACGATGCAAGCAAAGATATGTTTTATGAATTGGAAGATGTGAGGTATGTGCAAACGAAGTATTTTCAATTTGGGTGGTAGTTTTGTGCTGTCTTTTGATATTTTCTATGAACAAACAAAAATATGAACAAACTGTCTGCAAATGCAACGAATTGATTGCGTTTTTCGAATTGGTTTTTGGAACACGGCAAATTTGATTTTAATATGTTTCATGTCTTATTTTCGCTTCTTGGTGTTCTGTTTCTTGGTGAAATTCAAATATTGTTTCTAGATCACATCTTCGGGAAATTCGTGATCGTTCCGTGCTTCGTTTATTTGAATCGAACGAAGTTAATGCTCCACAAGCTTTGCCAGCTGGACCTGGAGTACCGCAACCGTTACCACAAACTGGTGGTACAAATTGGGATCAAGATCAGGTATTCACAAGAGTTGTAGTTTGAGCCAAGCCCTTTATAAATCACCGCCTAAATTCATAATCATCTAAATTCGGCTGATTTATTTTTATTCAAATTAGTTCGGGTACTGTTCGGAGCCGGAATTCGATACTGAGTATTCGCATCAGCATGTACACAAAAACAAAGTGAGTTTTTTATTTTTTTCATTAAAACTTATTTTTATTCCATTTTGTTTAGTCTTAAAAAGAATTCGGGCGGTTTGCATATATCTAAATAAATTAGAATTAATTGAACTTTTCAAAAAATAAAAAACATTACTGACACATTCTTCCTGTCTCTATTTTTCTGGCTTATATGTTTTTGAACTCGAAATTCTTCATTTGCAATTAATTTAAAAGCAATAAAAATTCAAAAATTTAACTAAAATGCACCGCAACCACCGACACTATGTCCCTTAAGAGCATGCTCTGGTTGGATTTTTGCATCTTTCCAAGCAAGTACAACGGCACCAATGAATGGTTCAACGTCGCAGGCAGAGCATAGCGACAGAACAGCATTCACTTCACCTTCGGCTGCTTCACGATCGTGCTCTTTGATTTCGTCCTCGATGTCACCTTGCCGTGTTAAGCTTTCTTGGAACTCTCCATCTCCGAATTGGGCCAAACCGTCATAAGCAAATGCCGTGCTATCGCCAATAATTTTATCATCAAAAAATGAACCGTCACTCAACGGGATAAGTGCACGCTTCTTGTTGGTATTCTTTGCATTCGGCACACGCTTAACTACACGTCGTACTTTGATCGTCGTTTTCGGTGGAACATTTTCGTTTCGCTTGAATAGTAAATGATTCCCGAAAGTTTGCTGCGGTGCATTTGGTTCATCGAAAAATTGAACATTGGCCGGATTATTCAAATTGACAAATGATGACGATCCAATTGATGTTGGAATTGATGGCGGTGCTGGTGGTTCTTGTGGGAACAACACTGGTGCCGTTGGCGATGGTGAGCTTGGAATTGGCGGCGGAACGGTGAATTGCTCTTGCACAAGTTGGTTTGTTCTACTAAATTGGCCACTCACAAATTGGGTTTGTCCCGGGAAAAAATGCGCTTGCAGCGCCTGCTGTTGCTGCGGGCCAGGCAAATTGAAATTAACTTGATTCAACACGGGTCCATTAGCCAAAAATGGATTTGGTGTTGTTTGCTGCTCACAAAGAGAATAACATATTAAAAATGGGAGGTTTTCTTTTGAAACTGAATGTTTAAAATACCTGTGCAGATGGGGTCGGTGCTGTTGTTGTTGAAATCAAACCTTCATGATTAAAATGATGTGCATGATGATGTTTGTGGTCGCGATGTGCCTTACCAGCACTTAAAGCCACTTTGTACAATTGCAATACGGTGATTTCCACGTGATGTCCTGGTGCAACTGGTCCAGTTATCGAAGGACCGCCAGAATATGCAACGCCATTTCCACCAATAACATAATCAATAATCTGCAATCGAAAAATTGGAATTCAATTTTGAAATTCTCTTTACAAGGTTTCGTTGGCGGTGAACTCTAGACCGTGTAATGCTTTGAATCCAGATGTGAACAAAAAAGATCGATATGAAAATGAGTGGTTTTCTGGTGATTTTTTATTATGTAAAGAAAAAATAAGCACAAAAAAGCGGTCCTGATGTGTTCGAGTTGGTTTTCTTGTTCACAAATATATGTTGAGGCACCAAATTAATAAAAAAAGAATTCGATCTACATACCCGATTATGGAAACCGCGTCCAACACGTTCTGCCTTCACCCATAGTTGCCATTCCCCGGTTTTGCCATTCCATGAAGCGCACGCATGATGCCATTTACGTAATTTCAATGGATAATTCAATCTGTACCGATCGAGAGAGACAGAGACCATTATGTTTGTTTCGTTGTTGTTGTTTTTTTGATTGATTACGTGCGGTATTGAGATGGCAAAAAAGCCACTCATCCACAAAACAAGGTTAGCTGAGGTTAATCACAAATCGTTAGAGCAATTGAATGACAACAGTAATGCGCGCTGACAACTCAAATAAAATCAATATCATTGGACCAATTATTGCATCGACTTCTATTTATGGTAGATTCGATTTTATTCGCCGTGTTTGAATATTCGTGAAGTGCAGAATACAAACGGAGTGCATTGAATTTCACAGCAAAATATTATTAAATACTTTATAGCTGATTGAGCCGTCTGCACATTTTAATTTTCAGCATTACCTTGCAGATATTAATTTAAATTCACTTAAATCAAATGAACTACTAAAGATATCGAATAACTTCATTCGCCATTTAAAATGATTGCAACCGACTTCAGTCAACTGTATTGATTTATTGCCATTTCCACTAATATTGTGTGAGAGAATTAGTTTTATATAATTTATTAATGGCTCGCTTGCACTTGGTGGATTATTGAGTTGGCTTTAATCAGCCGCAACACTTATTTAGCATACCATTGATTGATGTCAATGGCATTGCAATTGCTATTTACCGCTTGTTTTGAATTTTTATGTCTTTCGATTTGTGTTTTTGTTGAAAAGCGGTGCAAAAAGTGAAAATGCCGCTGGCGCAACTTATTCTGCCTAAATCGATTTTGAGTCATTAAGATCTTTTATATTTTTTCAAACTTGTTAGCATGCGAATGCTGGAAAACTTGAACGAAATGTCCTCAACTCGATGCGGTAGAAACTTCTGCTTGGTTTTACAGAAAATGAAATCAAAATCTATTTTATATAAACGTTTAGTTGGACTAACGAGTCAATACTTTCAAGTGAACTTCTTCTTATCCGTGTTTTTATTGCCCAATTGTCGTGGGACGAGAAAAAAAAAGAAGAAACCCGAGAAAAAATCGAAATATCTTACCTGAAAAGCGTTTGTCCATGAACGGCCAACGAGAAGTAACTCGCTCCTTTGGAATTAGCTATCCAAAATTGGATTTCTCTCGGCTCGCCATCAACTGCAGACCAAGTTAAAAATTGAAGTGGATATTATACAAAGAACGTTGAAAGAGAAAGAAAGAAAGAAAGAGAGAAAGAAAGAAAGAAAGAGAGAGAGAGGGGGGGAGAGAGGAAGAGAGCAAAAGAGATAAATAAAACAGAAACAGAGGAAAGGTGTGCATTTATCAACTATGAATTCCGGTTCCATAAAATTGCGTCAAAAAGTATACAGTATTGAATAATGGTAGAAAGGTAACCGCAAAATTCTGCAACAGACAGATGGAATATATTTCCAAATGTACTACACAAAGCAACCGAATAAAAAGACTGTAAGCCAAAAAGATAGAAATAATCAGGTGAAATAATGTGCATTTGAATTGTGCTGACACATGAGATAGTTTACACTCGTTCAACTTTATTTCCAAGCATATTATTTTTCCATTGTGGATTGACACCAGATTACAACCACTGCTGCTGCCGTTGCTTCGCAATCTCGGCTTCGTTGCGACCAAACGACCGACCAAAACGATTTGGTGGTTTCCTTTGAGTGCGTTTCGTCAAGTATTGCTTTACTTCACTTCATAATGTACTGCTATTGTCACTTTATACCATTTCATTTCACGTAAAATATTCGTTTATTAAATATTTCACTAAAAAATGATGTAGAAACAAAAATTGGAACAAAAGCACTCTTGTGTTTACGCATCGGCTTGCTTGGCTTTTCTCTATTAATTGTGAAAATCTGTGTGTGCTGTTTATTTTTACATAACAAAGCGGCTCGGCTGTTTGGCCAATTCAATTTATTTGTCTTGATTTTGTTCATGTTATAAAATTGTCCAACAAATTTGCGCATATTTTGTTGTTATTCCATAACATCATTTTCTTTATAACGGAACCATCCATGCACCGGCAATGTTGACATTATTATATCAAATAGCGGAGCGATTTGTCAACAGAATTTGCTTAATGGAGAAATCCAATTGACAAATGATAAGTTTTATCAGAAATATGTCATCGCTTGAATCTTAATTCATTGTGATTTGCGTTCGCATGATGATTAATTTCGCCGGAAAGTTATTATATAAATGCGCGGATTGAATCACATCTCTTGTGAAATGGTCATTGCGTTATCGGATGTTGGCTTTTTATGAAATTCATTAGCTCAATCAATTGGTTTTGTTATCATGCAGACAATGGGTATCGATTATTCAAGAAGACGGCCTATCGGCCGTTCGGTCAGTTGCGTACGATGGGAAAAGTGGGCAGTCGATTCTACATGCATTACACTAATGAAACATATGTAGCAATAAATAGGCTATTGTCGAAATATTCGGCTAACTTATATTTAAATGAGATTCGCAGTTGTTGCGATAGTGGCTGCATGGAGAATGAGAGCGAGAGATGACCGAACAACACAAATAAACGGTCTATTATTAAGGCACTAAGAAACTAGTTAACTCATTGAGCGATCAAGCGTGTGGCACCGTCAAATGAAATTCGGTATATTGGTTAAACCACACGATTACATCCAATAACATAAATTCGATACAGGTAGAACTCTAAATCGATGGAAAATTTGGGTCATCGAATTTTCATATAAATATTTGTTAATATAATCCTCATCAGGAAATTTCAAAACATCTGCTTACACCGATCTGGAAGGAAAATGTGCTTTGTGGATGTGGTCGTCGTTCAAACCACTTCATTTCCATCTTGTAAATTGCAGGCTGTAGTTTAACAAAACAATTTGTTTCATCTTTTTCATGGTGTTTGTAAGGAAGCGACGTTGGAACACGCTTTCGAAGAAGATAACAAGGAAATTGTTAGTTTGATTCTTGAAATTTATCTTGCTATCGGAAATTGTTTGCTTAACTTATGAACAAAACAAAAAGTTGTTGATGAAGTTTCAAGTGAATGTTGAAATGAGAATGAAGTTTTTCATATCCCCAAGAAAACAGCTTGCATGTGACATAATCTCACTCAACAAATGCAAAAATATTCAATATTTATTGAAGACAATAAAGGTTTTGAAATTGAAATTCATTTGAGGGGGATTTTCAATAATAAATTGCATTCAAGGAACTCTGATATTTTTCTTCGGTGTTTGTGTCAATGAAAACTAATATAAACGTCACATCGATCAAGTGCTTCGTATTGAAAGATTTCCTTGTGTATTCTCTGATTGCTCACTACCACCTTGTGTAGTTCAAAGAGCATCGAACGGATTCTATCTATCAGTCGTAATCACTCTGCTGTCAGCCTAGACGTGCATTCGCTTTCAATTTTGCGTTTTCAACGTGGATCCGTTGTTTGCACTGAAAAAATGGCCCTGAAGTAAATATTCGAATTCATTTGGAGAGTTTGAATCGAAATTTAGAATATTATTGACACATACATTAGCAGGAATATTGATCGACATCGTCAGTTTGGTTTCTCTGCTTAAAATGTCAAAATTAGTTCTCCTTTGAATTGGTGTGTGTTGGTGTGACTTTAGCACACGAGCTGTTTGCCTCATCCATAATCAATGCAAGCGCTTCATTTGAAGGAGCGCAGCGAAAGAGAGGGTGAAAGAGTTAGAATATGGTATCGTATAATGGCATTTCGAAAGCCACATAATGGGGAGAAATAAATTGAATTTTCCATCTCTTCTCTTTGTATCTTTCTCTTCATTTCGGTGTAAGTATTGTGAGCTCGTGCGAATTCAGTTGTTGTTTATCGACAATCTCATACTGAGAGTGTACGTATGTATCGCATGCGAGGGTTTACTGCTGGCAAGTGTCTTTGCCATTGCTTAATCAATCGCGACAAGTCGGTGCGTTACTAGTTCGGCTTATCTTTCAATTCTCAAGAAGAAATAGCGCCATAAATTCACATGGTCTCTATTCAAGAGATAAGAGATTAATTGTAAACCTTTCAATCTTGATATTTATGTTGAACGTCGCGCAGAAAAATATAGAGAAACGAATTTCAAGTGGAAAAGTTTTTAATCAATGAATTTCAAACTTTTTTTTTAATGTTTGCCATTTAATCAGATGAAAATTCCATTACAATTCATTCATTGAAAATGTCACGTTTTTATCTATTTCTTCTTTTGTTTGGAATATTCAAGCAGTATAGTTGCGACGATGATAAAAACTTTTATCAATTGTTGAAAAATGAAATCAACACGAATAAAATGAATCATTTTCATTAAACCAAATTTCATTAAAATTTTGAATGACGCTTCTTTTTGTGTCTCGCGTTGCACAGACAAGAGAAATATATGGATGTGCGGTTGAAGATTATACTTTCGATTTGCCCACTCCTTTTCCATTATACACTCAATAGAAGAGATATCCGTAGACACTATTTGAATGAGAGAAAATATTGAAAGAATTCTTTATCGAAGCATTATTGGTAAAATGAAATTGATCCTTGTTCAAATATTTGCACAAATATAAAATGATTCCAAAGATATGATGATGATATTTTAACCAACGGCACATCGATTGGGCCGAAATGTCTCTCGGAAAAAACATATAAATCACGAAGAGAATGAATTCAGTGAAGCGTGAGGTAGACAAAAAAAAAAATATAAACCAAATTAGCAACCGCTTGTTTGATCGAATATATTTTTCGCATAATTTATGCACGAACCGTAGCAAGTGTATGCAAATGCGGCGCTCTCCTAGTTTAAGAGCTGAATTCAAAAATGTTGACACACTCTGTATCGACGCACCCTTAATTCGAGCAAGAAAAATCCCATTGATTTTTTTTTCGCTCACTTTCGTCAATTCTTACCGGAGTACGTGAATATGGAGTGGTCGCCATTGTGGTTGGTGAATCGCATCCAGGCGCAAAGTGTAAATTGGTCCATTTTCGGGATGTCAACGTGATATTGAATGGTACCCTCATCTTCAAACGCATATTTTTCCACCGAACATTGATCGTTGGCCTGTGGAAAAAGTAAAAGGTATAAAAATATTTGGCATTAAATTAATGTTTTGTATCGAAAAAATGACAAAAAGTCATATTTCACAGTTTGCTTTGGTTTGACAGTTGTGCAAAAATCCGTTAAATTACATGCAACATATAAATTACTAAAGGCATTTTGACCGTTACAAAAGAGAACGTCGCAGACCATGTCAACTTTTCTCTGTGGGTGTGCGATTGCGTTTGGAATTGATGGTTTTTCTAAGTGAAGGTTAAAAGCAAAGACCAAAAATATGCTGAAATTTAAACTATATTGACAACTTGATTCCCTCGTCAAATCCTGTATCGATTTTAATCTGACGTTGACGACATGGCAATACATCATTAATCAAAGTGGTAAAGAATAAATGAGATCCGCTCAAAGTCATGTGCAACTTTTAATTGCATTCCACAAGTTAGTCTTCTTGCTTTGGAGTGAAATAACCTTAAGGGGGTCAAGGATTACCGATTCTGTTTAGTTTATCCATTTGTGTTTAGATTTTTTCACGAAACAAATTCAAAAGCATCGTTTAAACTGGAACAAGTCCGTATGCAAAATTGTCAAATCAGCCTCACTAATTGCGAATGAGCTACATTCAATTTTGAAATGGAATTTATTTTATGCAAATCAAAAATTGAACACTCCACAAAAACACAAGCCAAAGGCGTTAAAATCGTGCGAAAATGATTGCTGAGCTTTTTTTTCTGTTTGTTTTGTGCGTCTCTTCAGTCAACGAAGTAATGCTGTTTTCCATTTAGGGTACGCAGCAGTTCGTGTTGTGGCGTTTTTTTCGTGTTCTCTAATATTCAAGGCCGTTTTGTTCCGCCGATACACTCAGAAGAGGTCGAAAGAAAAAAAAAAACAAAGCACGCAAATTACAATAATAATAATCAGAGACATCAACAAAGACCCTTGCCAGTCTGCATCCAATCAAGCCTGAGCACTTTTCAATCATACGATATTGTAGTCATTGATTCAAATTGATATGAATTGGCCGTCGCGATCCATTCGGCGGCCACGCCGCACAGCCTGCCATCGAATATTTGTAAACTGGGACGTGGAGATTATGCGTTTGATTTGCTTAGTTATGGCACTGATTGATGTAACACCATTTTATCTTGTGTTTGAATTCTTCAGTGCTGTTATAGGTAAATAGCGGTGTTGATGTTCCCGCGACTGATTGGAAACTCGATCATAAACATTGATGATTTATTGATAATAAACTTGAAGTGTTGTTGTGAGCGAGAGTGAGAGTGAGCGCAAGAGCGGGGGCACGTCAAGCGCCTCATTATAACCCTATATGCAATCAGCAATAAAAACATCATCAATTCGTGTGATTCACAAAATAACGAGCAATATTTTCTGCGAAACGGTGCAAAATGTGTGCACCTGCTGCATGTTTTTGTCCATTCCATTGCTCATTTAATGGATGAATGGAGTGTTTGAATGGTCTTCGGCACATCGCCGAATGCATTTCAATTAAATATGGGAATTTTCAAGTTGAGTGAAAAGTGTTTAATGTAATTTCAAGTTAGAGTGTACGCGCTCTTTATGCAGTGAAGTGTGCGTATTGGCCGTGCACTGACTGGAAATCATTTGATTTGCTTCATTCGCGTTCGTTTGCTGAATAAATATGCGCGCACAAAGTGCAGGAAAATAAAGTGTGATTTGATTAAATATCATATCCGTGTTCCGCGTACAGAGTGCAAAACTAATCAGGTGTTTGAATTCAAATGCGTGGATGGCATCTGCATTTAATTCCAACTATTTGCTTAGTTAGTTAGTGTAAGAGTCGGAATATTATAAAAGCCCGTGAGAAATCCAACTCATCGGCGTAACGAAAAACATTAGCGCGATTTAATGTTAAATTCTATCTGATGCCGAACAAAAATTGCCGAGCTCTTGTCATTTGCATTTTTTTTTTCTTACTCAAACAACCAGATCATAATCAAAATGCAAATAATTTGATTGAAAAGTTGATCAAAAGCCATTACGGTGTAGAAAATAATAGCATTGGCGACTGATTTTGGTTTGATAATTGGATTTTTTTATTCAATCACAAACAGACGCACAATACGAGAAAGAGAACGGCAGCATATGAAACGATTTTCGAAACGTTCAACAAAATTATTGAAAATGGCAATTCATTAAAAACATTTTCGATTTTGAACATAAATGTGTGTCTCTTGTTAGCTCAAACAGTGAATATTATCTGTGGTTTGTGTTTCATGTTCATTGAAAACGCTACTAACTTCATTGTATGTCTCGACTTTTCTTCGGGATCTGAAAAAATTCGAAATGTTTGTTGGACTTACGGCTGGTGCATTGAAGAAACCATTGAAAATTTTTCCACCGGTGTAGCCCAAATATCTTGGCTCATCGTCAATTTCACTCGTTAGATCTGGTGCATCGACGGTCACGACTGAGCCAGCGGCGTCGTTCGCACCGATATCACCGATACTTGTCGTGATTGTTTGTCCATTGAATGTGATGGAACTTTTACTACTCGATGCTGTATTCAAGATACTATTCACTAAAATCGGCTGCTGCGACGGCCTAGGACCAACGATCGGTTTCCAATCATTGATTTGAGCATTTATTGCTGTAATAACTCCCAACAAAAGTGTAAAATACACAGCACAATTCATTTCGAAACCGATTTACTCTCAAGTTTCTGCACCAATTCCGTATTTCAAATGATCATAAAAATGGTTTTGCTTTTCACGAACAAATTCGCGATATCAACACGCGATATTTTTTAACCGCTATTCTTGAAGACGCGTAATCTACTGAACGACAAATTCACTTTCAATAAGCCACAACGGACTGCCACACTAGCAACCCACTACGCGACTCAGCTTTTCGTTGTTGTCTTTCTTCATTTTCTTCTTCTTCTTGTTGTTTCACTGAAAACGCAACAGGCGAACAACACCACAAACACACACACACAGAAAGTCACAGACATTGAAAATGGTACAAACGAACATGCCGATGGAATAAAATAAGCACAAACAATGCTTTGGAGCGCAAAGTGTGTGAAAAATATTGGCAAAAAAGTGGCAGCTATGAAAACTGAGCTGCAATATACTCGTGACTCAAACCAAAAACCATTAATTGGCTGGTGTATCGAGTTGTCATGGTGCTTCGAGTGTTGTTCATACAATTAAATTGATTTGGTCTCACATTACGCACCAATTTCGATGGCAGACCGCGATTAGCACAAATTTGACAAATGTGGAACACAATTTTAACTGCGAATTATTTTGCACATCAAGAAAATCATACTGAGAGCAGTGCATGGGTCGAGCTCAACAAATATCATCTAGCGCAAAAAAAAACCGCAACTTGCAATGCGATTCATCAGCGGCAACGTAAGTGCGGAACCAGCACCAATCCATTTCAATTCAACGAAATTTGTCGAAAAAATAGATCGCGTTGAAACGGTGCTTTCAATAAGACTCCAAAACGATGGAAATTAAAAGTGAAAAGTTGAGTTAGCAACCGAATTTTGATTGTAACACGTATTTACTTTCCGAAATTTTATGTTGTCGAACAAGTATTGTTTCCGTGCACCATAATTGCCGTTGGTTGGTCGGCGTAACAAAAGTCGTGTTGAACACTGTTCATGCGTTCGACACAAACAAAAAATGGACACGTTTAAATGATTTTTATTATCGACCCATTAAAAAAAAAATGGGTAAATGTGCTCAATGTGTTCGCTCTTATCGTGTTCGATTGATAGTAATCTAGTACGCTTGTGTTTTCCTTGCCTTCAGAAATTCATTTGCATAATACATTTTGTATTTTACACAACAAAGACAGCTAAAGAATGTAAATCCGAATCGTTTGCACACAACAAAACACAATCGAAGTATCGCTCACTGAATGAACTCTCTGAATAGATCCATTGCAATATTTATTGACCGTCATTTATAACAACTCTATTTCCTTGGCTCATGGAATTCATCAGTTTGTTTTTTTTTTTTTGTTTCTTGAGAAGAAAAGCCAAACATTCAATACTGCCGGCGAATTTTGCAACTCAACGAATGACGGCGGAAGCAAATTTCAATTCGTATTCCTCCGCTAGCCTCTTACCAGTAATTATGCTCTTTATTCAAAGGAAAGCTATAATCAAATTCCATTTGCTCAGCGTTCTTGTCTCTCTTATGTTTAATTGAAGCAATTAATTGTCTTTTTTGCTCGATACAATCAGCATGACTCGAGTATCTGATCTTTCTCTGTGCATCGAAATCCATCAATTTAACCAAAAATGCATGGTGCAGTTGGAGTTTTCGCTTTTGGACACATCGAATCACTTCTGGGTACTTATAATACAAAAGCTGCGATTGTGTTTTCTGCTTGAAATGAATTTATTTTCTCGAATTGTTATGCAATTTTACCGATTGTATTGTCAGTTTTCGGCGATGCTGTGCTTCAAAGCATAAGACATTCAAACCAGAGCAATTCTCTCTCACATGCAGCATTACGACAATGAATGAAGAAAAAACAGATATGTTAATGTAATGCACAATGCATAAAGTGTTTTTATGCTGAATTTATTGACACAGGTGAACATTCTTTAGGCAGTGCACAGCATTCCAATGAGGCGCATTTCATTCATGCACCTCCATATTCAAATGAAAGCGAATTGGTGCTTTCGAATTTTTTCGGTTTAATCGCAATCATTGGTAAAATTGTGGCTTGTACTTTCTCAAACACTTCACTGATCTGGTCGAACGAATAAAATCTGGCAAAGTTGATGAGACAGTTGCAAGAATTATATGCTATCCGATATGTGCCTCCAATGTTCCAAAATGAAATTGAAACGCTCGAAATCGTTTTCGAAATGATTGCCATTGTTATGCGATTTGTTTGCTTTTCACAAAACTCCAATTTCGTGTCCTATCATAACAATATCTCGGAGCAACGGTTGCACAGCCGAACATCGATTGGCATTTTTTTGTCCTTTGTACGTTACATAAAGAATGTTAGCCCATGAGAAAATACCATTTGATGGAATAACAAAGACCTCTTTGAAACCATCTTTGTGTCTTGCTGTTAAGAATGACCTATTCTGAATCATTGAAGAGGTTTCGAAAAAAAACATGCGAAAAAATGAGTTGCTTCTCATTTTCGATGAATGCAAACTCAAATAAAAACGGGAGGAACCACGGTAAATCGCAGATACGAAGCATGACCGCTTCCCATCCTCCATTACAAATGGGTCGACAATGAATAAATTATTATGGTTTCAACCTGTTACGGGAACAGACAAATCATCTAATATTTATACATCAATTGATGTGTGCAGCTGAGAAAAATAAAATAAAATGAAATAATCCAATCTGATGATTATAATAGAATCCGCATCGGGCACATAACTCCATTCAAACATCATATGTTTGATGGAATATTGAATTAGAGCTGTAATCGAATTGTTGTATCGCGGACAAAAGCGTTGTGCGCGCTTACCAAATTCCCTTCGGTTGACAAACTTAAGTGCAATCAACATCAATTACAAACATTACTCAACATCTCACACCATAATTAAATCAATGCAAAATTATTTCCTAATAATTCAAATCCAACTCACACCGAACCAAACAAATGCCGAAAAATTGCTGTCATTTATGATGTGGAATACTGGCTAATTCAATTATTCATGACAATATGAAGCATTTTATTGTGGCTTGCAAACACTTCACTGACATGTTCACCGATTTATAAGTCATCAAGTGACAGTGCAAATTGTAAAAGATTGTCGCCATAAATTCCAGCACAGCCACATGATCTAGAGCGATAGAAGGCCATACATTTGATACAGATCCACGAATAACACATTATAAATCGTATTAAGTGTTTTTTCTTTGCCTTTTTTCGTCGTGCACATACCAGCGTACATTTCTCTCTTTCTCCGTGACAGCTGAAGATACTTGCTGAAAGTTTCGGTTTTTTTCCTACTTTCATTTTAGATTGTCGTTTTATTCGATTGTTTTGGTTATGCAATCGGAGTAATTTGGTTGTTTTTTCGGTGGTTTCGTTTCGTTTGCAGTGTGTGTGTGTGTGTGTGTGTGTGTGTAGAGGAAGAGCAGCACATTTGAAATATATTGCTCGTAGTTTCAGTTTTATGTGTATTGGCAAAGCCGAGTATTTGTTTTACGTCGCATTGGTTTGTGTATTCACAATGTGATTGCGTTTGGATGGTTTTTTCTGCGACAGAATAAAAACTTCTTCATGCTTATTTTTTCTAAAGGTTGAACCAAAAAGAACTTTCAATCAAAATGGAACTAAAAAATATAAACATTTTTTGACGAAATTGTAAAAGATATGATTTAGAAATGTTCTGTAAAATTTTACTACAAAGGTCTTTGTTAATAATGTGTAACGTTGCAAAATCTCATCTCCGACCGTTTCGTAAAAAATGCCAAAATATTTTGGTTTCGATGTTCAATGGCCCAGAAGAAGCTGTTATTTTACCCTAGACATTTTGTTCATCCATTATTTTGGAAAGACGTATTCCATACTTTACCAATGCTGAATTTGATGGAATCGGCTCTTATTTGTAGAGCCGTTGCGAAGTGTGCAAAAACAATAGACCAACCAGAAAGGTCTTCTTTCTCAGAATTGATACGGATTTTTCTTTTGTCATTGGCTTTTGTTGACCTACCATATTCACGCTTACAGCATTTATGTTGTGATTCGCATCAAAAGCAATTTTATTTGATTCAACTGAAGTGTCCCTTATCAAAATCAATATCTAGAAATTCTCATCTCTTATTTGAACGGATTATTTACGAGAATTGCCCATTTAATTGATGATGCTAATTCGAACATTTCTTATGACTGTCAGATTCTTATTCCAATATGATTCTGAGTAATTTTGTTTGTTTTTGTTATTTGCCAGGGTGTCAAAGGTGCTCCTTATTATGTCGGTGCTGCACAAACATTGCCACGAGGGATGTATAGTGATCGCAACAAGAATATCATCGGTAAGCTTCTGTGAAAATTCTCTATAAAATCAACGAATAGATTTTAATAATTGGACGAAAGTTGGTGATACTAAAAACGTAAATTGCATGCAAAATGATGAAAGTTTTTGGGGAAGCCATTTGAATATGGCATAAGATTGATGTAGATTGGGCGGTTCCCAGTGGCATTTAGTTTGATGATGATGTTTTTATGCTCTTTTTCGACGTTGAAATAGCTAAAATGTAATCAAAATATTTCATACCAATGGAAAGTCTCATCCATCCATTCATGTTCGAAAAAGAGATGGTTTTAGTGTTTTTGTTGGTTTGTTTCTTGATTTTTTGTACGTTTGTTCGTTTGGAAATGGTTATTTCATGTAGGACCACCAGCCAAACCATTAAGATCATATGGCTCTAGTGGAAGCATGACCGGCCAATACCCTTATAGCCAGGATCAACTTTACAGTATACCAGGTACAAATACAATTTGTTCCTCAAAAACAAAACAAAAATCACCACGAAATTTGCACACTTTTCAAGTCATTCTTCGTTCTCCCATTTGATGACGATGCAAAAACGCAATTAAATCGATGATTTCACCAAAACTCCACAATTGGATTCGCACAAGTCATTCACAAACCAACAAAATCATTCAATTTGCAGCATGCATTAGAAAAACTCTTTCTTAGTTTTTGTAGCTTTTTCCAAGTACAAGAAAAAATGTGATCAGTTTCAAAAGATATATAAATAATTATACAATCATAATGGAAGTGAAATCATGAAATGGGCGTAGATTGCAAATCTTATCAAAGTGTATTTCAAAATTATTAGATGGATATATGAGCTCACCAGAGCGTGGAACGCGTGGGAGCTATGAGGAACCATATTACAGTCAATTTGGAACTCGAGGCAGCTCAGTAGCACCAATTATTGATGAGGAATTAAGGTAGGCCATTACATATCACATTCGACAGTCAATCAAAAATATAAACAACTCAAATTAATTAAGGAGTGAATGAAATAAAAAATTTGCACGTCAGCACTAAATAAATTATTTATTTTTTGCACTTTACAGTGATGCATCGTTAACAGAGAGTCAATACGCTTTATATGGTCATAAAACTGGACGAATTCCCCGAAATGCAACCCAAATGTATGATCCAACACGGTGAGTACTTCACATTGAATCATGCATTTCATGCGGGCGGCTGTATAATGCTGCTTAGTTGCACATAACCTTTTGAAACGGCCAAGAGTGCGTTGAACAAGCTTAATGGATCTGGCTCGGCGATTGTCATTCGCTCGGCTGCTTTTGTATTTCGCCTGAATCGAGTCGGTCGTATGCCAGTCACTCGTTTCGTTGTTAATGTTTCGACCGACGTCATTGGCATCGAATGATAGTATGTTGTTCCTGCGGAATTGAAATATGGGAAAATAATGTGGTTAATTGCGATCAAATGAATTTCTGATTGAAATTCTACCTTTGCTTTTAATTGCCTGCACGATCATGCACAGCAAATATCCAGCAAATGCCAAAAACGTCAGCGCAGTGATGCTGTAATGAAGCACTTTTTGAACTTTCGACGGCTTCTCATCATCCCATTCCGAAACGTACCCAGTTTTATGGCTGGAATGACACAAATGTTTTTGATCAACGTTAATTTTATCAATTGCAATGGAAACGAACGACAGCGGAAAAGTGAAAAATCAATTTCAAAAATGTTGGTCAAAAATCATGAAACATTTTACGTGAGCTGGTTAGGCTCGAAAGCCTTATGTCCATCGTTGGCCATCATAAATGGTTGTGCTGATGGAGGTTTTGTAGTGAAAGCTTGGAATGGATTGAAATACTGGAGCACATTTCGTGTTTCGGCTGTCGGTAATTCACGTAATAAGCTGCTGTCATTTTGGTTTGGGCTTTGGTTATCGATTTTCGATGGCGTTAAATTCGACAGTTGCAGTGCATCGTAAGCGGAAACCACATGCATCATCCTGATTGCTTTTCGTATTTTCATCAACTCACCAATTGGCATCTGTGCCAAACATTGCAAATCATTCGAAATGTACATCAAACTGTTATATGTTCCATTTTCAGTTGGTGGTGCTGTTAATGAGCATCGAACCAATATTGCCGATACAATTAAAATCTGGTTTGCTATTCTATTCACCATTTTCATTGCGTTCGTATTCAAATTCCCTCTATTCAACGCTTCAATTCACAAATTTTTAATCAGAATTCCACTTTTTTCCAAGCCGTAATGGGCTTAATGAAAACCAAATTACAACGAGTGCGAAAAACACAAACACATGAAATAAATCTCATTAATGAATGAGACCAGCAGTTTTTTGTTTATGAAAACATGACACACAGAACCGAAACTGGTTTGCGCACGCTTTTTACTGCCCAGCTAAATCAGAATCACTCTCGAATGCAATCGCGTTGAATCCTTGCCGATGGAACAGCCAACTCAATTTGTCAAACGATGTTTGCTATTGTCAACAAAAAACTGTGCTGAAATTCTTCTCTTCAACCCATAAAAAAATGATGCGACCAATGGAAGAAGGGGAAACGAAATAGTTGAAAAAAATTGCTCTGAAAAGTTTCTACAATTATTAGTTTTCCATGTGACTGACTTTATATGTACGACCGAACTATTGAGAGTGTGAAAAAATGACTCAAAATAGCGCATTTTGTCATCAGTCTTCGGGGCGCTCGACAAAATTGCATCAACACCGACTACAGTTTGAGTTTATCACATTGCCGGCGTGCGATGATGTTGCACAACTCATACTCATTTTATTTCGCACAGCTTAGTGCACACGTGATAATGATGATGCTTGACGCAAACATAGCGGAAAAAGCATCAAATCGTTTTAAAGATAATTTGAAGATGGATTTGGATGAAGAAAGCGCAGCACAAACCCCGTAGACATTCGCTCATTTCCAACTCCATTTTAATGAGCGCGTAAAATACAAAAACAGAAGAATACAGCTGAAGAAATTAATGTCAATTTTCATTGAAAACAATTCGTGAGGCGAAAACGTGCGATTATTTCCCCATTCAAACATCAGTGAAAAGTGGAGATAATTTAAATTGTATTTGTAGTTCACTAACTCACACACAATTCAATTTTTTTCTATCACATTTTACGCCTCGGCAACTTTCAAGCTGCATGACTAAAACAACACTAAAGCCGCCTTCCCACTCTGCCCACTTTTGTTCTTATTCATTTTGTAAATTCAATGAAAATGCTCGCTGTAAAACAAAAAACGGTTTTTTATGGTTTCATTTTCATTTCTGCTTCTTTATTATTGGTGCACAGGCCTGAAGATTTGCATCGCATTCGTGTCGAGCACATGGAACGTCAATTGGCCAATTTAACAGGTTTGGTACAGAAGGCATTGACACAGAACGTACCACCGACCGGCAATATTAATCAAAATTACTTAGGTGTGCCTGGGCAATATCGAGGTAAATAAATTTTATAAAATGTAAATCTTATTTTTTTGTTTTTTTTTTTTTTTTTCACAAAACCAATTTGAATATGGCAAAAGAAGAAGAATAAATTCAAACAAGAACAAAGAAGTTTAGATCTCAAAAAAAGAGTGTTAGTTAACACACATAAAACTCGTCGTTGTTTGAATGTTTTAGTTAGTCGTAGACAAATAGCACTCATGCAAATATTTGTCCCCCTGTCGAATATTGTAAAATTATACCCAGAAACTTGAACCACTCAGAAACACCACACACACTTCTCAATTAACATAAGAATCAGGTGTCAATTTAGAATCATAGTACATTCATTTCACAGATGAAAATGTGTAGAAAATTTAAAAATGATCTTTTAAAATAAAGGATGCACTGAATGCACTGTCGGAAATAACTGTCAAATTCACCAAAATTATCAACTTTTTTTTATTCTCGAAAATAGCCCACTGTGAATTTGTTTGGAACATTTTTCGGTACAACATTTGGAAAAAAGTTGGAATTCCAAAAAATGTTCGGTACACATTTCGATGTATCAAGCAAAAATTCGAATGTTTTTGAAATTGACACCGTTTCATATAAAAACATTTGGAATTCCAATCTTTTTGCCGTATTTTGTACCAAAATATTTTTCAAACAAATTGTTTGTAGGATAGTTCGAGCCTTCAAGCTCAGATATTTAATAACGTCTAACTGATTTTTGTTTCGAGTAAACAATCTTGTTTCCTCATGGAATTCGGTTCATTGACGAATTAAAACAATATCCAAATAAGTTATGCAACAAATTTACCATCTTTTGGTTTTGTCTTTGCAAGAAACTTCACGGACGCTTCAGACCAAAATGCAATTTCATGCACTTTTCAAAGAAAAGTTTTTTAATAGTTCTCCGAAGAAGCGATAAAACTCCTTACCAGATTCGAAAACTTATTCATGCAAAGTAGGTCAGTTAACCGCAATGAAGCGGTCTATCTCTTATCGTTTTTGAATTATTACCAACCAAACTTTTGCTGCTTTCGGATATCCGCAATGGGAAGAGTTTGTCTTAGATTTAGTACCCTGAAGCTATATTTTAATCATAGCAAACATATTTTAATAGACATAGCGACGATGAGTACAAGAAAAATGGTGAAGGCACATTTTCGCCAATCAGTTTTCCATGTAAGTGCATTAAGTGCTGTTTGATTGGCACTAACGTATCTTTGAACCAAATGCTAAATTTCAATGTAATTAGTCAGTTATTCAAGACATGCATCTCATTTTCCCTCTCACTCTGTTCAATCGCTGTGTATTTTGATGAATTCTTTGTTTTATTGATTTTTTTGCTGGTTCCGGTAGATATTCTGCTTGCGCAAAGAAATTTTATGTCTCAATTAACTGATTTACTCACGCTCCGTTTCGTGTGGATAGGGTTTTAATTGCAGAGCTGTTTTGAAGCGCGCGAACAAATGACACTTTATGAAATAAACGCAAAAAAAAACGAAAATTCCGTGAAATCTTTTCTTCTCCCCTTTCACACCTTGCTACGGGATTTCCTCTCTCTTTTTTGGTGTGAGTGTGAAAAAAGCAATGTCATCAGAAGTCAATAGAATTCGTATTTGAAAAACATTCAATCAATTCAACAAACGAGAAAATATTTTATCCACTTTTATTTTTCCATCACTTTCGACATTTTTCTTTTGATTGATTCAATAACTGTGCGTCTTAATCAAATAAATTATTTAGAAGACGTGGACAGACATTCGAGTGGAAGCTCAAATTCAATCCAAGGTAAATCCAATAATCGATTTGATATCGCATTTTTTATTTTGCCCAATGCGATGATTCAATTCATGAGAGAACATTTTCCATTGACAATATTTCTGTGTCTGTTTCAAATAATAGCAAATGGTATCAGTGAAGATATTTATGTTCGAGAGAAACCCCCAAAACTCGGCAAATCGTTATGTCGTAAGTTTTCAATGAAAATCCCATGATTTTCGTCAATTGATTACTCTTATTTCGTATCATAATAACTATTTTGGAGCGGAATAAAGATTTTTTTTCTGAATTCCCAATGTTCAACTCGTGTGTATGCTCTCTGGTTTTGCAGTATATTTATCTACACTCGAATGCATTTTTCATAGATCTTTCTTACATTCTGTTTGATATTTGTATTTTCCAAGTCTCTTGAGTTTTGACGATTTAATTGTATAAAATGACATGAAAATATTCATAATGATGGATTGATATTCGTTTGACGCATGTTATCAACAATATATTTTTCCTTTGTATATTTGATGCAAGTTTTTCGTGATGTTTCCAAAAATATTGTGATTGCTTGCGTATTTTGTGTCATATTTTAATAGTATTTATTTTGTACAAAGTAATGAAATTGTGTTCGCAATTTTGCATGATTTGGAATTCAATATACAATTCTTAATAACGATCTACTGAATCGTGTGCTTTCAAAATGTATTTTTTTCTTTAGGAAAATGTGTTATTTTTACGTTGCTTCCGAGATTTAACATTTTTTGCATCTTGAAATGATTGAAGCAATTTTAAACAGAACAAATTCTAACAATATATGCTTGATTTGATTTAATTTGCAGATAAATCGGTGTCGTTCGAGAAATCCGTTTCGTTCAGCGATGATATCCAAGGTCTGCCAAAGACACACAGTCCACAACATCACGGTAAATCAATGTCCTTACGAATAACATCCGTCTAATTACACTTCAACACCGTTTTGTCATCTTAGTTTTTATTCGAATCCGTGTTTTTTTTTAGATTTAACCAAGTAAAATCTGAATTTGTTGCTAGTTTCTTTTTCCGTTTATATTGAAGAATGTAAATAATTCGTTTACCTTTTTTGCGTATACATTTTGTTTTGTTCCGTAGCCACATTTTCCTGAAATCAATAATCATTATTGCTCAATTATTTTCTGTAACAATTAAATAGCAAAGCTAAACTTAATGTACATTAATAGTTGTCGCGTGAATAAAATTCATTAGAATAATGAAATTGTCTAACTGACAAAATCGATAGAGTACAATTGCTCGATTGCCATTTGAAACTGATTATTTACAACAAAACATGAAGAAAGATGTAGTTGATATTGCTTCAGATTTGAATGGCAGCGCGCAGAAAATACATAATTTGACACCTTGAGGGGCTGTGAGCCAATGCTTCCTTTGCTTTCTACAAAATGCAATTATTCGGAATAAGCCGTACAGAATATCTATTCTCCACACCTTACTACGGCAAGTTTCGGGGATGGCATTCAGAATAATTTCAGAAATTATTTGTCAACTATATAAAATTCAGTGATTAAAATTAATGAAAATTTAATTTTATTTCCAAACCAAACGCATTGGTTTGGTTCCAAAATTTAAGCTTTAATATTTTGAGCTATATTAATATAAAAATTTGCATTTGAATTTCAGCAAATAAAACTTGACAAATATATTCTTATGCATGTGTTCTTTCTAAACTTTAAGTTTTAATTCCTTTCTTTTGCCTTTTTTTTTTAAATATAACTTATGTAAACGAATGTAATTACATTTTAAGTACAACCCTGGAGTTGGATCAGGCATGATTTTCGATTGGAAAAAAACACAATAAATTATTACCGTTTTGATTTGTAGAATTGTCCTAGTTTTATTTAAAGCACCTCAATTGACATTAGATTCAATAAAATGTATTAGACGGAAAATTTCATTGTTCATCTTTATTTGAGTTGTTTTTTATTTGAAATGGTTTCTTTTGAAATTTTTGTGAAACAATCAATTTTCAAATGGGCTTTCACGTTTAAATTCGTTGAAACTGTAAAGTGAATAATGTTAGAAATGTGTGAAAATCATAATAATCAATCAAATAATATGCGAACCAATGAAAATTAGTCCCATTCAAAAATAAAACTTATGCACAGAAGCACCTCATGCTCAACGTTTGTACATACAAAACCCGAACCTTTTAATTTACCACAAAATCTTTGCCACACACCACATTCACACGAAGTTTTTTTTTGTACACATACCAAAACCATTCACACACAAATTATCCATTTACAAAGCTGAGAATCAAAAACACAATTTTTCAATGTCCAAATGAAACACAAATTGTTTAATTGTAAAATATATTCCTTTCTTTTGATGCTTTCTGTCGCAAATACAAAACAATCGCCTAATCACAAAATACACACTCACATACACACGTACATGCGCTACTTAGCCGATTCCAAACCACCAAAACCGGCTATCAAATCGTCAACTTTGCCTAGAACATCTTCTCAAGGTAAATAAATAGTTGTTGTTGTGTCGAAATCAAATGAAAATTTATCGCTATATGATAATTACCATCGAAAATGTTGTGATGAGAGGCGCTTTACATCCAACAGCAGTAGTCAGATAAGAAAGTACTGGTTTTTGCCTGTGAATTAATGCTATGTTGATGCGTGAGCTTGAGTTGCAATTATATTATGTTGAATGCTCCAATAAATCTATGTATATAATCGAATTATTTGTTTGCAGAACGTGATCGTTTGAAGCCGGCACCACCGCCAAAACCGATAGCACTAGCCGCGACGCATGTGGCCTATCGTCCAGATTTAGCACTGGCGCCAGAGGTATACAACCATTTACGCGGGCTGCAGAAGAAAGCAAAAGATTTGCGAATTGAAGTGCGAACTTTGCGCCGATTATCGCAAGCGCGAGCAATCGCTGTGCGAGAGGACATTAAGGATGCGTTCATGGGAATTCGGGCTACTTTATTAGCGAACAGTGGGGTATTCAGTGGTCAGGGCGATCATGAAAAAATGCGCTTAACAAAAGAAGAAGAGTTGTACAAGCAGGAAGTTTTACGCTTAGAAAATGATCTTGGCGATTTGGAATCGTCGGTCGAAATATTACGCGGCGCAGTAATCAATCGTCGTACGCGTGTCAATATGGCTGCTGTGGAAGATATGGCACTGATACTCAGTCGAGCAAGGTACACAGTTTTGTCGATTTGCAATTCATAAAAACCATTTATTTTTGATTTTGAATGATTAAATTCATTTCGGGAATAGCAAAACGGTTGCCGAATTGAAAATGCGCTTTCCAATGCTTCAAAATGCATTGAGAAATGTGTTGTCGACCGAAATGGAGAAAGTGGTGCGTGAAGAGAAATTCCTTAAAGACGAACCAGATCGCTTGGAATCGGCATTGAGACGATGCAAAAAATTGACTGGCACTCTAGTTACGCTTAAAAGGTAGTCAAATCAAGAACAGAACATTTTTTGATCAATCTTATCCATGCGTGATTGGGTTTTCAGATTGGCTAGTGTTCAAGAACAACGCTTACCAGGCACATGTCCTGAACAAAATATCGACGAGCTGCCACGAGCCGTTGACCATCAGCCAACTAATAAGGTAAGTTATCCATGTTCTTGCATCTTAACAGCTTCTCACCTATCTTCACTATTTAAAATCGCAAAAAATGATATGAAATCGAGCTCATTACTGATATTCGAGACTCAATATTTGATAAATACAAACTAATTTAATCAAAAGAGAAACTTTGTAGCCTGTTGTAGTTTCCTTAGTTAGTTCATGTGATCAACATTATTTCCGTATAAAATTGACTCATCTTTGGTTTCGGTTTAGAGTTTTCATTTTCTCACATTTGACTTGGTTGCCTCTCTCACAAAATACCATCCAGATAGTATACATTCATTCAATTTGTTCATTGGTCAAATCAAACCAAAAGTACATGCAAAAATAATCATTTTTCTTGTAAATTTTAATGAAATCAGCAAAAGACATTTTGTAAGCTTATTGCAACGGACTTACGCCAGTGAATTCCTTCAATTCATAAGCATTCATTCAATATTATACAAATCAATTTTGATTCCTTTTTCCCAACATGACAATATCGTGCTTCCATCAATTATTCTGGCCAATGAACAGAACATTGATTTTGTATTAAAATTGAATTGAATACCCGTGTGAAAATTGCCTAAGTCGGATCAAAATAACTTTTTAATTGAAAATATGATCGATTTCAATTGATCCCAGCAGCTTTTTTTGCTCAGAACTAACTTTAGTTTCCCAAAAATTTGACTATGACCAACTATAGTCGAAATTTGGCTGACTATATTTTCAACTGAAATACAGTCATTTTTTCCAAAACTAGACGACTGAACCATCTTGTCAAATGTTAAACTTCCTGCAAAACTTCAAAGTCAATCCGCCATTGTATTTTCACACGGGTAATGAATGACCCAGAAAGTGTGTGATTTCTGTATTAAACCAACTTGATTTAATGCCATAGTTTATTGAGAGCCATTGTCACATACAATATCCTAAATAGCTACCCCCTCACACACTCGCATTCGTCTCACCGCCTCTTACACACGCTCTCGCTCTCCGTTCGTCTCTTATGCAATGGATGGTATCGCAGCCATAAACTGAGTTCAAATGAGCATAATTTAAGCAGAACAAACGTGGTTTTCGTGAAACATCGCTTTCCTTTCAAAACTATAACTTGTTGTTGCTTCTTATTTTATCATTTTGATTTGCGTTGAATTCAAATTGAATCACTAGATTGGATTACATCACTCTCATTACATAATTAATCACACATTAATTCATGGAACAATTGTGTCTTTTCATTTAGTTCGAAACAACATTAAATTGACATTTCAACAATTGGCATTGATTTTTCATATGAATTAGATTTCAAAATCACACATAGTTAAATGAAATATTATGTAGCTCTCTCCTTGGTTTGTTTAACATATTAGCAATGGCAATGAAACCAAATCGAATTGGCACAAAATCACATGCGCATTTGTTCGTCAAATTACGTTTGTCACGACTACGCCTACAGCATCGAATTTATTTTGGTTTCGTGCATTTGATTGGCAATAAAAAAACGCAAAATTATTGAGTAAAACGCGAAATCAGATCTAGTACAATTAAACGCGATACTTTCTGTAAATTCCATTGAATTTTAGACATTGATCAATGCGAATTGTACTAGATCTATCCATTTTTTATATGTTAACAGCTTCAAAATCAATGAATCGTCTTTTTCATCATCAATTCGATGGTTTTGGCAAATCATTTATAACATTATGTTTTAAAAACGACACAAAATATTGACAGAAACCAGACATGCAATGAAAATTATATACTTTCGTAGGCGGATTCGCTGAAAATCAAAAGAGTACGGTTTATGTGCATGCTGTATTGAAGAGAAAAGAAGACAATATGACAACAAAATATCAGAAATGAAGTTTGAAATGGTATTTAAATGGTTTACGTAATGACATTTGTACTCAATTTATGTTTGAATATGACTTCAGTTTTGTTAATTCAACATCAAGCCAAATGTTTATCTGCAACATTTAGATCTATCGAGTTATGTCAAAATACGGATACTGAGCAATTGATTATTTTTTGGAATTGACACTGATTCAACCACTTAGATTTGCAACAGGCACGATTTCTTCAATAAGAAAAAACAACTGAATCCAAAGCTGAACTGACAATTTTTTTTCAACACTTTACTCTTACATTTCCAATGATCTTCAGGGGTTTTTCAAATTTTTTTCTTTTAATTTTCGAGAATTAGTGTGGTTAAAAGAAGGTTTTTTTCGATTATATTTTCGAACTGTGTTAAATTTGAATTAAATTTGATTGCTTGTCTTTTGCATATTGCTTTTAATATTCAACAGTTTGAGTTCACTTGTTAAGCATATTCATAGGTATATATGCAACGATCGTCCAATTTATTCTCATTGACTAAAAAAACACACACTTTTTTGTGTGTAACAAAGAAACGAATATTATCTCAACAAGAAATTTTCTTTTTTTCCTTTTCTCTTCTGTGTGTACGCTTAATTTTTGTAGTTCAACTGGAGGTGGAGCTCAAACTTCAAAGAGGCAATAACCGAGTAATGTCTATGTTCTGAATTTTTTCCAATTCTTCATTTGAAAATTGCAAAAAATCAATTAACTACAAAGACCATAAGCAAGCATATGCTTACTTTCAAAACAAATAAACAGACAAACAAACAAAAAATACATTTTTCGGTTCGACCACAATCCAAAAAAAGGCAATAATCTGAAATTCTTTTCCTTTTTCCGTTTTCAACATTTCTTTGTTTCGTTCGATTTGTCACTGTGTTTTAGTTTTGTTCAAAAACAACAATCATTGGACTTATTGTTCATGTTTATTTTTGAATTCATTTCAAATTGTCTATTTTTTCGGAGAAAACAAAAAAAAATCATGATTACATCTGATTTTTCTCACTTTTCATTGGTAAAATAATTTTCTCCTTCTCATGGGATAACGCAAAGAAAGGGAAAAACGCTCGACGATGAACTATTTGTACCAAGGATTCGGTCAAAAATGATTTCGATGCTTATCATTGTTTGCTCTGAATATTCAAAATTTAATGAAAGCCAAAAATTCTTTAAAAAAAATTGAAAAAAAAACTAAGCAAAATCATTGTTGACTGGATTTATTCTTGTTTACTTATGTTCTTTTTGTGTACTTGTTTACCCCGCAACAAAGAATCCCCTCCTTGACTGCTTGGATCATCAATGTTTTCCAAATTGACAAAAAATACCAAAAATCGACAGATTTTTCTTTATTTTTCAATTTTTGAATTGACTCCTGATTGTTACTTTCTCTTTTTTCTCTCCCCACCATTCTTTTTCTCATCCACTCACATACACACACTCTCTCTCTGTCTCAAACCAAAATTGGAACGATTGAACAAAGAAAAGTAAATGCTCTTATTTTTCAAAAATATCAAATCCCCATTCGAATTTGAAAAATGTTTGGCCACCTTTAACTTTTCGCAAATTAATCAATATGCGACATGTTTTTCCGTCTGAGGTTTTTCCTTTTGAATGTGTGGTGCAATAAAATTGGCTAACGATTGTTTTGTCTGTTTTCGTTTTCTCATTCATTCTAGAGAAATAAGTTGTTTCGTTTGATTGCGCATCTCGCTCGCTCGCTCGCTCGCTCACTCACTCACTCATTCACACACACTCTCTCTATCTCTAATTTTATGTGTCAAATAGATGATGAACGGTGAATGTGAATTTTCGTTTTCATTCTTTCATAAACGGTTTTGGTTTTCGATTAAGTTTTCTGTCGATTGGAAGTTTAAGCTAAATTGTTTATTCGGAATTGATGTTCTATTTGTTCGTTCGAATCATTAGCGACCCCCTATAGTAAGGTACATTGGAAATGGGCTTAATCATCATTTTTCGTCCAGTTTATTTAGTTTAAATCAATTCGACATTTCTTAGGTTGCTTGTTTTACTCTTTTTTTCCAGGTTTATTGTCGATGTTGCAGACAAATGCAATTGAACTGCACAATGCCAATATCGACTGGAACATTTAACAGCCAGAAAATATTTTTTCTTAGACCAAATTAAATGTTAGTTCATGTTGTTACGAAATCCCGAATTGAATGAGGTGTATAAACCTTTCGATTTTCAAGTGTGTCTGAAGCGTGGCTCAATAATATTTTCGAAAAACGGAAAATTTACGCACACAAAAATAAACAATCATTTATGAAAAAAGTAGCAGAATGTGTTTGAATTGTACACTGTATAGAAACATCTGATGATTGCATACATTGTAATTATTTGCCAGAATTGTTTTCGCATTTGGTTAAAGCCCATTAGCAATTTTTCAAAAAATTACCAATTGAACAAAATTGACCTCACCCAAAAATTGAAATTAAAAAATTAAATCAAAATCATATTCGTGTTTTGATTGGACCTTACTATGGGAATTTTCTTCATGTCATTCATTTTTTCGATTTTTTTTTTTTTTTAGAGAGTTCCGAAAATAATTGGCTGGACCCATTCAACAAATTGCAACAATTTAAATGAATTCTTGACGCATGATCGTTTATATTAGATTATCTTGCAAAAAAAAATCTTTTTTATTGGTTGCAAATCGCATGAAATTTTCTTCACTTCTTCAGCTCAATAAGCGATAGCTTAAATATTTTAATTATCCAACATTTTCATATTTCAATGCATATGATTTTTTTTTACAAAAGATTGCATTATCTCTGCATGTATTTCATTTCATTTTCATGTAGCACTTAAAAAGCAAATTTTAATTTCAATAGAAATCACATGAAATTACATTTGTATTTGCATTAATTTGAATCATAAGTGTAATGAGAATCGCATTTGTTTTCCATTATTTATGAAATTAATGATTTGGATTATTCACAGTCAAACACAATCCAACGGATGGGGTCGGTCCCTGTCGGCTCAGGAATCGCTCCAGAAAACGCACTCGATGCTTTGCTAGACGAATTACAAACATTCTCGAAACCATCAGCTGGAATCAACGAGGTAAAGCGAAACCAGCATATTCTTTTTTTTTTTTGTTCTTTTAAAAGGTCACATTTCTAACGGTATGACTTATTCATGTAGCCCCGGCCAGATGATTCGACTTCGACCGATGATAGCTCACAAAATCTAATGCAACCAATTAATAACACTGTGACAACTCAAATATCTCAAGCTACAATTTATTCAACCAATGAACTTGCACCGCCAAATGGCACTACATCCAGTTTACGTCGTTTACATTCGTATCCAAGTGGATCTGACACAGATACAAGTCCTCCACAGCAGAAGCTGCGCTCGATTCCGGGTAAACCGCCAGTTCCAGAACGAAATGCTGAACTAATGTCGAAAATCATAAATAAACGGGCACCACCACCGCCACCACCACGGACAAGCAGCTCTCGCAGCCCACTGGCCAGTCCCACTAGCCCCAGCGTTGCGCCAAATCTGTCAATCATCAGTGATATTGAGCAGAACAATGGCAATGGCGACGGTGGTAATTCGAGCGGCAACGAATCATCGAATTCGCAAGAGCGCCAAGTCGCTCTGGAAGCTCGCCACCAAGAATTGCTCAAAAAACAGAAGCAGTTGCAAGAGCAATATGCACGTTTGCAACAGATTAGCAAAAGTGGCCCAGTTCCAGGTAATGATCCACTGAAGAAGACTGGCAGCGAATCGAACTTGCCGCTAAAGATGGGCTTAAACATGGCTGTTAGTGGTTCTATGAAGAATCTTAATGTTGACGTTACAATTGTTGAGGCTGAGAAAAACGATAGAAACCAACAGCAAGCAGCGCAAACAACAACCAAACAAGTTTATGAGACCGACATACTATAGCGTCAAACGAAACAGTGGAACGAAACCGAAATCGATCATTTTTAAAATCACTCGAATTCGTTTCGATCCATTTCTATTTTATTGTCAAATCGAGCGATAATACACAACTTGCCGACACTTTTCAAATTAATTTTCCCCACATTTAATCGTGATCATTTTTTATCGATTCAAAAACACATACATTAAAATATATGTTTCGTGAATCATGAGGGATTGGAATCATTTCCATCAAACAACGAAACCCTTGCCAACCGCAAATATTACAACAAATTATTGCGAATTTTATGAAATTTCTATCTATTTATTAAAAGTCACACAATCACTCTAATATCAATATTACTACACATCATTGCAACTGATTGTAACCACGTAGTGCCAATTTGATCTAAGATATTTACTCACACACTGGTTGGTGCTTCCAATCCTTTTCGAACTAATTTATTCAAAACATCATCTTCATCACAATATGTACTGAGTAATTTTTTCCGAGAATTTTCCCTCTCTTGCATTCAGCAGAAAGCAAATCATGCTTCGAATGATTTTCATAGCATTTCAATATAATTGATCGTTCGATTGAAACACACAAGAATTTCCTTTTCTATGAACAAGAATCATCGTTTTCAATTATTATAGAAATTTACGATAAAAAACCAATCTCATTAAAAATTTCATCAAAATCCAGCAAAAGGGGTAAACTTCTGAAATGATAAGCAGTGTCCAGTTTGAGATATCCAGATCCATGAAAATATTGTTATCATAAGTTGCGCAACTATCTGCTAAGTCGTTGTCACAACTGGATTCGAATACGAAAGCAAAGCTACGGGTGATTTATATCTGAATGCAAACACCAATCAAATTTTAGCCAAGTTTTATCCACGATCGTCTAAAACCGACAAACAACAATTAATCAATAGTTCAGACTCAATAGAAGAGAAGAAACTTAATCAATGTAAACAATAGAAGAATACAATTTAGAACAATTTATAGATATTTATGGCCGATGGAAGAGAAAATCACAATTCAAAACCCATATTTGCATATGATTGTAACATTGCTATGCTAATTTACTGTAGAGATATGAATAGTTTATGGTTATCTTTATACTAAATGGCTAAAAAAACAGAAAAATCAATTTAAAACAACCGAATTAACGTCATTTTGGCTGCGAACAACAATTTATGCAAAAAATATAAACGAATAACTTTTTTAAAGTGTCATTAACCCCTCGTCGAGTAAACCGAAAACACGAAACCACACGTTCTGCACAATATTAACCAACGATTAAAAATGCCAGAAGCGGAACATTAGATTCGAATCATTCATTTAGCAGAATCGATTTGCTCACATTCAAAATTCATATTGACCATTTCTTTTTAAAATATACAAAATTAATCGTTCGTTTGTCAGACATACGAAACGTTTTACTTCTGAATGTCGATCAGTCTTATATAAATGTCATCTAAGTCAGCGTGTATTTTTACTTGCATCAATCTATTCTTGTCGTACTGTCATTTTAACTGTATTCGTGTTACATTTAATATTCCATGCACACAACGATACATCTGAAATCAAGTCGTAACACCAATCGCCCTCGACTGATGCACAGTGCGCTGCAAAATCATTCATTTGTGAATATATCAAATTGTTTAGTTTAGTTGGGTTTATACCTATGCACCAAATTGTTCACACTTTTTTGTAAATAATCATTAGTTTTCAGAGTAATTTAATTCTTGTTTGGTCCCAATGCTCCGGAATCCGGTTAACTTATGAAAATATAGTACGTTTCACTTTCTGATTATAGAAGTGGGACCCAAGATAATATATAAAACTATCAGACTCATTTGTTTTGATTGAACTTCGATGTTCAATGAAGTCAAAATTTAATTTATTTCTCAAATCTGTTCATTGGAAATCAAAGGAAATCAATTAACATCCCTGCAGTTTTTGTAGTGATGAATTGAAAATGAAAATTGAAGAAATACAATTATTATTGGACAAATATTAAAATATTGTTTGAGAAAATATAAAATAGGAACAATGCAGAAATGAAATCATTTGTTCAAACACTTTCAAGATTTATCAAAGAAATGCTGCAATTAGAATTTAATTATACTCTCAAATGCACTGCCACGCAGGAACCGGCAACACAAAATGCAGAAAGGATTCATATTTCAGTCAAATTCAAGTCAGTTCAATTGAATCACAAATTGAAAATTAAAAATAAAGTATAAAATCTTCAAAGAAAAAAAATTCCGGCCCTTTTATTTATTCGGAAAATCTGAAAATTCTCACTAAACTCGAAGGTAATGTATACGTTTCAATTACTCTGGTTGCGCGCGTTGAACTATATATGAACTGGTATGTTTTGAAATCAGAGTGAAATGAGAGCCATCCAATGGATTTATTTGGCATTATTATTGCATGCTAAAACCCAGAGGCTTTAGTTTATAGCCGGCTGAATATAATTCATTGATAAATTGTTGTGAATTTGGATAGAAACCTGTCAAAGTTCGTAGAATGAACCTTCAAATGAGCTTAAGCAAAAAAAGAGTCAAGAAAAAAATTGCCTTAGCAATGAAATACACTATTTCGTTGAAACGTTTATTTGATTTTGAATTCTTGGAAATATTGCTTTTTTGATGCATGGAACATTTTTTTAAATTCTCATATTTTGCTCGTTTCATATCGCAAACCATCGATATCACGAGAGTACGGCTGTTGTCCATTCGTTTGCAAATAATAGTCACCATAAGCGCTAATATAAGGGAAGAAGTAAAACGTAATTGGGTTAAAGTGGGATTCTTTGAATCAAAATAGAAATGTTCAGCTACCTCTTGGGGCAATCAATTCCCATGTTCACAATATTCGATGAGTTCACATCATTAAGTTTGAATCGTGTCCAGCTCCTTGCTGAAACTGCATGAAAAGTGGTGGATTTCGAAGAGCTCACACTCTCTGCGTAGTATTTGACTGATCTTTGATGACTGCATAAATCTAAACATTGTTTGAAAATGATCAGATCTTCTTGCAGTGTTATTGAGAGAAATTGTTGTTTTTTTCTCACCGTTGTTACTGAGTGGAATTCCAAGGCCACGTGGGCATCCAGGCTGCAATCTCATTCCACCGTTCGGCCAAAAGTCAGCCGTAGCCGTTGAAACGGGTTGTCCGTAGAGGCCAGCATCAGTGTGAATAATATCGACAAATTCAGCGTCAGTGTGACTCAAGTGATTCGATAGTATTGCTGGAAAATAAGATGGGCGGGCTGGATCTAATCCTGTTATCCTGAATATCACTCTCACGTTATTTCACCAATTGCAATAAAATAATATTTTTTGTGCGTTGTTTGTACCTTTTCAATTTGTGCGATTGATTTGATTTTTCAATAACACTCCGACCGATCACACCAGCCAATTGAGCTCCAAGTGAATGACCGACAACGTGAAACCGTTCAATCTCAAGCCCTTTTTTGAAAGCACTCAAGATAATCGTGGCCAAAGCATTCCCAAGCTAGAAAGCACAAATGAATGCCTGAGAATGATTCGGACTCAAATATTTCCGACATATTGTAGAAGACCGAAACATGAAAAAATTGCAAGAGTGAAACAACAACTACAAGCGTTTATAGACCAATAATACTTTTCGGCTTCTGGTTTGTTTCGCGGAACGATTAGCCCCCAACAAAATTTCTCCACGAACCCTGATCGGGTGCCAAGAGATTAATTACACCATTCATATCCTCTCTTATTCAAATCACATTTAACCGAATTTAAATATAACTTCTACCTGGTTTTCCCCTACAAACAGTTGAAGCAAATAGAATCCGTTTCAGCTATTCATAATCGTTTCATTTTGGTTTCTGTATTCCCACTGATCCCGACGTGAGACCCCTGAAACCGTTTGCAACACTTTCTCTCTATCAACCCAGCACTTGCTACCACATGGAATAGTTAGAAGAAAAAAATCTTCATAGCTGAAGGTGAACAAATTAAATCCGCAAGAGTTAAACAACGCTTGATGTTGAGTCAAACATACGGAAAAAAGTGCTCGACCAAAAATTACTCCGATTTGCATATCACTGATAACTTATCAGTGATAAAAGATAATGGATAAGTAATTTGCCACGACACCAATCCGTTATATCTTATTAATGATGGACAAATAAAAAAGAAGTTTTGGTCGAAAAACTTTTCTCTTTTGCAAATTTTTTCAGTTTCATTTATGAAGTTGTTTGTGTGTAAGTTTCACTCTTTTAAAATATTACCATGTTTCAATCTTCTTTATCGATAATATTTGAGTCATATCTTTAATGTATCATTCAAAGGGAAATGCGCTCACAAAATATCGAATTGATTACCGGTATAGTATCTGGAACTGCGGTTGTAAAATATTCACCGTTCGCTGCATCAGACCAATCAAGAACAATTAGATTGTGGTCTTTTCGAACATAATATGCGCTGACAATGGAACGAACCGTGTCGCTTTCAGGTGATTCGCGAAATCCGTGAATATACAAAACAGTAGAAAGACTTTTATTGTAGCTGTCGTGTTGAAGAATTTCATCAAACTCGTGATAGTCGTAAATTCGATGGTCGATATAATTAGGTCCATAGAAAAAATAAAGTTTCGTTTGATCGGTTGGAATACTTGAATCGCAATTACGAACAATATAAACCGCAACTTTAATTGAAAAATTCAAATAAATCTACAATTATTATAACAATTAAAACGATGATAATTATTTTTACCAAACGAAAAAAATTGAATGACAAATGCTTTGCGATGAAAAGTCATTTTTTCCCCATAAAATAACTCGTTTTTCACTGAGAGCTGAAACTAGTGTTCGTTTGAAAGAGTTTCAGTGAACACTAAAATTGTTCGAATTAAATTCTGCCTACAAATACTTCTCAAGTTGGAACTCAGACACGCAAGTCGATTGGGAATCGTATGGGAATGGCCCTATCTATGTTTATCGAAATTTTGATGCTGATAAAGACATCTTTGGCTCAAGCTATCAGGCGCGTGCATTAAAACAGATCTACAACTTAGTTGAATCGAGTGTAAGATTGCACGCACGCGAAAAAGTTTTCACATGAGATAGATTTTTCTTTTATCAAAATAATAAAGTTATAAATACAGATTTTTTTATCTGTTTGTATTAATTTGATTTATGCAACGCCTATTCGAAGATCTACTCATCTGCTTGAGGAATAATTCAAAAGTAGAAATTCAAGTATTTTTTGTTGTAGTTGGATAGCACACGAACGTCGTAATGTTGATAAACCGACGGACTAGAAGGCCATTGTCGATCTCCTCAAAATTCCATTCAAAATGTTAGTCTTAATGTGATTCACATTTATCCAGCGATTCTTTGTTAACAATTTCAGACATTGAAACGGCGCGAATGCGAATCATTCGATATGAATAATTACGAACGCATAGATGTTAATTTCTCTACTAATTAGTAGATTTTTTATTATTTTAGTAGTTTCACCAATTATATTATTTTATTAGTTAGTAGGTCTTAGTAGCCACTAAGAAGTAATAATTATTATTTTATTAGCGACTAACGTCTACTAATTAGTAGATCTTAGTAGATTTTTATTAAAATGTTAGTAGATTTATTAGTAGAATGTTAGTAAATTCTTCAATATTAGTGGCTGTTATTAGAGTTTTCATTAGATTTGTAGTAGAGTTTTTATTAGAATTTTTTTTGTTTCGCGCGTCATAAATATTGCGTTTTTTTAAATTTTTGCAAGAGCACTGGACATGAGCATTGAGCATCATTTATTACAATTGGAATAAATATCGCCATATACAATATATAATATATAAATAATATATATATAATATTGGCGATATTCATTCGATATTCATATATATATTATTTATATATTATATATATGGCGATATTTATTCCAATTGTAATTAATGATGCTCAATGCCATGCCCAGTGCTCTCGCTATAGCAAAAATTAAAAAAAAACGCAACATTTATGACGCGTGAATCCAGGAAAATTCTAATGAAAACTCTACTATAAATCTAATGAAAACTCTACTAACAGCCACTTATAATGAAGAATCTACTAACATTCTACTAACATTCTACTAATAAATCTTATAACATTCTAATAAAAATATGCTCAGACCTACTAATTAGTAGATGTTAGTCGCTAATAAAATAATAATTATTACTTCTTAGTGGCTACTAAGGCCTACTAACTAATAAAATATTTTATTATTTATTATTTATTAGTTACCCCAATGTGCGAATGAATGGTCAACATCAGCTTTTTTCTGACATGGACCATCAAATATTCTGTTGAAATTCGTCAAATTTGAGCAATCTGAATTGATTCGCAAATCAGCGTCCGACTATTGAAGAATATTTAAGCGAATATTGAAGTGGTTGATATGCCGAACATGTAAACGAAGAGTCATCAATAAACGTGCGAACGCCGTTTGCCATAAGAAACAATTGTATCTCATTAGAATAAAATTTATAAATGAAATAACAAATGAATAAGAATGCAGTGTATGAAACTGGCGATTTCCCTAGGATGAGTCGCGAGTTTCAGCGTTTCAAAATTGATCGAAGATTGTAACAAGACAGAAATCAATTGACCTTTGAAATTGAACAAATGAAAACGGCATGAACACAGCAGCTTCTTGAGTTATTATTTAAAAGTATTTATATAACTTTTATTAACAATATGAAAAAGCAACAGATCATTAACGATCGCATGTAAAGAGTATAAAATTTACTTAACAAGAGAAATATAGAAGTTTGTAGAATAAAAATTAATAACAAAATTTCGTTGTTGTTGTTTTGTGATCGATGTGATTATATAAATTAGTGAATTCATATCATTATCATTTATATCCATAAATAGAAAGCATTTCCAATCGATTCTAACATGTACTAAAAGGCGAATATCATTCACGCGATATGACGTAGGTCAACCGAAATCCAATTGCCATTTCATTTTATTCGAATTGTTTTTTGTCCCATGAAAAGACAATTTGGATCGTATTTGATTTTTTCGTAGCGCAATCCATCGATACCCTGTGAAAAAGGCCGAACACCATTTGTTTGTAGATAGTAATCACCACGTGCACTGTATTCAATTAGAGAAAGAAAATAGGTAAAATAGTGTGTAATTTGGATTAATTTTGCACCAAAGAAAAAGTGGTAAATTTACCTTGGTGAACAATCGATGCCCATATTAACGATGCTTGATTCATCAATGCGACCTTTCTTGAAATCGTCCCAGCTCTTTGCTTTTGCCGCATGAAAAGCTGATTTTTCGGAAGAGGTAACGCTGTCTGCCCAAAACCACCAAGACCGACGATGACTACATAAATCTGTGCCATAAAATAAAATTCATTAGTTCACAATAAAAATGCATTTGTTGAATTGTATGGATCGGCTCTTACCCGTATCGGACAGCGAGAGAAGCAAACCTCGTTTCGGGCAGCCCGGTTGCAGGGACTTCCCGCTATTTGGCCAGAAATCAACGTGGCCGGTGCTGATGGGAATGCCGTACAGCCAAGCGTCCGTATGAATAATATCCACAAATCTCGCATCATTTTTATTCACAGCCGGTGTCCCAAGCGATGGGTAAAATGTCGGAAATGCTGGATCTAATGCCGATATTCGAACGATTTGCGTCTCTCCGCGAGACTTTTTATATACACTACGGCCAATCACACCGCTCATCTGACCGCCAAGTGAGTGACCAACTATGTGAAACGTTTCTACATTTAATCCTTCGTCAAACCAATCCAATATTACTTCGGCCATCTTTGGGCCCAACTGTAAAATGATCGAGGTAATTCAATCAATTAACATCACGCACAACGTGAAATGCAACATGTGGGGACTAGTTGAATGCACTGACCTGCTTTATATTTGGCACAGCGTCGACGAAAAAGTTGCCATCGGCTAATTCTGACCAATCCAAAACTAAACAATTATAATCGTCTCGTGTCAAATACGCATCGACTATCACATGAATGCTTTGGTGTGTTGGCGCCTCGACATATCCATGAATATACAAAACGGTTTTTTTGTTGTGATCAAATTTCGGATCCGACATTATCGCATGCGATTCGGGCAATGGATACACTGTGTGCTCATCGAATGTTTTACTGCAAATCAATGGTATTTTTTTCAAATAAGAACAAAATAAAATTGCTGTCGTGGCGTTACGTTCAATTTCAATGTGAACCCATTGAACTTACCCATGGAAAAACATGATGTTTACTTTATCGGTGTGCGCCCGTGCCGATCGAATACCAAGCCATAATCCTGAAATGATCAAATCACAACGATAAATTATATCGACAAATGCAGGGAGGTGAGAGAAAACAAGTTGTAGTTCACAATTAAATCTGTTCTTGAAATTAATTATTTAAACAGAACACACACATAAATACAAACTCCATAATTTAATGGGACCCATTCAATTGAATTTGGAATTTACTGCAATTATTTCGCTATTCGATAGCTGCTGATAGAAAATAATATGAAATATATATACAATAGAATCAGTGAGTTCGTTCTTTCATATTGCATAATGCGAAAAGAACGCGTAAACGATATCAGCAATAAGCTGTCTTGAAATACTTGTTTCGAATTGAAGGGCACGACTGTCAGGGTCTCTTATCTTATGCTCATTACATCATTATCGCTGATAAATGTTGGTTGATTCGCACAAGCATAATTGTAGTGAATGTTAGAATCTTCTACCATTTATCAGCTATCTTTTTAATTTGTTTGTGTCTTGATATGCTTCTAAGTAAATTGAATTGAAAAATGATGAACTTTGCCGCCACTGCTGCTTCGGGCATAGCATTAAGGTCATCACTTATAAATACCCATACATGTACTTCTAGCGTCTATAGGCGTGCACTTTCAATATGGATAAATGTGAAGAGAAAAGAAGAAATCACCTGATAAAATGAAATAGTGGCTTAGAATGGATTCGGAAAATGCGATCCACGCGTTCTCAAATATGCGTTTCGAATTCATATCCGGACAAGTTTCAATGCGATTGTGGAAGTTGAGCACGAGCACGAATTTTGAACAGGTGGCAGTTTTTTATATTCAGCACCAACAAAACCATCATATAAAATAATAACTATCGATTTTTTTATTTGCGCTTCATTGCATAACTTTGACCATTTTTTGTTTGTTTCTACCTTCTAGTGTGTTCTCCTGAAGTTGTTTTCATTGCACCAAGTGTTTTTTGTTATTGTTTAACGTTTAACTCGATTTTATGCTTATGTTTGGTGTTGATATTTTTTTTTCTTCGAATTATCCATAAAATGCGGTTCATTTTGTCATTCATTTGAGGTAAGTAGGCTATCGTTTCATATTACAAATTCTAATTGCAAAGCAAATAATATCAACACTGTCAAATGTGATTCATCGATGAGGAAAATTTCCTTGTTTGTTGAATCGATCATTTGCAAGCACCACAACAATTCAGCTCTAATTTATTTCTGTTTATTTAGATTTTGGGGCTTGTGATATTCTATTGAATTAATCGAGATGTTGCGAGAAACTCAATAATGTAAATCATTTGTCATTAACGATGGATAGGCACTACATAAAGAATAAGTTTCTTATATGGTTGCTACGTTAATTTCGTCATTCTCATTGGGTCACACATTTGAAGCTCTTTCATGTGAATATGTTAATTGGGTTTGCCGACGTTATACGCGTAAAAGACAAGAGAAAGTGGGAAGCAAAAACGGTACCAAAAATAAAACCCATACTCACTTCGCTTATTTTTCACTGATTTTAGCATTTTAAGACCAATTTTCCCAGTTTCTTTAACTCAATTCGACTCTCCAACTCTCCTAATTTTTGATACGCGTGATGATTTTTGTGTACTTAGCGTTTGTGCGTGCTCTTCAAAATTGTTGACATTCACAAATTATGACCGATTTTCGTTAAAGCGCGAATTTCCACCCAAATAAATATAACGAAATACAAACACGGCTGCCGCAGGAGACACGTGCGATTTTTGAGTTTTGAAAATAATATTTAAGGTCTCCAACAAGTGGTTCGTCGTGATGTAACTCTGTTCCAACGGAAAGAAAAAAGAAAAGTGAAAATTGGTACAAGGTAAAAGTTTTGGATTGAAATAAAAATTATCACAAAAATCTGAAATTCTTTCGGTTATTTTCTTTTCATTTATATTTTTATGAGAGAATCAACCGATCGGCTTGGATAAACTAGTCGATGGAATGAATCTATCTAACCGAATAAATCGAAATATAGAGAGAAAGAAAGATAATAGCTTTACGAAATGCTATTAACGCGAATCAAGTTGAAGTAAGAATCAAATGAGTAAGAATATTACACAAAATTATGCACGGAAAATCAATCGAACTCAATACTAAATAGCAGTAGCAGCAATCGCGCGGCGCGGTCAACAAACAACACGTAAACTATTCGGTTTATGTCACACACAAAAGAGTGTCGCTCAGTCGATTGATGGCGTAGAACTGATCAAATCCGCTGCAAACCAAGTGTTTTACAACAGCTAGCGGAAAAAGACAAAAATCACACATTCGACTCAACTCTTGCATGCACACAATGGCTAGCAACACGCACACAATCGGTGGTCGTGCATTATTTAGTATGTGGCTCCGGCGCTGTGTGTATGCTTCGTAAACGATATATATGTGCTTACTTTCGATTGTGCCATTGAAATCGTTTGTATATCGAGAGCTGTAAAGCGCTTCATCGCATGAATCGCATGTTTTTTCCATTGTATATGCATGAAAAGTGCTTTCAGAAGTACATATGAGAATTGTAAATAAACAACAAATGTCGTCTAAAGCAACAAAACTACATGAAAAACTATGAAGAAGAAGCAGCAAAAAAAGACCATAAAGCGAATTAAGTTAAAATTAATTTTCTCCTTTTCGCTCTACTTCATTCTATTCTGTATAGTGTTCTTTCCTTCTCTCCATTTTACGCGTTCTCGGCCTTTCGATATTTTTTCCTACTCGTTGTTCTTGGTGGCGGCTTTTTTGCTGTGCAATGCTACTGTTGCTGTTGTGTCGCTAAACTACTTGCTTCATAAACAACATTGCAGAATTTTAGCCAAGAAATTACAACAATTCTCAGTGGCTACTACCTGTGTGTGTTTTATGTGAACTAATTTAATAGATCCACGTAATTGACATGTTTTTTTGCGCATGCAAACTCAAAAAAATCATCAATCGTCATGCATTTTCACTCGTTTTGTTTCATCTTTTTTTTTGTGCAAATTGTTCTGCTGTTGAGATTAGGTTTGAGAATTTCAAGTATGATCAACCAAAACTCCAGACAAAACAATTAGTCACAACGAAGAGTTTCAGGAAAAAGAATGCATCTGATTTTGTTTTCAACAAAACCAAAATCAGTTGCTGTCGTCAATAACAAAGACGGCAATTCGATTATATTGCACATTCTATTCGTGCAAATAGATGTACATTTCGAGCCAAATAAATATATCGATCGATAAGTCAAACCGGTATTTTTAGACCCAACGTCAAATTTCGAAATAAATGTCTATAGATATACACATAAAAGTTATTTAAAAGTCCAAGAATCAAATATTTATGAGTGAATTCCATTTTCAACTAAAGTTGGAAAGAGACTTTTGGCTGATGGCTGGTGATAACCTTCTTAAATGCGTAGGATTCAAAAGCTGTCCATAATTTATCTGAAAAACGAAATGCGAATATCAAGTAGTGATTTGGTGGTAGATTTTGGCCGTCGGTCAATTTCAATCCGACAATTAAAAATGCAAAGAACACAAGTGTAGATAATCGACCGAAAATGGTGGCGACTATAATCGATTGTACGTACACGGAAGAAGGAATCGGGCGATATAAATAAATGAGTGGCATGACGAATTGAAGTGAGGAGTGTTGAGCATTTATTATTGTTCTGTCAGAAAAGAGTCCCCCATTATCACGTGCACGAACAACAAAATCAAATCACATCATTCTATATCTTTTCAATCTTACAACGTAAAAAAAGCGCTCGTACATTTTATTTTTTAAATAGTTGAATAGCATCGGTCACTTTGCCCACGTCATCATGTGAGTGCTGCGCCGCTCAATAAACATGATCAAGTTGCTCTTGTGTATATTTTTGAATTTTTGCTTGTTTACTCTTGGTAATGCTCAAGTAATGTGATGCCAAACATCATCGGTATGCTTGGACTTTAATCGTATTTGTTGCGTAAACAGCAGCCGATGGCAAACGTTGCAAGCATTACGATGAATAAGATAAAAACTAGAAAACTCCATATGAATATAAATGCTACAGAAAATAGATCAGATAAAAAGGAACGTTTTTGCACATTTGAATTAGACCAGTGATATGTGTTCTGTCACATTCATGCGATTCGAATATTTAATCATCAACATGATTCATTTCTTTCTGCTTGTACATTTTTAATGTCATCGGAGCACATCGACCGTCTCACATTCATATGCGTGCAACTTGCTTTTCAAAAGGTAGCTCACGTGAATTCCAAGCGAGTCAAGTTTCGGTCGGCCATACCACCGACGATGACAACGAACGTATCATCATGACACAATAAAATTTCTCTTACGCTTACCGTTTGTTGTTTAATTGTTTTGGAAATTCTTCCGGCTCGGGTAAGAACCGCACTGGCTTTTTCCACCTTATTTTTTCACTTCACATCACACGTCAATTTTTAAAAATTAGCAGCAGCACAACGCTTATCCGTACTATCGATTGATAGCCAGATCGACGAATGGATAAAAGACCAAAAATGAAATTGCATCAGTTTGAATTAGTTCTCACAATCTCAGCACGATCTAATTACAAACTAATACAAATTAATAAATCGACATAGAGAAAATAATAGAATTTTCAATGAAACTCAACACAAAACACGTTGGCTATATATGAAATGTGTACAGCTGTCAAGTTTCTCTCACAAGTTGTGAGTCACACACATCAAACCATTTGTATCAATCGTTCACGTATACACACGCACAGTGGTCCGTACGATATGATGCCATTTGGATATATAAAACGCTTCGACGATCAAGCCATATCGATTCTCTAAACAACATACACGTTTCACATTTCACCAATACACTCATATGCCACGAATATATTGTTTAGTTGGGCTCTGTTCAGTTCATTCAGGCGTCATTGGTTATTGTAAGCCCGTTACACTTGAATACAAATTAACTTTAATTGAATTCATTTCGGGAAGACGCAAATCAATTGCTCATATTAACTATTGATGCTACAGCGTTGGTTAATGCGATATATTCAATTGAATAAATAAAACATATTTCGTATTTTCATTGTGTGCGTGATATATGCGATTCAAAAGAGATTGACTGATGTATGAAAAAAAACGCCCTAACGTATGCAATTTCGACGTGACGATGTTTCAACGATACATTTCGAGATTATGAATTCACAATTTGTCCAGAAGATGACATTTGTTCGCATCACACGCTCTTCAGATCGCATTGGACTAATTTATGGCACTTTGCAAAAAAAGATATATGAAGACATGGCTCTACGGGAACTCACAAAAAGTGCTTCTTTCAAACATTAATTTTTTTAAGCTTACGTTATTATGCACATTTAAATATTCCTTCGTGAAAATTTTTCGACTGGCAAGTGGCAACTCAATCGAATAATTTACGACACTTTTGACTTCTGGCTTATTATGATTATTTTGAACTAAAAAGACAACTGAAATCAACTTTAATTATAATCAACTATTATCCATGTTTCCCTAAATTCAATCGATCGGCAAAAAAGTGACTGGAACACATTAATAAAAATAATCAGGAAAAATCGTTTAGTTTTAAACACAGTAAAATGATCGGTAGTCACTTCTTTCATGATGTTTCACATTACAGTGCTAATATTTGTGTATCGTAAATCATCTATTCCCCCATTCGGTAATGTTTTAGTATGCATTGCACTGAATTTATGTTTGCATCAAATGCAACAATTAAACGTTTTTTTTTTTTTAATATGAAGAAAACATCAAGCACAAATCTATGCATGAGAATAATAGTGGGAATACAAATTCGTGCCAGTTAAAATAAACCATGTTAATCATTTTCATAAGATGCATCATGGAATTGTGTTTTTTCAACAATCCTTCTATCAGATCCAAGATTTGATGAATTTCCGGCTGACTGACATCACATCCACCAATCCGTTCATATCCGTATCCGCAAGGATATCTGTCTCTTCTATTAAGTATAGAGGATTTTAATAAATGGTTCACAGGATATGTTTATTTCTTACCTTATCATCATGTTACTCTGAGAATCTCATTTTTTCATAAAAAATATAAGTTATACCAAATTTCAAGTCTATACGATGAGATTAAGGAATAATTTATACTACGAATCAGCCGTGCAAATTTGTTGTATTTGGTTCAAACGCACCAATAGCGAGACGGGAACTATTAGACATTATTGATGTTCCCTTTGAAATATTATTTTATATGTGTATATATTATTGAAAAACACTACAAAAACGCGTCAAAATATAGATTCTTGTAGAGAAATAAAAGAAAGCACAACTTTTCATAATATTTTTCCGCACACACCACTGTATGATAGAAGCATTGCGATCGGACCAAAAAATTTAAAACGCCCGGAATGAGATTTCTATACGTTTTGAACGTAGAAAAAACGATTGCAACCATTCCCGGAGAAATTTTTTGTCCGTGTGTGGTACGTTGTCCGTTGTACAAAAAAATTGAGATTAGAATTGATCAAAAATTTCATTAGAAATAGAAACCTATTAATTTTCAGCTCAATCGGATCTCGTCTTCGGGTAGCTCTGTTGGAGTCGAATCAATAAATGGTTTTTTTTCAATATGATTAAGACAAATTTGTATGGGGATATATGTCTAGATCGCATGGTATCACACACACAATAAATTGGAATATATCCAATAACATATGTCCACTAAAGATTGAGATTAAATGCAAAAGCACGCCATTTGAAAACAAACCCCCCTCACCATTTTCATGAATAATAAGATATTTTTTGTTCAGATCGACTTGATATAATGATAAACTCGTAGTTATTTGCGAAAAACTGAGATTCTGACAATTCCAGACCATTTTGACTGTATTAACGCGGTATATCCACTAATTAATTTTTTGATTTTAATGCCAATACCCCCTTACCATTATTTTTCATGAAAAATGAAATATTTTTTTTTTTCAGATCGACTTGATATAATGATAAACTCGTAGTTATTTGCGAAAAACTGAGATTCTGACAATTCCAGACCATTTTGACTGTATTAACGCGGTATATCCACTAATTAATTTTTTGATTTTAATGCCAATACCCCCTTACCATTATTTTTCATGAAAAATGAAATATTTTTTTCTTCAGATCGACTTGATATAATGATAAACTCGTAGTTATTTGCGAAAAACTGAGATTCTGACAATTCCAGACCATTTTGACTGTATTAACGCGGTATATCCACTAAATAATTTTTTGATTTTAATGCCAACACTCCCCCTTACCATTATTTTTCATGAAAAATGAAATATTTTTTTTTTCAGATTGACTTGATATAATGATAAACTCGTAGTTATTTGCGAAAAACTGAGATTCTGACAATTCCAGACCATTTTGTCTGTATTAACGCGGTATATCCACTAAATAATTTTTTGATTTTAATGCCAATACTCCCCCCTTACCATTATTTTTCATGAAAAATGAAATATTTTCTTTTTTCAGATCGACTTGATATAATGATAAACTCGTAGTTATTTGCGAAAAACTGAGATTCTGACAATTCCAGACCATTTTGTCTGTATTAACGCGGTATATCCACTAATTAATTTTTTGATTTTAATGCCAATACCCCCTTACCATTATTTTTCATTAAAAATGAAATATTTTTTTTTCAGATCGACTTGATATAATGATAAACTCGTAGTTATTTGCGAAAAACTGAGATTCTGACAATTCCAGACCATTTTGACTGTATTAACGCGGTATATCCACTAATTAATTTTTTGATTTTAATGCCAATACCCCCTTACCATTATTTTTCATGAAAAATGAAATATTTTTTTTTTTCAGATCGACTTGATATAATGATAAACTCGTAGTTATTTGCGAAAAACTGAGATTCTGACAATTCCAGACCATTTTGTCTGTATTAACGCGGTATATCCACTAATTAATTTTTTGATTTTAATGCCAATACCCCCCCCTTACCATTATTTTTCATGAAAAATGAAATATTTTTTTTTTCAGATCGACTTGATATAATGATAAACTCGTAGTTATTTGCGAAAAACTGAGATTCTGACAATTCCAGACCATTTTGTCTGTATTAACGCGGTATATCCACTAATTAATTTTTTGATTTTAATGCCAATACCCCCCCCTTACCATTATTTTTCATGAAAAATGAAATATTTTTTTTTTCAGATCGACTTGATATAATGATAAACTCGTAGTTATTTGCGAAAAACTGAGATTCTGACAATTCCAGACCATTTTGACTGTATTAACGCGGTATATCCACTAAATAATTTTTTGATTTTAATGCCAATACCCCCCCCTTACCATTATTTTTCATGAAAAATGAAATATATTTTTTTTCAGATCGACTTGATATAATGATAAACTCGTAGTTATTTGCGAAAAACTGAGATTCTGAAAATTCCAGACCATTTTGACTGTATTAACGCGGTATATCCACTAATTAATTTTTTGATTTTAATGCCAATACTCCCCCCTTACCATTATTTTTCATGAAAAATGAAATATATTGTTTTTCAGATCGACTTGATATAATGATAAACTCGTAGTTATTTGCGAAAAACTGAGATTCTGACAATTCCAGACCATTTTGACTGTATTAACGCGGTATATCCACTAATTAATTTTTTGATTTTAATGCCAATACCCCCCCCCCCTTACCATTATTTTTCATGAAAAATGAAATATTTTTTTTTTCAGATCGACTTGATATAATGATAAACTCGTAGTTATTTGCGAAAAACTGAGATTCTGACAATTCCAGACGCGGTATATCCACTAATTAATTTTTTGATTTTAATGCCAATACCCCCCCCTTACCATTATTTTTCATGAAAAATGAAATATATTTTTTTTCAGATCGACTTGATATAATGATAAACTCGTAGTTATTTGCGAAAAACTGAGATTCTGACAATTCCAGACCATTTTGACTGTATTAACGCGGTATATCCACTAAATAATTTTTTGATTTTAATGCCAATACTCCCCCCTTACCATTATTTTTCATGAAAAATGAAATATTTTTTTTTTTTAGATCGACTTGATATAATGATAACCTCGTAGTTATTTGCAAAAAACTGAGATTCTGACAATTCCAGACCATTTTGACTGTATTAACGCGGTATATCCACTAAATAATTTTTTGATTTTAATGCCAATACCCCCCCCTTACCATTATTTTTCATGAAAAATGAAATATTTTTTTTTTTCAGATCGACTTGATATAATGATAAACTCGTAGTTATTTGCGAAAAACTGAGATTCTGACAATTCCAGACCATTTTGTCTGTATAAACGCGGTATATCCACTAATTAATTTTTTGATTTTAATGCCAATACCCCCCCCTTACCATTATTTTTCATGAAAAATGAAATATTTTTTTTTTCAGATCGACTTGATATAATGATAAACTCGTAGTTATTTGCGAAAAACTGAGATTCTGACAATTCCAGACCATTTTGTCTGTATTAACGCGGTATATCCACTAATTAATTTTTTGATTTTAATGCCAATACTCCCCTTACCATTATTTTTCATGAAAAATGAAATATATTTTTTTTCAGATCGACTTGATATAATGATAAACTCGTAGTTATTTGCGAAAAACTGAGATTCTGACAATTCCAGACCATTTTGACTGTATTAACGCGGTATATCCACTAATTAATTTTTTGATTTTAATGCCAATACCCCCCCCTTACCATTATTTTTCATGAAAAATGAAATATTTTTTTTTTCAGATCGACTTGATATAATGATAAACTCGTAGTTATTTGCGAAAAACTGAGATTCTGACAATTCCAGACCATTTTGTCTGTATTAACGCGGTATATCCACTAATTAATTTTTTGATTTTAATGCCAATACTCCCCTTACCATTATTTTTCATGAAAAATGAAATATATTTTTTTTCAGATCGACTTGATATAATGATAAACTCGTAGTTATTTGCGAAAAACTGAGATTCTGACAATTCCAGACCATTTTGTCTGTATTAACGCGGTATATCCACTAATTAATTTTTTGATTTTAATGCCAATACTCCCCTTACCATTATTTTTCATGAAAAATGAAATATATTTTTTTTCAGATCGACTTGATATAATGATAAACTCGTAGTTATTTGCGAAAAACTGAGATTCTGACAATTCCAGACCATTTTGACTGTATTAACGCGGTATATCCACTAATTAATTTTTTGATTTTAATGCCAATACCCCCCCCCTTACCATTATTTTTCATGAAAAATGAAATATTTTTTTTTTCAGATCAACTTGATATAATGATAAACTCGTAGTTATTTGCGAAAAACTGAGATTCTGACAATTCCAGACCATTTTGACTGTATTAACGCGGTATATCCACTAATTAATTTTTTGATTTTAATGCCAATACTCCCCCCTTACCATTATTTTTCATGAAAAATGAAATATTTTTTTTTTTCAGATCGACTTGATATAATGATAAACTCGTAGTTATTTGCGAAAAACTGAGATTCTGACAATTCCAGACCATTTTGTCTGTATTAACGCGGTATATCCACTAATTAATTTTTTGATTTTAATGCCAATACTCCCCTTACCATTATTTTTCATGAAAAATGAAATATATTTTTTTTCAGATCGACTTGATATAATGATAAACTCGTAGTTATTTGCGAAAAACTGAGATTCTGACAATTCCAGACGCGGTATATCCACTAATTAATTTTTTGATTTTAATGCCAATACCCCCCCCTTACCTTTATTTTTCATGAAAAATGAAATATTTTTTTTTTCAGATCGACTTGATATAATGATAAACTCGTAGTTATTTGCGAAAAACTGAGATTCTGACAATTCCAGACCATTTTGTCTGTATTAACGCGGTATATCCACTAATTAATTTTTTGATTTTAATGCCAATACTCCCCTTACCATTATTTTTCATGAAAAATGAAATATATTTTTTTTCAGATCGACTTGATATAATGATAAACTCGTAGTTATTTGCGAAAAACTGAGATTCTGACAATTCCAGACCATTTTGACTGTATTAACGCGGTATATCCACTAATTAATTTTTTGATTTTAATGCCAATACCCCCCCCTTACCATTATTTTTCATGAAAAATGAAATATTTTTTTTTTCAGATCAACTTGATATAATGATAAACTCGTAGTTATTTGCGAAAAACTGAGATTCTGACAATTCCAGACCATTTTGACTGTATTAACGCGGTATATCCACTAATTAATTTTTTGATTTTAATGCCAATACTCCCCCCTTACCATTATTTTTCATGAAAAATGAAATATTTTTTTTTTTCAGATCGACTTGATATAATGATAAACTCGTAGTTATTTGCGAAAAACTGAGATTCTGACAATTCCAGACCATTTTGTCTGTATTAACGCGGTATATCCACTAATTAATTTTTTGATTTTAATGCCAATACTCCCCTTACCATTATTTTTCATGAAAAATGAAATATATTTTTTTTCAGATCGACTTGATATAATGATAAACTCGTAGTTATTTGCGAAAAACTGAGATTCTGACAATTCCAGACCATTTTGACTGTATTAACGCGGTATATCCACTAATTAATTTTTTAATTTTAATGCCAATACCCCCCCCCCTTACCATTATTTTTCATGAAAAATGAAATATTTTTTTTTTCAGATCGACTTGATATAATGATAAACTCGTAGTTATTTGCGAAAAACTGAGATTCTGACAATTCCAGACGCGGTATATCCACTAATTAATTTTTTGATTTTAATGCCAATACCCCCCCCTTACCATTATTTTTCATGAAAAATGAAATATTTTTTTTTTCAGATCGACTTGATATAATGATAAACTCGTAGTTATTTGCGAAAAACTGAGATTCTGACAATTCCAGACCATTTTGTCTGTATTAACGCGGTATATCCACTAATTAATTTTTTGATTTTAATGCCAATACTCCCCTTACCATTATTTTTCATGAAAAATGAAATATATTTTTTTTCAGATCGACTTGATATAATGATAAACTCGTAGTTATTTGCGAAAAACTGAGATTCTGACAATTCCAGACCATTTTGTCTGTATTAACGCGGTATATCCACTAATTAATTTTTTGATTTTAATGCCAATACTCCCCTTACCATTATTTTTCATGAAAAATGAAATATATTTTTTTTCAGATCGACTTGATATAATGATAAACTCGTAGTTATTTGCGAAAAACTGAGATTCTGACAATTCCAGACCATTTTGACTGTATTAACGCGGTATATCCACTAATTAATTTTTTGATTTTAATGCCAACACTCCCCCTTACCATTATTTTTCATGAAAAATGAAATATTTTTTTTTTTCAGATCGACTTGATATAATGATAAACTCGTAGTTATTTGCGAAAAACTGAGATTCTGACAATTCCAGACCATTTTGTCTGTATTAACGCGGTATATCCACTAATTAATTTTTTGATTTTAATGCCAATACTCCCCTTACCATTATTTTTCATGAAAAATGAAATATATTTTTTTTCAGATCGACTTGATATAATGATAAACTCGTAGTTATTTGCGAAAAACTGAGATTCTGACAATTCCAGACCATTTTGACTGTATTAACGCGGTATATCCACTAATTAATTTTTTGATTTTAATGCCAACACTCCCCCTTACCATTATTTTTCATGAAAAATGAAATATTTTTTTTTTTCAGATCGACTTGATATAATGATAAACTCGTAGTTATTTGCGAAAAACTGAGATTCTGACAATTCCAGACCATTTTGTCTGTATTAACGCGGTATATCCACTAATTAATTTTTTGATTTTAATGCCAATACCCCCCCCTTACCTTTATTTTTCATGAAAAATGAAATATTTTTTTTTTCAGATCGACTTGATATAATGATAAACTCGTAGTTATTTGCGAAAAACTGAGATTCTGACAATTCCAGACCATTTTGTCTGTATTAACGCGGTATATCCACTAATTAATTTTTTGATTTTAATGCCAATACTCCCCTTACCATTATTTTTCATGAAAAATGAAATATATTTTTTTTCAGATCGACTTGATATAATGATAAACTCGTAGTTATTTGCGAAAAACTGAGATTCTGACAATTCCAGACCATTTTGACTGTATTAACGCGGTATATCCACTAATTAATTTTTTGATTTTAATGCCAATACCCCCCCCTTACCATTATTTTTCATGAAAAATGAAATATTTTTTTTTTCAGATCAACTTGATATAATGATAAACTCGTAGTTATTTGCGAAAAACTGAGATTCTGACAATTCCAGACCATTTTGACTGTATTAACGCGGTATATCCACTAATTAATTTTTTGATTTTAATGCCAATACTCCCCCCTTACCATTATTTTTCATGAAAAATGAAATATTTTTTTTTTCAGATCGACTTGATATAATGATAAACTCGTAGTTATTTGCGAAAAACTGAGATTCTGACAATTCCAGACCATTTTGACTGTATTAACGCGGTATATCCACTAATTAATTTTTTGATTTTAATGCCAATACTCCCCTTACCATTATTTTTCATGAAAAATGAAATATATTTTTTTTCAGATCGACTTGATATAATGATAAACTCGTAGTTTTTTGCGAAAAACTGAGATTCTGACAATTCCAGACCATTTTGACTGTATTAACGCGGTATATCCACTAATTAATTTTTTGATTTTAATGCCAATACCCCCCCCTTACTATTATTTTTCATGAAAAATGAAATATTTTTTTTTTCAGATCGACTTGATATAATGATAAACTCGTAGTTATTTGCGAAAAACTGAGATTCTGACAATTCCAGACGCGGTATATCCACTAATTAATTTTTTGATTTTAATGCCAATACCCCCCCCTTACCATTATTTTTCATGAAAAATGAAATATTTTTTTTTTCAGATCGACTTGATATAATGATAAACTCGTAGTTATTTGCGAAAAACTGAGATTCTGACAATTCCAGACCATTTTGTCTGTATTAACGCGGTATATCCACTAATTAATTTTTTGATTTTAATGCCAATACTCCCCTTACCATTATTTTTCATGAAAAATGAAATATATTTTTTTTCAGATCGACTTGATATAATGATAAACTCGTAGTTATTTGCGAAAAACTGAGATTCTGACAATTCCAGACCATTTTGACTGTATTAACGCGGTATATCCACTAATTAATTTTTTGATTTTAATGCCAATACCCCCCCCTTACCATTATTTTTCATGAAAAATGATATATTTTTTTTTTCAGATCGACTTGATATAATGATAAACTCGAAGTTATTTGCGAAAAACTGAGATTCTGACAATTCCAGACCATTTTGACTGTATTAACGCGGTATATCCACTAATTAATTTTTTGATTTTAATGCCAATACCCCCTTACCATTATTTTTCATGAAAAATGAAATATATTTTTTTTCAGATCGACTTGATATAATGATAAACTCGTAGTTATTTGCGAAAAACTGAGATTCTGACAATTCCAGACCATTTTGACTGTATTAACGCGGTATATCCACTAATTAATTTTTTGATTTTAATGCCAAACCACCCCCCCCCCCCCTACCATAATTTTTCATGAAAAATGAAATATTTTTTTTTTTCAGATCGACTTGATATAATGATAAACTCGTAGTTATTTGCGAAAAACTGAGATTCTCACAATTCCAGACCATTTTGACTGTATTAACGCGGTATATCCACTAATTAATTTTTTGATTTTAATGCCAATACTCCCCCTTACCATTATTTTTCATGAAAAATGAAATATTTTTTTTTTCAGATCGACTTGATATAATGTTAAACTCGTAGTTATTTGCGAAAAACTGAGATTCTGACAATTCCAGACCATTTTGACTGTATTAACGCGGTATATCCACTAAATAATTTTTTGATTTTAATGCCAATACCCCCCCCCCCTACCATTATATTTCATGAAAAATCAAATATTTCTTTTTTCAGATCGACTTGATATAATGATAAACTCGTAGTTATTTGCGAAAAACTGAGATTCTGACAATTCCAGACGCGGTATATCCACTAATTAATTTTTTGATTTTAATGCCAATACCCCCCCCTTACCATTATTTTTCATGAAAAATGAAATATTTTTTTTTTTCAGATCGACTTGATATAATGATAAACTCGTAGTTATTTGCGAAAAACTGAGATTCTGACAATTCCAGACCATTTTGTCTGTATTAACGCGGTATATCCACTAAATAATTTTTTGATTTTAATGCCAATACACCCCCCCCCCTTACCATTATTTTTCATGAAAAATGAAATATTTTTTTTTTTCAGATCGACTTGATATAATGATAAACTCGTAGTTATTTGCGAAAAACTGAGATTCTGACAATTCCAGACCATTTTGTCTGTATTAACGAGGTATATCCACTAAATAATTTTTTGATTTTAATGCCAATACTCCCCCCTTACCATTATTTTTCATGAAAAATGAAATATATTTTTTTTCAGATCGACTTGATATAATGATAAACTCGTAGTTATTTGCGAAAAACTGAGATTCTGACAATTCCAGACCATTTTGTCTGTGTTAACGCGGTATATCCACTAAATAATTTTTTGATTTTAATGCCAATACTCCCCCCTTACCATTATTTTTCATGAAAAATGAAATATTTTTTTTTTCAGATCGACTTGATATAATGATAAACGCGTAGTTATTTGCGAAAAACTGAGATTCTGACAATTCCAGACCATTTTGTCTGTATTAACGCGGTATATCCACTAAATAATTTTTTGATTTTAATGCCAATACTCCCCTTACCATTATTTTTCATGAAAAATGAAATATTTTTTTTTTCAGATCGACTTGATATAATGATAAACTCGTAGTTATTTGCGAAAAACTGAGATTCTCACAATTCCAGACCATTTTGACTGTATTAACGCGGTATATCCACTAATTAATTTTTTGATTTTAATGCCAATACCCCCTTACCATTATTTTTCATGAAAAATGAAATATATTTTTTTTCAGATCGACTTGATATAATGATAAACTCGTACTTATTTGCGAAAAACTGAGATTCTGACAATTTCAGACCATTTTGACTGTATTAACGCGGTATATCCACTAATTAATTTTTTGATTTTTAATGCCAATACCCCCCCCCTTACCATTATTTTTCATGAAAAATGAAATATTTTTTTTTTTCAGATCGACTTGATATAATGATAAACTCGTAGTTATTTGCGAAACAACTGAGATTCTGACAATTCCAGACCATTTTGTCTGTATTAACGCGGTATATCCACTAATTAATTTTTTGATTTTAATGCCAATACCCCCTTACCATTATTTTTCATGAAAAATGAAATATATTTTTTTTCAGATCGACTTGATATAATGATAAACTCGTACTTATTTGCGAAAAACTGAGATTCTGACAATTTCAGACCATTTTGACTGTATTAACGCGGTATATCCACTAATTAATTTTTTGATTTTAATGCCAATACCCCCCCCCTTACCATTATTTTTCATGAAAAATGAAATATTTTTTTTTTCAGATCGACTTGATATAATGATAAACTCGTAGTTATTTGCGAAAAACTGAGATTCTGACAATTCCAGACCATTTTGACTGTATTAACGCGGTATATCCACTAATTAATTTTTTTGATTTTAATGCCAATACTCCCCCCTTACCATTATTTTTCATGAAAAATGAAATATTTTTTTTTCAGATCGACTTGATATAATGATAAACTCGTAGTTATTTGCGAAAAACTGAGATTCTGACAATTCCAGACCATTTTGACTGTATTAACGCGGTATATCCACTAATTAATTTTTTGATTTTAATGCCAATACTCCCCCCTTACCATTATTTTTCATGAAAAATGAAATATTTTTTTTTCAGATCGACTTGATATAATGATAAACTCGTAGTTATTTGCGAAAAACTGAGATTCTGACAATTCCAGACCATTTTGACTGTATTAACGCGGTATATCCACTAATTAATTTTTGATTTTAATGCCAATACCCCCCCCCCCCCCCTTACCATTATTTTTCATGAAAAATGAATATTTTTTTTTTCAGATCGACTTGATATAATGATAAACTCGTAGTTATTTGCGAAAAACTGAGATTCTGACAATTCCAGACCATTTTGACTGTGTTAACGCGGTATATCCACTAAATAATTTTTTGATTTTAATGCCAATACTCCCCCCTTACCATTATTTTTCATGAAAAATGAAATATTTTTTTTTTTCAGATCGACTTGATATAATGATAAACTCGTAGTTATTGCGAAAAACTGAGATTCTGACAATTCCAGACCATTTTGACTGTATTAACGCGGTATATCCACTAATTAATTTTTTGATTTTAATGCCAATACTCCCCCCCTTACCATTATTTTTCATGAAAAATGAAATATTTTTTTTTTTCAGATCGACTTGATATAATGATAAACTCGTAGTTATTTGCAAAAAACTGAGATTCTGACAATTCCAGACCATTTTGACTGTATTAACGCGGTATATCCACTAATTAATTTTTGATTTTAATGCCAATACCCCCCCCTTACCATTATTTTTCATGAAAAATGAAATATTTTTTTTTTCAGATCGACTTGATATAATGATAAACTCGTAGTTATTTGCGAAAAACTGAGATTCCTGACAATCCAGACCATTTTGACTGTGTTAACGCGGTATATCCACTAAATAATTTTTTGATTTTAATGCCAATACTCCCCCCTTACCATTATTTTTCATGAAAAATGAAATATTTTTTTTTTCAGATCGACTTGATATAATGATAAACTCGTAGTTATTGCGAAAAACTGAGATTCTGACAATTCCAGACGCGGTATATCCACTAATTAATTTTTTGATTTTAATGCCAATACCCCCCCCCCCCCCCTTACCATTATTTTTCATGAAAAATGAAATATTTTTTTTTTCAGATCGACTTGATATAATGATAAACTCGTAGTTATTTGCGAAAAACTGAGATTCTCACAATTCCAGACCATTTTGACTGTATTAACGCGGTATATCCACTAATTAATTTTTTGATTTTAATGCCAATACCCCCCCCTTACCATTATTTTTCATGAAAAATGAAATATTTTTTTTTTTTCAGATCGACTTGATATAATGATAAACTCGTAGTTATTTGCGAAAAACTGAGATTCTGACAATTCCAGACCATTTTGACTGTATTAACGCGGGTATATCCACTAATTAATTTTTTGATTTTAATGCCAATACCCCCCCCTTACCATTATTTTTCATGAAAAATGAAATATTTTTTTTTTTCAGATCGACTTGATATAATGATAAACTCGTAGTTATTGCGAAAAACTGAGATTCTGACAATTCCAGACCATTTTGACTGTATTAACGCGGTATATCCACTAAATAATTTTTGATTTTAATGCCAATACTCCCCCCTTACCATTATTTTTCATGAAAAATGAAATATTTTTTTTTTTCAGATCGACTTGATATAATGATAAACTCGTAGTTATTTGCGAAAAACTGAGATTCTGACAATTCCAGACCATTTTGACTGTATTAACGCGGTATATCCACTAATTAATTTTTTGATTTTAATTGCCAATACTCCCCCCTTACCATTATTTTTCATGAAAAATGAAATATTTTTTTTTTTCAGATCGACTTGATATAATGATAAACTCGTAGTTATTTGCAAAAAACTGAGATTCTGACAATTCCAGACCATTTTGACTGTATTAACGCGGTATATCCACTAATTAATTTTTTGATTTTAATGCCAATACCCCCCCCTTACCATTATTTTTCATGAAAAATGAAATATTTTTTTTTTCAGATCGACTTGATATAATGATAAACTCGTAGTTATTTGCGAAAAACTGAGATTCTGACAATTCCAGACCATTTTGACTGTGTTAACGCGGTATATCCACTAAATAATTTTTTGATTTTAATGCCAATACTCCCCCCTTACCATTATTTTTCATGAAAAATGAATATTTTTTTTTTCAGATCGACTTGATATAATGATAAACTCGTAGTTATTTGCGAAAAACTGAGATTCTGACAATTCCAGACCATTTGACTGTATTAACGCGGTATATCCACTAATTAATTTTTTGATTTTAATGCAATACCCCCCCCCCCCCCTTACCATTATTTTTCATGAAAAATGAAATATTTTTTTTTTCAGATCGACTTGATATAATGATAAACTCGTAGTTATTTGCGAAAAACTGAGATTCTCACAATTCCAGACCATTTTGACTGTATTAACGCGGTATATCCACTAATTAATTTTTTGATTTTAATGCCAATACCCCCTTACCATTATTTTTCATGAAAAATGAAATATATTTTTTTTCAGATCGACTTGATATAATGATAAACTCGTACTTATTTGCGAAAAACTGAGATTCTGACAATTTCAGACCATTTTGACTGTATTAACGCGGTATATCCACTAATTAATTTTTTGATTTTAATGCCAATACTCCCCCCTTACCATTATTTTTCATGAAAAATGAAATATTTTTTTTTTTCAGATCGACTTGATATAATGATAAACTCGTAGTTATTTGCAAAAAACTGAGATTCTGACAATTCCAGACCATTTTGACTGTATTAACGCGGTATATCCACTAATTAATTTTTGATTTTAATGCCAATACCCCCCCCTTACCATTATTTTCATGAAAAATGAAATATTTTTTTTTTTTCAGATCGACTTGATATAATGATAAACTCGTAGTTATTTGCAAAAAACTGAGATTCTGACAATTCCAGACCATTTTGTCTGTATTAACGAGGTATATCCACTAAATAATTTTTGATTTTAATGCCAATACTCCCCCCTTACCATTATTTTTCATGAAAAATGAAATATATTTTTTTTCAGATCGACTTGATATAATGATAAACTCGTAGTTATTTGCGAAAAACTGAGATTCTGACAATTCCAGACCATTTTGTCTGTGTTAACGCGGTATATCCCACTAAATAATTTTTTGATTTTAATGCCAATACTCCCCCCTTACCATTATTTTTCATGAAAAATGAAATATTTTTTTTTTCAGATCGACTTGATATAATGATAAACTCGTAGTTATTTGCGAAAACTGAGATTCTGACAATTCCAGACCATTTTGTCTGTATTAACGCGGTATATCCACTAAATAATTTTTTGATTTTAATGCAATACTCCCCTTACCATTATTTTTCATGAAAAATGAAATATTTTTTTTTTCAGATCGACTTGATATAATGATAAACTCGTAGTTATTTGCGAAAAACTGAGATTCTCACAATTCCAGACCATTTTGACTGTATTAACGCGGTATATCCACTAATTAATTTTTTGATTTTAATGCCAATACCCCCTTACCATTATTTTTCATGAAAAATGAAATATATTTTTTTTCAGATCGACTTGATATAATGATAAACTCGTACTTATTTGCGAAAAACTGAGATTCTGACAATTTCAGACCATTTTGACTGTATTAACGCGGTATATCCACTAATTTAATTTTTTGATTTAATGCCAATACCCCCCCCCTTACCATTATTTTTCATGAAAAATGAAATATTTTTTTTTTTTCAGATCGACTTGATATAATGATAAACTCGTAGTTATTTGCGAAAAACTGAGATTCTGACAATTCCAGACCATTTTGTCTGTATTAACGCGGTATATCCACTAATTAATTTTTTGATTTTAATGCCAATACCCCCTTACCATTATTTTTCATGAAAAATGAAATATATTTT